>CP136060.1:171759594-172379100 GCA_032464435.1 Aegilops umbellulata | reverse complement strand
GCATGAATAATAAACATTTATCATGATATAAGGAAATATAAATAACAACTTTATTATTGCCTCAAGGGCATATTTCCTTCAGTCTCCCACTTGCACTAGAGTCAATAATCTAGATTACACAGTAATGATTCTAACACCCATGGAGTCTTGGTGTTGATCATGTTTTGTTCGTGAGAGAGGCTTAGTCAACGGGTCTGCAACATTCAGATCTGTATGTATCTTGCAAATCTATATGTCTCCCTCCTTGACTTGGTCGCGGATGGAATTGAAGCGTCTCTTGATGTGCTTGGTTCTCTTGTGAAATCTGGATTCCTTTGCCAAGGCAATTGCACCAGTATTGTCACAAAAGATTTTCATTGGACCCGATGCACTAGGTATGACACCGAGATCGGATATGAACTCCTTCATCCAGACTCCTTCATTTCCTGCTTCCGAAGCAGCTATGTACTCCGCTTCACACGTAGATCCCGCCACGACGCTTTGCTTAGAACTGCACCAACTGACAGCTCCACCGTTCAATATAAATACATATCCGGTTTGTGACTTAGAGTCATCCGGATCAGTGCCAAGACTTGTATCGACGTAACCATTTACGATGACCTCTTTGTCACCTCCATAAACGAGAAACGTATCCTTAGTCATTTTCAGGTATTTCAGGATGTTCTTGACCGCTTTCCAGTGATCCACTCCTGGATTACTTTGGTACCTCCCTGCTAAACTAATAGCAATGCACACATCAGGTCTGGTACACATCATTGCATACATGATAGAGCCTATGGCTGAAGCATAGGGAACACCTTTCATTTTCTATCTATCTTATGTAGTGGTTGGGCATTGAGTCTGACTCAACTTCACACCTTGTAATGCAGGCAAGAACCCTTTCTTTGCTTGATCCATTTTGAACTTCTTCAAAACTTTATCAAGGTATGTGCTTTGTGAACCAATTAAGCGTCTTGATCTATCTCTATAGATCTTGATGCCCAATATATAAGCAGCTTCGCCGAGGTCTTTCATTGAAAAACCCATATTCAAGTATCCTTTTATGCTATCCAGAAATTCTATATCATTTCCAATCAACAATATGTCATCCACATATAATATTAGAAATCCTACAGAGCTCCCACTCACTTTCTTGTAAATACAGGCTTCTCCAAAAGTCTGTATAAAACCATATGCTTTGATCACACTATCAAAACGTTTATTCCAACTCCGAGATGCTTACACCGGTCCATAGATGGATCGCTGGAGCTTGCGCACTTTGTTAGCATCCTTTGGATTGATAAATCCTTCAGGTTGCATCATATACAACTCTTCTTCCAGAAATCCATTCAGGAATGCAGTCTTTACATCCATTTGCCAAATTTCATAATCATAAAATGCGGCAATTGCTAACATGATTCGGACGGACTTAAGCATCGCTACGGGTGAGAAGGTCTCATCGTAGTCAATCCCTTGAACTTGACGAAAACCTTTTGCAACAAGTCGAGCTTTATAGACAGTAACATTACCGTCAGCGTCAGTCTTCTTCTTGAAGATCCATTTATTCTTGATTGCTTGCCGATCATAGGGCAAGTCAACCAAAGTCCACACTTTATTCTCATACATGGATCCCATCTCAGATTTCATGGCCTCAAGCCATTTTGCAGAATCTGGGCTCACCATCGCTTCTTCATAGTTCGTAGGTTCATCATGGTTTAGTAACATGACCTCCAGAATAGGATTGTCGTACTATTCTGGTGCGAATCTTATCTGGTTGACCTACGAGGTTCGGTAGTAACTTGATCTGAAGCTTCATGATCATCATCATTAGCTTCCTCATTAATTGGTGTAGGAGTCACAGGAACCGGTTTCTGTGATGAACTACTTTCCAATAAGGGAGCAGGTACAGTTACCTCATCAAGTTCTACTTTCCTCCCACTCACTTCTTTCGAGAGAAACTCCTTCTCTAGAAAGGATCCATTCTTAGCAACGAATGTCTTGCCTTCGGATCTGTGATAGAAGGTGTACCCAACAGTTTCCTTTGGGTATCCTATGAAGACACATTTCTCCGATTTGGGTTCGAGCTTATCAGGTTGAAGCTTTTTCACATAAGCATCGCAGCCCCAAACTTTAAGAAACGACAACTTTGGTTTCTTGCAAAACCACAGTTCATAAGGCGTCGTCTCAACGGATTTCGATGGTGCCCTATTTAACGTGAATGCAGCCGTCTCTAAAGCATAACCCCAAAATGATAGCGGTAAATCAGTAAGAGACATCATAGATCGCACCATATCTAGTAAAGTACGATTACGACGTTCGGACACACCATTACGCTGTGGTGTTCCGGGTGGCGTGAGTTGCGAAACTATTCCACATTGTTACAAATGTAGACCAAACTCGTAACTCAAATATTCTCCTCCACGATTAGATCGTAGAAACTTTATTTTCTTGTTACGATGATTTTCCACTTCACTCTGAAATTCTTTGAACTTTTCAAATGTTTCAGACTTATGCTTCCTCAAGTAGATATACCCATATCTGCTCAAATCATCTGTGAAGGTGAGAAAATAACGATACCCGCCGCGAGCCTCAATATTCATCGGACCACATACATCGGTATGTATGATTTCCAACAAATCTGTTGCACGCTCCATTGTTCCGGAGAACGGAGTTTTAGTCATCTTGCCCATGAGGCATGGTTCGCAAGTACCAAGTGATTTATAATCAAGTGATTCCAAAAGTCCATTAGAATGGAGTTTCTTCATGCGCTTTACACCAATATGACCCAAACGGCAGTGCCACAAATAAGTTGCACTATCATTATCAACTCTGCATCTTTTGGCTTCAACATTATGAATACGTGTATCAGTACTATCGAGATTCAATATAAATAGACCACGCTTCAAGGGTGCATGACCATAAAAGATATTACTCATATAAATAGAACAACCATTATTCTCCGATTTAAATGAATAAATGTCTTGCATCAAACAATATCCAGATATAATGTTCATGCTCAACGCTGGCACCAAATAACAATTATTTAGGTCTAAAACTAATCCCGAAGGTAGATGTAGAGGTAGCATGCCGACCGCGATCGCATCGACTTTGGAACCATTTCCCACGCGCATCGTCACCTCGTCCTTAGCCAATCTTCGCTTAATCCGTAGTCCCTGTTTCGAGTTGCAAATATTAGCAACAGAACTAGTATCAAATACCCAGGTGCTACTGCGAGCATTGGTGAGGTACACACCAATAATATGTATATCACATATACCTTTGTTCACCTTGCCATCCTTCTTATCCGCCAAATACTTGGGGCAGTTCCGCTTCCAGTGACCAGTCCCTTTGTAGTAGGAGCACTCAGTATTAGGCTTAGGTCCTGAATTGGGCTTCTTCACTTGAGCAGCAACTTGCTTGCCATTCTTCTTGAAATTCCCCTTCTTCTCTTTACCTTTTTTCTTGAAACTGGTGGTCTTGTTGACCATCAACACTTGATGCTCCTTCTTGATTTCTACTGAAGGAAATATGCCCTAGAGGCAATAATAAAGTTATTATTTATTTCCTTATATCATGATAAATGTTTATTATTCATGCTAGAATTGTATTACCGGAAACATGATACATGTGCGAATACATAGACAAACTGAGTGTCACTAGTATGCCTCTACTTGACTAGCTCGTTAATCAAAGATGGTTATGTTTCCTGACCATAGACATGAGTTGTCATTTTATTAACGGGATCACATCATTAGGAGAATGATGTGATTGACTTGACCCATTCCGTTAGCTTAGCACTTGATCGTTTAGTATGTTGCTATTGCTTTCTTCATGACTTATACATGTTCCTATGACTATGAGATTATGCAAATCCCGTTTATCGGAGGAACACTTTGTGTGCTACCAAACGTCACAATGTAACTGGGTGATTATAAAGGTGCTCTACAGGTGTCTCCGAAGGTACTTGTTGGGTTGGCGTATTTCGAGATTAGGATTTGTCACTCCGATTGTCGGAGAGGTATCTCTGGACCCTCTCGGTAATGCACATCACTATAAGCCTTGCAAGAACTGTGACTAATGAGTTAGTTACGAGATGATGTATTATGGAATGAGTAAAGAGACTTGCCGGTAACGAGATTGAACTAGGTATTGAGATATCGACAATCGAGTCTCAGGCAAGTAACATACCGATGACAAAGGGAACAATGTATGTTGTTATGCGGTTTGACCAATAAAGATCTTCATAGAATATGTAGGAACCAATATGAGCATCCAGGTTCCGCTATTGGTTATTGACCGGAGATGAGTCTCGGTCATGTCTACATAGTTCTCGAATCCGTAGGGTCCGCACGCTTAAAGTTAGATGACGATCGGTATTATGAGTTTTGTGTTTTGATGTACTGAAGGTATTTCGGAGTCCCGAAAATGATCACGTACATGACGAGGAGTCTCGAAATGGTCAAGACATAAAGATTGATATATTGGAGTGTTATATTCGGACACCGAATGAGTTCTGGGGGTTATCGGATAAATACCGGAGAAACCGGGAGGTTACCGTAACCTCCCCGGGGGTTATTGGGCCTTATGGGCCCAAGTGGTGGAAGAGGAGAGGTGGCCAGCTAGGGGCGCGCGGCCCCCCTAGCCCAAACCGAATTGGACTAGGGGGCCGGGCCCCCTTTTCTTCTTCTTCTCCTCCCCTTCCTTCCCCTCTCCTACTTGGACTAGGAAAGAGGGGGGATCCTACTTGGAGTAGGATTGCCCCCCTTGGGCTCGCCTCCTCCCCTTGGCCGGCCCTCTCCTCCTTCCCCCCTTTATATACGGAGGAGGGGGCACCCCATAGACACAACAATTGATCTCTTGGATCTCTTAGCCGTGTGCGGTGCCCTCTCCACCATAATCCACCTCGATAATATCGTAGCGGTGCTTAGGCGAAGCCCTGCGACTGTAGCAACATCATCATCGTCACCACGCCGTCGTGCTGAGGAACTCTCCCTCAAAGCTCGGCTGGATCGGAGTTCAAGGGATGTCATCGAGTTGAACGTGTGCAGAACTCGAAGGTGCCGTGCGTTCGGTACTTGATCGGTCGGATTGTGAAGACGTACGACTACATCAACCGCGTTGTGCTAACGCTTCCGCTTTCACTACGGGGGTATGTGGACACACTCTCCCCTCTCGTTGCTATGCATCACCATGATCTTGCGTGTGCGTAGGAAAATATTGAAATTACTACGTTCCCCAACATCTACCTCCGCAGCTTTTAGCATTGCGAAGAGCTCGGGAATTGTCTTATCCATCCCTTGCATATAATAGTTCATCACGAAGCTCTTGTAGCTTGGTGGCAGTGATTGAAGAATTCTGTCAATGACACTATCATCCGGAAGATTAACTCACAGTTGAATCAAGTGATTGTTATACACAGACATTTTGAGTATATGTTCACTGACAGAACTATTCTCCTCCATCTTGCAGCTATAGAACTTATTGGAGACTTCATATCTCTCAATCCGGGCATTTGCTTGAAATATTAACTTCAACTCCTGGAACATCTCATATGCTCCATGACGTTCAAAACGTCGTTGAAGTCCCGGTTCTAAGCCGTAAAGCATGGCATACTGAACTATCGAGTAGTCATCAGCTTTGCTTTGCCAGACATTCATAACATTTGGCATTGCTCCTGCAGCGGGTTTGGCACCCAGCGGTGCTTCCAGGACGTAATTCTTCTGTGCAGCAATGAGGATAATCCACAAGTTACGGACCCAGTCCGTGTAATTGCTACCATCATCTTTCAACTTTGCTTTTTCAAGGAACGCATTAAAATTCAACGGAACAACAGCACGGGCCATCTATCTACAACAACATAGACATGCAAAATACTATCATGTACTAAGTTCATGATAAATTAAAGTTCAATTAACCAAATTACTTAAGAACTCCCACTTAGATAGACATCCCTCTAATCATCTAAGTGATCACGTGATCCATATCAACTAAACCATGTCCGATCATCACGTGAGATGGAGTAGCTTTCAATGGTGAACATCACTATGTTGATCATATCTACTATATGATTCACACTCGACCTTTCGGTCTCAGTGTTCCGAGGCCATATCTGCATATGCTAGGCTCGTCAAGTTTAACCCGAGTATTCTGCGTGTGCAAAACTGGCTTGCACCCGTTGTATGTGAACGTAGAGCTTATGACACCCGATCATCACGTGGTGTCTCAGCACGACGAACTTTCGCAACGGTGCATACTCAGGGAGAACACTTATACCTTGAAATTTAGTGAGAGATCATCTTATAATGCTACCGTCGATCTAAGCAAAATAAGATGCATTGTCGGTGTCAAAACCGGCGGATCTCGGGTAGGGGGTCCCGAACTGTGCGTCAAGGTCGGATGGTAACAGGAGACAAGGGACACTTTATTTTACCCAGGTTCGGGCCCTCTCGGTGGAGGTAAAACCCTACTCCTGCTAGATTAATATTGATGATATGGGTAGTACAAGAGTGGATCTACCACGAGATCAAGGAGGCTAAACCCTAGAAGCTAGCCTATGTTATGATTGTGTATGATGATGGTTGTCCTACGGACTACAACCCTCCGGTTTATATAGACACCGGATAGGGTTAGGGTTACACAGAGTCGGTTACAATGGTAGGAGATCTTGAATATCCGCACGCCTAGCTTGCCTTCCACGCCAAGAAAAGATCCTTCCGTACACGGGACGAAGTCTTCAATCTTGTATCTTCATAGTCCTGGAGTCCGGCTGAAGGTATAGTCCGGCTATCCGAACACCCCCTAACCCAGGACTCCCTCAGTAGCCCCTGAACCAGGCTTCAATGACGACGAGTCCGGCGCGCAGATTGTCTTCGGCATTGCAATGCGGGTTCCTCCTCCAAGTTCTTCAAGAAGATTATAAACACCCAAAATAGTGTCCGGCTCTGCAAAATAAGTTTCCACATATTGCCATATAGAGAATAATATTGACACAAATCAAATCTGCTGACGTATTCCGCAGTGCATCATAACACTGCGACCAAGCCTTCTATATAAATTGCTTTCATTGTTCCACCTCAGCGTGTTTAGCGAGGCAGTTTCCTTGGCACGTCTTGTCAAAGCAGAGATCATGTGCCCCCTTTTAACGAGATTCTCATTAATACGGACGTGGATAACCCAATCGCGCCATTTACCACGGCGCTTGGGAGGCAAGTGAGTTTTATTAGGTAGGTGGGGACGCCTAACCGCACCCGCTTATATAAAGGGATAAGGATTCACCTTTTTAACCTACGCCTTCTTCCTCCTTTGCCAATCCATCTCTTGCGCACTCAAGCTCCAGCGCCCAAGCCCACTCTTCCTACCTCAACCTTCTCCAGCAATGTCCGGAGCGGGAGGCAAGTGGATGGCCTCCTCCGTTACGGAGGCTCAAGTAAAAAAGCTAAGGAAAGCCGGATACTTGTCCAAGGACATCCCGCATCGGCTTCCTAAGGAGGGGCAGCTTCTTCCTACCCCAAGGCCCCATGAGAGGGTAGTTTTTCTTCCCCACTTCCTCCGCGGACTGGGCTTTCCACTTCACCCATTTGTCCGGGGGCTCATGTTCTACTACGGCCTGGATTTCCATGATCTGGCCCGGAACTTTGTTCTCAACATCTCGGAGTTTATCGTCGTGTGTGAGGCCTTTCTCCGCGTCCGCCCCCACTTCGGCCTCTGGCTCAAGACCTTCAACATCAAGCCCAAGGTGGTGTCCGGCACCCAGGAGGAGTGCGGAGGCGCTATGGTCGGCAAGATAGCCAACGTCCTCTGGTTCGATGGCTCCTTTGTGGAGTCCCTAAAGGGGTGGCAGGCCGGGTGGTTTTACATCACCGAGCCACGCGATCCGAACTGGGTCGCAGCCCCCGAGTTCAGATCCGGACCCCCCATGCGGCTCATGTCCTGGAAAGTGACGGGCCTGTCGTGGGGCAACGAAGAAGAAGTGACTGGGTTGCAAATGTGTATCCAGTCCCTGGTGACCAAGCTAATCCGGCTTGTCAATATAGTCCATGTTATGCTCGTTCGCCGGATCCTCCCGTGCCAACAACGGGATTTTACTTTGTGGGAATTCGACCCGGCGCAGCACCAAACCCTCAGCAGGCTCTTCGACACGACGTATGAAGACGTCTGGAAGGTGCTGACCAAAGGCGCCGAGTCCCCCACATCCGCCTCCGAGGATCGCGGATACAGCTCGCAGCGCAACGCTAGCGAGGTAAGCTATCTATACCTTTGACAGGTTCGTTAAGCTCTTATTCATAGATTAACTCTATGCAGGATCTAAACTCCTTTTACCTTTGACAGGCTTGGCAGAAGATATCCGGACCAATCAACTGTCCGGCTCCTCTGCCCGAAGACCCGGCCCCAGCTCTCTTGGTGAAGCTGATGGCTCCGGCACCTTATGTGGTGCCGGAGAAGAAGGCCAAGAAGAAGAAAACCACCGGGACTCGAAAAAGTTCCCGCAACATGGTGGTGTCGGGCTCGTCATCTGACAAGTCCGCGACGCTCTCCTCTCGTGAAAACGAGGAGGAGGAACAAGGAAGCTCTCCCCCCCAATGAGGGGAGAAAAGAAGAAGAAGGCCGCCCCAACGGGGGAGGCCGAGGGGTCGAGGAAAAGGAAAACCCCTCCGTCGGACTACTCCCACGACGCCACAGAGGGCGGAGAGGAGTGGCTGGACAGAACCAAGCGTCCGGCGACATCGTAAGTATTTACATACCAAAGTGACTCATGATATCTTCTAATGCGTGGCTTTCCCTAATGTCGAACGTAATTTATGCAGCCCGCCCCGGGCCGAACTCGACGATTCGTCGAGCGGCTCCCTGGATTCGTCAGACGTGAACTCTGTTCCGCCCGCGGTCTCCCCCTGCGGGGCGGACGACGCCGAAGTGGCGCCCCGCCAAGCTTCGGGGCAGGAGGAGATGGTCCTGGAGGAGCCGCAAGGCAATCCTCCGGACCCCAGGAGTAAAGGGGATGAAACCCCCCAGGGCTCCAAGAGGAGTAAGCCGTCTGAGCCGGCGTCCTCCGTCCAACTAGAGGCGCCGGACAATCTGCTGGAGGTGCTTCAGGGCGCCCCCATCGACGAGGAGCACCGTACTGTTATGAGTACGGTGATCCAAAGGGTTCAGTCCGCCAAGAGCGGACTGACTGAAGCTTGCGCTAGCCTTCTAACAGGCTTCCAGGTAAACAGAAATATGTCAAATTATTTACCGCATAGAAAGTAGCCCCTGATGCTCTGTTCGGTGTTCGGAAAGAAAAGCCGAACAGAGGATCTAGTAATTTTCACAGGAGTCTAACAAAAAAAGTCAAATATGCGTATGCAGGCTTCGCTGCTGTCCACCGCCGCATTGACTGCGCAGGTGGACGTCCTTAAAAAGGACCTCGAGCGGACCGAGCAAGAGCTCGGCCTTGCCAAACGACAGCTCGAGGAGAAAGAAGGTAAGAAATACCCCTAAAAAAGAAAAAAGAAGGTGCCTATAGAGAGACTTGATTGCAGAAAAGAAATAACAGGATTGTACTGCTTATTGTAGGGGCCACAACCGAGGTGGCAACCCTGAAGCAGACGCTGGCTAAGGCCAAAAAGAAAATGGCCGAGGAGCGCGCCGAGCGAGAAAGGCTTGGGGTTCAGGTCGGCGAGGTGCAGCAAGAGCTGCAAGCTCTCATGAAAAAACATGAGGGTTTGGAGCTTGAGTCAAAAGCGCAAGCATCCGAGCTCGCGTCGGCCATCGAGACCACCAAGAGCGCCAAGGCCGAAGCCCAAAAGGCCCTCCAAGAGTTGGAGGAGGTGAAAAAGATAGCAACGGGTAAGGCATTCTCAATGCAAAGTAGAAATATAAAAGTAAACTACCTATTACTTACCTGAATCCGGAGTTCTCCAGGGGCGTTCGTCGATCTTCCCCGCAGTGTATCCGACGCCGCCGCGTTCTACCGAGCTGAGGAGGGCAGCTCGACGGAGAGTGTGTTCTGGTCTCAGTATTCTGAGGCCGGACACCCTGTGCCCTTAAGCGATCAGCTGAAACAGCTGGTCGAGCTCCACAAGGCGGCCGAACAGGCCATGAAGGGCTTACTAGTTCGGCTGTGGCCTGGAGAGACCCTGCCTGGGAGCTATTTCGGGCTAGTGCGGCGGCTGGTGGAGGCCTGTCCACGGCTTGAGGTTGTCAAGCGCTTCGTCTGCATTGAAGGTGCCCGGAGGGCCCTTGCCCGTGTAAGGGTACACTGGGGTAAGCTGGACGGAGAGAAGCTGGTGAAGGACGGGCCGCCGCAGGGGAAGGAGCATCGCAAGCCCGAGAACTACTACAAGGAAGTTCTTGCCGGAGCCCGCCTTGTCGCGGATGAATGTACTAAAGATGTAATATTTGAATGAACTCGCTCGTTTGTATCCTGTGCGCTGAAAACTTGTTCATATGCACTAAGCAATGCTTATTGAATTTAAAATATTATTTTCTGTGCGGCTGTTTATCATAAATTGAGAGATGGCCAGTCGTCGGCTTCTGCCCCCATGCCACTAGAGCTGGGGTGTTCGGGATAAACCTGAGGGCTCTTGTTCCCATAGTTGGGTCCTTCGAGGGAGGCGCTCAGCACAACGAACCAGCCAATCAGACTATAATGCTTGAACACTCTCACTTAGCCATAGAACGTTATAATTTTAAATTTCGACGAAGCCCCTAGTTCCGAAGGCCGAATTCGGGGCGCTATCCACGCCTTTGGCCGGACATAGCCAGCTCCTCGCTCGAAGCGGCATAAGCCTTTAAGGACTCGAAAAACCTCTCGAACAGCGACCGGTCTCACGCCTTATCATGACAGTCTGTTTTAGCTTTCTCCACTGAGGTGCTCAACCCACCTGAACTGGGGCACAATCGCAGTGGTTCTCCTAGTGCTACCTTAGCCGATATAGCGGAACGTAAGGCACCAAAACATAGGAGCCGGGCAAACCCAACATGTGACCAAAATCATGACTCGGAGCCGATGCATATAGTGCTATAAGTTCGGGGTGCCGCACTTGTGAAAGTGTACGGACTTCTCACACCAGATAAAAGGGTAATGAAGCCCCTAGCATGGTTTGCCGTACCATGGTGTACGGGTGCGATCATGTTATGTAATAAACATATATATTCAAAGAGGATAATGCAAAAAATAGACAAAAAGCTATGCATTGTTTATAAAGAGGCTATTTATCAAAGCCGAACGATACAAGTAGTGCGATAAGCAAAAAAGATATTAGACTATTTAACATGTCCTGACCAGGCGCAGGCCGCGGAATTTAAAAACAGATATATCGCTCGAAATAGAGACCACCTGAGAGTTCCGTAATGCGGCGTAGCTTTGTCTGCTTTCCTAGATCTTGCATCGTCTGTGCGGCAACAAGGCCGAACAGGTTTATCCAGAGTGTGGAGTCCTGAAAGTTAAAAAAGAAAAATCCGGCAGCCCCTAGTACGTTTGATGCCGTATTGTAGGCATGCCATTAATGTGCCCCTCCCCTTGTGCCCATGGAATTTTAAGGGCGTAATTGTGTACTCGAGGTACTTGCTCCGCTATGTTGCGATGGCTGGGGTCGGGGCCATATTGCTACGCTTGCTCTGAACGTGCCAGGCGGTCTTGTTGCAGGTTACTCCGGGCGCGCTTTGCATTGTCCGGCTTTTTAACGGCCGGACTGGAGAGTTGCCTTGAAAGGCTGCTTTGTACTTCCGCTGCGAGGGCCGCCATGTGCTCCTCCGTACTGATGGAGCGTTCTATGTTTCCGCTGACCGTAATTACTCCTCGAGGGCCTGGCATCTTGAGCTTGAGATATGCGTAGTGCGGCACCGCATTGAATTTAGCGAATGCGGTTCGTCCGAGCAGGGCGTGATAGCCACTGCGGAACGGGACTATATCAAAGATTAACTCTTCGCTTCAAAAGTTATCCGGAGATCCGAAGACCACATCAAGTGTTATCGAGCCTGTGCAATTGGCCTCTACACCTGGTATGACGCCTTTAAAGGTCGTCCTTGTGGGCTTGATCCTTGATGGATCTATGCCCATTTTCCGCACTGTATCCTGATAAAGCAGGTTCAGGCTACTGCCGCCGTCCATGAGGACTCTTGTGAGATGAAATCCGTCCATGATTGGGTCAAGGACCAGTGCGGCAAAACCGCTGTGACGGATGCTAGTGGGGTGGTCCCTTTGATCGAAAGTGATCGGGAAGGAGGACCATGGGTTGAACTTTGGGGCGACTGGCTCCATCGCGTATACATCCCGTAGCGCACGCTTCCTCTCCCGCTTGGGAATGTGGGTCGCGTATATCATGTTCACCGTCCGCAATTGTGGGGGAAACCCCTTCTGTCCATTGTTGTTCGGCGGCCTGGGCTCCTCCTCGTCGTCGCTGTTCGGCCCCTTGTCTTTGTGTTCGGCTCTTAACTTGCCTGCCTGCTTGAACACCCAACAATCCCTGTTGGTGTGATTGGCTGGCCTTTCGGGGGTGCCATGAATCTGGCACGAGCGGTCGAGTATCCGGTCCAAACTGGACGAGCCCTGAGTATTCTTTTTAAATGGCCTTTTCCGCTAACCGGATTTATAGCCTCTGAATCCGGTATTGACTGCCGTATCCTCATTGATGTCGCTGCTAACGCGGCGCTTTTGATTATTTCGACGTGACCTGCCACTTTTGTCCTTGGTATCAGAATTACCAGGCTTCTTCGATAAGTTGTTGCTGCGAGCTAGCCAGCTATCTTCGCCCGCGCAAAAGCGGGTCATGAGTGTTGTGAGGGCTGCCATGGTTTTCGGCTTTTCCTGTCCTAGGTGCCGGGCAAGCCACTCATCGCAGATGTTATGTTTGAAGGCTGCTAGGGCCTCTGCGTCCGGACAATCGACTATCTGATTTTTCTTTGTTAGGAACCGTGTCCAGAATTGCCTGGCCGATTCTTCTGGCTGTTGAATTATGTGGCTTAGGTCGTCGGCGTCCGGTGGCCGCACATAGGTCCCCTGGAATTTGTCGAGGAATGCGGCTTCCAGGTCCTCCCAAGAACCGATTGAGTCCGCTGGTAGGCTGTTAAGCTAGTGCCGGGCTGGTCCTTTAAGCTTAAGGGGTAGGTATTTGATGGCGTGTAGATCGTCACCACGTGCCATGTGGATGTGAAGGAGATAATCCTCAATCCATACTGCCGGATCTGTCGTACCATCGTACGACTCGATATTGACGGGTTTGAAACCCTCTGGGATTTTATGATCCATTACTTCGTCCGTGAAGCATAGTGGGTGTGCGGCGCCCCTGTACTGGGCTATGTTACGACGCAGCTCGGAAGAGCTGTGCTTGCTGTGTTCGGCCCGGCCGGATTTATTGTGTCCGGAGTGAAGATC
The DNA here is from genome assembly GCA_032464435.1 of Aegilops umbellulata. Classification (NCBI taxonomy): domain Eukaryota; kingdom Viridiplantae; phylum Streptophyta; class Magnoliopsida; order Poales; family Poaceae; genus Aegilops; species Aegilops umbellulata. Next base: position 172,365,767 of record CP136060.1, on the reverse strand, counting down.
ATCACGTGCCGTCGGGCGTCCGCGTGATCCATAGATCGATCTTGTTTGCTTTGCTTTATCCTCCAGTACGTCTCGCAGGTCTGGCTCGTTTTCCCGTGCCTTAGTTGAATGGCACCGGGGCATGGTTTGTTTAAGGGTTCGACAGGCCTCTCTGTCGCGGCCGCGGGGTGGCCGGTCTGCCATGTCATATGTTTCCCCCTCTGATTGGGGTAGCGGCCTGCGCTTAGGATAATTTTTGGAGGGGCGCCCGAGTTCGTACTCTTCGGCCGCAAGGACTTCAGTCCATCTATCAGCTAGCAAATCTTGATCAGCTCTAAGCTGTTGCCGTTTTTTCTTTAGGCTGTTCGCCGTGGCTAGAAGCCTGCGTTGAAAACGCTCTTGTTCGGCGGGGTCTAATGGTACGACGAATTCATCGTCGTCGAGGCTTGCCTCGTCTTCAGAGGGAGGCATGTAGTTATCATCCTCAACCTCTCGCTCTGCCGCTCTCTCATGAGGGCTGGCTTTTCCATCTTCCTGCGCCGAATCTTGCTGGTTCTGGTGTTCTTCGGCGCTGTCCGGGGTAGTATTATCTCCCGTGCCGGAATCACCATTTCTGCTGTGGCGGGATTTAGAGCGGCGCCGTTGGCGCCGGCGTTTTGGCGGTTTTTTCGAGTTGTCGTCTTCCGCTGTTCCATCGCCATCTGCATCCTTTGGAGCATCCACCATATATATGTCATATGATGAGGTGGCGGTCCAGCGCCCTACAGGTGCTGGTTCTTGTTCGTCTCCTCCTTCGTCGTCCATACCGTCGAAGTCTTCGGAGCCGAAGTCAAGCATGTCAGTTAAATCGTCGACAGTGGCTATTAAGTGGGTGGTGGGTGGGCTTTGAATTTCTTCGTTGTCCGAATCCCAACCTCGCAGACCATAGTCCGACCTGGGCTCTCCTGATAAAGAGAGAGACTTGAGAGAATTCAGGATATCACCGAAAGGTGAGCACTGAAAGATGTCCGCGGCGGTGAACTCCATTACAGGCGCCCAATCAGATTCAATTGGCGGGGGCACGGAAGGCCCGGAGTTCGGAGAAGAATCCAACTCCTTGGAGTTATGGGCCGTGCGAAGTGAGGGGCTGGCGTTCGGCTCGATCGCCTTTGAGATCGCAGCCCCCGAGGTGATGTCCAACCGTTCATCCTCGAAGAACGCAGCGGGCTGCGAGTCAAAGATCGGGGCCGGAGCGTGTGCGGCCTCCAGGGTACTATTCGGAGGCTGAGCCATATCATGCCCCCCGAAATAGTGCGGCGCGCTTGGCTGTGGCTCGAACCCGTCGAAGATCAAGTCTCCGCGGATATCTGCCGTGTAGTTTAAGCTTCCAAACCTGACTTGATGGCCAGGGGCGTAGCTTTCGATCTGCTCCAGATGACCAAGCGAATTGGCCCGCAGAGCGAAGCCGCCGAAGACGAAGATTTGTCCGGGGAGGAAAATCTCACCCTGGACCTCATCGTTGTTGATGATCAAAGGAGCCATCGGGCCTAAAAGCGACGACACAGAGGAACTCTCAATGAAAGCACCAATGTCGGTGTCAAAACCGGCGGATCTTGGGTAGGGGGTCCCGAACTGTGCGTCAAGGTCGGATGGTAACAGGAGACAAGGGACACTTTATTTTACCCAGGTTCGGGCCCTCTTGGTGGAGGTAAAACCCTACTCCTGCTAGATTAATATTGATGATATGGGTAGTACAAGAGTGGATCTACCACGAGATTAAGGAGGCTAAACCCTAGAAGCTAGCCTATGTTATGATTGTGTATGATGATGGTTGTCCTACGGACTACAACCCTCCGGTTTATATAGACACCGGATAGGGTTAGGGTTACATAGAGTCGGTTACAATGGTAGGAGATCTTGAATATCCGCATGCCTAGCTTGCCTTCCACGCCAAGAAAAGATCCTTCCGGACACGGGACGAAGTCTTCAATCTTGTATCTTCATAGTCCTGGAGTCCGGCTGAAGGTATAGTCCGGCTATCCGAACACCCCCTAATCCAGGACTCCCTCATGCATAAAAGATAAACATCACATGCAATCAATATAAGTGATATGATATGGCCATCATCATCTTGTGCCTTTGATCTCCATCTCCAAAGCACCATCATGATCACCATCATCACCGGCACGACACCTTGATCTCCATCGTAGCATCGTTGTCGTCTCGCCAACTATTGCTTCTACGACTATCGCTACCGCTTAGTGATAAAGTAAAGCAATTACATGGAGATTGCATTTCATACAATAAAGCAACAACCATATGGCTCCTGCCAGTTGCCGATAACTCTGTTAAAAACATGATCATCTCATACAATAAAATTTAGCATCATGTCTTGACCATATCACATCACAACATGCCCTGCAAAAACAAGTTAGTCGTCCTCTACTTTGTTGTTGCAAGCTTTACGTGGCTGCTATGGGCTGAGCAAGAACCGTTCTTACCTACGCATCAAAACCACAATGATATTTCGTCAAGTATGTGCTATTTTAACCTTCACAAGGACCGGGCGTACCTACACTCGATTCAACTAAAGTTGGAGAAACTGACACCCGCCAGCCACCTGTGTGCGAAGCCGGTAGAACCAGTCTCGCGTAAGCGTACACGTAATGTCGGTCCGGGCCGCTTCATCCAACAATACCGCCGAGTTAAAGTATGACATGCTAGTAAGAAGTATGACTTGTATCGCCCACAACTCACTTGTGTTCTACACGTCACTACAAAAAAAATACACTTCCGTGATGATACGTGTTTGTCACAGTAGGTCGCGTTTTCTGTCATGCATGTACATCCATGACAAATTTATGACAGAATCAAGATAGTCATACCTGTGCTGTCGTAGAAGTGTTCCATGACATTACCAAAATTATCATCACGGAAGTGTCCACTTCCATGACGATAAATCGCGCGTCACAGAAGTGCTTTCGTCAAGGGTGACTGACACGTGGCATCCACCGTAACGGAACGCCGTTAAGCTATCGGGTCGGGTTTTGGATCCGATAACCCGTTAACAGCCCCGACCAATGGGGATTTTCCACGTGTAAAATCATCATTGGCTGGAGGAAACACGTGTCGGCTCATCGTTGGGACAGATGTCAACCACTCATTAGACGGAAGGCGCCTATGATACGTTGACACGTGGCATGGTCCAACAGAGGCCCATTCTTGTGAAAAGGCCGGCCCGTTTGACTTTGTCAAAAGCTGGCGGGCCGGCCCATGGAAAGCCTGTTAACGGCCTGTTCGAATATAGCCCATTTACGGCCCGCTAACCCAAGGCCCGTTACGCCCTATCCGAATTAGGCCCAGTAGCGTCATTTGGGCCATCCAATATGATTCCAGCCCGTTTTCACTTCTGGCACATGTATGGCCCATGAGGTCTTTTGGCCCATATGAGGCCCTATGTAACTCTTGGCCTACTAACGGCCCGTGGTGAAACTGGCCCGTAATGAACAGTGTATCACTTTACACCCATTAACGGCCCGTGGTGAAACTGGCCCGCGATGAACAATGTATCACTTTATACCCATTAACGGCCCGTTATTCCGTTGGGCCGTTTCCAGCCCATGTTATCTTTCGGCCTTCTCAGAGCCCATTTATTCTTGGGCTCATTTCCAGCACTCGTTTACTTACGACCCGTTACTGTCATTTTCTGCTTGTGGGCCAAATTCAGCCTGTGGTTACAGTCGGCCCGTTTGTGGTCCGTTAATACGTTGGGTCGTTTTCATAGCATCATCAAATATGGCCTATTAACGATGGCCCGTTATGGTCGGCCCATGAACGGACGATTCCAACTCTAGCCCGTTTACAGCCATAATGCGGCCTGTTATTGGCCCATGTTTGGCCATCGATCATACTGCCCGTATAAGGCCCATTGATGATACGGCCCGTAGAAGGCCCATTGTTTCAACGGCCCGTAGAAGGCCCATTGTTTCTATGGCCCGTAGAAGGCCCACTATTTCTACGGCCCGTAGGAGGCCCAGTGTCACTACAGTAAATATTAGCCCATGGTTATTGTGGCCTTCTTTTAAAAAATAGGTTATTGCAGCCACTAGCAAACCGCGGAAAAAGAACTGCAATGACTAGAAGCAAACAAATAAACAAGACAACAAGGAAATAAATAAGCAAGCAACTTACGCTAGGCTATCACGGTTATCACACATATTTTTTGACACCTGAAACAGTAGGAGAGTATCCTACTGTGTAATTAAATTAATGAATGAGTGAATTTACATATGTTTTTGTACATGCCATCCCCTTTGGGTTGGGGGGGGGTGAGGAGAAGATCAAAGAGCAGCTACAAAGGAATTGAGAAATGAGATGTGTTTTTCTCCAACCCTATGGGTTAGGAGAGAGAGGTCCTCTTTTAGCCTTGATATCCAGGATGTTTTCGTGGGTGTTATTCTTCTGAAAACCTTATTATTTCGTTCCTTCCAAATGCTCCATGCAGCTTGTAGGAATATTGCCATGAACGTTGGCTTATTCCATGCATCTTTGGCTGCGCTTATCCAATCCAATCGTGAACCTTGAGCGCTCCAACTTATGGCAATATCAGACCAACAGTCTTTGCTGAAGGCACAACCGAAGAAAAGATGTTCAAGCGTTTCTTCCACGTTGGAATCGCAGAGGGGGAAAGTATAGTCATTACCAATGTTGTAATGTCTTCGCTTCAGCATGTTTCTGGTGTTGAGTCTGTCAGATAGGAGAAGCCACCCAAAGACCTTTATTTTCATTGTAACCTTAGACTTCCAAAGCCAGGTATAAGCTTGATGGTCTCGGACCTCCCTGAAGTAAAAGTTATAATATTTGTTGGCCGAGAACGTCCGGGTCGTCCAAGTGCAGATCCAGCTATCATTCCCCGAGAGGCTATCATTCAGTTGGATATCACGTACGAGACTCTGAAGATCTCTAGTCTCTGCATGCGCCTGAACTGCGAGCGGCAGATGAAACGTTTCGTGTAAAGTTGTGGCGCCCAAGAAATCTCTAACGGAAATATCCTCCTGTGAGGCAAAGAGAAAGCCCGCGAATGTGTCTCTGCCAGTATACCATCCGTCCAATGATCTTTCCAAAATAGTATGTCCTTCCCTATGTGCACTTGGGCTTTGGTAATCCCTCGGTAGATGGGCATTAGTCTCATGACATCCCGCCACCAAAAGGATCCACACGGGTCAGCTGCATGGGGGATCTTGTTGATATAATACGTGTTCCATATGAGGTCCACCCAAGGCAAGTCCCATCTGTTATAGAATTTGTGAAGGTATTTTAACAGGAGTGCATCACTTTGTACCTTGAGATTAATGACTCCGAGGACGCCCGAAACCTTGGGTTGGCAGATCATGTCCCAAGCCGCCAGAGAGTTACATGAATCACCATTCTCCGTTTTTTTGGTCCATAAGCATTTGCGTCTGATTTTGTCCAGAAGTTCAATAATGCTCGCTGGCAACTTGAGAGTACAAAGAGCGAAGATGATTAGGGAGGTGATGACTGAGTTGAGAAGGGACAATTTTCCCCCATAGGAGATCATGTTGAGGGTAGCCGAAAGCCTACGTTCCACCCGACAGACAAGGGGGAAAAGATCTAGCACAATTGGCCTGGTTGTTCCCATAGGCAAACCGAGATATGTGAAGGGCATCTTGCCCGCCACACACCCGAAGATGGTTGCAATGCAGTTGTACATGTCTTCATGACAGTTTATTGGTATCAAAGTTGACTTGTGGAAGTTTATTTTGAGGCCAATAGATGTTGCATAGTCCGAGAGAATGTCTTTGATGATCGCTGCTTGCGTTGTGCATGCTGGCATGGCTAGGATAGTGTCGTCTGCATATTGAATGACTGGGTAATCCGTTTGATTGGTCGAGGGGAATGGCAGTTGGATTGCTCCTCTAGTGTAGGCGTCATTAATTGCTGCTTGTAAGAGATCAGCCGCCAATACAAACACCAGAGGAGAAAAGGGATCACCTTGTCGGACCCCGCATTTACAATGGAATTGTCGTCCAGGTACACCATTTAAGAGAACCGCTGATTTTCCAGACCCAAAAATGCATTGTACCCAGCCAAGCCATTTGTCATTAAAGCCCATATTCTTCATTATGGTCAACATGGCCGCATGATCAATAGTGTCGAACGCCTTGGCAAAATCAAGCTTGAGTAGCACAATTTCTTTCTTAGAGGCCTGGCATTGGTAAATGTATTCAAATGCCCAGGCAAGGCGATCTTGGATAGTGCACCCTTTGAGGAATCCATATTGGTTTCGATGAATAATACACAGAATCACTCTTTGTAGGCGGTTGGCAAGTATCTTGGTTATGACTTTAAGGCAGCAATTTAATAAAGTGATCGGCCTATAATCATTGACTGAAGATGGGGCATTATTTTTGGGTATCAAAGTGATAAAACCATCATTAATGCTTTCAAGATTGAGATTGCCATCAAAAAATTGGTTACAGAGCTTATAGAAGTCATGCTTGATAATGTGCCAACAAGATTTCAGAAACGCACCATTGAAGCCATCCGGGCCAGGTGCACGATCGGCTGGCATGAGCTTAATAACACTGTCAATCTCGTCAGTGGTGAATGGACTAGTAAGCTCATCTAACCCATCCACCTTTTTAATAATTCTATCCAGGTCGAATTTCATATCATGATGTGACGCCGAGCCCAATCTTTGCTTGAACGTATTAAATATGAGAGCCTCTTTTCCAGCATGATCCTCCACGATGATTCCTGTATCATTGGCCAGAGAGGCAATGTTGTTAATTCTCATCCGTTCCGAAGCCATTGCTTGAAAGAATTTTGAATTCTCATCTCCGAATTTAACCCAACGTATAGTGCAACATTTTTTCCAATATTGCTGTTGATAAGATAGGAGGCGAAGAATATGTGACTTGAGAATCCTCCGAAAGTTTGCTTCTGGTAATGATAGTGTGCGTTTGTTTTCCAATTCATCCAGTTCAAAAAGTGCCTTATTGGAGTTTTCAATGGCAATCGAAAGTCTAGAAATCCCTTTGCTCCAAGCCTTAAGAGCATGTCTAAGAGCCTTTAGTTTTCTACAAAGAATCGTGGCCATATTATCAGACCGAACTGGCCTGTCCCAAACTTGCTGAACAATCTCATGAAATCCATGATGCTGAACCCAATAAGATTCAAAACAGAACACCTTTGATCGTGGGATGGAGGTCTCAATATTGATAACACAAGGTATGTGATCCGAAACTGGTCTCCCTAGAGGTTTAACCATGGTCCTGGGAAAGGAATTGGTCCAATTGTCACTAGTAAAGAACCAATCAAGTTGCTCTAAGAGGGGGTCGGTTTGCATGTTGCTCCAGGTGAACGATCGACCTTTAATAGGTAATTCAATGAGGGCTTGTGAGCGGATGAGATCATTAAAGGTTATCATGTCATTAAGATTACCACCTGGTTTATTGCGGTTGTCCGGGCTTCTGATGAAATTAAAGTCTCCAACTAACAGCCAATCTTCGTTATCAGGGATGTTTAATTGGTCAAGCCATTGAATGAATGCAAGTCTCTGGTCCCCTTGACAAGGTCCATAGACATTCACGAGAGTCCAACGGTGAGCGGATTGCATTGATTTGAAATTAATGACCTGAGCAAAATCATTAGAAGAAACAATATCTGCATGAAAGATGGAGTTGTTCCAGATTGTAACGAGACCACCAGAGGCTCCCCGGGAGGGGACAAAAGCAAATTTATCATAGCGTCGTGGACAACAGGATTTAATGAAAGCATTATCAAAAGAGGCCATTTCTGTTTCCTGCAAGCAAAGCACAACACAACCACTAGAGTTTATGGCGTTGGTCAGGGCTAGCTGCTTAGCATCAGAGTTCAAACCCCGGACGTTCCAGCAAAGAACGTTCCAATTAACTGACAGAACCATAATAAAATGCAGCGATAGCAGAAATGAAAGGTTAGGCCGAGGCCGAAGATGGCCCCGCCTCCTTATCAGAAAGGAGCGCTTCCTCCGAGAGCTCCGAAGCCGGGATGGCATAGAGGTTGGTACCAATGTGCTGAATCACCTGGATTGGAGTAGGCGGTGGTGGTGCAGTAGCTGCTGGGGCTTCATTGTTGTCGGAGATCGTAGCAGATGATGCAGAAGGCACAGTCCTTGGCTTGACCTTGGACTTTCTAGTTGACGTGTCCGCAAGAGAAGGCACTTTGAAACCATCATATTTGTTCGAGCGAGCACTCCTGCGCAGCACAATAGCACACTCTGGAGCCACAGTCTTTCCGCGACGCCCAGCAGAAGAAGAGCCAGATGGAACAGACAAGTCCGCAGTTTGTGGCAGAGCAAGGACTGCAGAACCCTCATCAGACGGCACTGAAAGCCCCAAAGAGACAGAGTTTGGTGAATTCTCAAGCACAAGTCCTAAACCCACAGATTCAGAAGTTGGCGCCACAGGGACAATGCTTGAGGCCATTTCCAATCTGGGCACATCAGTAACAGCAGTATCCTGATCTTGGAGCAACCAATCCGACAGATCAGTCAATAGGTTAGTGCTGGAGACCGAGGAAGCAAGGTGAGTGGTCATGGAAGCTTGGGACACCACAAAAGACCCATTCTCTTCAGAGAGAACCACTCTGACGTCAATGTTGTTGTTTCTAAAACCAAGTCCAATGCTCCAAGGACCATAACTAGCAATGATTGGCATTATAGCTGCTGTGAGGAAGGTGTTGATTCTGACAAAAGGAATTCCAGAATTCAGCAGGATGGAGGAGACAGTATCTCCCTGGGACGTCATCTCAATATGCAAGCCCGTCGAGGAGAGGGAGAGCTCAATTGCCAAAGAGTTGACATTGGTTGGTGCAGCAACAGTATTGGAATTTTCCTCGGCAGTCAAAGCACGTACATTCAGTGAGTTATCTCCAGTAGTCATAACAGGGGCAATAGCCGGGCTAGATCCAGATATCATGGAGTGAAGTACATTTGCTGGCACAATAACAAAGCTGTCAGACAGAGTGGCACTTGAGTCAGAGCTAGAATATGCAGAGATAGAATCATTCCAAGCCATTCCAGGGCTGTCCTGAAGATTGTTGACAGGCAGCACCCCGTCTTGCACCTGTAGCCCTTCTGCAGCAAGCCACTCCTGAAAGTTGTACAGAGCCGGTGGAGCTTGAGGGGGAGAAGGAGGCCATTCCCCCCAGTTAACCTGAAAGTGTACCTCATTAGCCTGAGCATCCTGCTGCCCACCTTGCTGCTGTGCAGCCTCAGCAGCAGCGTTCTGTGCCATCCAGTTGTGCAGTTGGGCTTGGTAAAGTTGTTTGGCAGTGAGACCCTGTCCATACAGGGGGTGAGGGATACCATCCTCCGGTGGTGGATCCTCTCCAGCCGGCGGGACCTCGGGCAGGTGAGAATTCCAGTCGCTGCTTCTTAACATTGTGACACAAACAGTCCAGCCGCGTCTCTCTCCACCCATCTGACGCATAACAAAGCTCTTGGGCACTAAACGCAAGCTAATCACATGGCATTTGATTAGCACAATCTTTCTGTCCGCTCGTGGGCTATGCCAGGTAATCAACTCCCCAAACTTATCAACAGACTTATGAATGTAGTAAGAGGTCTGATAATCATGAGGAAAACCAACATATAAAATCCAAATCTGAGGCCCATAACTAGTCATGCGCATGTTAATAGCAGCATCATGCGGGACAAAAGAAACTACTGTGTTCATGTTTTCCTCATCCTCATCAAGCTCAAAGGTTGTGCCCACGACAGCATCCCTAACCACAGAATCCACAAACCCAAAAATGCCAATGCCAAGCGGATAGTCATCTACCTCAGTTGGAAAGAAGTTGGATTCGTGAAGCAAGCCCTCTATGGTGTGGCGCAGATCCGCCTTGCGGTGAAACGGGACGAACCTGTTAACCTCAGCAATGGCAAGGAAATCGTGCCGCAGCGGCGGGTTGGGGCCGATCACCATGCCATCGCGCACCTTCCGATTAGCGGGACCGAGCTCAATGGTCATACCCTGTGGCAGGTAAGGAATGACATTGGCCGGATAGTTCGCCATGGGAGCAGAGGGAGGAGCTTGGAGCGAGACAGGGGAGGGGGCGGGCTGGGTGGTGGAATGCGTATCTACAACGGTCTTGGGAACCCAAATCCCCACCTTTTCCTTTGGTTGGCTGGGCAAGAGGTGGCGACATGCCCCGGCTGGCCACACGATGAGCATCGAACGGTCCTAGGTGGTCTCACGCTTGGTCTCCCAGTGCTCATTGCAAGTTTGGTCAGAGAAGTAAACTGCGATTGATTGATTGGATTGCTAGCAGGACTTGCCAATACTGGCTCAGCATTAAAGATTTTGCCATCCCCAAAATGATAAGGATCAACATTAGCCGGAGATAAATAAGATTCGTTATTTGCCTGCCTAGGTGGGGTTTTTTTTTCCAAGCGTGGAATCAGTGTGACGATTCTTATAAATCTTGGGCTTCCATATGAAACAGGGGGCAGAACCACAGGCCCAGGATGTGTGGCCCAATTTAGCACAAGAAGAGCATTTAAAATAAGTTGGGCAAGCAAAAAAATTGTGATGAGAAGAGCCGCACGTGACACAGACCCGATCAGCAGAGGGTTTAGTGGGCTCGTCATGTCCAGTGGGTTCCAGGGCCGTAGCCAGCAAAGAGCCGGATTGTGATCCATCAGAATTAATAACCTCATCCAAAGGGCAGTTACTGGCTAAGTGACCCGACATATCACAATTAGAACACTTATTGATTCTTTTGTAAATATAATCCAGAGGCGGAATGTGTTTCAAGGACCAAATGGTAGCTATATGCTGAGGTGTATAGCCGAAGCGCAAATAATCCAGGATATGAAGTATAATGAAAGTGGGAATTGAATTCCAGTAGTGTAGCATAAAGCTAGTCCCAACAAAATGCCGAAAATCCCGATCGTTGGTAGACAAATTGAGAGAAAAACTGCCAATTCGAATATTCCTCTGTGAGCATTGATGACGATCATTAAATTCTTGACGACCAATTTGTCCCTCATAAAAAACGAAATTTCCAATTTTGAGGCCCGGTGAATCTTCATTGCATTAAATGTGATTGGAATTACCAAAACTGACCAGACCCTGTGGGAGCCTGCACCGGTCGCCGGAGTAAGAATCTCCGGTGAGCAACCAAAACAAAGAGATGAAGAGCTCTGTCCATGATCATCCGTTAAAAATAAGCCCTTGGAACTGATGGCCAAAGAAGAACGTGGCGCAACCTCAGCAATTCGTTCATCAGCATGCCAACAATCAACATCAGCAGAGTAGTCATGGACATTAGGCCGGAAAAGTTGAAAATGACATACAAAGTCGGGCCAAATTCTGTCCTTAAGATGATAGATGAAATGGCCAACCTTGTTAGAAGCAAGAGAAAACCGAAATCGTCGATCGCCCAAACGAACGACCTTGAAACCAGAGGCTAGACCACCAATACAACATTGAAGCGCAATGCCCACAGATTCCTCCGACAAGGTGAAGGAGGCAGAGGAAAAGTAAACGACCAAGAAGAATTCCTTGGATCGCTCCGACGAGGAGAAATGCACCGTGGTGCCAAAACGACGACGCACCTGAGCCGCGACCTTAAGGCCCGGGTTAAAATCCCAGTGTAGAAGACCCTCCATGAGCCTAGAAGATCAGAGAACGCCATTGGAACCTAGGTGGACGTGGAGGAGAGAACGCCATCGCTCTCGAGATTCTAACAGCTCCAGAAGATCAAGTTGGTGAGCCCTGTTATCAAAGTTCGCCACCAATGCAAATAAACGCGCTGACAAAAGAATATACAAAACTGAGAGCACTTCAGAAGGCACTAGGCCTGGCCAGGTCGGGCCCCCCCAAACAGCTGAAGAAGCTGAGTAGACCTCAGTTGTGTCAACGATAGATGCATCAACACTAGATTTAAGGCATGATGGTGCGCACGGCAGTCCTCTGACATCTTCATTGCATCTTTGACTTCAAGTTGGAGCTGAGCTGAAGCAAGCCTTTCCGCTTTAATTTGAGACTGAAGAAGTCAAACTGATTGAGGCATCGACTACACAGAGGTTGTCTCACACCTGCTGGTGAGTAGCTTCAACTCACTATCTTCATCAAGTCAGGACCTTGGGGTCATCTCGCTGTCCTCAAGATGGTTTGGCTCACTATCTTCCCTAAAGTTCTGCCTGGCGTAAGAGATACAAGTCTGAAAGAGAAACAAGGAGACACGTAATAGGTTTCACAATTATATAAGCAAATAAATGGATCTGTTCTGCATAAGGAACATGTTTTTACAACTACAATTTGAAACTGGTAGTTGTTGCAAACATCCAATCAGATGTAAACAGCAAAGCAAACAGCAGTGGAGGAAATGATGCCTATCCTAATCTATACTAGAACAAAGTTTGAAGGCTTGAGAAGGATGAACTTACATTACATGTTAACACGGGCTGGACAAAGCCCTTCTCCATGTTGATGGAAGGATAATTCAATAAATTCCCCAAAGAAAATTCTTTATAAGCGTTGCCATTATTCTACATTTTGCAAAGAGTAAATATAGATCAAATAATATTGGAAGAGACAGAGGATAATGAAGCTCAGGTGCAGACTGATGATGCATAATCAAATAGCAATTAATTAAGTACAGCGTTACAAGGCAAAAGGGAGAGAGGTACTGACAAGAGCAATGTAGAGCCCATTATTGTTTTGAAATAGTATGATCCTTTGAGCAAGGAGATTCATCTGAAATTAGTTTTCATACAAGAGAGAAGGTAAGGCACAAGCAGAAATTTAGGAGTTCGAATTTTGAATTGATATCATAGACAGTACCTAACGCTGGGCTCCCAGCAGTTCTAATAGGGGTTTGGCCACTGGAGTAGGGGTAAAGTGTGGTACATTTGGTCCTGTGTTTTCTGTGGCTGCTGATCTATCTGATTTAACAGGTATCACTACCTTTTCCAAATACCTAGTTTGTACTCCTTGAGGATCTGCACTCACCCTCTTCCTTTTGGACATCTATTACAAAAGAACAACATTTAACTGGAAAAACATAGTGTGACGACACATGGAATAGGTACAGAAAATGGATAGGTATGGCATATACTCATATATGATGCTTAAACTAAGCAGATGGTGTAACAAAGTAGAAGTAATGCAAGAGGTCAGAAGCAAAATATGTGCGACCAATACAACTTTGCAAAGTTACAGCAAGCACCTTGATGGGTGAATAAGATAGGCCATCCTCCACCATGCCAAGTTTGTTAGCCAGTGGATTGTTCCGCAATATTCCTCTCGTGTGCCCATTCTCATATTCATTTTGATAATGTTCAATATCTGACATGCATGAAAACATAAAAACAAGTGAGATTTTCTTTGTAATGCAGAAGTGATTCTAATCCAATACTGCCTCCCTGTAAACCCCTTTGTGCTATCTCTGCAATTCTTTTAAAAGATGCCATGCATGCTGTAATTTCTTGTGTGCATTAATATAATGTGGCCTACTACTCAAAATATGAGAGCTCCAGAAGTGATGACACTTCGCAGATGATAGCTTCAACATATAGTAAAGAAGAACAAGTCGACCTGACCTGACAGATTCAAAATATACTAAGGGAGAACAACTCGACCTGACCAGTCGACCGCAAGAGAAGAGTATCATCTTAAAGAAGAGCAGAAGAGCAAGCAGATTGAAGATATTACAAGTCTTTTGATACAATGTCGGTTGGCCACCCATGATGAACCAGAGCGCACAGAGAAATACTATTCTTTCCGGTCTCTCCATATGTGGCTCACATGCATTTCGAAACTAAAGTAGGAACATTTAGCTAACCAATTAAACATCTCTCAGTTTTACTAATATCAGCAATAATATCATATATGAATTTGTACAACTAAGCTTGTTTAGTCGATGGGTGGAGCAGTGCTATTATGACACGAACCACGTAGGCTGATTGTGGTCATCATAAAATGGGGAAAACATAAGCATGATGAGTACAGTGTTGACCGTGGCAGCGGGATGGCAGATCTGAAGCTGCAAACCGCGCAAAGGGTAGTTAGCAACCAATGTTTGCTTTGAAATAACAACTAAGATTTGGTATGGACAAGAAAGTTCGGTCAACAAGTGACAAAGAAATGCAATTATGCTGTCTCTCTATATGTCGCAACATGCATTTGGAAACTCAAGTGGGACCTTTAGCTAACCAATTAAATGTGTCGGTTAACTAATATCAGTATCATATCACAATCATATTGGAACAACTAAGTTTTCGAATTCTGAGTGTTGTGTTGTTTAGCTTGAAGGGTGGAGTAATGCTAGTACGACAGAAAGCACCTACGCAGATCATAGTAGAGTAGATAAAAGGGGAAAAACCTAAGCATCAAGAGAAAAATCAGGAAAGTGGAACTAGCTGGACCAGTGGGTGGCGCACATGCTTTTCGAAATGAATATAGGAACATTAGGTGACCAATGAAACGTTCTCTGTTTTAGTGATATGAGCATCATATCAGATTCGTATTTCAACACATAAGCTTTGGGTTGAGGTCTTGAGGAGCAGTGCTAGCACGACACGAAGCACCTACGATGATGGTAGTGAATATAAAGGGGGGAAACCATAAGCTTTACGAGTATAGTGCCCGTGCCATGGCGGATCTGAAGGTACAAACCGGACAAAGCTACTTCGCAACAATGTTTGCTTTCAACTAGCCACTACGATTTGGTACGGACAAGAAAAGTACAGTAAACAAATTACGATCTATTTTCCGGGTGAGATCGATAACTTAAGCACATATGGAAGAGTACCACCTCTGTTGCGACGCCGTGTAGGCCTATGCTGATACGTTGAGGGTGTTGCGGGTGCGATGGCTGTCGGCGGCGGGGAAGAAGACTTTAGACGGCAAACGACCGGGTCGGGGGATATATCCTGTTGCCGTGGACGAGGCGGTCGTAGGAGCGGCAACAGCAAGGTGGACGCCGGCGCCGATGAAGCGAGAGGAGGCGATGAAAGGATCCTGGTCCAGCACCGTGGATGAGAGACGTCCATCTCTTGTAGTGGACGACAGGGTAGGGGTAGCGGCTCCGGCAAGGTGGAGGATGGGGTGGCGGACGGAGGAGGGTGGCCGCAGTGCGGAGGTTGTCGTGCCGCCGATGGTGTATGAATGGGGAAATGGAGGGGGGGATCTCAATCTTTGGGACGCGCTTCTCTGAAATGGGGGAAAGTTACGAACTTATCTCCCATTTAAAATTTCGGACATCGCGTCGGTTGGGGATAGGAGGGTAATCTCGCATCTCCCAAATATTTGTCGGTAACTATTTCGGGTGAGGAGAGGGTATTTTGCTGCCCATGGTTGGCGCCCACGGTGTATGAACAGGGCTGGCAGGTAGGGAGGTTGTGTCACGTCTGATGGAAGTTACACATCTGCCCCTATTTAAAATATTAGCCTACATCGATTTCGGGCGAGGAGAGGGTGTTTTGCCGCCCACGGTTGGCGCCCACGGTGTATGAACGGGGCTAACAGGTAGGGCGGTTGTGTCACATCTGATGGAAGTTACACATTTGCCCCTATTTAAAATATAAGCCTACATCGATTTCGGATGAGGAGAGTTTATTTTGCCCGCCATCGTGTATGAATGGGGAAATGGAGGAAAGAGACACATGTCTTTCGGAGGAGCTTGAATCAAATGTGTTTTGCCGCCCACGTTTGGCATCCACCATGTCTGAATGGGCTCAGAGACCGTCGTGTCACGTCTGATTGAAGTTACTAGTCTACCCCTATCGACAGCAGTGTAAATCCTGTCGATAAGGATGTCAAGTGTCAGGGGTAGACAGTAATTTCCATCTCGCAAACACTTGCTTCGAGCAGCCCACAAATTATAGTGGGTGTTTAGCCGCTTCGTTCAAAACTTGGGAGAATTAGCATTCACGTTTGCCCTGGGACCTGGCAAACTAAATTCAAATCCAATTTGTATTCGACTATGAATATCCACAGATAATTATACATTTTGTTATTTATTTCTTCAAAACCACAACAAAGATTTATTCCACCTTTATATATGATTATGATTTAGAAATGCCGTGATCTTCGAATTTAGTAGGTTGGATACACTCTGAGTCAAACAGTTATTTCATCCAATACAATATGCTCACACGACAAACCGTTCACCTTATGTCAATCATACAAGTACTAAGGATTACCTCGCCTAAAAAATTCGGATCATTACAACACATGGACAACATAGGGGGTCTTGCAACATAATCCATTCAGAGACATGACACAACATGCAAGTACAATAATCTAATGAAAATTTCAACTGGTATCTAAAGAAGAACCGGGATTATCTTCGGCTTCAGATAGCAGAAACAGCAGGACCTCCTCCGTCTTCAAATGCAACATTCTTACTTCCTCCAATTCTTGGGTTGCTTGCATAATACATGCCGCTAATTCCGTAATTTCCAGCCTCAAGATAAATATTACCTCATTCATGGCAGCCACACCATCTCTTTCTGCCTCTAGTAGAGCCTCAAGGACTATAATATTTGTGCTCAGACTGCTCTCCGGCGGTGTTGCCTCTGAACTGCTACCATCTGGTAACATGGATGGCGCACTGCTTCCACAAATAGATTCTGGGGTTGTACATTGTGTCCTAGTGTGAACGGCATCCTGAAAGGTTTCCGCTGGACATCAGTAAGAGATAGTTATCGTATGATCTAGGCAGTAAGCTTACATGGTAAACGACGGACGAATTATTGCCGAGCATGGCAAACTATATTTAAATGGTTCGAAGCAGCATTAGCCGAAAAGAAATTAAAATGATAAGATGAAACTAGGGATGTAAGTGGCAAATAAACGAAATCCGCCAGTCCCATCTAATTAGTTTTTGCTATCTCCCTAGTTCATTTTCCTCAAAAAAAAAACTCTTTTGAACTATCATACCACTAGTGGACTTTAATCGGGATTAAACTGGACCCAGTTGACATCCCTAGTTGAAAGGGAGTGTACAACTGCTATATTTATGTTGCCAAGGAATCTAAGCAGTTGAAATAATTTGAGAAAGCACTTAACAGTGTGGCCTCATATAAACTACGAAGACAGTCTTGTGATGAAGTTGAGAGGAAAAGTTAAGGACTCAAATGAAATAGGCATGCATTTCTTTACGATAGTACAGCAGGCACTCCTGACATATTGGCCAACTCAGGTATAGCGTAACAACAAATAAGCATTCAAATCAAGCAATACAGCAAAGCAGACAACTGAACTATTTGTAATTCGGTAGACCGAATTACAGGTTGAGGGCACAAGCCCAGAAAGCATCCCACTCGCATTACATTTCACATGTACTAAAACAGACTGGCTTACCATATGTTGCTGTGAAGCCTAGCTGCTGTTGCAATGTTCTTTGAAGATATCGTCAGCATCCTGTGGTTGCAAATCTAGTTGTTGTAGTTTATTCTGCACCATCTATTTAGGTAAAATTAATTTTAATCACATGCACTGGTCCGAATTGATCATCAATGGTTCATCTAAACTAATGAAAGAAGGGTGTGTGCATACACGACAATACTCCCTCCGATTCTTTTTATTTTGCGTATAACTTTTTCTCAGTTTTCTCGTGTTAGTCTGTGCGTTGCCGATTCCTAGCGCTGGTTTCCTTTTGTGCCCCGCCCCATCCGCCTCTGTCCTAATTAATTGGAAAATTAGTCCAGAAAAATTAAACCAGTGCTCTCCTTGGTATGCGGGTCAAGAGTTATGCGCAGAGTAAATAGAATCGGAGGGAGTATATCTGCTTCCCTCTATTTTTATGCTTGTTCGAGGTGCAAGCCCCAAAAGAACAAATATTTTGCTTGATGGGGTTGGCAGCTCCATAATTAATAGAAGCATCAAATTAGTCATGCAACTTGGTAAGATCAAGAACACACAAACAAGTAATGAACAGAGGCTCGGAGCAGTGATGTAATAGCTAGCATCAGAAAATGTAGGTAAAACAAACAAAAAGCAGCAGAACCACATGCTAGTTTGCTGATGTGTAATTAAGCATAGAGAACATTAAGCAGTCTGATGGAACCAACAGGTGGCATCAGAACAAAACTAAAGCATATCAACTATATGTGCACCGGTATGTAATTTAGCACATGTAACATGTTCACTGCCAGAAGTATGGCCCTACAGGTGCAAGCAGAATAACGCGTCTCATGAAAAACTAAATGATGCCCTGAAGAAATTCAAAGGTGCGGTGCTTATGTTAGGAAAGTGAACGTAGGCGCCGGCCGTTGGATAATAGTACCTGATTCTCGGTGGCGTATGGGTATCGTTGTCATACTTGATAGCTAAGGATCGTCGATGGTGCTCGTGTTGCGGTTGAGTTTGGGCCGGCTGTCGCCGTCGCTGAAGCGGCTTCGGTGCTACGGTTGTCGCGCCCGTCGACATACAAGAAAGCTCATCTGTGGTAACTGAACAGTTGCACGATAAAGAGAAAAACCAAAGGAGTACAAATCGAAATAACCTGATGAGGCTGCGATGTCGGTAAAGCAGGGCCGCCAGAGTTGAATATGGCGTCCGTGGAGTGCGTCCGGTGTAGTGGACGAAGGCTTCGGCGGGCGCGTTATACAGTGCTTTCGGTGAGGCAGATCTGTTGCGGCGGACGAGGGCTTGTATGAAGGGCCAGCGAAGGGGCGGACGAGGGAGTCAGTGAAGGGCCTATGATGTGGTGGACGAGCGCGCCGGTTAAGTAGATCCGGTGTGGTGGACCATGATGGCGGTCAAGGAGATCTGGAGCGGTGGACAAGCCAGTCGCTGAAGCGGCTCCGGTGAAGTGGTGAGTTGGCAGTTGGGGGTTCCAAGGTGCGGAAGGTAGATCCGGCGGGGTGTAAGGTCCACCGCTGCGGCGGAGGACTAGATTCGGCGGCTTGCTGTGGTTGGGGGGGTTGGGGAGGGAAGGGGAGGGGCTCTGGGGAAGAATGTTGGGGGCAAAGAGGGGAAAACAATGGAGTTACCAAAGAAGCCCTTTTCCGTTCATGTGGCACGGGTAAAATAGGAATATCGCAGGGCTAAACTTTCGGGCGCGTGATATTTCGATGTGAGCGGGAAGTTTGAAAGCTTTTGGCGCCTAAAATTATAAGTATTCTGCTCTCGTCAGCCGACTATGATATCATGGCCGACAATTTGTTTGTTTTGCACGCAAAAAATGTGCAAGTTTTGAAAATCAATGTCTCCAACTCGAAACTTAGATTGTCCATTCAATTCAAATATGGATCATTGAGCTACTACAAGCAAATACCATCATACGGTCCAATTCAAATGAAATTCCAAATGTGTTTATCCTAAATATGATGACAAAAGCAAAAATGTGTATGTGTATGAATAAAGTGGATGATTATAAAGTTTGAACATGCCCGTATGTGTATATCTCTAGGTTTGATATATGAATTTGAAATCACGAAATCCCGGCTTAAAAATTGTACCTCCGTTTAAATGAATTACAAAAGCTAATGATGGAGTCGAATTCCGAAATTCCAATCTTAGGTTTGTAATTTTGGTACATCAAGGTATATCACGCATGTTCAAAAGTATCGTTATCTCATAGTACAAACTGTGAAACAAATTGATCAACCATGGGTGCACAATATCTCAATTACGCTAAAGTCCCTCAAATATAGACACCTCACTCTTTATCTGAAGTCAACCCCCCCACCACACACACACACACACAGAGAGAAGTCGTTCTCTCCCCCAAACACCAACACACGAGCACATTAATACCCCTCTCTCTTGTAAAGTTCGGACCCCAACATAGGTCTCTATCACTTTGTCTCTCGGGCATGCACACATCTCTTCCCTCACTCTCTAGGTCTCCCGCTATCTCTCTTACCCAAGCACACGCACTATGTAGAGTGTATATTTCCCATACACACAAAACGTCGCCCCCAAACGTCTATCTACCTAGTTATGTGGTTCTCGCGCACTCACCTCACACACCACCCCCACTGCAAACAAGCACACTTTGTCTCCTTGTGCACCACTCTCCTCTTTCTATCTCTCCCACATGTGGACCCGCCCCAGCTCCTTCCCTGTATACATATATGTCGTGACTCTTTGCATAGCTCCCTAATGTATAATCGTTCTCGATTTCACACATTGTTCTCTACACCATCTATTCTAGATCTCTCATGAAGTCCCTATCACACACACGATTACTCGCTTCCCTTGCGTCTCCGTTCATAGGCCAATTTCGGACAACATCAACATTGTCTCCCTATCTATACGCCATTTATGGACACAAACGACCCCTCTCGCCCCCTCTCTTCCTCTCTCTCTCTCTCTCTCTCCATCGCTAGCTCTCTCTTTCTCTCGCTCTCACACCCCTCTCCCCCACACACACTCGATGTCTCTTCCAAATAGTCTGCTCCCCCCGCCCGCACCCGTGCTATCTCTCTACTACACATGTCACACCATTCCCCCTTCCCTTATACTAGGTTTACATCATCAGTGGTCTCTCTACTCCACATACACTCTCTCCCTCTCACACACAAACGCGTGCACAAACATGCACAGACACGCACAAACACCCATTTACCTGGATCCTCATCTCTCCTCATTCCGCATGTGTATCTCACACACTCACTCTCTAATTATGTATATGTGTCTCCACGTTACACAACACAAAGCCCCATGTACATGTCTCTCTCTATCCTCCACACACATAGACACAAAGAATCTGTTATCATTGCCTCAGTCTCTAACATATCACACACGCACTCTCTCTCTCTCTCTCTCTCTCTCTCTCTCTCTCAAACACGCTCAACAAGGGTTTCCCCGTGAATAACTTACTGTCTATTCACGAACAGTCGTGGCAGTATGGAGAACACGAGACGTGAAAAAGAATAAATCAACACGTGCTTAGACCACCTAGTATGACTACTAGGACTAGAGCAAGCCGAAAAGCGCACCGCTCTCACCCCCTCCTTGTCGGCGACGGTAAAAACTTTGTTTTACACAGTCGAGAAGTCATTGTGCTAAGGCCCCACATGTCAAGGCGTTGAATAGAATATAGATGCTAGTTTATGGAAGCAAGTATCGATAATACGTTTGTATCTCCATACTTATATTTCTTCTCTTATAAAAAACCGAGTTGGTGATGGTGGTACGTGTGCCATCTTGCAATATAGATCGTCCGATCTATATCTGACGGATGGAAATTAAACTAAAAGATACCCGCACCCCTCTCCACATTTGCAGACAAGGCCTTCCCTCGTTCATCCTTATCTCCAACAAACCTCATTGTTGAGCAATTAAGAAAGGAAGCCTCTGGAACAAACTGGCCTGGTGGCCGCTGCCGGCGTCGTCAATCCCCATGCCTCCGCTCAGTCCGACCACCAACCACCACCACACCCCACTCCTCTTCACCTTATCTCATATTTCTCGAGATATCATTAGTTTTTACACATGGGATTACTCCCGCAAGGGTCAATCACAACAAGTGTTTTATAAAAAAAATGCATCTTGATGTTCCATGCAATGCACGGATCTTGCTAGTACTCCTACACAATACTAAGTTGGTGATGCTGGTGTGTCTGCCATCCGTCGTTTCTGACCATTAGATCTACATCTAACGATTGTGAGGTAAGTTGTTGCCTTTTCTCACCAACATCCCACTTGTCTACCAATTTGAAGAAAAACCCATAATTAGTATCTTAAAACCAACCACATCCCTCCCCGACCTCACCAAAACAGCCCAAGGAATATATTCTAATTGAAACATAATATATCTCTAGTGACATATGTATATCAAAATTAGAGTGTTTTGTACCAAGTTTGTGAATAAGTATTATTCTAATTATGATTCGTTGCAACGGACATGAACATTGCTAGTATTTCCAACCATGCATTTCTTTTCCTAGTTTTCCATAGTTTCGAGTTTTCCATCAAGATATTAGTCACTCATGGTTGATATTTACTTTCAATCATGTACACATATGCACTATGTAACTAGCCTTGCTTATTGGCTTCCAAAGCTTAACTTTCACTCCTACTTACAATATGTAGAGTATTTAACAAAAAACTACCACTTTCAACCAGCCCTAGGAGGCATCTATTGTACAAAAAATAGCAAAAACATACCCAAAATTTCTTAATCCACGCCAAAAACTACCTAGTACTCCTACCGATTAGGTTCGTTTAAACCCATTTATGACAGGGTTGGCCCACATGTCCGTGCTGACGAGGCAGATTAAACCAACACATTTTGTTTGACTGTTGACACGAGGGACCCACATCGGACCTTCTATCCTGTTATTCCCCCTCAAATCATTATTTTTCCTGAACATTACTTCAAACAGTACTGATGCGTGTTCGTCGGTGGCGCCGGTGATGAGCGAGTTGGCCGCCGCTCCGCCGGACGGGCCGAACGCCGCGCTGGCCTCCGCACGGGTTGGCAGGCTGGCCCGAGCGTGACTCACGAGCGAGCAAGCCTCCGCACTGGCCTTCGCTCGAGCCAGATGGCTGGCCTTAGCGTGGCGCGCGCGAGCAAGCCGCTGCGCTGCCGTGCCAATCTAGCTAGCAAACCTTGCAGACAAGCAGCTGGACGGAGCTATCTTGGCTAGCTAGCGGCCGTGAGCGCCGGACGGAGGTGGCATCTGGGTTGCCGCAACATGGGCTCCACACCGCCGGCGGTTTTGACCTCGCCTTCTGTCGGCGGCGGTAGCTGCGTCCCATGGCTGAGGATGACTAGGTGGACGGGCCGGAGGTAGGAGGTCACTCGAGGATTTTTGTTGGTAAGAGCATGTACAATGGTTGATAAGGTAGTCTTATCTTAAGTCTTCCACGTATGCAAGTGGTAGTAGTTTCTTGGCATTTTAGTGGTTTCTTGCATTATTAGAGCAAGTACAATAGAGCTGAGTCAGCGGGCTATAAGAAATAAACTACTACTACATGTTGGCTATAAGATGGGTTGTAGATGACATGGCACTGGCTTATAGCCAGTAGCTGGCTATACTATTAACCATGCTCTTAGGGGTTTCTTGTAAGGAACAATGTACGTACTACTAGCGACAAAAGGCGATTCTAGGTTGCGTTGTACTCCAACGAGTACTACTAGTGGTCACGGGAGTGTATACCTCGTTTTGTGGGTTCGATCCCGGCCGAACGGACGGCGACCTTTTTACACTTCGCTGCGAGCCAATATTTTACACGGGTAGTTTGAGTTTTGAAGTCAAACGGACGTGTGGCCCCACAATCTGGGTGCACTGGACATCCTAGCCACGTGAACGGGTTTTCCTTCCCAGCATCCCGTGGCTCGCGTGCTCGCCCTAGCCGCACCTCGCTTGCAGCTTCTAGCTAGTAGCATATTTAAACTAGCACCTCCCAATTAGGTCCGAGGAGCCAGAAAAGCCTAGCGGGGCATTGGGAACTGTGCAATATGGCTCTGTACGTAAAGTGCTCTACTATTACTCTATAGCTTGTGGTGTTGCATGCATGGACTTCACTCCATTATCGGCTCTACTATAAAAGAAATTCCTCTTGACGTGTTTTTTTTGAAACGGAGGCAAAAGCTTTGCTTCATCTCATTCATAAAGAAGGAACTACTAACAAAGTTCAACGAGATCCATTACACCTCCACAAATGGAAGCGAAAAGCCTAGTCTTGCTGTATCAAATAACTCAAATGTTCTGCCCCCGCAGTAACTGTCGCTGATAAACAGGCTGCTAGTGTGTGCGTGAGAGGAGCGGCTGAGTAGGCTAGCTACGTGAGAGGAGCGGCTGAATAGAGCACCGAGAGTACCCACTAGGCCATTACGCAGGTGTACATCCCCTGCATTGATAGTACAACGATGGTTCTAGAGAACAGTAGTACCCTCCACTTCCAACTGTAGCTCCTTGGCCCTGAGATTCAAGAGTTCAAAACTGGTGCACTATACAAGACTAGAATAGAAGTACAATACATCGCACTACTAGTTGAGAAAAGTAGTACTAGTATTGCTACAGTACGAGTACGTACTCCTCCATCACATAATGTACGACGTTTTTTGACACTAGTTGGCGTGTACAAAAAATGGCAAAAACATACACAAAATTTCTTAATCCACGCCAAAAACTACTACCTAGTGCCAAAAATTTCTTACTAGTGCTATTATTTACAGTATAATGTAATCCCATAACGTTCCATAATGCTAGTACTAGTACTCCATGGTACCAAAAACTACTACCTAGTGCCAAAAATTTCTTACTAGTGCTATTATTTACTAGTGCTATTATTTAGAGTAGTAAATAATAGCCTCATCCCTTCGCTGAGGAACGATCTACAGTTGGAAGGGACGAGGCCCTGCGGTTACTACGCTCTTATCTCCTCCTCGCAAGTTCCCCTCCCCCCGAAGAGAAGGCAGTTCATCGCTGCTCCCATGGATTCGCCAGGCGGTTCTCCTCCTCGTCGGGGCTGGGAGACCTTGGACGACAATTCTCTAGGAGAAATCACACGCCGCTCTGACGTCCTCACCGCCGCAAGACTCGGTGCTTCCTGCACCAACTTTTTCAAGATGCTACTTAAACAGGCTTGGGAAAAGGCCATGCTTGTTGGTCTTCCATGCGTCATCGAGGAGAAGGTTCTTCTATGGGACAATTCTTCGAATAGTCCACCGCTCCCTGGCCATGGTTGCACGTTGACTCCGCTAGAGTTAACGACGTTGAGAGGTAGTCGGATTTTGTCCGATGAGCAGGTCAGTAATGGAGTTTGATCATGTAGTACTTAGTTATTCCATTTCCATCCCGTAATTTCTCCGCTGCCCACCGTCTTATATATAGGTCTGGGTCGGTGCCAACGAAGATTGGCTTGCATACCTCTAGCCGGATACCACCATGATTTTGCACAACATCCACAACAGTGCGGCCGTTCCGGTAGACCCCTTCTCCACCATTAGGATCGGCCTTCCGGACTGGCTGGGCAAGAATACGTATGATGATGCCTACATGAGATTGAAAAAGATAACAATTGCGGACCCGCCGACAAAGCGACGCGGCTACGACGATTCTATCTCATCGCGGTGTTCGACATAAGGATTGCCATCAATGCAGGAGGCAGTAACGGCAGAGGCTGGCGCATGTTGGCGGCAACAGATTTGTACCCCTACACGTTCAAAGACGCCGTGCGCCATCTAGGCCGCATCTTCGCGGTGACAAGCCAGGGGACTTGTTTCATCTGGTTGACATCCTACGGTACAGGAGATTACAAACGGAATGCACAAACCATCATTTGCATCCCTAACGGTACTCCATTATTTTGCAGGGACTAGTCATCCCCCGATCAAAATAAGACCGCCGATCCTGGATGTGCATTTGCATCCGCGATTCGGTCTAACCTGGAACCTTGTAGCTGACTTTAGCATATTGGGATCAACTATCTTAGCAGTCGTTACCCATGGTACCACTGATGTGCAACATGGTCACATAATCTACCACGATCAGACCGTCACCATCTACCCAGGCATTCCATTTTTTAACCCTCTCGCCTTCTCTTTCATTGTTGTACTAGTAGTATACTTTGTAGTACTAGTAGGAGTACTTTTTACCTTGGAGGACGCGTATAGCTAGCTAGGCCCTTGAAGACTTGAACCCACTAGCTGCCACCATTTTTGCTTTTCCATGTCTTACTATCTCATCCATGTAGCCAAGAGTGGCTATATATAATAAGCCGGTTATTTTACTTCCTCTATACCGGAGTAGTACTATTTGCTGCACAGTATTACTAACCGCCACATTTGAGCACAACATTATTATGCATGGACCTTGACTATGTACGTCACCATGTGTCCAGATCTGGGATGCTGCGTGTACCAGATGAACGGCGCCGAGTTCGACCCCCGTGATGCTACGTGGGTGCCGAGGAACACTCTTGGAGAGTACTAGCTTTTCATCGGGGACAGCTACCCCATTGTGAAGCGGATGCCACCTTCCGTGCACGACACGGAAGGCCTGCCGTTCATGAAGCATGGTTGTGTCTTCAGTGCGCACCACCGGATGAACGACATGCTGGGACACGCTATCCCTGATTTATGCCGCTTCAGCTTGGATGAGTCTCCATCGTTTGGAACCGGACTAGAAAGCTGCGACAATGATTCCCGTTGCCCACCGCTATGGATCGTGCCATCCATGAAGAACACCTGGGACTGGAACCTGGAGGAGGACATGTAGCCCATCTATAACGTGTAAGTGGAGTATGGTAATTGTGAACGGTAGCGTTGTGAATATATGTAGACTAGTCGTGCACAAATTTATCACATGAGTTGGAGATGAACTTGTGTGGCATACTGACATTTGTCCTTTAGAATTTATTACTAGTAAATGTGTTATGTGTATGTGCAACTTGTGTGGTTGTTGCACGGGCTCTAACACGCTCTTTGAGAAAAAAGGTGGCACAACTTTGGATATACGTGACGTGGAGGCATCATACAGTAGCATCGTTCGCTATAGTTGTACTACTACACTCCTACTAGGACGATAACTCCTATAAAACCTTGCGCTTGGCTCTTTGCCTCTTCGGGAGGTTCAACAGTTCGTACTCGTGTGAACCTTGCACTTGGCTCTTTGCCTCTTCGGAAGGTCCAACAATGATGATACTACAGTACAATATGCTTCTGGCAATCTGACACCGATTGAAATGCTGCACGTCCACCGCGAGGGCGAGGGAGAGGGAGAGGAAGAGGGAGAGGGCGCTGTAGTCAAAACCCTCTCCTCGTCCTGCGAACCACTGATGACCCACAAGTATAGGGGATCTATCATAGTCCTTTTGATAAGTAAGAGTGTCGAACCCAACGAGGAGCAGAAGGAAATGATAAGCGGTTTTCAGCAAGGTATTCTCTGCAAGTACTGAAATAAGTGGTAACAAATAGTTTTGTGATAAGGTAAATTGTAACGAGCAACAAGACACAAAAGTAAATAAAGTGCAGCAAGGTGGCCCAATACTTTTTGTAGCAAAGGACAAGCCGGAACAAACTCTTATAATAGGATAGCGCTCCCGAGGACACATGGGAATATCGTCAAGCTAGTTTTCATCACGTTCATATGATTCGCTTTGGTACTTTGATAATTTGATATGTGGGTGGACCGGTGCTTGGGTGCTGTTCTTACTAGAACAAACATCCCACTTATGATTAACCTCTATTGCAAGCATCTGCAACTACAACAAAAGTATTAAGGTAAACCTAACCATAGCATGAAACATATGGATCCAAATCAGTCCCTTACGAAGCAACGCATAAACTAGGGTTTAAGCTTCTGTCACTCTAGCAACCCATCATCTACTTATTACTTCCCAATGCCTTCCTATAGGCCCAAATAATGGTGAAGTGTTACGTAGTCGACGTTCACATAACACCACTAGAGGCTAGACAACATACATCTTATCAAAATAACAAACGAATACCAAATTCACATGACTACTAATAGCAAGACTTCTCCCTTGTCCTCAGGAACAAATGTAACTACTAACAAAGCATATTCATGTTCATAATCAGAGGGGTAATAATATGCATATAGGATCTGAACATATGATCTTCCACCAAATAAACCAACTAGCATCAACTACAAGGAGTAATCAACACTACTAGCAACCTACTAGCGTCAATCCCGGACTTTGAGACAAGAATTGGATACAAGAGATGAACTAGGGTTTGGAGATGAGATGGTGCTGGTGAAGATGTTGATGGAGATTGCCCTCTCCCGATGATAGGAGTGTTGGTGATGACGATGGTGATGATTTCCCCCTCCCGGAGGGATGTTTCCCCGGCAGAACAGCTCTGCCGGAGCTCTAGGTTGGTCCCGTGTAACGCCCCCGATGTAACTTGCCATATTTGTAATCCAACTCTTGCCATTTCCGGCTATGTGCCATGTTATTTCCTCCGTGGTTGGGTTCTCTCCGTTTTGCATTTTGGTCATGTCATGCATTTCATATCATGTCATCATGTGCATCGCATTCGCATACGCATTCGTCTCATAAATCCGAGCATCTTTCCCGTTGTCCGTTTTGCAATCCGGCGCTCCTATGTCTCCCGGCGTCCCCTTTTACATTTCTTCGTGAGCGGGTATTAAACATTCTCGGAATGGACCGAGGTTTGACATGTGGCCTCGGTATAGCACCGGTAGACCGCCTGTCAAGTTTCGGGTCAATCGGAGTTCGTTTGGTACTCCAACGGTTAACCGGGTAACCGTGAAGGCCTCGTGTGTGTTGCAGCCCAACACCCCTCCAAAACAGCCCAATAACCCATCTAAGTCACTCCCATGTCCTCCGCCGTTCGATCACGATCGCGTGGGCGAAAACCGCACTCCGTTTGGAGCCTCCTAGCTCCTCCTATCTATAAAAACGCCCTCCCCTTCCAAATCTGAGAGAGTATCACCGAAACCCTAAGCTCGCCTCGAAATCCGCGCCTCCCCACCTGATCCGCCGCCGCCGCCGCCCGGGCCAACCAGGGGCCGCCACTTGGCACCCCCTGACTGGCCAGCCGCCTCCACGCGGGCGCCCCGGGCCAACCGGGCGCCGCCACGTCGCCGCCCGCCCGAGGCCCACTTCGCCGCGCCGCCTCCTCCCCGCGGGCCCGCGAGCCCGAAGCCGGCCCCCGCAGCCCGCGCCTCGCCCCGCCGCCTGTCGCCCGCGCCCGCCGCCCAGCGCCGCCTCCCGCGCCGACCCGGCTCCCCGCCGCCGCCGCCGCCTTCGCCGGCGCGCGCCGCCCCGGGCGCCGATCCCCGCCGCGGATCCGGCCACCCCGCGCCCGTGCCGGCCTCCGCCGCCTCTCCCCGCGCCGCCCCGGAGCCCCGCCGTCGCCGGAGCCCCCGGATCCGGCCGCCCCCGCCGTCAGCCGCCTCGTCTCCGGCCACCCCGCGCCGGCGATCCTCGAATCCCGCGCCCGTTGACTTCTTCCCCCTCTCAAATATTTCTCCAAGTCATTATTTTTTTGCATTATCACCGCATCTTCATCATGCCATAACTTTGCATCCGTAGCTCCGTTTCGCGCGTATAATATGTCATTTTGTTCGTCTCGAAGAGTACATCATTTTGTTCCATTGCATCATTTTCATTTGAAGTCATCTTGATGCCCGAAATGCTGTTAGAAGAGGGCTAGTTGATGTTTATTGCTGGATCTTAACTGATCATGCACTTTTGTCATTTTTGCCATGATTGATGTGTACCTCCTATGAGGTTGAGTTATATATGTGTTTTGTAATATGCCATGTTACCTTTCCAGAGGATTTTGCTATGTATTTTTGTGATGTTTGAGGTGGCTAGAAATTGCATGCAAAGTAGGGATGATGATATTGCTGTTTTCAGAGACTTAGTGATTTCACTAAGTCCCTGACTTTTGTTATTATCATGCCATGTATTCATGTTGTTTCTGGGAGATCCATGCATAATTTGAGCATGATCAGTAAGGGAGTTTTGAACTTGAGTATTTGCTTAATCCATCCATGCCTTTGTTTGCAATTATGGGATGCCATAGCTTGAGTGAATCGAGCTCTACTTTTGCTTCAAAATGTTGCTGGCAGATTGTTTACATGTTATTCGATTTTGCCAAGCTTGGTGTAGTTGACCCTTGCATGATATGATGTTATTCTTGCCATGTCTAGTTGCTATGCCATGTCTTCTTGATGTATGTATGCTTAGTTTATCATGTGATGCTCTGTAGTGAGTGCATCGAGCTCACGAACATGCCTAGTCGTTAACAGTTTTCTGCCATGTCCAGTTTTCTGCTAAGTCTGAAACCTGTAACGAAACTTGCTTATTTGACTTGGGTGTAATCATATTTTCTGGTCCCTTTTGGCTTATGGTCAGTAAGATACTTTTGTCAAGTGCTATGAGTAGATTCATGCCATGCCTTTATTTGCTATGTTCTGAACCTGTAGCATGTTGTTTCATTGCTCTGAACATGTCATCCTGATGTTGTTTTCCTGACTTGTTATTTCACTAAGTCTGTGAATCTGTTATAAGTTGCACTTTTGCCATGCTTGTTTGAACCTGTTATGATGGGATTGAGCCGTATCTCAGTGCTCATCTTTTGTCGTGCATCTTGAGTAGATTACTGTCATATAATTTGTTGCCATGTTTGGGTGCAGTAGCTTAATTATTTGTTGATTGCTAAGTAGCATCATGCTGTTTAGGGCAGATTCGTGTCATTCTTGTATTGATTGCCATTTGCAAACCGTGCATCCGATTCCGGTGATCTTTATATCGATTTCAACCGAAATCACCTCATCTATCCAGTGGCATGCTTGGTTTGCCAAGATTATGCCCTGTTCATCCTTGTCCTTCCGGAGCATGCATACGCATTGCATATCCCCTCTCGCATATCATGCCATGTTTTGCATCATGTTGATTGCGCATTGCACCGTGGTTGATTTTGGTTCCTTTGCTTGTTCTCTTGTCTTGGGTAGAGCCGGGAGACGAGTACGTGAACGAGGAACCTGTTGAGAACGCTTACGAGGACCAAGCTTTCGACAACTCTGAGAACCTTGCAGGCAAGATGACCATACCCTCGAAATCACTTCTATCTTTGCTAGCTAGATTGCTCGCTCTTTTGCTATGCCTATGCTACGATACCTACCACTTGCTATATCATGCCTCCTATATTGCCTTGTCAGCCCCTAACCATCCATGTCCTAGCAAACCGTTGTTTGGCTATGTTACCGCTTTGCTCAGCCCCTCTTATAGCGTTGTTAGTTGCAGGTGAAGATGAAGTTTGTTCCTTGTTGGAACATGGACTTGTTGTTCCTTGTTGGAACATGTTTACTTGTTGGGATATCACAATACCTCTTATTTAATTAATGCATCTATATATTTGGTAAAGGGTGGAAGGCTCGGCCTTATGCCTGGTGTTTTGTTCCACTCTTGCCACCCTAGTTTCCGTCATACCGGTGTTATGTTCCCGGAGTTTGCGTTCCTTACACGGTTGGGTGATTTATGGGACCCCCTTGACAGTTCGCTTTGAATAAGACTTTTCCAGCAAGGCCCAACATTGGTTTTACCATTCGCCACCTAGCCTTTTTCCCTTGGGTTCTGCAGACTCAAGGGTCATCTTTATTTTAACCCCCGGGCCAGTTCTCCTTCGATTGCTGGTCCAAACCGTCAGCCGCCGGTGGCCACCAGGGGCAACTCTGGGTTCGCCTATCGGAAGTTTGGACAATCCGGATGTGCCCTGAGACCGAGATATGTGCAGCTCCTATCAGGATTTGTCGGCACAATCGGGCGGTTTTGCTGGACTTGTTTTATTGCTGTTGAAATGTCTTGTAGTCCGGGATTCCGAGATTGATCGGGTTTTCCCGGTAGAAGGAATATCCTTCGTTGACCGTGAGAGCTTATCATGGGCTAAGTTGGGACACCCCTGCAGGGTATTATCTTTCGAAAGCCGTGCCCACGGTTATGAGGCAGATGGGAATTTGTTGATGTCCGGTTGTAGAAAACCCGAAATTGACCTTAACTAAAACACATCAACCGCGTGTGTAACCGTGATGGTCTCTTCTCGGCAGGGTCCGGGAAGTGAACACGGTTGTTGGAGTTATGCCTGACGTAGGTTGTTTCAGG
The DNA here is from genome assembly GCA_032464435.1 of Aegilops umbellulata. Taxonomy (NCBI): domain Eukaryota; kingdom Viridiplantae; phylum Streptophyta; class Magnoliopsida; order Poales; family Poaceae; genus Aegilops; species Aegilops umbellulata. The sequence continues at coordinate 172,334,235 of CP136060.1, read as the reverse complement.
ATCACTTCTTGATCACTTCTAGCTTCACGACCGTGCTTTGCCTTCTCTTCTCGCTCTCTTTTGCGCTATAGCTACCACTTGCTAGTCGCTTGCTGCAGCTCCACCTCACTATCCTTTCCCCACCTTTAAGCTTAAATAGTCTTGATCTCGCGGGTGTGAGATTGCTGAGTCCCCGTGACTCACAGATATTATCACCTCAGTTGCAGGTACCAACGATGTCAGTGCTGATGACGCAACTGAGCTCACTTGGGAGTTCGACGAGGAACGTGGCCGTTACTATGTTTCTTTTCCAGATGATCAGTAGTGGAGCCCAGTTGGGTGATCCGGGGATCTGTTAGCATTTGGGGTAGTCTTCTTTCATTTTGGTACCGTAGTCGGACCTTGAGTGTAATCTGTTTGATGGATGTTATTTCTGTACTTGTGTGAAGTGGCGATTGTAAGCCAACTATGTATCTTTCCCCTGTATTTAATACATGGATTGTGTGAAGATTACCTCACTTGCGACATTGCTTTCTATGCGGTTATGCCTCTAAGTCGTGCCTCGACACGTGGGAGATATAGCCGCATCGAGGGCGTTACAAGTTGGTATCAGAGCCTTTCCCGACCTTAGGAGCCCCCACTGTTTGATCGTCTTTAGTGGCCGAGTTGTGTCTAGAAAAAAATGTTTTGAGTCATTTAGGAATTATATATCGGAGAGTTTAGGAATTCTTTTTACTTCCCAGTCCCTTCGACCTTCTGGTAAGGCATCCTGACGTAGAGTTTTGACTCTTCTCTTCTCAAATTTCACTAAAAATTTTTTTAGGATCACGCGGGTATATTACAATCGTTCCGATGGTTTTGTGATGACAACATTGTCTTGGTTGCCTCCTGACATTTAGGGGTTGTGGCAGTGTCCCGGGGAGTTGAGCTCCGAGGTGTTGTCGTCATAATCTTATCGTTGCGGTTTTGGAATACCTGAGTTTAGTACGACCGACATCGAAAATCTCTTTTGTACAGTTGTTGGTGAGATAACCTGATAGCCCAGTACTGTGGCGAGTGCAGGAGTATTGCCATGACTTGTATAACGGAGGTGTTTTCGAAGGTTGAGGTAGACGATTTCCGAAGGTTTCTTGGTTATGTGTTGAAGGATGGATACAGCTGGTTGTAGGATTTGCTAGTTTGGGTGAGATATTATGCTTCCCCTGTATCCCCAACACCTGATTGCATAACCAGAAAGTTTCGGGAGTTTATAAGTGGGAATTCATGTAGCTTTAGTATTTCTTCCGCAGATATTTGGGTTGTGATTGGGTAATCATTACCAAGTATTTGTTCATATCCGTACCTTGTTGATTTTATTCCTTACCATGTTCTAAGTGGCTTCTCAGCTTTGGAAGTGTGATGATTTACATTGGAATTCATTCGTTCATTCTCGTTCGAATGTTAATTGTGAAGACTATATGTTGCAATTTCGTTCCTTTGATTCAACTTCAATATATCTCTGTCAAGTGGCTAATGGATGTCACCCTCTTCAGGATGGCTCCACCAACGCGTCAGAATCCGGAACGCAATGATGGAGATCAGGCTAACCCTCCGCCACCACCTCCGCCTCCGGAAGCCTGGCAAGCCCTGATGACTGCTACAAATGCCAATGCTCAGATTCTGATTCAGCTCTTGCAAGATCGCAACCAGGGTCAAGCTAATCAAGAGAATCAAGGCCAAGGCAACAATCAGCCGCACTTCGCTTCACTGAACCAGTTCCTTGCTAATCAGCCAAAAACCTTCAGCTACTGTGTCGAGGCCACAGACGCAGATGATTGGCTAGTGGACATCAGCAAGCATTTCGAATGCAGCAATGTGAGACCTGAGGACTTTGTCAAGTTTGCCTCTTTTCAACTCAAAGATCAAGCTGCTGAGTGGTTCCAGCAATACAAAGATTCCAGAGGAGGTCGTGTGATCACTTGGGATGATTTCCGTCGTGACTTCAAAGCGCACCACATTCCAGAAAGTGTTGTTGAGCTTAAGCGTGAGGAATTCCGCAATCTCAAGCAAGGCAACATGACTGTCTATCAATACAACACTCAGTTCCAGAAGCTCTCTCGTTTTGCAAGGCAAGACATTCCTGATGAGAAGAGTATGATCTACCAGTTCAGGCGTGGTCTCAGAGAAGATCTGCAGCTTGCTCTCGTGCTTTTCGAGCCATTAAAGTATGATGAATTCTACAACATGGCACTGAAACAAGAAGCTGCTCAGCTCAAGTGTGAGGCATCTAAGAAGAGAGTCAGAGACGCAGTTCAGTCTTCTTCTTCTTCACTTGTGGCAGCTAAGCAACAGAAGTTCTGGTTGCCTCCTCCTCCTCCGTTCCGTCAGCCTTATCAGCAGAAGAACTCAAGTGGCCGTGGATCTTCCCACCCACCCAACCCTGGTTATCAGAACAAGTCTCAGAACCAAACTCCAAGGCCAAGTGCTCCTTACCATCGTCCGCTCTCAGAAGTGACTTGTAACAAATGCCAGCAGAAGGGTCACTATGCGAACAAGTGCTTCAACCAGAGGCGCCTTCCGCCTCCTCCTCCTGTGAAATCTTCCAGTAATGCAGTGGTTAAGCATAATTCCAAGTATGCCAAGGTGAACATGTTGAATGCAGCTCAAGCAGAGGAGTCTTCTGAAGTGATCATGGGTAATCTTCCTGTTAATGATATTCCTGCTAAAGTCTTATTTGATACTGGTGCATCACATTGTTTCATCTCAAAGCCTTTTGCATCGATGCATGAATGCCTATCCAAGGTTTGCCTAAATCCTTATCAGTTGTCTCTCCGGCTAAATGCATGAATGCAAGTTATATGGTTCCGGATGTCTCTATCAAGATGGGTGACTATAAATTTCTGTCGTCTCCAATGGTGCTTGGTGATTCTGATATTGATCTTATTCTCGGGAGGGACTGGCTTTCTAAGCACAAGGCTCAGCTTGAGTGTGCTGCCAGGGAAATCAAATTGACTCACACTTCTAACGATGTGATCATCTATGCTTCTCGTGATGATACCATTCGGTTGTTTTCTCTCAATGAGATGGGTGAAATGGAGGCTATCTCTCAGATTCCAGTCGTTTGTGAGTACCAAGATGTTTTTCCAGAAGAGCTTCCGGGTATGCCTCCCCGCAGGCCAGTTGAATTCGTTATTGAGCTTGAGCCCGGCACGGAACCCGTTTGCAAGCGTCCTTACAAGCTTGGACCAGATGAGCTCAAGGAATTGAAGATTCAACTCGATAAACAAGAACGTCTGGGTCTGATCAGACCAAGTTCTTCTCCTTGGGGTTGTGGTGTTCTTTTTGTCAAGAAGAAGGATGGCACGGACCGACTTTGTGTCGATTACCGTCCATTGAACAAGAAGACTATCAAGAACAAGTACCCACTTCCCAACATCAATGAGCTATTTGAGCAACTCAAAGGTGCTAAGGTGTTCTCCAAGCTTGACCTTCGTATGGGTTATCATCAGATTCGCATTCGTGAAGAAGATATTCCCAAGACAGCATTCAGAACAAGCTTTGGTTCTTATGAATATACTGTCATGTCTTTCGGCCTCGTCAATGCTCCTCCGTATTTCACTCGCTTGATGAATTTCATCTTCAACCCCTACATCAACGAATTTGTCTTGGTCTATCTTGATGATATTTTGGTCTTCTCCAAGAATAAGAAGGATCATGCCGAACATTTGCGATTGGTACTCGACAAGCTCAGAGAGTATCAATTATATGCGAAGTTCTCCAAATGTGAATTCTGGCTTGATGAAGTTCTTTACCTTGGTCATATCATCTCTGCCAAGGGCATCGCTGTTAATCCAGAGAGGGTGTCTGCGGTTTTGAATTGGAATCCTCCTCAGAATGTCAAGCAGCTTCGCAGTTTTCTTGGACTTGCAAGCTATTGCAGAAGATTCGTTGAGAATTTCTCCAAGATTGCCAAGCCTCTTTCCAACCTCCTCCAGAAGCATGTGAAATATGTCTGGTCTCCTGAGTGTGACGTTGCTTTCAACACTCTCAAAGAGAAACTTGTCACTGCTCCAGTTCTGACTCCTCCTGATGAATCAAAGCCTTATGAAGTATTCTGTGATGCTTCTCTCCAGGGCCTCGGTGCTGTCTTAATGCAAGAGAAGAAGGTTGTTGCCTATACCTCTCGCCAGTTGAAGCCCAATGAAAGGAACTACCCCACTCACGATCTTGAGTTGGCGGCAGTTGTCCACGCACTAATAACATGGAGACATCTCCTGTTAGGAAGGAAAGTGGACATCTTCACAGATCACAAGAGTCTCAAGTATATCTTCACTCAGCCTCATCTCAACCTCAGGCAAACTCGATGGGTCGAAATGATTCAAGAGTATAATCCGAGTATTGAATATACTCCAGGCAAGGCTAATGTGGTTGCAGACGCTTTGAGCAGAAAGGCTTACTGCAACAGCTTAATCCTCAAGCCTTTCCAACCGGATCTTTGTGAAGCTTTTCGTAAGTTGAATCTCCAAGTTGTTCCTCAAGGTGTCCTTGCCAACCTATTTGTCTCTCCTACTTTGGAAGATCAGATTCGTGAGGCACAATTGTTGGATACCATGGTGAAGAAGGTGAAACGTGGTATTGAAAAGAGCATCCCCAAATACAAGTGCTATCGAGTTGATGACAGAGATACTCTTTTCTTCGAGGACCGGATCGTGGTTCCGAAGGGCGATCTTCGTAAAGTCATTATGAATGAAGCGCACAATTCTCTTCTGTCAATTCATCCTGGTAGTTCGAAGATGTACCATGACCTTAAGCAGTCGTATTGGTGGACTCGAATGAAGCGTGAGATCGCTCAATTCGTGAATGAGTGTGATGTCTGCAGAAGGGTGAAAGCAGAACACCAACGACCAGCTGGACTTCTCCAACCTCTTGCTATTCCAGAATGGAAGTTTGATCATATCGAAATGGACTTCGTGACTGGTTTTCCTAAGTCCAAGCGTGGAAATGATGCTATCTTCGTCGTCATCGACAAGCTCACCAAAGTGGCTCATTTTCTTCCTATCAAAGAGTCTATCACAGCAGCGCAGCTGGCAGAGCTCTACACCTCCAGAATTGTCTCTTTGCACGGCATTCCACAATTGATCTCTTCAGACCGTGGCAGCATCTTTACCTCCAAGTTTTGGGATTCTTTTCAGAAGGCCATGGGCACCAACATCCGCTTCAGCACAGCGTTCCACCCTCAGACTAGTGGACAAGTCGAGCGTGTCAATCAAATCCTTGAAGATATGCTCAGAGCCTGTGTTATCTCTTTCGGCATGAAGTGGGAGGATTGTCTTCCTTATGCTGAATTCTCTTACAACAACAGCTTTCAAGCCAGCTCGGGCAAAGCCCCATTCGAGATTCTCTATGGCAGAAAGTGCCGTACTCCTATCAATTGGTCTGAAACCGGTGAACGCCAATTGCTCGGCAATGATTTGATCTCAGAGGCTGAGGCCATGTGCAAGGTGATCCGTGAGAACCTCAAAGCAGCGCAGTCGCGCCAGAAGAGCTATTACGATAGCAAACACCGAGATGTGGCATTCGAGATCGGAGACCATGTTTACCTCCGTGTCTCGCCAATGAAAGGAACTCGTCGCTTCGGTATCAAGGGGAAACTTGCTCCCAGATACGTGGGTCCCTTCAAGATTATCGGGAAACGAGGCGATCTAGCCTATCAACTTGAGCTCCCCTCCAACTTTGCAAATGTGCACAATGTTTTCCATGTGTCACAGCTTCGCAAGTGCTTCAAGACGCCTGAGCGCACCATCAACTTCGAAGAGATTGATCTTCAAGAAGATTTGTCCTATCATGAGCACCCAGTTGCCATTCTTGAGACAACTGAGCGCAAGACTCGCAACAAGTCAATCAAATTCCTCAAAGTGAAATGGTCACATCATTCAGACCGAGAGGCCACCTGGGAGCGTGAAGACCACCTACGTTCTGAGTATCCGGAGTTCTTTCAGTCCTAGATCTCGGGACGAGATCCTCTCGTAGTGGTGGTGTGTTGTAACGCCCCCGATGTAACTTGCCATATTTGTAATCCAACTCTTGCCATTTCCGGCTATGTGCCATGTTATTTCCTCCGTGGTTGGGTTCTCTCCGTTTTGCATTTTGGTCATGTCATGCATTTCATATCATGTCATCATGTGCATCGCATTCGCATACGCATTCGTCTCATAAATCCGAGCATCTTTCCCGTTGTCCGTTTTGCAATCCGGCGCTCCTATGTCTCCCGGCGTCCCCTTTTACATTTCTTCGTGAGCGGGTATTAAACATTCTCGGAATGGACCGAGGTTTGACATGTGGCCTCGGTATAGCACCGGTAGACCGCCTGTCAAGTTTCGGGTCAATCGGAGTTCGTTTGGTACTCCAACGGTTAACCGGGTAACCGTGAAGGCCTCGTGTGTGTTGCAGCCCAACACCCCTCCAAAACAGCCCAATAACCCATCTAAGTCACTCCCATGTCCTCCGCCGTTCGATCACGATCGCGTGGGCGAAAACCGCACTCCGTTTGGAGCCTCCTAGCTCCTCCTATCTATAAAAACGCCCTCCCCTTCCAAATCTGAGAGAGTATCACCGAAACCCTAAGCTCGCCTCGAAATCCGCGCCTCCCCACCTGATCCGCCGCCGCCGCCGCCCGGGCCAACCAGGGGCCGCCACTTGGCACCCCCTGACTGGCCAGCCGCCTCCACGCGGGCGCCCCGGGCCAACCGGGCGCCGCCACGTCGCCGCCCGCCCGAGGCCCACTTCGCCGCGCCGCCTCCTCCCCGCGGGCCCGCGAGCCCGAAGCCGGCCCCCGCAGCCCGCGCCTCGCCCCGCCGCCTGTCGCCCGCGCCCGCCGCCCAGCGCCGCCTCCCGCGCCGACCCGGCTCCCCGCCGCCGCCGCCGCCTTCGCCGGCGCGCGCCGCCCCGGGCGCCGATCCCCGCCGCGGATCCGGCCACCCCGCGCCCGTGCCGGCCTCCGCCGCCTCTCCCCGCGCCGCCCCGGAGCCCCGCCGTCGCCGGAGCCCCCGGATCCGGCCGCCCCCGCCGTCAGCCGCCTCGTCTCCGGCCACCCCGCGCCGGCGATCCTCGAATCCCGCGCCCGTTGACTTCTTCCCCCTCTCAAATATTTCTCCAAGTCATTATTTTTTTGCATTATCACCGCATCTTCATCATGCCATAACTTTGCATCCGTAGCTCCGTTTCGCGCGTATAATATGTCATTTTGTTCGTCTCGAAGAGTACATCATTTTGTTCCATTGCATCATTTTCATTTGAAGTCATCTTGATGCCCGAAATGCTGTTAGAAGAGGGCTAGTTGATGTTTATTGCTGGATCTTAACTGATCATGCACTTTTGTCATTTTTGCCATGATTGATGTGTACCTCCTATGAGGTTGAGTTATATATGTGTTTTGTAATATGCCATGTTACCTTTCCAGAGGATTTTGCTATGTATTTTTGTGATGTTTGAGGTGGCTAGAAATTGCATGCAAAGTAGGGATGATGATATTGCTGTTTTCAGAGACTTAGTGATTTCACTAAGTCCCTGACTTTTGTTATTATCATGCCATGTATTCATGTTGTTTCTGGGAGATCCATGCATAATTTGAGCATGATCAGTAAGGGAGTTTTGAACTTGAGTATTTGCTTAATCCATCCATGCCTTTGTTTGCAATTATGGGATGCCATAGCTTGAGTGAATCGAGCTCTACTTTTGCTTCAAAATGTTGCTGGCAGATTGTTTACATGTTATTCGATTTTGCCAAGCTTGGTGTAGTTGACCCTTGCATGATATGATGTTATTCTTGCCATGTCTAGTTGCTATGCCATGTCTTCTTGATGTATGTATGCTTAGTTTATCATGTGATGCTCTGTAGTGAGTGCATCGAGCTCACGAACATGCCTAGTCGTTAACAGTTTTCTGCCATGTCCAGTTTTCTGCTAAGTCTGAAACCTGTAACGAAACTTGCTTATTTGACTTGGGTGTAATCATATTTTCTGGTCCCTTTTGGCTTATGGTCAGTAAGATACTTTTGTCAAGTGCTATGAGTAGATTCATGCCATGCCTTTATTTGCTATGTTCTGAACCTGTAGCATGTTGTTTCATTGCTCTGAACATGTCATCCTGATGTTGTTTTCCTGACTTGTTATTTCACTAAGTCTGTGAATCTGTTATAAGTTGCACTTTTGCCATGCTTGTTTGAACCTGTTATGATGGGATTGAGCCGTAGCTCAGTGCTCATCTTTTGTCGTGCATCTTGAGTAGATTACTGTCATATAATTTGTTGCCATGTTTGGGTGCAGTAGCTTAATTATTTGTTGATTGCTAAGTAGCATCATGCTGTTTAGGGCAGATTCGTGTCATTCTTGTATTGATTGCCATTTGCAAACCGTGCATCCGATTCCGGTGATCTTTATATCGATTTCAACCGAAATCACCTCATCTATCCAGTGGCATGCTTGATTTGCCAAGATTATGCCCTGTTCATCCTTGTCCTTCCGGAGCATGCATACGCATTGCATATCCCCTCTCGCATATCATGCCATGTTTTGCATCATGTTGATTGCGCATTGCACCGTGGTTGATTTTGGTTCCTTTGCTTGTTCTCTTGTCTTGGGTAGAGCCGGGAGACGAGTACGTGAACGAGGAACCTGTTGAGAACGCTTACGAGGACCAAGCTTTCGACAACTCTGAGAACCTTGCAGGCAAGATGACCATACCCTCGAAATCACTTCTATCTTTGCTAGCTAGATTGCTCGCTCTTTTGCTATGCCTATGCTGCGATACCTACCACTTGCTATATCATGCCTCCTATATTGCCTTGTCAGCCCCTAACCATCCATGTCCTAGCAAACCGTTGTTTGGCTATGTTACCGCTTTGCTCAGCCCCTCTTATAGCGTTGTTAGTTGCAGGTGAAGATGAAGTTTGTTCCTTGTTGGAACATGGACTTGTTGTTCCTTGTTGGAACATGTTTACTTGTTGGGATATCACAATACCTCTTATTTAATTAATGCATCTATATATTTGGTAAAGGGTGGAAGGCTCGGCCTTATGCCTGGTGTTTTGTTCCACTCTTGCCACCCTAGTTTCCGTCATACCGGTGTTATGTTCCCGGAGTTTGCGTTCCTTACACGGTTGGGTGATTTATGGGACCCCCTTGACAGTTCGCTTTGAATAAGACTTTTCCAGCAAGGCCCAACATTGGTTTTACCATTCGCCACCTAGCCTTTTTCCCTTGGGTTCTGCAGACTCAAGGGTCATCTTTATTTTAACCCCCGGGCCAGTTCTCCTTCGATTGCTGGTCCAAACCGTCAGCCGCCGGTGGCCACCAGGGGCAACTCTGGGTTCGCCTATCGGAAGTTTGGACAATCCGGATGTGCCCTGAGACCGAGATATGTGCAGCTCCTATCAGGATTTGTCGGCACAATCGGGCGGTTTTGCTGGACTTGTTTTATTGCTGTTGAAATGTCTTGTAGTCCGGGATTCCGAGATTGATCGGGTTTTCCCGGTAGAAGGAATATCCTTCGTTGACCGTGAGAGCTTATCATGGGCTAAGTTGGGACACCCCTGCAGGGTATTATCTTTCGAAAGCCGTGCCCACGGTTATGAGGCAGATGGGAATTTGTTGATGTCCGGTTGTAGAAAACCCGAAATTGACCTTAACTAAAACACATCAACCGCGTGTGTAACCGTGATGGTCTCTTCTCGGCAGGGTCCGGGAAGTGAACACGGTTGTTGGAGTTATGCCTGACGTAGGTTGTTTCAGGATCACTTCTTGATCACTTCTAGCTTCACGACCGTGCTTTGCCTTCTCTTCTCGCTCTCTTTTGCGCTATAGCTACCACTTGCTAGTCGCTTGCTGCAGCTCCACCTCACTATCCTTTCCCCACCTTTAAGCTTAAATAGTCTTGATCTCGCGGGTGTGAGATTGCTGAGTCCCCGTGACTCACAGATATTATCACCTCAGTTGCAGGTACCAACGATGTCAGTGCTGATGACGCAACTGAGCTCACTTGGGAGTTCGACGAGGAACGTGGCCGTTACTATGTTTCTTTTCCAGATGATCAGTAGTGGAGCCCAGTTGGGTGATCCGGGGATCTATTAGCATTTGGGGTAGTCTTCTTTCATTTTGGTACCGTAGTCGGACCTTGAGTGTAATCTGTTTGATGGATGTTATTTCTGTACTTGTGTGAAGTGGCGATTGTAAGCCAACTATGTATCTTTCCCCTGTATTTAATACATGGATTGTGTGAAGATTACCTCACTTGCGACATTGCTTTCTATGCGGTTATGCCTCTAAGTCGTGCCTCGACACGTGGGAGATATAGCCGCATCGAGGGCGTTACATCCCGCCTCGGTTCCGCCTCGTGGCGGCGGAGTCTCATCCCGAAAGGTTGTTTCCTATTTTTTTCTCATCGAAAGACTTCATATAGTAGAAGATGGACGTCGGAGACCCACCAGGGGGCCCACGAGGTAGGGGGGCGTGCCCCCACCCTCGTGAGCAGGGTGTGGGCCCCCTGGACTTCATCTTTGACGAGGATTTTTCTTTATTTATTCTAAGATATTCCGTGGAGTTTCAGGACTTTTGGAGTTGCGCAGAATAGGTCTATAATATTTGCTCTTTTTCCAGCCCAGAGTTGCAGCTGCCGGCATTCTCCCTCCTTATGTAAACCTTGTAAAATAAGAGAGAATAGCCATAAGTATTGTGACACATTGTGAAATAACAGCCCATAATGCAATAAAAATCGATATAAAAGCATGATGCAAAATGGACGTATCAACTCCCCCAAGCTTAGACCTCGCTTGTCCTCAAGCGAAAAGCCGATAACAATAAATATGTCCTCATGTTTAGAGGTAGAGGCGTCGATAAAAAATAAAATACGGACATGAAGGCATCATGATTATTCTCATAACATCAACATATATAGATTTTGTCAAATGATTACTTATGTTCAAGAGATGATCTATTCACAATACAAAAGTATGAAGCATAAACCTTATTGGGCTCCAACAAACTATAATCTCAGTCATTGAAGCAATTGCAATTTATCATAACATCGGAAAGAGTCTATATAAGAGCTTAAAAGCAAGTCCACATACTCAACTATCATCTAGTCCTTCATAATTGCTAACACTCACGCGATACTTGTGGTTACGGAGTTTTAATCGGACACAGAGAAAGATAGGGGCTTATAGTTTTGCCCCACAACCTTTTACCTCAAGGGTAATGTCAACAATAATGGTTCATGCTCCCCTACATCCAATTATATATATATATATATATATATATATATATATATATATATATATATATATATATATATATATATATATATCATGTTCTTTCCAACATGCCGAGCTTGCCAAAGGATGAAATGAAAAAGAAAAGGTGAAGATCACCATGACCCATGCATAAGGTAGAAGATAATAATAAAAGATAGGCCCTTCGTAGAGGGAAGCAGAGGTTGCCATGCGCTTTTATGGTTGGATGCATAAAATCTCAATGTGAAAGAACGTCACTTTATATTGCCCCTTGTGATGTGAACCTTTATTATGCAGTCCGTCGCTTTTATTACTTCCACATCACAAGATCGTATAAAGCTTATTCCTCCCACACCAATCAATCATACATGTTTAGAGCAATTTTTATTTCTTTGCACCGATGACAACTTACTTGAAGGATCTTACTCAATCCATAGGTAGATATGGTGGACTCTCATGGCAAAACTGGTTTAAGGGTGTTTGGAAGCACAAGTAGTATCTCTACTTAGTGCTGAGAATTTGGCTAGCACGAGGGGGAAAGGCAAGCTCGACAAGTTAGAGGATCCATGACAACATACTTTATCTCAAATATAAGAAAGACATAACTCATTACGTTGTCTTCCTTGTCCAACATCAACTCTTTAGCATGTCATATTTTAATGAGTGCTTCCAATCATAAAAGATGTCAATGATAATATATCTATATGTGAAACCTCTCTTTCCTTATTACTTCCTATTAATTGCAACGATGACCAAAGCTATGTCTGCCAGTTCCCAACAACTTTTAATCATCATACTCTTTCTATGTGGAGTCATTACTCTCAATAAGATCAATATGAACTCTTTGTTTCTCTCTTTGTTTATTCTTTTTCTTCTTTTCTTTTATTCACCCAAGATCATGGCAAAATAATCAGGCTCTTGTCTCAACACTAATCTTTATTATATATAGCTCACGGACTCGATTACAAAGAGAAATCATAAAGCAAAACTCAAAACTAGATCATGCCATAAACTTTATTCTATTAGATCAAGATACTACTAATAGGATCAAAGTAAGAAAAACGGTAAAGATAGGAGTTGTGATTGTGATACGATACCTGGGCACCTCCCCCAAGCTTGGCAGTTGCCAAGGGGAGTGCCCATACCCATGTGATTATATCTCCTTCTTTGTTGCTGAAGAAGATGGTGGAGGTGTTGTTGATGATGCAAGCTTGTCGTCCATCTTCCAGGGCATAGGCTCACCATCATAGAAGGATGATCGAGTCTCCGGGATCCTCAAATCTGCAGCCAAACTCATCCTTTTGAATCTATATTCATACTCACAGTTTTGGTTTTGCAGTTCATAGATTTGGGCTTGGAGGTGCTCGATCTTCTCATGAAGCTTGAAGATGGCCTCCCCGATGTTGTCAGCATCCAACTTGTGGTTGCTAGTGAACTCTGCAATCATCATATGGTTGGAGTTGAGTCCATGTTCCACCATCCCTTGGCACTTGAAAACTTGTTGCTCCACCGCTTCAAGCCTTGTCTCCATGCTTCCGGTCCCCTTTGGTCCCTCTTCATCACGGATGTGCAGCAACCCATCGCGCAACTCAATGGTTTGAGGGTGTCGCAGCACCTCCGCAAGGTAAGGATTGATGACCTTCTCAAAGAACTTGTCCTTGGAAGCACTTGGGGCCGTCATGATAACCTAGATCTGTCAAAAAAACAGCTCGAAACAAGAACAGAGGAGATTTGCGTGATACGGGGGTCAAAACCTTCAGGAGAATATATAGTGAATTTTTACCTACCAAAATACGTATCGTGCAAGAAAACGGAGTCCAGAAGGCACACGAAGTTCTCACGAGGTAGGGGGGCACGCCCAGGCAGGGGGGGCGCCCACCACCCTCGTGGGGCCCTCGTGTCCTTCCCGGACTGCCACTTATTTTTCTATTTTTCTAAATATTCCAAAATGAAGAGATATTGCCTTAAAAATTGTTTTGGAGTCGGTTTACTTACCGTACCACATACCTATTCCTTTTCAGAGTCTAAAACGTTCTGGAAAGTGTCCCTTATGTATTCCTCCGGGGTTATGGTTTCAATAATATTGGTTTCAACATTTATGGGATTACCTGAGATATAATGTTTGATTCTTTGACCGTTTACCACCTTCGGATTTGTGCCTTCGAAGTTGTTGATTTTTATTGCACCAGAATGATAGACCTCCTCGATAACATAGGGGCCTTCCCATTTAGAGAGAAGTTTTCCTGCAAAAAATCTTAAACGAGAGTTGTATAGCAATACATAATCACCTACATTAAACTCACGCTTTTGTATCCTTTTGTCATGCCATCTTTTAACTTTTTCTTTAAACAACTTGGCATTTTCATATGCTTGGGTTCTCCATTCATCAAGTGAGCTAATATCAAATAACCTCTTCTCACTGGCAAGTTTGAAATCATAGTTGAGCTCTTTAATAGCCCAATATGCCTTATGTTCTAGTTTGAGAGGTAGGTGACATGCTTTTCCATAAACCATTTTATACGGAGACATACCCATAGGATTTTTATATGCAGTTCTATATGCCCATAATGCACCATCAAGTTTCTTGGACCAATTCTTCCTAGACCTATTAACAGTCTTCTGCAAAATTAATTTGAGCTCTCTATTACTCAACTCTACTTGACCACTAGACTGCGGGTGATAAGGAGATGCAATTCTGTGATTAACGTCATATTTAGCAAGCATTTTACGGAAAGCACCATGAATAAAGTGTGAACCACCATCAGTCATTAAATATCTAGGGACTCCAAACCTCATAAAAATAAATTCCTTAAGCATTTTAATAGAGGTGTTGTGATCAGCCCTACTAGTTGGAATAGCTTCTACCCACTTAGTAACGTAATCAACAACAACCAAAATATGAGTGTATCCATTAGAGGCAGGAAAAGGTCCCATATAATCAAAGCCCCAAACATCAAACGGTTCAATAACAAGTGAATAATTCATAGGCATTTCTTGATGTCTACTAATATTACCAATTCTTTGGCATTCATCGCAAGACAAGACAAACTTACGGGCATCCTTGAAGAGAGTAGGCCAATAAAAACCGGATTGCAATACCTTATGTGCAGTTCTATCTCCAGCGTGTTGTCCTCCATAAGCTTCGGAGTGGCACTTGCGTAAGATCTGTTCATGTTCATGCTCAGGTACACAACATCTAATAACACCATCTACTCCTTCTTTATAAAGATGTGGGTCATCCCAAAAGTAATGCCTCAAATCATAGAAAAACTTTTTCTTTTGTTGGTATGTGAAGCTAGGTGGTATAAACTTAGCAACAATATAATTAGCATAATCAGCATACCAAGGAGTACTGCGAGAAGTACTTATAACATTTAATTGTTCATCAGGAAAACTATCATTAATTGGTAGTGGGTCATCAAGAACATTCTCTAACCTAGATAAGTTGTCTGCAATGGGGTTCTCAGCTCCCTTTCTATCAACAATATGCAAATCAAATTCTTGTAGCAAGAGAACCCATCTAATAAGTCTAGGTTTAGCATCTTTCTTTTCCATAAGATATTTAATAGCAGCATGATCGGTGTGAATAGTTACTTTAGAATCAACAATATAAGGTCTGAACTTATCACAAGCAAATACAACTGCTAAAAGTTCTTTTTCAGTAGTAGCATAATTTCCTTGAGCATTGTCTAGAGTCTTACTAGCATAATGGATAAAGTTTAATTTCTTATCAACTCTTTTCCCTAAAACAACACCTACAACATAATCACTAGCATCACACATAATTTCAAAGGGTAAATTCCAATCAGGTGGCTGAACAACAGGTGCAGAGACTAATGCTTTCTTAAGTATTTCAAATGCTTCTACACAATCATCATCAAAGACAAATGGTATATCTTTTTGCAATAAATTAGTCAGAGGCCGAGAAATTTTTGAGAAGTCCTTAATGAACCTCCTATAAAATCCAGCATGACCAAGGAAACTTCTTATACCTTTGACGTCCTTGGGACATGGCATCTTTTCAATAGCACCAACTTTGGCTTTATCAACTTCAATACCTCTTTCAGAAACTTTGTGCCCCAAAACAATACCTTCATTAACCATAAAGTGTCACTTTTCCCAATTCAAGACAAGATTAGTTTCTTCACATCTCTGCAAAACTCGATCAAGATTGCTCAAGCAATCATCAAAAGAGGAACCATAGACAAAAAAAATCATCCATGAAAACCTCTCAAATCTTTTCACAAAAGTCAGAGAATATAGCCATCATGCATCTTTGAAAGGTAGCAGGTGCATTACATAAACCAAAAGGCATACGTCTATAAGCAAAAGTACCAAAAGGGCATGTAAAAGTAGTCTTTGATTGATCTCTAGCTGACACAGGTATTTGAGAGAAACCAGAATAACCATCTAGGAAGCAGTAATGTGTGTGTTTGCATAATCTTTCTAGCATTTGATCAATAAAAGGTAAGGGGTAATGATCTTTCTTAGTAGCTTTATTTAATTTGCGGAAATCAATTACCATCCTATATCCTGTAATAATTCTTTGTGGAATCAATTCATCTTTGTCGTTAGGAACAACAGTAATACCTCCCTTCTTAGGGACACAATGGACAGGACTTACCCACTGACTGTCAGCAACGGGATAAATTATACCTGCCTCCAGAAGCTTGAGTATTTCTTTTCTTAGCACTTCCTTCATTTTAGGATTCAGACATCGTTTGGCATCTGCTTCCAAATTTATCTTATGTTGACATACAATGGGACTAATGCCCTTAAGATCATCAAGAGTATATCCAATAGCGGCACGGTGCTTCTTTAGAGTTTTCAATAATCTTTCTTCTTCATGCTCTGAAAGGTTAGCACTAATAATAACATGATATATCTTCTTTTCATCAAGATAAGCATATTTAAGATTACCAGGCAACGGTTTAAGCTCAAACACGGGATCACCCTTGGGTGGAGGAGGATCCCCTAAAATTTCAACAGGCAAATTGTGTTGCAGAATAGGTTCCTGTTTAAAGAATACCTCATCTATTTCCCTTCTTTCATTCATAAACATATCATTTTCATGGTCTAGCAAATAGTGTTCTAAAGGATCACTAGGAGGTACGACAATAGAAGCAAGACCAAAAATTTCATCCTTACTAGGTAATTCTTCCTCACGATGTTGTTTACTAAATTTAGAGAAATTAAACTCATGCACCATATCATCCAAGCCAATAGTAACAACATTCTTTTCGCATTCTATCCTAGCATTAACAGTGTTCAAGAAGGGTCTACCGAATATAATGGGACAAAAGCTATCTTGCGGAGAAGTGAGAACAAGAAAACCAGCGGGATATTTAGTTTTCCCACACAAGAATTCAACATCTCTAACAATCCCAATTGGTGCGATAGTATCTCTATTGGCAAGTTTAATTGTGACATCAATTCCTTCTAACTCAGCAGGTGCAATTTCATTCTTAATTTCTTCATATAAAGTATTCGGTATAACACTTGCACTAGCACCCATATCACATAAGCCATGATAACAATGATCTCCTATTTTAACAGAAATAACAGGCACGCCTACCACAGGTCTATGTTTATCTTTAGCACAAGGTTTAGCAATTCTAGCAGTTTCACCTTCGAACTGAATAACATGCCCATCAATATTATCAGACAAGAGATCTTTAACAATAGCAATATTAGGTTCTACTTTAACTTGCTCAGGAGGTGTATAAGTTCTAATATTGCTTTTACGAACAACAGTTGAAGCTTTAGCATGATCCTTTACTCTAACAGGGAAAGGTGGTTTCTCAACATAAGCAGTAGGAACAATAGGATCATTATAAGTAACAGTATTTTCTTCAACTTTAATTGGTGCAGCTACTTTTACTTCTATAGGAGGATGATATTTAAACCACTTCTCCTTAGGGAGATCAACATAAGTAGCAAAAGATTCACAGAAAGAAGCTACTATCTCAGAGTCAGTCCATATTTAGTGCTAAACTTACGAAAAATATCGGTATCCATAAAAGATTTAACACAATCAAACTTAGGTGTCATACCTGACCCCTTACCTTCGTCGAGGTCCCAATCTTCAGAGTTGCGTTTAACTCTATCCAATAGGTTCCATCCAAATTCAATAGTCTTCATCATAAAAGAGCCAGCACAAGAAGTATCGAGCATGGTGCGATTGTTTTCAGAAAGCCGAGCATAAAAACTTTGCATAATTATTTCTCTCGGGAGCTCATGATTGGGGCATGAATATAACATTTATTTAAGACTCCCCCAAGCTTGAGCGATGCTTTCTCCTTCGTGAGTCCAGAAATTATATATATAATTGCGATCACGATGAACAAGATGCATAGGGTAATACTTTTGATGAAATTCCAATTTCAATCTTTTATAGTCCCACGATCTCGTATCACATAGCCTATACCATATCAATGAGTCTTCCTTCAAAGATAAAGGAAAGAACTTCTTCTTAGCAACATCATCGGGTACACCTGCAAGTTTAAATAATCCACAAACTTCATCCACATATAATAAGTGCTCATCAGGATGCTTTGCTCCATCTCCTGCAAAAGAGTTAGCTAGCAGTCTTTCCATCATACCCGAAGGTAATTCAAAAGGAGTTTCATTTTCAATAGGTTCAGTAGGTTGAGGAGCAACTCTTTGCTCCACTGGACGGGGCGAAGATACCCCGAACAAGCCCCTCAGAGAATTACTTTCCATAATAACAAGTGACAGTAAATTTCAGCACACTATATAAATTTTTCCTTAACAAATTCCACCTACCAAAGGCGCTACACTCCCCGACAACGGTGCCAGAAAAGAGTCTTGATGACCCACAAGTATATGGGATCTATCGTAGTCCTTTCGATAAGTAAGAGTGTCGAGCCCGACGAGGAGCAGAAGGAAATGATAAGCGGTTTTCAACAAGGTATTCTCTGCAAGTACTGAAATAAGTGGTAACAGATAGTTTTGTGATAAGGTAAATTGTAACGAGCAACAAGAAAAAAAAGTAAATAAAGTGCAGCAAGGTGGCCCAATCCTTTTTGTAGCAAAGGACAAGCCGGAACAAACTCTTATAATAGGAAAAGCGCTCCCGAGGACACATGGGAATATTGTCAAGCTAGTTTTCATCACGTTCATATGATTTGCGTTCGGTACTTTGATAATTTGATATGTGGGTGGACTGGTGCTTGGGTGCTGTTCTTACTTGAACAAACATCCCACTTATGATTAACCTCTATTGCAAGCATCCGCAACTACAACAAAAGTATTAAGGTAAACCTAACCATAGCATGAAACATATGGATCGAAATCAGCCCCTTACGAAGCAACGCATAAACTAGGGTTTAAGCTTCTGTCACTCTAGCAACCCATCATCTACTTATTACTTCCCAATGCCTTCCTCTAGGCCCAAATAATAGTGAAGTGTTATGTAGTCGACGTTCACATAACACCACTAGAGGCTAGACAACATACATCTTATCAAAATATCAAATTCACATGACTACAAATAGCAAGACTTCTCCCTTGTCCTCAGGAACAAACGTAACTACTCACAAAGCATATTCATGTTCATAATCAGAGGGGTAATAATATGCATATAGGATCTGAACATATGATCTTCCACCAAATAAACCAACTAGCATCAACTATAAGGAGTAATCAACACTACTAGCAACCTACTAGCACCAATCCCGGACTTTGAGACAAGAATTGGATACAAGAGATGAACTAGGGTTTGGAGATGAGATGGTGCTGGTGAAGATGTTGATGGATATTGCCCTCTCCCAATGAGAGGAGCGTTGGTGATGACGATGGTGATGATTTCCCCCTCCCGGAGGGAAGTTTCCCCGGCAGAACAGCTCTGCCGGAGCTCTAGATTGGTTCTGCCTCGGTTCCGCCTCGTGGCGGCGGAGTCTCATCCCGAAAGGTTGCTTCCTATTTTTTTCTCATCGAAAGACTTCATATAGTAGAAGATGGACGTCGGAGACCCACCAAGGGGCCCACGAGGTAGGGGGACGCGCCCTAGTAGGGGGGGGAGCCCCCCACCCTCGTGAGCAGGGTGTGGGCCCCCTGGACTTCATCTTTGGCGAGTATTTTTCTTTATTTATTCTAAGATATTCCGTGGAGTTTCAGGACTTTTGGAGTTGCGCAGAATAGGTATCTAATATTTGCTCCTTCTCCAGCCCAGAATTCCAACTGTCGGCATTCTCCCTCCTTATGTAAACCTTGTAAAATAAGAGAGAATAGCCATAAGTATTGTGACATATTGTGAAATAACAGCCCATAATGCAATAAATATCGGTATAAAAGCATGATGCAAAATGGACGTATCAACCACCGCGCGCGTGGGCGAGGGAGAGGCGTAGTAAGCAAGCTTCTCCTCGTTCGGCGAGTTGATGGGACACATCAAAGCAGTACTAGTACTAGTACTAGTAGTCCATACCGCGTCCTTTCCGATTAATATGGCTTAATTTGAAACAAGAAAAATACATTGGCGGTCAACGTATGTAACAGTACGTTCTTTACGGTCACTATATATTGTTTTGCGGCGATTATGCGATCACTAGCTCATCGTAGAGCACCGTATTGCACCCTACTGACTGGCCACATAGTCGACGTGGCACTTTGTTGACTGGTTAAATTGTCACCTCGTTTCTGGGTCCCACCTGTCAGTTGGCAGAGCAAAGAAATTAGTTAAACAAAACGTTATGCAGGCGCGACACGAGTCCAACCCTTGCGCACGAACCGCCCTGGCTGTGTATGTGAGTGCATGCACGTATCCTCCCTTGGTCTTCCAACAAAGAGTGTACTACATGATGTACATCTACACTTCCAATGCATTTAGACTTTAATCTAATTCGATATTGATTGACTAATGCACCAACTTGTGCTGTAGGTATAGGCTACATGTCTATCCTTAATTACAGCATGCAACGGCCTTCATTTAATCTTCTTATCTCAATGGTCGCATGCACACATAAGTCTGCTACTTTTGGGCGTTAATTATGCCCTGGTCAATGTGTAAATCTCTAAATGTATAGTCTTTCACGGACGTAGGGAGTAGGTTGAGGACTTGAGCGTGAGCGTGTGTGTTGCGTCGTGTGCTGTGTGCCGCATGGGTGCATGAGTGTTGCGTGCGTCCATGTGTACGTGTGAGTGTTGCATGTTGCATGCATGCATGCATGGGGCTTACTCCCTCCCATTGACATGTTCATATTTCAAGCTTCCTCTGTTCCCTCCATATGGTGATACTCCCTCGGTTCCCAAATAGTACGGAGTAAAAGCCTCCCTTTGTTCCCAAGTACGGAGTATTTGTCTTTCTACAGATTTCAACAAGTGACTAGGTACGAAGCAAAATGCGTGAAGTGAGCGTAGAGGCATAGGGATACTGGTGATCCATTTATTCCCCATCTCGGTCAGAGAGAACTATTCAACTAGTCTTCGCAGTGAAGTGACAATACACGCTGTTGGGGAACGCAGTAAATTCAAAAAATTTCCTACGCACACGCAAGATCATGGTGATGCATAGCAACGAGAGGGGAGAGTGTTTGTCTACGTACCCTCGTAGACCGAAGCGGAAGCGTTGACACAACGTAGAGGAAGTAGTCGTACGTAGAGGAAGTAGTCGTACGTTCTCCTCGCGATCCAACCGATCTAAGCACCGAACGTACGGCACCTCCGAGTTCTGCACACGTTCAGCTCGATGACGATCCCCGGGCTCCGATCCAGCAAAGCGTCGGGGAAGAGTTCCGTCAGCACGACGGCGTGGTGACGATCTTGATGTGTTACCGGCGCAGGGCTTCGCCTAAGCACTGCAACAATATAATCGAGGTGGAATTTGGTGGAAGGGGGCACCGCACACGGCTAAGGAACGATCCGTAGATCAACTTGTGTATCTTTGGGGTGCCCCCTGCCCCCGTATATAAAGGATCCAAGGGGGAGGGGCTGGCCGGCCAGGTTTGGTGCGCCAGGAGAGTCCTACTCCCTCTGGGAGTAGGATTCCCCCCCCAATCCTAGTTGGACTAGGATTGCTCCAAGGGGGAGAGAAAGAGAGAGAGGGGGCGCCCACCTCTCCTAGTCCTAATAGGACTAGGGAAGGGGGGGGAGGCGCGCAGCCCCTAGGGATGCCCTCTCACCTTTCCTCCAAGGCCCATGTTGGCCCATTATGCTTCCGGGGGGTTCCGGTAACCCTCCCGGTATTCCGGTAAAATCCTGATTTCACCCGGAATGCATCCGATGTCCAAACATAGGCTTCCAATATATAATTCTTTATGTCTCGACCATTTCGAGACTCCTCGTCACGTCCCCGATCTCATCCGGGACTCCGAACTCCTTCGGTACATCAAAACTCATAAACTCATAATATAACTGTCATCGAAACCTTAAGCGTGCGGACCCTACGGGTTCGAGAACAATGTAGACATGACCGAGACATGTCTCCAGTCAATAACCAATAGCGGGACCTGGATGCCCATATTGGCTCCTACATATTCTACGAAGATCTTTATCGGTCAGACCGCATAACAACATACGTTTGTTCCCTTTGTCATCGGTATGTTACTTGCCCGAGATTCGATCGTCGGTATCCAATACCTAGTTCAATCTCGTTACCGGCAAGTCTCTTTTCTCGTTCCGTAATACATCATCTCGCAACTAACTCATTGGTTGCAATGCTTGCAAGGCTTATGTGATGTGTATTACCGAGAAGGCCCTGAGATACCTCTCCGACAATTGGAGTGACAAATCCTAATCTCGAAATACGCCAACCCAACATGTACCTTCGGAGACACCTGTAGAGCACCTTTATAATCACCCAGTTACGTTGTGACGTTTGGTAGCACACAAAGTGTTCCTACGGTAAACGGGAGTTGCATAATCTCATAGTTAAAGGAACATGTATAAGTCATGGATAAAAGCAATAGCAACATACTAAACGATCGGGTGCTATGCTAATGTAATGGGTCATGTCAATCAGATCATTCAACTAATGATGTGATCTCGTTAATCAAATAACAACTCTTTGTTCATGGCTAGGAAACATAACCATCTTTGATTAATGAGCTAGTCAAGTAGAGGCATACTAGTGACACTCTGTTTGTCTATGTATTCACACATGTATTATGTTTCTAGTTAATACAATTCTAGCATGAATAATAAACATTTATCATGATATAAGGAAATAAATAATAACTTTATTATTGCCTCTAGGGCATATTTCCTTCACACGCTGCAGCAGATGGGACACATAATTAATAAGCTGAACCTGCGTGTTGGTGTTACTAAATCAGCCTTACCCACTACTGCCATCATGTTTGCCAGTAGAGCACGCTTCCGCAAATACGCCTACGCACCTCTGTCCTCCATTAACTGACATATGGGCCCTGTTGTGGTAGACCCACATGTCATCGGTGTAACTATTTACACTCCGAAGGACGGTATATCCTGGTAGTAGTACTAGTAGAATTGAGATTGAATGCACTTTATTCCCTGTCTTCCACTCTTCTTCCTCCTCTCTTCTTCTTCCTCCTCTCTTCCCCATCGTCGGCTGCACACCATTTACCCCCGCTCACTGCTCGCCCGCCCGCACCATCTTCCTTGGTAACTCGCGCGTACCATATCCCCCCGCTCACTGCTCGACCACACGAGGAGAAGCTTCTTCGTTCGCCCGCCCGAATCCACTTTCCCGCTGGCTCGCAGGCACCGAAAACCCCAATGGCAGAACTGACTGACACGCAGAGCCGGGATTGGAATTCCCTCCCCGATGTTCTCTTGGAGCATATCTGTAGTCGTATGGACCTATTCAGCACCGTCCGTCTGGCCGTATGCTCGGTGTCTTTGTACCGTCTACTCGTCTGCAACCGGCCGGCTCTTTTCAAGACACCCTGCTTGCTGATACCCGATCCTCGCAGGTGGCCCAGACACCGACTTGACGATCCTACGGAGGTTGCCATGGTGCCCCTCGGCATGCTACCACTGTGACACCCGGATAATTCAGCTACAGTAATCCATAGGTAATGGTGCCTTGTCATCATTTTTTTTACTGTTGCTAAATCCCACGTGGTTCCAAACCGGTTCAAATTTCATTTTCAAATTCCGAAAACGAGTCAAATTCTTATTTCTTCAAACTGTCAATAAAAAATGTTCGGTGGGTTGAAAATATTTGCTAACTATTTTTCATGAATGATTCAACATCATTTGAGATATTTAATTTCCCTTGGAAATTAAAATAGTTCCCAATCAACCTTTTCTTATACTTTTCCTTTTGTGAAAAATTCAAATTAACTCATATGTCTCCCAAACTTTTTGTGTCGGTACAAAAGATTGCAATATAATTAAATGCCCAAGCTCCATAATTTTACAAAGTCATTTGATGGCTTATCTAATTGCAAACAGTGGTTGTTTTAAATGTCAGAAAAAGAAAAAGGAAAAGGAGGAAACTAGCTTCTATGCTAATGGGCTCTTTCTACTAATAGTGAACGGCCCAGCCCACTACCAGGGCCTTTTCCTTCAACCTCTGTACAGGGAACAGAGGCCATGGTGTGGTGGACGCGCGCTCGCCGTCCACGCCAACGATTGACGCCGTGTCGAGCATCCGACGACCCTCCCCGATGGACAAGAACACCCCGCACCCTCTGGACGAACCCTAATCCCCATTCCCCCTCCTCCTCGCTCGAAGGCCATCGTCGTGCCGTCGCCGTGCTCGCGGCCACTAGCCTCCCCGGAGCTCGGGAGGAAGTCAGGAAGCACCGCCGTCCTCTTCTGCACCGTCTGCAAGCGTCAGGTCGAGCCGGAGTGCCTCGAGCCGTCGCCATCGGCCTTCTTCCTCAACCACGGTCGTCGTCCACGTCGATCATCCGCTACCTCCGGAGCTCCTTGAACCACCTCGAGCTCGCCCCGCGCTCACTGTGAGCCCCCTCCTTCGACCCTCTGTTTTCCCTTATTAGCATTCGTAGTCCGCCGTGCCCGAGCCTCCGGCCACGCCCTGACTCCGCTCCCGCGAGGGCTCACCATGACCCCCCTGCACACCCCGCGCGCGCCCGTCCGCCTGCGCCGCGCCTGGCCTCCCGCATGCAGCCGCTCGCACGCCCATGGCCCCATCTGCTCGCCGCGCCCCGAAGCTCTACGTACGCACGAGTGTGTGCATACTGCTGCTGCCGCTGTTGTTACTTGTTGCTGCTTCTGCTGAAGCTTTGTCGCAGCTGCCGCTGTATCTCTACTGACCGTCCGCCCCGCGCGCGACTGCTACCTCGTCTGCCCCCGCGCCGGCCAGCACCCTCCCCGCGCCGTGTCGCGCCTCTGCGACCCGTTGCCCGCTCGCGTGCCGTGTTGCGGAGGCTCGCCGCCCCGCCGTCTGCCTTTGACGCTGCCGCCGTCACCGTACGCCACGCCTGCGTCCTGCTCGCCAGCTGCACCCGCGCTGCCCCTTCACCGGCGGGGCCCTCGCCCAGCTACCACGCCGCCTCTTACCTGCGCCGGGCCATTGTCGGCGCCGCCTGCCGCCCTTCGCCGAGGCCCCTCCAGCGCGGGCGTGCCTAGCCGAGGCCGCCACCGGCTTGGCCTCTGCTCGGGGGGGCCGACCCGGTTTAACTAGGGGTTAAACCCTCCCTAAACTAACCCCATTGACCCCCCACTGCCACTGACCCGTGGGCCCAAGGCCTTTAACTTAGTTTAGTTATATAAAGTAATTTAAGTACCCCTGACGCTGACAGGTAGACCCCCACCTCTAGTTATCCTTTAAAAAAGAAAATACTTAAGCTGTGAGGATGACACATGGGCCCCACTACCGAGATTTGACCAGTCAACAGTTGACTAGTCAACTGCTGACTGGACTAATTGACCGGGTCAAACCAGCCCCCTGGCCCCACATGTCATTGAATGTGGCTAGCCCCTCCTAGGTATAAAAAGTGTTTTTCGTTTTTAAATTCGTTTAATATAAATCAAGTAATTTGAAAAAATATTTTAAACTTTGAAAAATCATAGAAATTAAACCGTTGCTCGGATCAACAAACTTTCTTCATGAAAGTTGCTCAGAATGACGAGACGAATCTGAGTGCGCGATCCGTTTACCTGTCAAATGCCTCTAACTATCTGAACCTAGAACATTCCCCCTCCGGTCATCTGTTTGACACAGGTCCGGAACCGGGAAAACATTCCCGGTTGAATTCCCCCTTCACCTATATCATGTAGCCATACGTTAGGTCACACCCGACACAGCATATTGCCACGTTATGCTTTGTGATGCTATGTTTGCTTTATATTTACTGTTTCTTCCCCCTCTTCTCTTCGGTAGACCCCGAGAACGATGCCGCCCCTGTGATCGACTACGTCGACGACGACCCCTCCTTGCCAGAGCAACCAGGCAAGCCCCCCCCTTGATCACCAGATATCGCCTATTCTCTTCTATACTGCTTGCATTAGAGTAGTGTAGCATGTTACTGCTTTCCGTTTATCCTATCCTGATGCATAGCCTGTCCTTGTTACTACTGTTGTTACCTTTACCTGCAATCCTACATGCTTAGTATAGGATGCTAGTTTTCCATCAGTGGCCCTACATTCTTGTCTGTCTGCTGTGCTATACTATCAGGCCGTGATCACTCGGGAGGTGATCACGGGTATATACTATACTTTATACATGATACATGTGGTGACTAAAGTCGGGTCGGCTCGAGGAGTACCCGCGAGTGATTCACGGATTGGGGGCTGAAAGGACCTTTGTCCCAACGGCCCTCTGTGTGGATCTTTGTGGCGGAGCGGCAGGGCAGGTTGAGACTACCTAGGTGAGAGGTGGGCCTGGCCCTGGTCGGCGTTCGCGGATACTTAACACGCTTAACGAGATTTTGGTATTTGATCTGAGTCTGGCTACTGGCCTATACGCACTAACCAACTACGCGGGAAAGATATGGGTACTCGGCGTCGTGGTATCAGCTGAAGCACTTCGTGATGTCAGCGACTGAGCGGCGCGCGCCAGGTTGGACCGCGTAACGTGACTTCCTTTGTAATGGAGGTTGCTAGGTATGCTCTCCGGCCGCGTACGCAACATGCAGGTGTGCAATGGGCGATGGGCCCAGACCCCTGCGCGCATAGGATTTAGACCGGCGTGCTGACCTCTCTGTTGTGCCTAGGTGGGGCTGCGATGTAGGGATGGCAATGGGGATACCTACAACATCCCCATCCCCATCTATTCCCTATCATCCCATCCCCATCCCCGTTTACATGACTGGGGATGAAATTTCCCCATACCCATGCCCCACTGGGGAACGGGGCCTCATTAGGGTCCCCATCCCCATAAACAAAGACACATATACACAATATGACACCCTATAATCAACATACATAAATGGTGTTGTCCTTGTCCTGCTAATGCATATCTAGGTCGTATTGACTTCTTGGTCATGGTGGCAGCTAAGGTGAGGACGTGAGATAGGTTTAAGGTTTTTTTCAGAACTTTTTTTGTTTTCGCAAGTTTGTTTGTGAATATTTTGAAGTTGACAGCAGTGTCACAGTTACTAACCGGGTCCCCGACGGGTATTGGGTCTGGGGAATAGGATATCGTCCCCATCCCCGTTGTACCCTATAGGGAATAAATTAGTTTGGTAAATATCCCCATGGGGATATTTTTCGCCCATCCCCACCCCCTAATAGATGAAATCCCCATGGGTTTGGCGGGTATGGGGCCCCGTTGCCATCCCTACTGCGACGTGTTGATCTTCCGAGGCCGGGCATGACCCAAATAAGTGTGTCCAGCCGAATGGGATCGAGCATGTTGGGAAATGTGGTGCACCCCTGCAGGGAAGTTAATCTATTCGAATAGCTGTGATCTTCGGTAACAGGACGATTTGGAGTTGTACCTTGACCTTATGACAACTAGAACCGGATACTTAATAAAACACACCCTTCCAAGTGCCAGATACAACCCGGTGATCGCTCTCTAACAGGGCATCGAGGAGGGTATCGCCGGGTAGGATTATGCTATGCGATGCTACTTGGAGGACTTCAGTCTACTCTCTTCTATATGCTGCAAGACGGAGGCTGCCAGAAGTGTAGTCTTCGACAGGATTAGATATCCCCCTCTTATTCGGGCATTCTGCAGTTCAGTCCACCGATATGCCCCGTTACACATATATCCATGCATATGTAGTGTAGCTCCTTGCTTGCGAGTACTTTGGATGAGTACTCACGGTTGCCTGGTTCCCCCTTTTCCCTTTTCTATACACGATTGCTGCGACAAGACGATGGAGCCCAGGATCCAGACGCCACCGCCGCCGACGACTCCTACTACACCGGAGGTGCCTACTACTACGTGCAGCCCGCTGACGACGACCAGGAGTAGTTAGGGGGGTCCCAGGCAGGAGGCCTGCGCCTCGTTCGGTCTGTATCCCCGTTTGTGCTAGCCATCTTATGGCGACTTGTTTAACTTATGTCTGTACTCAGATATTGTTGCTTCCGCTGACTCGTGTATGATCGAGCACTTGTATTCGAGCCCTCGAGGCCCCTGGGTTGTATTATGATGCTTGTATGACTTATTTATGTTTTAGAGTTGTGTTGTGATATCTTCCCGTGAGTCCCTGATCTTGATCGTACACATTTGCGTGCATGATTAGTGTACGATTGAAGCGGGGGCGTCACAAGTTGGTATCAGAGCCGACTTCCTATAGGTAGCCCCCCTTCCAACTCCTTGGCCGAAGTTGAGTCTAGTCAATGAAAAACTTTTACTAACTTGGCTGTGTGGCTTACAGGCCCACGTCGCCATTGGGTGGTATTAGGATCTTTTATTCCTAGTCTATACTCTGGGACTCTGATCTCTCGTCTATTCGGGTTAAACATTTTACTAAGTCTGACATTAGGTTCTCGTACCCACTTTCTCCCGAAGAGCCCCTTCAGTCTAGATGATCGCTTGCTGCTTCAGAAGATTTCGAAGATACTCTCCGATGTTTCCCCGAAACCCTTGTGCCCTTAACCGTTGCAATTCCATATCACCGATAAACCCCTCTGGATAACTACATACACCTATTGTTTATATTGTCATCCCAAGTTGATCTTGTTATTACAAGATGCCTTGTAATACTTTCAGGTATTTCGAGAATCCACTGTGCCTGCTACGTTGCAGCTCCTTTTCCGCCTGAGTACATGTACGAATAATTCCTCACAATTATCAAGGATTCGTTCATCCCCAATTGTTTAGGTATTTCACAAAAGTCTTCGAAATACCATTCGATCTTCCGAAAATCCTCAGCAGCCTATTCTTGTTGAAATTCTTGTTTGCTTGCATTATGGTTAATTCCATATTTCTAGTAATCTTCGTTGACATCCTCTGTCACTATCGTTCCGAGTCCCTTGATCCAATATTTCGTGAATGCTCGTAATCCTTAATCAGATCCTAGCATTCATCCTTTCGGCTCAGACGTCACTCCAAACATGAGCTTGTTCTTGCCAAATCAAACCTTGATCAATTGTCGATCTGTATCGATTCAACTCAATTATCTTTTGATCAGAGCCTCTGCTTTAGATCTTCTGATTTTAAAATCGTAATTCCTTTGTATTCAAGCTTTGAAGTCATCCAATTATATCTATAACCCGATGCCTTTGCATTCTTTCTTCTTCTGGGTGAGTATCGATACTCACATCAGATCTTTTAAGGACCGCCATATTCTTGGTTGGATTATTATCCGACAATGTCCTTCATATTCATTAAACTTGTGAGTTTTTCCCTGACACATAATGCCTTTGGTAAGTTCTATCATCTGCTTTTGTCAACCATGCTCTGCTTTCGAGCTGGTATATTTTAATCCTGAATTTAGTGGTATATGTTCCTAAGATACCCCTACGGGTTGAACCTATGCCTTCCCTAATATGTGTGAACTCGAAAGAGATGTGGGTCATACTCTTCTGGTGCTTCACCGGATAAATATTTTTGCACTACAAATTCTTCGAAAACGAGGAGTGAATCAAAGGTTATGGATTGAAGAAGTCGGAGTCGACCTTGAACCTCTGTGTTCATGCCCATGGACCCGATGTAGAACTTATCATGGAAGCTGCTCGTAAAAATATTTACCCCTTATTATAAGTTCTTCTTGTATCGATGGTTTGATCAGTCATAATCATGGTTCTAACCATAATTGTTCCCCATTGATTCCATTTCTCGGACAAGTTAAAGCACTTGTCTTCTGTAGGTAAATGCATCTTCGCAACCTCTATTTTGATCTTCCATCGAGTATTACCCTCCGGTATCTCGAGAGTAACAAAGAACCATGTTGCTTCCAATGAGTCTTCATCTAGTATTGCTTCTTACCGATTTCAGATTTCCCCCGGGATCTAAGTTATTAATCACTCGAGGACACCGATAAGTGAACCGGTTGAATCAATTCCGCACTCCGATTCTATAACTCTAAGTAGTTTTCATTACTTACGAGTTTAATAATCCTTCTAGTCATTCCTAGCCTGGCCGGCTATGTCATTAGTGCTACCTGGTCCTCCTTCCCGGAACAGAATTTAAAGCTTATGTCGATCTTCCTCGTCATACCATTTCGCCTTGAACAACAAGCTTGCTTTCGGGTTTGTGTCGTACCCATGGTTCCAATAACTTTTCACTTCATCATTCCTTTGACTTGATGTCATCGCCGATCGATTACATCTTCCTGAAATCTCTTGACAATTGTGTCATCGTCGTCAACATTCTGAGCTCTACCAGCATATCAATCGAATTCGGATAAGAAATTCCATCCTTGACCTTCGATGATTAGAGTTATCATCGACGACCCCCCTGTCTTCTTTCCAACACATGTTTGATCATGTATTGGTTATACCTTGGACTCCTTGCTATTCCTTAAATTGTTCCTTGAGTATTTCTTGTGATCTTCAACCCCAACCCCTACTTGGAACACCAGGTTAATGCTACCTCGAAGCATGACTGAGGTCTTCCGCATATCAACAAGAACATTGGAAGCACATTGCCAATGTTTCTTGATCTATTATCCAAACACCGTTGTATGGGTAATATAATGATTCTTCCCTCGCCCACTTTATCTAAATGCTTTTGAACTTGCTGTCATATCATGTATATCCTGCTCCGCTTCCCCTTGGGAAGGATATGCTCCCAACTCTTATGTGTAAACACATATTCCTTTCCATTGGACTGTTTGATTTGATAATCATACTTTTCCTTTCCATTTGTTTGTTTAACCTTTCTTCTGATCTATGTGATATAAGCAGAAATAAATCCCTGCTTATAAAACATCCCCATGTACAACCTTGTCAGTGAGACCCTGTTACTAATGTTGGTGACATTTCGGTATCACCGATGGACGAGAACTTTGCCTATTGATCCACCTCGAATTAACGAGCAGGAAAATGGTTCTCTTCGTCCCACGCCCTTGGTACCAAACCTTGTTGCCAGCATAATTGACAGGCTATTCTCTGACCTGCCTTGCTATCATGGCCGTGCAAATGTTAGCACCCTTCCTGCTCTTAACCCATATGGTGGGCCCATAACCCACAGTTCCACAGGATCGAAACCTTACTCTCATGTACAACCTTGGTTTCGAAACATTCTTTGCACTTGGCTTCTTATGTAATTCATTAGCCAACCTCCTCCCCATGTTTCATTCTGGTATCAGAGGCAACATTATTCTTCACTTCTCTGAACCCCATCATCACTTGTTTTAGGCATTCGTTGGATGCCTACCTGGTTGAAACTTATTGAACCTCCTTATAGCACTCTCGATACATTTCTTGGAGCTTCTAAAATCTCCTTCCTTGAGATAACTATCGGATGCCGATCCTTTCAGACATCCGTTCTTATAGCTTCCCTCTTATTTCACTCCTTAAATCTCGGGACGAGATTTCTTGTAGTGGAGGAGAATTGTAACGCCCGGATAATTAAGCTACAGTAATCCACAGTTAATGGTGCCTTGTCATCATTTTTTTACTTTTGCTAAATCCCACGTGGTTCCAAACCGGTTCAAATTTCATTTTCAAATTCTGAAAACGAGTCAAATTTTTATTTCTTCAAACTGTCAATTAAAAATGTTTGGTGGGTTGAAAATATTCGCTAACTATTTTTCATGAATGATTCAACATCATTTGAGATATTTAATTTCCTTTGGAAATTAAAACAGTTCCTAATCAGCCTTTTCTTATACTTTTCCTTTTGTGAAAAATTCAAATTAACTCCTATGTCTTCCAAACTTTTTGTGTTGGTACAAAAGATTGCAATATAATTAAATGCCCAAGCTCCATAATTTTACAAAGTCATTTGATGGATTATCTAATTGCAAACAGTGGTTTTTTTAAATGTCAGAAAAAGAAAAAGGAAAAGGAGGAAACTAGCTTCTTTGCTAATGGGCTCTTTCTACTGATAGTGAACGGCCCAGCCCACTACCAGGGCCTATTCCTTCAACCTCTGTACAAGGAACAGAGGCCATGGTGTGGTGGACGTGCGCTCGCCGTCCACGCCAACGATTGACGCCGTGTCGAGCATCCGACGACCCTCCCCGATGGATAAGAACACCCACACTCTCTGGACGAACCCTAATCCCCATTCCCTCTCCTCCTCGCTCGCTTTCTTATCTCCTCTACCGCTCGAAGGCCATCGTCGTGCTGTCGCCGTGCTCGCGGCCACTAGCCTCCCCGGTGCTCGGGAGGAAGTCAGGGAGCACCGCCGTCCTCTTCTGCACCGTCTGCAAGCGTCAGGTCGTGCCAGAGCGCCTCAAGCCGTCGCCATCGGCCTTCTTCCTCAACCACGGTCGTCGTCGTCCACGTCGATCATCCGCTACCTCCGGAGCTCCCTGAACCACCTCGAGCTCGCCCCGCGCTCACTGTGAGCCCCCTCCTTCGACCATCTGTTTTCCCTTGTTAGCAGTCATAGTCCACCGTGCCCGAGCCTCCGGCCACGCCCTGACTCCGCTCCCGCGAGGGCTCACCATGACCCCCCTGCACACCCCGCGCGCGCCCGTCCGCCTGCGCCCGTGGCTGCGCCGCGCCTGGCCTCCCGCATGCAGCCGCCCGCACGCCCATGGCCCCATCTGCTCGCCGCGCCCCGAAGCTCTACGTACGCACGGGTGTGTGCATATTGCTGCTGCCGCTGTTGTTACTTGTTGCTGCTTCTGCTGAAGCTTTGTCGCTGTTGCCGCTGTATCTCTACTAACCGTCCGCCCCGCGCGCGACTGCTACCTCGTCTACCCCCGCGCCGGCCAGCACCCTCCCCGCGCCGTGCCGCGCCTCTGCGACCCGTTGCCCGCTCGCGCGCCGTGCTGCTGAGGCTCGCCGCCCCGCCATCTGCCTCTGACGCTGCTGCCGTCACCGTACGCCACGCCTGCGCCCTGCTCGTCGGCCGCACCCGCGCTGCCCCTTCACCGGCGGGGCCCTCGCCTAGCTACCACGCCGCCTCTTACCTGCGCCGGGCCACTGCCGGTGCCGCCCGCCGCCCTTCGCCGAGGCCCCTCCAGCGCGGGCGTGCCCAGCCGAGGACGCCGCCAGCTTGGCCTCTGCTCGGGGGGGGGGGGGGGCGACCCGGTTTAACTAGGGGTTAAACCCTCCCGAAACTAACCCCATTGACCCCCACTGCCACTGACCCGTGGGCCCAAGGCCTTTAACTTAGTTTAGTTATATATAATAATTTAAGTACCCCTGACACTCACAGGTAGACCCCCACCTCTAGTTATCTTTTTAAAAAGAAAATACTTAAGCTGTGAGGATGACACACGGGCCCCACTACCGAGATTTGACCAGTCAACAGTTCACTAGTCAACTGCTGACTGGACTAATTAACCGGGTCAACCCAGCCCCCTGGCCCCACATGTCATTGACTGTGGCTAGCCCCTCCTAGGTATAAAAAGTGTTTTCTGTTTTTAAATTCGTTTAATATAAACCAAGTAATTTCAAAAAATCTTTTAAACTTTGAAAAATCATAGAAATTAAACCGTTGCTCGGATCAAAAAACTTTCTTCATGAAAGTTGCTCAGAACGACGAGACGAATCTGAGTATGTGATCCATTTACCTGTCAAATGCCTCTAACTATCTGAACCTAGAACATTCCCCCTCCGGTCATCTGTTTGACACACGTCCGGAACCGGGAAAACATTCCCGGTTGAATTCCCGCTTCACCTATATCGTGTAGCCATACGTTAGGTCACACCCGACATAGCATATTGCCACGTTATGCTTTGTGATGCTATGTTTGCTTTATATTTACTGTTTCTTCCCCCTCTTCTCTTCGGTAGACCCCTAGAACGATGCCGCCCCTGTGATCGACTACGTCGACGACGACCCCTCCTTGCCAGAGCAACCAGGCAAGCCCCCCCTTGATCACCAGATATCGCCTATTCTCGTCTATACTGCTTGCATTAGAGTAGTGTAGCATGTTACTGCTTTCCGTTTATCCTATCCTGATGCATAGCCTGTCCTTGTTACTACTGTTGTTACCTTTACCTGCAATCCTACATGCTTAGTATAGGATGCTAGTTTTCCATCAGTGGCCCTACGTTCTTGTTCGTCTGCTGTGCTATACTATTGGGCCGTGATCACTCGGGAGGTGATCACGGGTATATACTATACTTTATACATGATACATGTGGTGACTACGGCTCGAGGAGTACCCGCGAGTGATTCCCGGATTGGGGGCTGAAAGGACCTTTGTCCCAACGGCCCTCTGTGTGGATCTTTGTGGCAGAGCGGCAGGGCAGGTTGAGACTACCTGGGTGAGAGGTGGGCCTTGCCTTGGTCGGTGTTCGAGGATACTTAACACGCTTAACGAGATCTTGGTATTTGATCTGAGTCTGGCTACTGGCCTATACGCACTAACCAACTACGCGGGAAAGATATGGGCACTCGGCGTCGTGGTATGAGCCGAAGCACTTTGTGACATCAGCGACTGAGCAGCGCGCGCCGGGTTGGACCGCGTAACGTGACTTCCTTTGTAATGGAGGTTGCTAGGTATGCTCTCCGGCCGCGTACGCAACGTGCAGGTGTGCAATGGGCGATGGGCCCAGACCCCTGCGCGCATAGGATTTATATCGGCGTGCTGACCTCTCTGTTGTGCCTAGGTGGGGCTGCGACGTGTTGATCTTCCGAGGCCGGGCATGACCCAAATAAGTGTGTCCGGCCGAATGGGATCGAGCGTGTTGGGAAATGTGGTGCACCCCTGCAGGGAAGTTAATCTATTCGAATAGCCGTGATCTTCGGTAATAGGACGACTTGGAGTTGTACCTTGACCTTATGACAACTAGAACCGGATACTTAATACAACACACCGTTCCAAGTGCCAGATACAACCCGGTGATCGCTCTCTAACAGGGCATCGAGGAGGGGGTCGCCGGGTAGGATTATGCTATGCGATGCTACTTGGAGGACTTCAGTCTACTCTCTTCTATATGCTGCAAGACGGAGGCTGCCAGAAGCGTAGTCTTTGACAGATTAGATATCCCCCTCTTATTCGGGCATTCTGCAGTTCAGTCCACCGATATGCCCCGTTACACATATATCCATGCATATGTAGTGTAGCTCCTTGCTTGCGAGTACTTTGGATGAGTACTCACGGTTGCCTTGTTCCCCCTTTTCCCTTTTCTATACCCGATTGCTGCGACAAGACGATGGAGCCCAGGATCCAGACGCCACCGCCGACGACGACTCCTACTACACCGGAGGTGCCTACTACTAGGTGCAGCCCGCTGACGACGACCAGGAGTAGTTAGGGGGATCCCAGGCAGGAGGCCTGCGCCTCATTCGATCTGTATCCCCGTTTGTGCTAGCCATCTTATGGCAACTTGTTTAACTTATGTCTGTACTCAGATATTTTTGCTTCCGCTGACTCCTGTATGACCGAGCACTTGTATTCGAGCCCTCGAGGCCCCTGGGTTGTATTATGATGCTTCTATGACTTATTTATGTTTTAGAGTTGTGTTGTGATATCTTCCCGTGAGTCCCTGATCTTGATCGTACACATTTGCGTGCATGATTAGTGTACGATTGAAGCGGGGGCGTCACAAGTTGGTATCAGAGCCGACTGCCTGTAGGTAGCCCCCCTTCCAACTCCTTGGCCGAAGTTGAGTCTAGTCAATGAAAAACTTTTACTAACTTGGTTGTGTGGCTTACAGGCCCACGTCGCCATTGGGTGGTATTAGGATCTTTTATTCCTAGTCTATACTCTGGGACTCTGATCTCTCGTCTATTCGGGTTAAACATTTTACTAAGTCTGGCATTAGGTTCTCGTACCCACTTTCTCCCAGAGAGCCCCTTCAGTCCAGATGATCGCTTGCTGCTTTAGAAGATTTCGAAGATACTCTCCGATGTTTCCCCGAAACCCTTGTGCCCTTCACCGTTGCAATTCCATATCACCGATAAACCCCTCTGGATAACTACATACACCTATCGTTCATATTGCCATCCCAAGCTGATCTTGTTATTACAAGATGCCTTGTAATACTTTCAGGTATTTCGAGAATCCACTGTGCCTGCTACGTTGCAGCTCCTTTTCCACCTGAGTACATGTACGAATAATTCCTCACAATTATCGAGGATTCGTTCATCCCCAATTGTTTAGGTATTTCACAAAAGTCTTCGAAATACCATTCGATCTTCCGAAAATCCTCAGCAGCCTATTCTTGTTGAAATTCTTGTTTGCTTGCATTATGGTTAATTCCATATTTCTAGTAATCTTCGTTGACATCCTCTGTCACTATCGTTCCGAGTCCCTTGATCCAATATGTCGTGAATGCTTGTAATCCTTAATCAGATCCTAGCATTCATCCTTTCGGCTCAGACGTCACTCCAAACATGAGCTTGTTCTTGCCAAATCAAACCTTGATCAATTGTCGATCTGTATCGATTCAACTCAATTGTCTTTTGATCAGAGCCTCTGCTTTAGATCTTCTGATTTGAAAATCGTAATTCCTTTGTATTCAAGCTTTGAAGTTATCCAATTATATCTATAACCCGATGCCTTTGCATTCTTTCTTCTTCTGGGTGAGTATCGATACTCACATCAGATCTTTTATGGACCGCCATATTCTTGGTTGGATTATTATCCGACAATGTCCTTCATATTCATTAAACTTGTGAGTTTTTCCCTGACACATAATGCCTTTGGTAAGTTCTATCATCTACTTTTGTCAACCATGCTCTGCTTTCGAGCTGGTATATTTTAATCCTGAATTTAGTGGTATATGTTCCTAAGATACCCCTACGGGTTGAACCTATGCCTTCCCTAATATGTGTGAACTCGAAAGAGATGTGGGTCATACTCTTCTGGTGCTTCACCAGATAAATATTTTCACACTACAAATTCTTCGAAAACGAGGAGTGAATGAAAGGTTATGCATTGAAGAAGTGGGAGTCGACCTTGAACCTTTGTGTTCATGCCCATGGACCCGATGTAGAACTTATCATGGAAGCTGCTCGTAAAAATATTTACCCCTTATTATAAGTTCTTGTATCGATGGTTTGATCAGTCATAATCATGGTTCTAACCATAATTGTTCCCCTTTGATTCCATTTCTCGAACAAGTTAAAGCACTTGTCTTCTGTAGGTAAATGCATCTTCGCAACCTCTATTTTGATCTTCCATCGAGTATTACCCTCCGGTATCTCGAGAGTAACAAAGAACCATGTTGCTTCCTATGAGTCTTCATCTAGTATTTCTTCTTAGCGATTTCAGATTTCCCCCGGGATCTAAGTTATTAATCACTCGAGGACACCGATAAGTGAACCGGTTGAATCAATTCCGCACTCCGATTCTATAACTCTAAGTAGTTTTCATTACTTACGAGTTTAATAATCCTTCTAGTCATTCCTAGCCTGGCCGGCTATGTCATTAGTGCTACCTGGTCCTCCTTCCCGGAACAGAATTTAAAGCTTATGTCGATCTTCCTCGTCATACCATTTTGCCTTGAACAACAAGCTTGCTTTCGAGTTTGTGTCGTACCCATGGTTCCAATAACTTTTCACTTCATCATTCCTTTGACTTGATGTCATCGCCGATCGATTACATCTTCCTGGAATCTCTTGACAATTGTGTCATCGTCGTCAACATTCTGAGCTCTACCAGCATATCAATCGAATTCGGATAAGAAATTCCATCCTTGACCTTCGATGATTAGAGTTATCATCGACGACCCCCCTGTCTTCTTTCCAACACATGTTTGATCATGTATTGGTTATACCTTGGACTCCTTGCTATTCCTTAAATTGTTCCTTGAGTATTTCTTGTGATCTTCAACCCCAACCCCTACTTGGAACACCAGGTTAATGCTACCTCGAAGCATGACTGAGGTCTTCCGCATATCAACAAGAACATTGGAAGCACATTGACAATGTTTCTTGATCTATTATCCAAACACCGTTGTATGGGTAATATAATGATTCTTCCCTCGCCCCCTTTATCTAAATGCTTTTGAACTTGCTGTCATATCATGTATATCCTGCTCCGCTTCCCCTTGGGAAGGATATACTCCCAACTCTTATGTGTAAACACATATTCCTTTCCATTGGACTGTTTAATTTGATAATCATACTTTTCCTTTCCATTTGTTTGTTTAACCTTTATTCTGATCTATATGATATAAGCAGAAATAAATCCCTGCTTATAAAACATCCCCATGTAAAACCTTGTCAGTGAGACCCTGTTACTAATGTTGGTGACATTTCGGTATCAGCGATGGACGAGAACTTTGCCTATTGATCCACCTCGAATTAACGAGCAGGAAAATGGTTCTCTTCGTCCCACGCCCTTGGTACCAAACCTTGTTGCCAGCATAATTGACAGGCTATTCTCTGACCTGCCTTGCTATCATGGCCGTGCAAATGTTAGCACCCTTCCTGCTCTTAACCCATATGGTGGGCCCATAACCCACAGTTCCACATGATCGAAACCTTACTCTCATGTACAACCTTGGTTTCGAAACATTCTTTGCACTTGGCTTTGTATGTAATTCATTAGTCAACCTCCTCCCCATGTTTCATTCTGGTATCAGAGGCAACATTATTCTTCACTTCTCTGAACCCCATCATCACTTGTTTTAGGCATTCGTTGGATGCCTACCTGGTTGAAACTTATTGAACCTCCTTATAGCACTCTCGATACATTTCTTGGAGCTTCTAAAATCTTCTTCCTTGAGACAACTATCGGATGCCGATCCTTTCAGACATCCGTTCTTATAGCTTCCCTATTATTTCACTCCTTAAATCTCGGGACGAGATTTCTTGTAGTGGAGGAGAATTGTAATGCCCGGATAATTAAGCTACAGTAATCCATAGTTAATGGTGCCTTGTCATCATTTTTTTTACTTTTGCTAAATCCCACGTGGTTCCAAACCTGTTCAAATTTCATTTTCAAATTCTGAAAATGAGTCAAATTCTTATTTCTTCAAACTGTCAATTAAAAATGTTCGGTGGGTTGAAAATATTCGCTAACTATTTTTCATGAATGATTCAACATCATTTGAGATATTTAATTTCCTTTGGAAATTAAAACAGTTCCTAATCAGCCTTTTCTTATACTTTTCCTTTTGTGAAAAATTCAAATTAACTCCTATGTCTCCCAAACTTTTTGTGTCGGTACAAAAGATTGCAATATAATTAAATGCCCAAGCTCCATAATTTTACAAAGTCATTTGATGGATTATCTAATTGCAAACAGTGGTTGTTTTAAATGTCAGAAAAAGAAAAAGGGAAAGGAGGAAACTAGCTTCTATGCTAATGGGCTCTTTCTACTAATAGTGAACGGCCCAGCCGACTACCAGGGCCTATTCCTTCAACCTCTGTACAGGGAACAGAGGCCATGGTGTGGTGGACGCACGCTCGCCGTCCACACCAACGATTGACGCCGTGTCGAGCATCCGACGACCCTCCCCGATGGATAAGAACACCCACACCCTCTGGACGAACCCTAATCCCCATTCCCCCCTCCTCCTCGCTCGCTTTCTTCTCTCCTCTGCCGCTCGAAGGCCATCGTCATGCTGTCGCCGTGCTCGCGGCCACTAGCCTCCCCGGCGCTCGGGAGGAAGTCAGGGAGCACCGCCATCCTCTTCTGCACCGTCTGCAAGCGTCAGGTCGAGCCGGAGTGCCTCAAGCCGTCACCATCGGCCTTCTTCCTCAACCATGGTCGTCGTCGTCCACGTCGATCATCCGCTACCTTCGGAGCTCCCTGAACCACCTCGAGCTCGCCCCGCGCTCACTGTGAGCCCCCTCCTTCGACCCTCTTTTTCCCCTTATTAGCCGACGTAGTCCGTCGTGCCCGAGCCTCCGGCCACGCCCTGACTCCGCTCCCGCGAGGGCTCACCACAACCCCCTTGCGCACCCCGCGCGCGCCCGTCTGTCGGCACCCGTGGCT
This sequence comes from Aegilops umbellulata, assembly GCA_032464435.1. NCBI lineage: Eukaryota > Viridiplantae > Streptophyta > Magnoliopsida > Poales > Poaceae > Aegilops > Aegilops umbellulata. The sequence continues at coordinate 172,294,665 of CP136060.1, read as the reverse complement.
GCGCCGCGCCTGGCCTCCCGCCTGCAGCCGCTCGCGCGCCCGCGGCCCCATCTGCTCGCCGCGCCCTGAAGCTCTCCGTACGCACGCGTGTGTGCATACTGCTACTGCCGCTGTTGTTACTTGTTGCTGCTTCTGCTGAAGCTTTGTCGCTGCTGCCGCTGTATCTCTACTGACCGGCCGCCCCGCGCGCGACTGCTACCTCGTCTGCACCCACGACGGCCACCGCCCTCCCCGCGCCGTGCCGCGCCTCTGCGATACGGTGCCCGCTCGCGCCGTGCTGCTGAGGCTCGCTGCCCCGCCATCTGCCTCTGATGCTGCTGCTGTCACCGTACGCTATGCCTGCGCCCTGCTCGCCGGCCGCACCCGCGCTGCCCCTTCACCGGCGGGACCCTCGCCCAGCTACCGCGCCGCCTCTTACCTGCGCCGGGACACTGCCGGCGCCGCCCGCCGCCCTTCACCGAGGCCCCTCCGGCGCGGGCGTGCCCGGCCGAGGCCCCTCCGGCGCGGGCGTGCCCGGCCGAGGCCCCTCCGGCGCGGGCGTGCCCAGCTGAGGCCGCCGCCGGCTTGGCCTCTGCTCGAGGGGGGGGGGCGACCCGGTTTAACTAGGGGTTAAACCCTCCCTAAACTAACCCCATTAACCGCCCACTGCCACTGACCCGTGGGCCCAAGGCCTTTAACTTAGTTTAGTTATATAAAATAATTTCAGTACCCCTGACACTGACAGGTAGACGCCCACCTCTAGTTATCTTTTTTAAAAAGAAAATACTTAAGCTGTGAGGATGACACATGGGCCCCACTACCCAGATTTGACCAGTCAACTATTGACTGGACTAAGTGACTGGGTCAACCCAGCCCCCTGGCCCCACATGTCATTGACTGTGGCTAGCCCCTCCTGGGTATAAAAAGTGTTTTCTATTTTTAAATTCGTTTAATATAAATCAAGTAATTTCAAAAAAATCTTTTAGACTTTGAAAAATCGTAGAAATTAAACCGTTGCTCGGATCGAAAAACTTTCTTCATGGAAGTTGCTCAGAACGACGAGACGAATCTGAATACTCTATCCGTTTACCTATCAAATGCCTCTAACTATCTGAACCTGGAACATTCCCCCTCCGGTCATCTGTTTGACACACGTCCGGAACCGGGAAAACATTCCCGGTTGAATTCCCCCTTCACCTATATCGTGTAGCCATACGTTAGGTCACACCCGACACAGCATATTGCCACGTTATGCTTTGTGATGCTATGTTTGTTTTATATTACTGTTTCTTCCGTCTCTTCTCTTTGGTAGACCTCGAGACCGATCCCGCCCCTGTGATCGACTATGTCGACGACGACCCCTCCTTACCAGAGCAACCAGGCAAGCCCCCCCTTGTCACCAGATATTGCCTATTCTCGTTTATAGTGCTTGCATTAGAGTAGTGTAGCATGTTACTGCTTTCCGTTTATCCTATCCTGATGCGTAGCCTGTCCTTGTTACTACTGTTGTTACCTTTACCTGCAATCCTACATGCTTAGTATAGGATGCTAGTTCTCCATCAGTGGCCCTACATTCTTGTCCGTCTGCTGTGCTATACTATCGGGCCGTGATCACTCGGGAGGTGATCACGGGTATATACTATACTTTATACATGATAATGTGGTGACTAAAGTCGGGTCAGCTCGAGGAGTACCCGCGAGTGATTAATGGATTGGGGGCTGAAAGGACCTTTGTCCCAACGGCCCTCTGTGTGGATCTTTGTGACGGAGCGGCAGGGCAGGTTGAGACTACCTGGGTGAGAGGTGGGCCTGGCCCTGGTCGGCGTTCGCGGATACATAACACGCTTAACGAGATCTTGGTATTTGATCTGAGTCTGGCTACTGGCCTATACGCACTAACCAACTACGCGGGAAAGATATGGGCACTCGGCGTCGTGGTATCAGCCGAAGCACTTCGTGACGTCAGCGACTGAGCGACGCGCGCCGGGTTGGACCGTGTAACGTGACTTCCTTTGTAATGGAGGTTGCTAGGTCTGCTCTCCGGCCGCGTACGCAACGTGAAGGTGTGCAATGGGCGATGGGCCCAGACCCCTGCGCGCATAGGATTTAGACCGGCATGCTGACCTCTCTGTTGTGCCTAGGTGGGGCTGCGACGTGTTGATCTTCCGAGGCCGGGCATGAACCAGAAAAATGTGTCCGGCCGAATGGGATCGAGCATGTTGGGAAATGTGGTGCACCCCTGCAGGGAAGTTAATCTATTCGAATAGCCGTGTTCGGTAACAGGACGACTTGGAGTTGTACCTTGACCTTATGACAACTAGAACCAGATACTTAATAAAACACACCCTTCCAAGTGTCAGATACAACCCGGTGATCGCTCTCTAACAGGGAATCGAGGAGGGGATCGCCGGGTAGGATTATGCTATGCGATGCTCCTTGGAGGACTTCGGTCCACTCTCTTCTATATTCTGCAAGACGGAGGCTGCCAGAAGCGTAGTCTTCGACAGGATTAGATATCCCCCTCTTATTCTGGAATTCTGCAGTTCAGTCCACCGATATGCCCCTTTACACATATATCCATGCATATGTAGTGTAGCTCCTTGCTTGCAAGTACTTTGGATGAGTACTCACGGTTGCCTTGTTCCCCCTTTTCCCTTTTCTATAGCCGATTGCTGCGACCAGACGATGGAGCCCAGGATCTAGACGCCACCACCGACGACGACTCCTACTACACCGGAGGTGTCTACTACTACGTGCAGCCCGCTGACGACGACCAGGAGTAGTTAGGAGGATCCCAGGCAGGAGGCCTGCGCCTTGTTCGATCTGTATCCCCGTTTGTGCTAGCCATCTTATGGCAACTTGTTTAACTTATGTCTGTACTCAGATATTGTTGCTTCCGCTGACTCGTCTATGATCGAGCACTTGTATTCGAGCCCTCGAGGCCCCTGGCTTGTATTATGATGCTTGTATGACTTATTTATGTTTTAGAGTTGTGTTGTGATATCTTCCCGTGAGTCCCTGATCTTGATCGTACACATTTGCGTGCATGATTAGTGTACGAGTGAATCGGGGGCGTCACAACCACTACCCGTCCACATGTCCTTCATGCGCGACCACTACTGGGCGGGCATGAAGGGCAACTGGATCGTCTTCATCCACCACACCGGTAGTCCGTGGCGTCTCGTGGATATCTACACCTAGCGAGAGATCACCCTTCCATCGTTGGATACCGCCGCCATCGAGCCTCGCGGCCCGCCGGACACTCTTGCCTACTACGCACGAGACGCGTCAAGCTTTTGGCTTGACCTCTGTTTGCAGAAAGTTGTAATCTGTGAAGTGCCCACACCATTAGAAGACTACATGGATTACAAGCTCATTGCCTTGTTCAACAAGGGATTAGTCTATCTGGAATCCGGTCGCCATACATGGTTATGGCTCATCATCAATCCTGTTGAGGAAACATTTTTGTCTGATGCTATAGTGCATGATGGCATCGTTTACGCGGTCGACGCACAGATTGGCTACCTATATTGGTAGAATCTATCGTCGTGTAATTGTTCTATCTCATCTCATCTTTACCTTATATATACGACTGCCTGTTCATTTGTTACAAATTTAGAATGCATAGCATGTCTATAACCACATCATTGCTATATATTCCTCTCATTTCCTAGATTTTTATGACCACACCTGTTATTGTTAGAGTTGATATGACAACAATTGGCATCTAATGATTGTTAGAATACATATTATGAGCATAACATCATGATTGCTATATGTTACTCTCGTTTACAAGATTTTTATAACAACGCATGTTATTGCTTAGAGTTGATATGAGAATAGTAGTAGTAAGTGCTATGGTAGAATATGAGTAGGCGCTGTCATAGTTGTTTTCCTCTCATTGTTACATGATGTTTGAACCATGACATATTGCTAGAATATGAAAGCCATTGGCTTATTTTTTTAACTTGGGGTATGATTATGACCACGACATTGCAATTCTCTGTCTATGATATGTGTCACTGTTATAATAATCTTAATTCAACACATACTCTGAACATGATTGTTTATTTTTGTCCTTTTGGTCTCCAATTTGAATTGTTGCAGCAGACGCAAATGCGCTAGCCTTCATGATTCCAGGACTTGGAATCATACCAGCCGATGCGTGGTGGTTTATCGCTCGTTCAGCTGACGGCGGTCATTTGATGCTCATTTGCACGTACCAAATTGACCAAACCATTACATCAAACCACATGCAGTATAATGCGTGGGGCGTTCGTGACATTGATGGCTATGGCTGCTTCGTGTTCGAGAAAGATCCCAGCTTCGTTGGGCAAGGCGTATTCAACTGGAGGCGGGTTTACAGCCTCGGCAACCATGCCTTGTTCCTCGGGCTCAATTCCGATCATCCAACCAATCATCGATCATATCACCGGCGATGATTATTGTGCTATGCAACTTCCGTTTGCGAGGGGGGCTGCGTTTACACATCATACCATGGGTTTCATGAATCACCATATCCAGAGATTCGTCGACACAGCTTGTTGCCAGATAATCTTCAGTGTGTGAAAGGCATCAAGCTTCCATGCGATGGATGGCTTTTGCAAACCCGACATGCGGCGATGTGGTTCATGCCAACAGCAAATATGCACAACTTGATTCGTGCTGATATCTAGACTGAGCCATGTATTCTGCTGCTGTAGCACGACCCTCTTTTGTTGGATATTATGTACTATTGTTAGTTTGAAGCACTCCTCTGGTTTGAAGGATAGATACCTTCCTGGGATCAAGTGAATCCTAACTCACCTGCGTAGGATGTACTGATAATGATGATGGAGATGCTGTGCAGAAGCCATATATATATCAGTTAGGCTTCAAGTGCGTACTTGTTAGTTAAACCTATGTATAAGTTGTGACACTAAATACGACTAGTAAGTAGTACAGTAGCAGTACTAGTATACGTCGATCAAATTATTCATCATGTCCACACATTGAATTGACGTGACAACACATTGCGCGTGAGGTGACACAAGAATCCCGGCGGCGTGTTCGGGTATTCTGGACTTCAGATTTGGAGTAGCACTTATCTGTCGAAATCTTTCATCATTCACTTAAAACAGTCGATTGATCATACATTGAGTACCATATAACTGGAATTACCGATGCAAGTCGAAGAAGGATTGGCCCGTGCTGCTGGCTGGCGTCAAGTTCAATCCCACGGATCAGGAGCTGATCGAGCACCTTGAGGCAAAAGTGAGTGCTGACAGCGCGAGATTTTAGTCTCTCATCGATTTGTTCATACCAACCATCAATAGCAAGCACGGCATATGCTACACCCAACCTGAGAAACTTCCAGGTAAGACACCGATCGACCGTCCACTTGCACAAACATATTCCTTTGTTTATAGCTCTATTTTTCTTTTTAGACGCAGACCTGGTGAAGCAATTACAATTTGACAGTTAATACAAAGTGAAACAAGTGACTGCAACATGCCAAAGATGTTATGAAAATGCCAACTAGGTACACTAAAACATGTATTCCACAATACTGTAGGTATCACACTGAGCGGCCTAAGGAAGCATTTCTTCCAGCGCAATTCCAGGGCGTTCAAAAGGGGCACGTGGTTGCGTCGCAAGATACAGTCGGAGTGCGACATGCACGCGATGTGGCACAAGATCGGCAATACCTTGCTGGTGATGGTCAACGGCCGGCAGACGGGCAGCAAAAAGGTTCTGGTGCTGCACACCAACAAGAACTTCGACCAACGGAGGACCAACTGTATTTTTTTATAGTGCGTGCATATAACATCTACGCATAAACCTGGCTCGAATGCCACTGTTGGGGAATGTAGTAATTTCAAAAAAAATCCTACGCACATGCAAGATCATGGTGATGGATAACAACGAGAGGGGAGAGTGTTGTCCACGTACCCTCGTAGACCGTAAGCGGAAGCGTTACGATAATGCGGTTGATGTAGTCATACGTCTTCACGATCGACCGATCCTAGTACCGAATGTATGACACCTCCGCGATCTGCACACGTTCAGCTCGGTGATGTCCCGTGAATTCACGATCCAGTAGAGCTTCTAGGGAGAGTTTCATCAGCACGACGGCGTGATGACGGTGATGATGTTGCTACCGACGCAGGGCTTCGCCTAAGCACCACTACGATATGACCGAGGTGGATTATGGTGGAGGGGGGCACAACACACGGCTAAAGGATCAATGATCAACTTGGTTGTCTATGGGGTACCCCCTCCCCCGTATATAAAGGAGTGGAGGAGGGAGGAGGGCCGACCCTCTATGGCGCACCCTGGAGGAGTCCTACTCCCACCGGGAGTAGGATTCCCCCCTTCGCTAGTTGGACTAGGAGAGAAGGAAGGGGAGAGAGGGAGGAAGGAAAGGGGGGCGCCGCCCCCCTCCTTGTCCAATTCGGACCAGAGGGAGAGGGGGCACGCGGGCTGTCCTGGTCTCATCTCTCTCTCTCCACTATGGCCCAATAAGGCCCGTACACTTACCGGGGGGTTCTGGTAACCTCCTGGTACTCCGGTAAAATCCCGATTTCACCCGGAACTATTCCGATGTCCAAATATAGGCTTCCAATATATCGATATTTATGTCTCGACCATTTCGAGACTCCTCATCATGTCCGTGATCATATCCAGGACTCCGAACTACCTTCGGTACATCAAAACACATAAACTCATAATACCGATCGTCACCGAACGTTAAGCGTGGGGACCCTACGGGTTCGAGAACTATGTAGACATGACCGAGACTCATCTTCGGTCAATAACCAATAGCGGAACCTGGATGCTCATATTGGCTACTACATATTCTACGAAGATCTTTATCGGTCAAACCGCATAACAACATACTTGTTCCCTTTTTCATTGGTATGTTACTTGCCCGAGATTCGATTGTCGGTATCTCAATACCTAGTTCAATCTCGTTACGGGAAAGTCTATTTACTTGTTCCGTAATACATCATCCCGCAACTAACTCATTAGTTGCATTGCTTGCAAGGCTTATAGTGATGTGCATTACCGAGAGGGCCAGAGATACCTCTCTGACAATCAGAGTGACAAATCCTAATCTTGATCTATGCCAACTCAACAAGTACCATCGGAGACACCTGTAGAGCACCTTTATAATCACCCAGTTACGTTGTGACGTTTGGTAGCACACAAAGTGTTCCTCCAGTATTCGGGAGTTGCATAATCTCATAGTCATAGGAACATGTATAAGTCATGAATAAAGCAATAGCAATATATTAAACGATCAAATGCTAAGCTAACGGAATGGGTCAAGTCAATCACATCATTCTCTAATGATGTGGTCCCGTTAATCAAATGACAACTCATGTCTATGGCTAGGAAACTTAACCATCTTTGATTCAACTAGCTAGTCAAGTAGAGGCATACTAGTGACACTTAGTTTGTCTATGTATTCACACATGTACTAAGTTTCCGGTTAATACAATTCTATCATGAATAATAAACATTTATGATGATATAAGGAAATATAAATAACAACTTTATTATTGCTTGTAGGGCATATTTCCTTCAATCCTGTCCCGCTAGGCGCTCCTCCGCGCACTAGCGAACCACGCAGCGCTGAGCACGCCCAGGGATTGAGTAGGGGGCCCAGACTGCCAGACGCGCGACGCATCCAACCCGACATGGAGGCTGCAGCCGCTGCCCCGCCTCCATGTGATGAGGAGAACCCGTACAATTATGCATGCATCTTGTCAATCCCTTCTTATATCATTTTAATCTTAGCTAGGCAGTCACATATGAGCTAGGCCGTGGTCTTTTACATACTTGCCCTAACTTCAATTACTTGTAGCCTGTGGGATCTATGATGCGAGGGAAACGAACATGCCATAAGGCATAGGTGAGTACCCTCTTTGTATTACTATTCTTATTCTTGATCCTTTTCGCATGAGAGTATCATGCATGTTTGTACTACTAATCCAATATTATCTATTTGTAGCATGCCTGACATTTGCTGTCCTTTTGCACACCACTTTTCTGTGTTTTTGTCGAAGTTGCCATGGAAAGTAGACCAATAAAAGGTAATGACGTGGTTAAATTTTAGAGAGTTGATGTGCTACTATGAAGTTGCATTGGAGAATTGCATGTTCAAGTGGACTGGATATATACTCTGGTATTTTTGTTAGTTGGTATGGCAGCCTTGATACTGCATATAGTTTGTTTCTTTTACAAAACATGAACAATAGTATAGACTATATTTTGATCTATTTAGTAGTTACAGATCATACTGAGGATTGAACTGCAATAGTCTACATGGAAAGGAATGGCGTTAAAGATTTGAAATTGTAGCTCAATAATCTAAACTGACCTAAGTTTCATCCCAGTCAGCTATATCTCGTTTCTTTGTATGATGAAATCTCCATGGTACGAGCTCTCTACGACCTTAATTTGTCAGTCCGTGCTGCTATATGCCAGTTCTCTGTGTCTCACTGTGTTTGGTTTTCTTTCAATTGTATGTTATTCATTAGCAGGGAAACTAGGACAATGACAACGCACAGACGAGCTACCAGCAGGCGCACCTGAATGCATCCGGCAGCGAGCACCCTCCCTCATGTCGCTATGGCATGCTCACTTCATGAGCCACAATGGCGCCGGCGTGTTTGTGGAGCCCGTTAGTGTGGAGTTTGTGCACGAGGGACAGGGTGTTCATGGAGATGCTATGGGAAGCGTACGCGCGAGATAGAGTGGATGACCAGTGAGGGCACCTACTGTGTCTGAGTTTTTGGGAGGGTGACCGACCTCCCGACGGATGAATACTTCTTGGACACAATGGGCAACGATGAAGAGGAGGAAGTCAACCACGCTTCCGGCTATCTTGATGACTTGAGCGTGTTCTATCACCTGCGGCCATTCGTGACAATTACCCAAGATGTTCTCACAAATCTGATACATATGGTCAGCCGGTGGATATTCAGTACATTTGTTTTCCATGTGTTGAAGTAGCGTGTCAAAAAGAGCACACAAGTGAATAAGAGGACCTGGCTTGGTATCCAAAGAGTGAAATTCAATTTGAATATCCCAATACTTCGGTGCTTCAAAGAGCTTGGTTGTTTGTGCTGCTCCTCCCATTGGCTGCTGCTTTTATAATGGTTTTTTTAGTAGCACATGAGTATATACATGTATATAGATTTTGTTACATTAATATAAGTTTAACACAGTATGCTTTGTTCTTTTGATTTGAAGCGAGATTAAATAAGGGAGCTATCTTTACGTATTTGGAGCAAAATGTTGTGATACATGAACCACATCCCTTCGACCTCGGTTTAATACCCTGGTTCAATATAATCTATCCTTCTCTTATTTTCATAATCAATGATGATTGGTATATATGTGGAACTAAATTAACATGGCCCAGAATTAATGTTTTTTTACCCAGGTGGTCCATTTTTGCTGCCATGAAATATTTCTCTTCCATGGGAAACAACTTTCATTGCCATGGTAGTATTAATTCTTTTGCCACGAAAACTAATTTTTACTGTTATGTTTTTTAATAGTGCATCTCCATTGCAACACACGAGCAATTTCCTAGATTCTAGATTCTAGCCTTGCCTCAATTCAGCTCCATTCATGCGGCAATCATCGACTGCTAGATTTAGAATCAGAATGGAATGTGAATCCCAGAAAGGAAAACTGTGTAGATCAGAAAAAGAAGATGGAGGGCCATTCCTAGATGCTCCCATCCATGACCAAAAATCGTCCAAACATTCTACATTTCTAATGGCCTACTAATTGATTGCATAAAAATATCAGCCAATACATTTCAAATAAGTTACTAATAGGGATGTTCTCTCACATGAATAAGACAAACATTAAGAAAAAATTCATGGACCGTAAATGAGATCGAAGGCCGATGCCTGAGTATCAAGTGTTTGTAACCTCAATATTGATCTCACATGCGTGGTGTTAACACAAGAAATTTTCTTTTTAGACCATACAATATGGATGAAGGCCTACACTGGTAGACTATGATTTTGCACGAGATTGGGCGGTTGGAGGCCATGGCATGGCACTGTGAGCCTTTATGTGCAAGTGCAAAAGACCTCTACTAAAACGAGATTTCGTATGTCGGAACGAAGATTCTTCCCCTGCACTCATTAATGCAAAAATCATTTGAAACCAAGCCCTGAATCAATTGACAACAAAGCCTTTAATACAATTAATTTGCCAAACTTTTTAGACTTGCAGTTAATTAGATTCATTTGAATAGGGATTTTCATGATGAATCAATTTGAAAACCGAACTATTAATATAATTAATTAGCCAGATACTCCCTAAGGGAGTCCTGGATTAGGGGGTCCTCGGACAACCGGACTATATACTTTAGCCGGACTGTTGGAGTATGAAGACACAAGATTGAATACTTCGTCCCGTGTCTGGATGGGATTCTCCTTGGCGTGGAAGACAATCTTGGCAATACGGATATGTAGATCTCCTCCCTTGTAACCGACTCTGTGTAACCCTAGCCCCCTCTGGTGTCTATATAAACCGGAGGGTTTAGTCCGTAGAACAACAATTATACCATAAGCTAGCTTCTAGGGTTTAGCCTCTACGATCTCTTGGTAGATCAACTCTTGTAATACTCATATCATCAAGATAAATCAAGCAGGAAATAGGGTATTACCTCCAACGAGAGGGCCCGAACCTGGGTAAACATCGTGTCCCCCGCCTCCTATTACCATCCGCCTTAGACGCACAGTTCGGGACCCCTACCAGAGATCAGTCGGTTTTGACACCAACATTGGTGCTTTCATTGAGAGTTCCACTATGCCGTCACCATAAGGATTGATGGCTCCTTCCATCAACGGCAACGATGCGATCCAGGGTGAGGTTTTCCTCCCCGGACAGATCTTCATGTTCGGCGGCTTCGTACTGCGTGCCAACTCGCTTGGCCGTCTGGAGCAGATCAAGAGCTATGCCCCTGGCCATCATGTCAGGTTTGGAAACTTGAACTACACTGCCGACATCCGCGGAGACTTGATCTTCGACGGATTCGAACCCATGTCGGGTGCGCCGCACAATCATGACGAGCATGACTTAACTCTGTCGTCGGACAGTGTTCGGGAGATCACACCTGCAACTACTCCGGCCGTCAATCTGGAACAAATTGTGCCATCTGAGGACGGGTGGATAGACCCCGCCACGAAGGCCGCACTCTCAGTGGCGATAGAGCCGAATACTGACTTTACCTCCCACGAGAGCCGTGTTGCCGAACCATTGGATTCGTCCCCAGCCACGGGCTCCGAGCCGCTTGCATTCGTGCCTATCGAATCCGATTGGGCACCGATCATGGAGTTTACCTCCGCGGATATCTTTCAGCACTCGCCTTTTGGCGATGTGCTAAATTCATTAAGGACTCTCTCCCTGTCAAGAGAACCTTGGTCGAACTATGTCCGACTAGAATGGGATTCGGACGACGAAGAAATTCGCTCCCCACCCACCACCCACTTAATAGCCACTGTCGATGATTTAACCGACATGCTCGACTTCGACTCCGAAGACATCGACGGTATGGACGACGATGCAGGAGACGAACAGGAACCACCGCCCACAGGGCGCTGGACCACCACCTCATCATATGACATATACATGGTGGATACCCCCAAAGAAGGCAATGGCGATAAGACAGCAGAGGAGGACCCCTCCAAGAAGCAATCCAAGCACCGACGTCAGCGGCGCCGCTCTAAGTCTCGCCACAACAAAAGCAGTGATGTCGGCACAAGAGACAATAACGCTCCAGATAGTGCCGAAGACGACGACAATCCCCTCCAGCCAGACCTAGAGCGGGAAGATGAACAAGCTAGCCCTTCGGAATAGGCAGTAGGCGGAGAATCAGAGGATGAAAATTATATGCCTCTCTCCGAAGACGAGGTGAGCCTCGGCGACGAAGAACTTATCGTGCCTGAGGATACCGTCGAACAGGAGCGCTTCAAGCGCCGGCTTATAGCCACAGCAAACAACCTAAATGAAAAGCAACAACAGCTTTGAGCTGATCAGGATCTGCTGGCGGACAAATGGACTGAAGTCCTTGCGGCCGAGGAATACGAACTCGAACGCCCAACCAAGAGTTACCCAAAGCGCAGGTTGCTACCCCAACTCGAGGAGGAAGCATTAAAACCCACAACACCAGCGTATGATGCGGCGGATCGTCCACCTCGTGGCCGAGACAAAGAGGCATACCAGCCCGAAGTCCAGACCGCACCCTGCCGTCGTTCAACCAAAAACACCAAGGCCCGGGGCAACACGCGGGACCTGCGAGATGTGTTGGAAAACAAAGCAAAATATGCAAGATCGATCTACGAATTATGGAGGCGCGCCCCAACGCAGCACAATGACCGTCACGCCGGATACACTAAAAGCAAATCCGTCCGGGCCGAATACAGCAAACAAGACTCGTACGAACTGCGTCGTGATATAGCCTGGCACAGAGGCGCCGCACACCCCTTATGCTTCACTGATGAAGTAATGGATCACGAATTCCCAGAGGGTTTTAAACCCGTAAAAATTGAATCATATGACGTCACAACAGATCCCGCAGTATGGATCGAAGATTTCCTCCTCCACATCCACATGGCTCGCGGTGATGATCTACATGCCATCAAGTACCTCCCACTAAAACTCAAAGGACCAGCTCGGCATTGGCTGAATAGCTTGCCAGCAAACTCCATTGGCAGTTGGGAGAATCTGGAAGATGCATTCCTTGACAACTTCCAGGGCACTTATGTGCGGCCACCAGATGCTGATGACTTGAGCCAGATAATTCAGCAGCGAGGGGAATCAGCCAGGAAATTCTGGACTAGGTTCCTAACTAAGAAAAACCAAATCATCGACTGTCCGGATGCAGAAGCCTTAGCAGCATTTAAGCATAACATCCATGACGAGTGGCTCGCCGCCACCTCGGCCAGGAGAAGCCGAAGACTATGGCAGCCCTCACAACACTCATGACCCGCTTTTGCGCGGGATAGGATAGCTGGCTGGCTCGCAGCAACAACACATCAAGGAATGCCGGCACTCCAGACGCCAAAGACACTAACGGCAGACCACGTCGTAACAGACACAAGCGCCGCAACAACAGCGATAACGCCGAAGACACGACAATCAATGCCGGATTCAGTGGCTCTAAATCCGGTCAGCGGAAAAAGCCATTCAAAAGAAGTACTCCGTGTTGGAAATATGCCCTAGAGGCAATAATAAAAGCATTATTATTATATTTCCTTGTTCATGATAATTGTCTTTATTCGTGCTATAATTGTGTTATCCAGAAATCGTAATACATGTGTGAATAACAGACAACAATATGTCCCTAGTAAGCCTCTAGTTGACTAGCTCGTTGATCGACAGATAGTCATGGTTTCCTGACTATGGACATTGGATGTCATTGATAACGAGATCACATCATTAGGAGAATGATGTGATGGACGAGACCCAATCCTAAACATAGCATAAGACCGCATAGTTCGTTTGCTAGAGTTTTCCAATGTCAAGTATCTTTTCCTTAGACCATGAGATCGTGTAACTCCCGGATACCGTAGGAGTGCTTTGGGTGTGCCAAACGTCACAACGTAACTGGGTGACTATAAAGGTATACTATGGGTATCTCCGAAAGTATCTGTTGGGTTGACACGGATGGAGACTGGGATTTGTCACTCCGCTTGACGGAGAGGTATCACCGGGCCCTCTCGGTAATGCATCATCATAATGAGCTCAGTGTGATCAAAGTGTTTGATCACGGGATCATGCATTACGGTACGAGTAAAGTGACTTGCTGATAACGAGATTGAACGAGGTATTGGGATACCGACGATCGAATCTCGGGCAAGTAAAATACCGATTGACAAAGGGAATCGTATACGGGATTAATTGAATCCTCGACATCGTGGTTCATCCGATGAGATCATCGTGGAGCATGTGGGAGCCAACATGGGTATTCAGATCCCGCTGTTGGTTATTGCCCGAGAGCCGTCTCGGTCATGTCTGCATGTCTCCCGAACCCGTAGGGTCTACACACTTAAGGTTTGGTGACGCTAGGGTTGTGAAGATATGTATATGCAGTAACCCGAATGTTGTTCAGAGTCCCGGATGAGATCCCGGACGTCACGAGGAGTTTTGGAATGGTCCGGAGGTAAATAGTTATATATAGGAAGTGCTGTTTTGGCCATCGGGACAAGTTTCGGGGTTATCGGTATTGTACCGGGACCACCGGAGGGTCCCGGGGGGTCCACCGGGTGGGGCCACCTGCCTCGGGGGGGCACATGGGCTCTAGGGGGTGCGCCTTGGCCTACATGGGCCAAGGGGAACCAGCCCCAAGAGGCCCATGCGCCTAGGGTGGGGAAACCCTAAAGGGGGGCGCCCCCTTGCTTGGGGGCAAGCCCCCCCACCCCTTGGCCGCTGCCCCCTAGGAGATTGCGTCTCCTAGGGCCGGCGCCCCCCTAGGGGGCTATATAAAGGGGGGAGGGGAGGGGGTCAGCTGCACCCTGGTCCTTGGCGCCTCCCTCTCTCCCTCTCCAACACCTCCTCCTCCTCCGTAGAGCTCGGCGAAGCCCTGCCGGAGTACTGTAGCTCCACCATCACCATGCCGTCGTGCTGCTGCTGGAGCCATCTTCCCCAACCTCTCCTTTGCCTTGCTGGATCAAGAAGAAGGAGACGTTATGCTGACTATACGTGTGTTGAACGCGGAGGTGCCGTCCGTTCGGTGCTAGAATCTCCGGTGATTTGGATCACGTCGTGTACGACTACCTCATCCCCGTTCCTTGAACGCTTCCGCTCGCGATCTACAAAGTGGTATGTAGATGCAATCTCTCTCCCATGACTCGTTGCTTAGATGAACTCATAGATGGATCTTGGTGAAACCGTAGGAAAATTTTTAATTTTCTGCAAAGTTCCCCAACAGTGGCATCATGAGCTAGGTCTATGCGTAGTTCTCTATTGCACGAGTAGAACACAATTTGTTGTGGGCGTAGATGTTGTCAACTTTCTTGCCGCTACTAGTCTTATCTTGCTTCAGCGGTATTGTGGGATGGAGCGGCCCGGACCAACCTTACACGTACGCTTACGTGAGACCGGTTCCACCGACTAACATGCACTAGTTGCATAAGGTGGCTGGCGGGTGTCTGTCTCTCCCACTTTAGTTGGAGCGAATTCGATGAAAAGGGTCCTTATGAAGGGTAAATAGAAGTTGACAAATCACGTTGTGGCTTTCACATAGGTAAGAAAACGTTCTTGCTAGAACCCTAATTCAGCCACGTAAAACTTGCAACAACAATTAGAGGACGTCTAACTTGTTTTTGCAGCAAGTGCTTTGTGATATGATATGGCCAAAGTTGTGATGAATGATGAATGATCTATATGTGATGTATGAGATGTTCATGCTATTGTAATAGGAATCACGACTTGCATGTCGATGAGTATGACAACCGGCAGGAGCCATAGGAGTTGTCTTTATTTTTGTATGACCTGCGTGTCATTGAGAAACGCCATGTAAATTACTTTACTTTATTGCTAAACGCGTTAGCCATAGTAGTAGAAGTAATAGTTGGCGAGCAACTTCATGGAGACACGATGATGGAGATCATGATGATGGAGATCATGGTGTCAAGCCGGTGACAAGATGATCATGGAGCCCCAAGAGATCATAGGAGCTATGTGATATTGGCCATATCATGTCACGTTTATTATTTGATTGCATGTGATGTTTATCATGTTTTGTATCTTGTTTACTTAGTACGACGGTAGTAAATAAGATGATCCCTCATAATAATTTCAAGAAGTGTTCCCCCTAACTGTGCACCGTTGCGACAGTTCGTTGTTTCGAAGCACCACGTGATGATCGGGTGTGATAGATTCTAACGTTCACATACAACGGGTGTAAGACAGATTTTCACATGCAAACACTTAGGTTGACTTGACGAGCCTAGCATGTACAGACATGGGCTCGGAACACAGAAGACCGAAAGGTCGAGCATGAGTCATATAGAAGATACGATCAACATGAAGATGTTCACCGATGTTGACTAGTCCGTCTCACGTGATGATCGGACACGGCCTAGTTGACTCGGATCATGTAATACTTAGATGACTAGAAGAGGGATGTCTATCTAAGTGGGAGTTCATTAAATAATTTGATTAGATGAACTTTATTATCATGAACTTAGTCTAAAATATTTACAATATGTCTTGTAGATCAAATGGCCAACGTAGTCCTCAACTTCAACGCGTTCCTAGAGAAAACCAAGCTGAAAGACGATGGCAGCAACTATACGGACTGGGTCCGGAACCTGAGGATCATCCTCATAGCTGCCAAGAAAGATTATGTCCTACAAGCACCGCTGGGTGACGCACCTGTTCTCTCTGCAGAACAAGACGTTATGAACGCTTGGCAGTCACGTTCCGATGATTACTCCCTCGTTCAGTGCAGCATGCTTTACAGCTTAGAGCCGGGGCTCCAAAAGTGTTTTGAGAGACATGGAGCATATGAGATGTTCGAAGAGCTGAAAATGGTTTTCGAAGCTCATGCCCGGGTCGAGAGATATGAAGTCTCCGACAAATTCTTTAGCTGTAAGATGGAGGAAAATGGCTCTGTCAATGAACACATACTCAAGATGTCTGGGTTGCACAACCGCTTGACTCAACTGGAAGTTAATCTCCCGGATGAAGCGGTCATTGACAGAATCCTCCAGTCGCTTCCACCTAGCTACAAGAGCTTTGTGATGAACTACAACATGCAGGGGATGGTAAAGACCATTCCTGAGGTATATGCTATGCTGAAATCAGCAGAGGTAGAAATCAAGAAGGAACATCAAGTGTTGATGGTGAATAAAACCACTAAGTTCAAGAAGGGCAAGGGTAAAAACAACTTCAAGAAGGACGGCAAGGAAGTTGCCGTGCCCGGTAAGCAAGTTGCCGGGAAGAAGCCAAAGAATGGACCCAAGCCCGAGACTGAGTGCTTTTATTGCAAGGGAAGTGGTCACTGGAAGCGGAACTGCCCCAAATACTTAGCGAACAAGAAGGCTGGCAAAACAAAAGGTATATGTGATATACATGTAATTGATGTGTACCTTACCAGTACTCGTAGTAGCTCTTGGGTATTTGATACCGGTGCAGTTGCTCACATTTGTAACTCAAAGCAGGAGCTGCGGAATAAACGGAGACTGGCGAAGGACGAGGTGACGATGCGCGTCGGGAATGGTTCCAAGGTCGATGTGATCGCCGTCGGCACGCTACCTCTACATTTACCTACGGGATTAGTTTTAAACCTCAATAATTGTTATTTAGTGCCAAGTTTGAGCATGAACATTGTGTCTGGATCTCGTTTAATTCGAGATGGCTACTCATTTAAATCCGAGAATAATGGTTGTTCTATTTATATGAGAGATATGTTTTATGGTCATGCTCCGATGGTTAATGGTTTATTCTTAATGAATCTCGTACGTGATGATACACATATTCATAGTGTGAATACCAAAAGAGTTAAAGTTGATAACAATAGTCCCACATATTTGTGGCACTGCCGCCTTGGTCACATAGGTGTCAAACGCATGAAGAAGCTCCATGCAGATGGACTTTTAGAGTCTCATGATTATGAATCATTTGACACGTGCGAACCATGCCTCATGGGTAAAATGACCAAGACTCCGTTCTCAGGAACAATGGAGCGAGCAACCAACTTATTGGAAATCATACATACCGATGTGTGCGGTCCAATGAGTGTTGAGGCTCGCGGTGGCTATCGTTATGTTCTCACCCTCACTGATGACTTGAGAAGATACGGGTATATCTACTTAATGAAACACAAGTCTGAGACCTTTGAAAAGTTCAAAGAATTTCAGAGTGAGGTTGAAAATCAACATGATAGAAAGATCAAGTTTCTACGATCAGATCGTGGAGGAGAATACTTGAGTCACGAATTTGGCACACACTTAAGAAAATGTGGAATAGTTTCACAACTCACGCCGCCTGGAACACCTCAGCATAATGGTGTGTCCGAACGTCGTAATCGCACTCTATTAGATATGGTACGATCTATGATGTCTCTTACCGATTTACCGCTATCTTTTTGGGGCTATGCTTTAGAGACTGGCGCATTCACTTTAAATAGGGCTCCGTCGAAATCCGTTGAGACGACACCGTATGAATTATGGTTTGGGAAGAAACCTAAGCTGTCGTTTCTAAAAGTTTGGGGATGCGATGCTTATGTCAAGAAACTTCAACCTGAAAAGCTCGAACCCAAGTCAGAAAAATGCGTCTTCATAGGATACCCTAAAGAAACTATTGGGTATACCTTCTACCTCAGATCCGAAGGCAAGATCTTTGTTGCCAAGAATGGATCCTTTCTAGAGAAAGAGTTTCTCTCGAAAGAAGTAAGTGGGAGGAAAGTAGAACTTGATGAAGTGTTACCTCTTGAACCGGAAAATGGCGAAACTCAAGAAAACGTTCCTGAGGTGCCTGCACCGACTAGAGAGGAAATTAATGATGATGATCAAGATACTTCCAATCAAGCTCCTACTGAAATTCGAAGGTCCACAAGGACACGTTCCGCACCAGAGTGGTACGGCAACCCTATCTTGGAAATCATGTTGTTAGACAACGGTGAACCTTCGAACTATGAGGAAGCAATGGCGGGCCTGGATTCCGACAAATGGCTAGAAGCCATGAAATCCGAGATAGGATCCATGTATGAAAACGAAGTATGGACTTTGACTGACTTGCCCGTTGAGCGGCGAGCCATAGAAAATAAATGGATCTTTAAGAAGAAGACAGACGCGGATGGTAATGTGACCATGTATAAAGCTCGGCTTGTCGCTAAGGGTTATCGACAAGTTCAAGGAATTGACTACGATGAGACTTTCTCACCGGTAGCGAAGCTGAAGTCCGTCCGAATCATGTTAGCAATTGCCGCATTCTACGATTATGAAATATGGCAAATGGACGTCAAAACGACATTCCTTAATGGTTTCCTTAAGGAAGAATTGTATATGATGCAGCCGGAAGGTTTTGTCGATCCTAAGAATGCTGACAAGGTGTGCAAGCTCCAACGCTCGATTTATGGGCTGGTGCAAGCATCTCGGAGTTGGAACATTCGCTTTGATGAAATGATCAAAGCGTTTGGGTTTACGCAGACTTATGGAGAAGCCTGCGTTTACAAGAAAGTGAGTGGGAGCTCTGTAGCATTTCTCATACTATATGTAGATGACATACTTTTGATGGGAAATGATATAGAACTCTTGGACAACATTAAGGCCTACTTGAATAAGAGTTTTTCAATGAAGGACCTTGGAGAAGCTGCTTATATATTAGGCATCAAGATCTATAGAGATAGATCAAGACGCCTCATAGGTCTTTCACAAAGCACATACCTTGATAAGATATTGAAGAAGTTCAATATGGATCAATCTAAGAAGGGGTTCTTACCTGTGTTACAAGGTGTGAAATTGAGCTCAGCTCAATGTCCAACCACGGCAGAAGATATAGAAGAGATGAGTGTCATCCCCTATGCCTCAGCCATAGGTTCTATTATGTATGCCATGCTGTGTACCAGACCTGATGTAAACCTTGCCGTAAGTTTGGTAGGAAGGTACCAAAGTAATCCCGGCAAGGAACACTGGACAGCGGTCAAGAATATCCTGAAGTACCTGAAAAGGACTAAGGAAATGTTTCTCGTTTATGGAGGTGACGAAGAGCTCGTCGTAAAGGGTTACGATGACGCTAGCTTCGACACAGATCTGGATGACTCTAAGTCACAAACCGGATACGTGTATATTTTGAATGGTGGGGCAGTAAGCTGGTGCAGTTGCAAGCAGAGCGTCGTGGCGGGATCTACATATGAAGCGGAATACATGGCAGCCTCTGAGGCAGCACATGAAGCAATTTGGGTGAAGGAGTTCATCACCGACCCCGGAGTCATACCCAATGCGTCGGGGCCAATCAAACTCTTCTGTGACAACACTGGAGCTATTGCACTTGCCAAGGAGCCCAGGTTTCACAAGAAGACCAGGCACATCAAGCGTCGCTTCAACTCCATTCGTGAAAATGTTCAAGATGGAGACATAGAAATTTGTAAAGTGCACACAGATCTGAATGTCGCAGATCCGTTGACTAAACCTCTCCCTAAGGCAAAACATGATCAGCACCAGAACTCTATGGGTGTTCGATTCATCACAATGTAACTAGATTATTGACTCTAGTGCAAGTGGGAGACTGTTGGAAATATGCCCTAGAGGCAATAATAAAAGCATTATTATTATATTTCCTTGTTCATGATAATTGTCTTTATTCGTGCTATATTGTGTTATCCGGAAATCATAATACATGTGTGAATAACAGACAACAATATGTCCCTAGTAAGCCTCTAGTTGACTAGCTCGTTGATCGACAGATAGTCATGGTTTCCTGACTATGGACATTGGATGTCATTGATAACGAGATCACATCCTTAGGAGAATGATGTGATGGACGAGACCCAATCCTAAACATAGCATAAGATTGCATAGTTCGTTTGCTAGAGTTTTCCAATGTCAAGTATCTTTTCCTTAGACGATGAGATCGTGTAACTCCCGGATACCGTAGGAGTGCTTTGGGTGTGCCAAACGTCACAACGTAACTGGGTGACTATAAAGGTATACTACGGGTATCTCCGAAAATATCTGTTGGGTTGAAACGGATCGAGACTGGGATTTGTCACTCCGCTTGACGGAGAGGTATCACCGGGCCCTCTCGGTAATGCATCATCATAATGAGCTCAATGTGATCAAAGTGTTTGATCACGGGATCATGCATTATGGTACGAGTAAAGTGACTTGCCGATAAAGAGATTGAACGAGGTATTGGGATACCGACGATCGAATCTCGGGCAAGTAAAATACCGATTGACAAAGGGAATCGTATACGGGATTAATTGAATCCTCGACGTCGTGGTTCATCCGATGAGATCATCGTGGAGCATGTGGGAGCCAACATGGGTATCCAGATCTTGCTGTTGGTTATTGCCCGAGAGCCGTCTCGGTCATGTCTGCATGTCTCCCGAACCCGTAGGGTCTACACACTTAAGGTTTGGTGACGCTAGGGTTGTGAAGATATGTATATGCAGTAACCCGAATGTTGTTCGGAGTCCCGGATGAGATCCCGGACGTCACGAGGAGTTTCGGAATGGTCCGGAGGTAAAGAATTATATATAGGAAGTGCTGTTTTGGCCATCGGGACAAGTTTCGGGGTTATCGGTATTGTACCGGGACCATCGGAGGGTCCCGGGGGGTCCACCGGGTGGGGCCACCTGCCTCGGGGGGCCACATGGGCTCTAGGGGGTGCGCCTTGGCCTACATGGGCCAAGGGGAACCAGCCCCAAGAGGCCCATGCGCCTAGGGTGGGGAAACCCTAAAGGGGGGCGCCCCCTTGCTTGGGGGGCAAGCCCCCCCACCCCTTGGTCGCCGCCCCCCTAGGAGATTGCATCTCCTAGGGCCGGCGCCCCCCCTAGGGGGCTATATAAAGGGGGGAGAGGAGGGGGGCAGCTGCACCCTGGTCCTTGGCGCCTCCCTCTCTCCCTCTCCAACACCTCCTCCTCCTTCGTAGAGCTCGGCGAAGCCCTGCCGGAGTACTGTAGCTCCACCATCACCATGCCGTCGTGCTGCTGCTAGAGCCATCTTCCCCAACCTCTCCTTTGCCTTGCTGGATCAAGAAGAAGGAGACGTTATGCTGACTGTATGTGTGTTGAACGCGGAGGTGCCGTCCGTTCGGTGCTAGGATCTCCGGTGATTTGGATCACGTCGTGTACGACTACCTCATCCCCGTTCCTTGAACGCTTCCGCTCGCGGTCTACAAAGTGGTATGTAGATGCAATCTCTCTCCCATGACTCGTTGCTTAGATGAACTCATAGATGGATCTTGGTGAAACCGTAGGAAAAATTTTAATTTTCTGCAACGTTCCCCAACACTCCGGGCCCGTCCAGTTTGGACCGCATACTCGATTGCTCGTGTCAAATTCACGGCACCCCCGACAAGCCAGCCAATCACACCAACAGAGAATGCTGGGTGTTCAAGCAGGCCGGCAAGTTGAATGCCGAAAACAAGGACAAGGGGCTGCATAGCAACGACAAGGAGGAGCCCCGGCCGCCGAACACAGGAGGACAGAAGAGGTTCCCCCCACAAGTGAAAACGGCGAACATGATATACGCAACCCACATTCCCAAGAGGGAACGGAAGCATGCACTAAGGGACGTATATGCGGTGGAGCCAGTCGCCCCAAAGTTCAACCCATGGTCCTCTTGTCCAATCACCTTTGATCGCAGGGACCACCCCACTAGTATCCGTCATGGCAGATCTACCGCATTGGTCCTCGACCCCATCATTGACGGATTTCACGTCACTCGAGTCCTTATGGACGGCGGCAGCAGCCTGAACCTGCTCTATCAGGATACAGTGCGAAAAATGGGTATAGACTCCTCGAGGATGAAACCCACTAAAACCACCTTTAAAGGCGTCATCCCAAGTGTAGATGCCCATTGCACGGGCTCAATCACACTGGAAGTGCTCTTCGGATCCCCGGACAACTTCCGAAGCGAAGAGTTAATCTTCGATATCGTCCCGTTCCGCAGTGGCTATCACGCACTGCTCGAGCGAACCGCATTCGCAAGATTCAATGCGGTACCGCATTATGCATACCTCAAGCTCAAAATGCCAGGACCTCGGGGGGTTATAACAGTCAATGGAAACACAGAACACTCGCTCCGCATGGAGGAGCACACTGCAGCCCTCGCAGCAGAAGCGCAAAGCTGCCTTATTAGGCAAACCGCCAATTCGATGAAAAAGACCCCGGACACCTTCAAGCGAGTCTGGAGTATCCCGCAGGCGGATCGACAGGCACGTTTTGAGCTCAACTAGCAATTCAGCCTCCGTCCTAGTCCCAGTCAAGTGGCGAAATTCATGCCACGCATACATAACTACGCACTAAAGATACCATGGGCATAGGCGGAGGCACCACTACGACACGTCCCACAATGCGGCTCAACCGCTCCAGGGGCTGTATACCTTCATAATTTTCTCCCTTTCAGGACCTTACTCCCTGGAAGCCGTTTTCGGCAGTCTGATTGCTGGACGCATTACGGAAGGAAATACCAAGGAGACAAGAAGCCAAGACGTACAAGGGAATCCCCAGGTGGTCTCTGATAACGATCAAAATACCTGTTTTAAATGCCCATACGCAGCTTGCCCTTGGATAGGACATGTCAAATAGTCCTATTTTCTGCTTATTGCACTACTTGTATCTGTACGCTTTGACTTACTATTTAATAACAATGCGTAGCATTAGCCTATTATTGCATCACCCTTTCTTTTTTTGTTTTCCTTCTATTGTCTGCTTCATTACGACAGATTGCACACGTACACTCTGGTACGACTAGCGCGCCAGGGGCTTCAGTATACCCCACAACACGGCACGAGAAGTCCGAACACTTTCGACAGTGCGGCACCCCGAACTTATAGCACTATATGCATCAGCTCCGAATCATGTCTTGGGTCAATAGTTGGGTTTGCCCGGCTCCCATGTTTTGGTACCTTACGTTCCGCAATATCGGCTAAGGTAGCGCTGGGAGAACAACTGCGATTGTGTGACGGTTCTTCCGGACGAGCACCTCAGTAGAGAAAGCCGAAAACTAACTGTCATGATAAGGCGAGAGCTGGTCGCTGTTCGAGAGGTCTCAAGTCCTTAAAGACTTTTTCCGCTTCGGGCGAGGAGTCGGCTCTGACCGACTTAGGCGTATATAGCGCCCCAAATTCGGCCTTCCGAATACTAGGGGCTTCGCCAAAATTTAAAATTGTAGACTTCTATGGCTAAGTGAGGGTGATAAAGCTTTATAGTCCGATTGCCTGGTTCGCTGTGCTGAACACCTCCTTCGAAGGACCCAAAAGTGGGATAAGGAGTGTTCATGTTTATCCCGAACACCCCAGTACTAGTTACATGGGGGCAGAAGCCGACGACTGGCCAACCCTCAGATTTCATAAACGGCCGCACAAAAGGTAATATTTTAAATTAACAAGCGTTGCATAGCGCAAATGAACTCATTTCACATCACAGGATCACATGAGTACATTCATTCGAATATTACATCCTTAGCACATTCCTCCGCCACAAGGCGGGAACCCTTCAGGACACTGTCATAATACATTTCGGGGTAGCGATGCTCCTTGCCTTCCGGCGGCCCCTCCTTCACCAGCTTTACGGCGTCCAGCTTCACCCAATGCACCTTCGCCCGAGCAAAAGCCCTGCGCGCACCCTCGATGCAGACGAACCGCTTTATGACTTCAAGCCGTGGGCAAGCGTTCACAAGCCGCCTCACGAGGCTGAAGTAGCTACCAGGCAGGGGCTCGCCAGGCCACATCCGGACTATAAGACCCTTCATGGCCTATTCGGCCGCCTTATGGAGCTCGACCAGTTGCTTCAGCTGGTCGCTCAAGGGCATGGGGTGTTCGGTCCCAGCATACTGAGACCAGAACAACTTCTCCGCCGAGCTCCCCTCCTCAGCCCGGTAAAACTCCGCGGCATCCAACACACCGCGGGGAAGATCTGCGAACGCTCCTGGAGAGCTCCGAACTCGGGTAAGTAAAAGGAAAGTTTCCTTCACATGCTTGCTTTGCATAATGAATGCCTTACCCGCTGCTATCTTCTTAACCGCCTCAATTTCCTGGAGGGTCTTCTAGGCTTCGGCCTTGGCGTTTTGTGCGCTTTCAAGGGCCTTCGCAAGCTCGGTCTCTCGCGTCTTTGAGTCAAGCTCCAAGGACTCGTGTTTTTTGGCGAGAGCCTGGAGCTCTTGCTGCACCTCGCCCACCCGGGCTTCTTGCTTTTCTCGCTCGATGCGCTCCTTGGCCGCTTTGACTTCGGCCTCGGATAGCGTCTTCTTCAGGGTCGCCACTTCGGTCGTGGCCCCTGGCAAATTCATGATGATCCTATTATTTTACACACAAATTTCTTTTTAATGTGCAGACAGGGTATGACTTACCTTTGTTCTCTTCGAGCTGCCTCTTGGTAAGGCCGGGCACTTCCTTGGACCGCTCAAGGTCCTACTTCAGTGCAGCGACCTCCGCAGTACGTGCGGCAACGGCTAGCAATGAAGCCTACATATGCACATAGACATATTCCGATTAGACTCCTGAGGTCATTATTTGATCCTCTATTCGGCCTTTCTTCGCGAACGCCAAACAAAGTATCAGGGGCTACTGTCTATGCGGTAATATTTTCTTATAACTTAATTACTTACTTGAAAGCCTGTTAGGAGGCTGGCACAGGCTTCAGTCAGTCCGCTTTTGGCGGACTAAACCTTCCCGATCACCGCACTCATGATAGTGCGGTGCTCTTCGTCGATAGAAGTGCCGCAAAGTGCTTCCACCAAGTTGTCCGGTGCCTCTGGATGGACAAAGGTCACCGGCACAGGCGGCTTGCCCCTCTTGGCTAGGGGTCGCCCCCGGAACCACTAGAGGTTCCGGTGCAGTATTCGACCGAGGGCCGAATTTGCTGCCCCCGCCATCGAAGCCCATGGGAGTCTTGCTCCCCTTGCGCCCAAGGTCCGGAATATCGCCTCGAGGCGCCTCCAGGACTACCTCCCCTCGGCTGGGTGCCCTTTGCGACAACACCTCAATGTTGTCCGTAGGGCGAGGGGTGGAGGCAGTCGGAACTGAATCGCTATTCATATCTGACGGGTCCAAAGAACCATCCGATGAAGATACGTCGATATGGGCTCAGGATGGACTGCATAATCATGTTCGGCGTGATAAGAAGCAGTACAATAAAACATACCATGAATTACTATGGTACCCGGATACTTACAACTTTGCCAGGGGCTTGTCCCTGGGTAACCACTCGTCGTCGCTATAGGCGGCCGTCGTGGAGAAGTCCGGCAGGAGGGTCCTTCCCTTCTTGGACCCTTCGGCCTCCCCGAAGGGGGCGTCCTTCCTTTTCTTGTCTCCCCCGGCCGTGGCCTTCTTCACCGGCACCTCGTAAGGCGCCGAAACCAGCATCTCTGTTAGGAAAGCATCTGCTGGATCTTCAGGCAGGGGGCTGGGCAATCGATCTGCTCCGCTGTCTCTACCCAGTCCTGTTAAATGGCGTGGAGGCTTAGATCCCGCACATGATTAAACTGGGGAAAATAAACATCTTGTGAGATGTAAAAAACTTACCGGATTGGCAAAGCGCTTTGCGCTGAGTCCGCGGTCCTCGGTAAGGGGAGGAGGTACCTCGGCGCCCTTGAACAGCACCTTCCAGACATCCTTGTGCGTCGTGTCGAAGAGCTCCCGCAGCGTCTGGTGCTTGGCCGGGTCGAACTCCCACAAATTGAATGCCCATCATTGACACGCGAGGATCCGGCGAAAGAGCATGACCTGGACCACGTTGACGAGCTTGATTTTCTTGCTCATCATGTTCCTGATGCATTTCTGGAGTCCGATCAGCTTCACCGATGAACCCCAGGACAGGCCCTTCTCTTTCCAAGAGGTGAGCCGCGTGGGGATTCCGGATCGGAATTCGGGGGCCACCATCTAGTTGGTGTCACGCGGCTCGGTGATGTAGAACCAACCCGATTGCCACGCTTTTATATCGATATTTATTGCATTATGGGTTGTTACTTCACATTATGTCACAATACTTATGGCTATTCTCTCTTATTTTACAAGGATTACATAAGGAGGGAGAATGCCGGCAGCGGGAATACTGGGCTGGAAAAGGAGCAAATATTCACATAGGAGCCTTCGAGCCAGGTGACGTTAGGCATTTTGCCCACCATGGCGCCTCCGCAATCCGCTTGCTTGCCGACCACCACCTTCGGCTTAACATTGAAGGTCTTCAGCCACAGGCCGAAGTGGGGCTTGATGCGGAGGAAGGCCTCGCACACGACGATAAACGCCGAGATGTTGAGGATGAAATTGGGGGCCAGATCGTGAAAATACAACCCGTAATAGAACATGAGCCCGCAAACAAACGGGTGGAGGGGAAATCCCAGTCCGCGGACGAAGTGCGTGAGAAAAACCACCCTCTCATGGGGTTCTAGAGTAGGGATGATCTGCTCCGCATCTGGTAGCCGGCGTGCGATGTCCGCAGCCAGATATCCGGCTTCCCGTAGCTTTGTGATGTTCTCCTCCGTGACGGAGGAGACCATCCACTTGCCTCCCGCTCCGGACATGCTTGGAGTAGTTTGAGGAAGAAGTGCGAACTTGGGCGCTGGAGCTCGAGTGCGCGAGAATGGATGAGCAAGGAGGAAGAGGGCGTGGGTAAAAAAGAGGAATCCTTGTCCCTTTATAAGGGCGGAAGAAACTATACGCCTCCCCACTTGCCTG
Organism: Aegilops umbellulata; assembly: GCA_032464435.1. Lineage (NCBI taxonomy): Eukaryota > Viridiplantae > Streptophyta > Magnoliopsida > Poales > Poaceae > Aegilops > Aegilops umbellulata. Next base: position 172,267,323 of record CP136060.1, on the reverse strand, counting down.
GTAAATTTGCTTATTCCCCAAGCGTCGTAATTGATGGTGCGGTTGGGTTACCCACACCCGTATTGATGAGAATCCCGTGATAAGGGGACACGATCTCTGCTTCGACAAGGCGTGCCAAGGAAACTGCCTCGCAATATGTGCAGTAGCTGGTTGAGAAAAACGGTTCAAATAATGATCGGGTCATGGTGTGATGTCATGCTGCCGAACGTGTCAGCAGATTAGATTTGTGGAAATATTATTCTCTCTACGATGGTATGTTGGGGAACGTAGCAGAAATTCAAAATTTTCTATGCAACACCAAGATCAATCTATGGAGTAATCTAGCAACGAGGGAAGGAGAGTGCATCTACATACCCTTGTAGATCGCTAAGCGGAAGCGTTCAAGTGAACGGGGTTGATGGAGTCGTACTCGTCGTGATCCAAATCACCGATGATCCTAGTGCCGAACGGACGGCACCTCCGCGTTCAACACACGTACAGCCCGGGGACGTCTCCTCCTTCTTGATCCAGCAAGGGGAGAGGAGAAGTTGAGGGAAAACTCCGACAGCACGACGGCATGGTGGTGATGGAGTTCGTGGTTCTCCGGCAGGGCTTCGCCAAGCACTACGGAGGAAGACGAGGTGTTGGAGGAGGGAGAGGGCTGCGCCAGGGGAAGGTCGCGGCTGCCCTCTCTCTTCCTCACTATATATAGGGGTAAGGGAGGAGGGGGAGGCGCCCTAGGGTTCCCTAGGGGAGGGGCGGCGGCCACAGGGGAAACCCTAGATGGGTTTGGGCGCCCCCACCCCCTAGGAAACTTGCCCCCAAGCCGGGAGGGGCGGCTGCCCTAGGGGTGGCGCCCCCACCTCTCTGGTTACGTGAGATGGGGTTGGGAGGGGCGCTCAGCCCCTTAGTGGGCTGATGTGCCCTCTCCCCTTAGCCCATAAGGCCCCCCAACGCTTGCCGGGGCCTTCGAAACCCCTTTCGGACACGCTGGTCATCACCTGGTACCCCCAGAACAATTCCGGACTCCAATACCCTTCGTCCAATGTACCGATCTTCACCTCCGTGTCAGGACCCCGATCCTAAGTCACACCAATCTAGCATGTAACACATCGTATCACTTTGCGGCCTCACGCACGGTATTCCCACGGGTGCCACCTTACCTGGCCCGGGACCGTTTGCGCCTTTTGGCTCACGTATATGATAGTGTCGCTAGCATCCATATGACAAAGAACCCGGGCCGACATGGCTAGTCGTGAACCCAAGGCGGCACTAACCCATGAGGACAGGCATACATGAATCACATCGAGCATGTCGGTCAACAATGTATATATCCGGGCTGTAGCACTGGGTTAACAGGACTCCGGTAAACCCGGGCTGTAGCAGGCTAGGCAGGACTCCGGATAACACCGCGTGACATTTCCCCGAAGGGACAGACACAGGAACGACGTGAAACACATGCCGGCCAGTCAAGTGTTCCGAGCAGTAGTGCTGGGCTAGCAGGACTCCGGTGAACCGGGCTGTAGCGGACTACTATCGCTCAGAAGCACTAGACTACATTTCCCCATATGATAGGCTGCCAAGGATAAACAACTAGATAGTCGGATCCCACTCATACCAAGCATTTCATTTATACACACAATATGCCCGATATGAGTAAATACAACATGGCATCACAACATAACTCTACGACTCAAAGTATTTATTCATTAGGCTCCGAGGAGCGAGATATTACAAACATGGGTCTCATGACCCAACAATCAGAGCATACAAGTCAAAGCACATGCGGAAGCTTAACATGTCTGAGTACAGACATCTACAAGTGAAAAAGGCTGAGAAGCCTGACTATCTACCAGATCCTGCCGAGGGCACAAGATCGTAGCTGAGGTATCAAGCTAAACGTCGAAGTCCAAGCGGTACTACTAGCGAGACTGACGTCTCTCTGCAAAACATAAAATAGGCAAACGTGAGTACAAACGTACTCAGCAAGACTTACATCAGAACTAACTACATATGCATCAGTTCCAATAAAGGGGGTGGTGGAGTTTGACTGCAGCAAGCCAGCTTTGACTCGGTCGCTATCCTGAACTACGACTGCGAGTAACTCTTTTGAGGTGGCGCACACGAGTCCACATATTCACCATATCAATACACCACTATGGATCCACTTCCGTCTCCCTACGAGAACGCCATCCATAGCACTCACGCTTATCTTGCGCATTTTAGAGTATCCACTTTCACTTGTCTATGAACTGTTATAGGCAACCCAGAAGTCCATTACCGCGGACACGGCTATTCGAATAGATGATGTTAACCCTGCAGGGGTGTACTTCTTCATACATGTTTCCACCACTTAGCGTCTGCACACGACATGTGCTCGGCAGACTTCAAGCGAAAGCCGACGTGGGTGTAGACCACGACCTACCTAAACACTCAAGTCTCTAGTCCAGGTTTATCGCCTATTCGGGTTCCATCCGCAGGGAATCCGGCCGAGGTTTCCACTAACGGCCCCAAACGATGTGTACAGGGTCCGAGACACCAAACGGGCGCCCGGCTGCCCGGCCACGTGCCTACCGCAACACAGCCCACCCCTACGGTCAGCGCTGCGTGCGGCCCCCAGCATACTACAAACACCAGAAACTACTTGCAACTCCTGGACAGAGGACAAGGGTGATTAAGAAGTCGAGCGGGGTCATATTTCAGGGCCCAATGCATGGTAGTAGCTGTTTCATGGATCACAAACACAGAACTTAGTTCCTGAGGACGGCTTCAATGAGACAACCCACCATGTACTCCTACATGGCCTCTCACCAATACCTTTACCAAATCGTATTCACACACTTAGCTCACACACAGTGGGACATGTTCATCACCATTCCAATTCATTCCCGATGAATCAGACCCGACTCAACTCTAAGCAGTAGCAGGCATGACAAACAAGCATGAATGAGTAGGCACAACATGGGCTCAAACAACTCCTACTCATGCTAGTGGGTTTCATCTATTTACTGTGGAATGACAGGTCATGCAAAGGATAAAGGGGTTCAGCTACCGCAGCAAGTAACACATGAATCGTTGTTGTCCTAATGCAGTAAAAGAGAGCAGGAGCGAGAGGGTGGGATTGTATCGGAATGAACAAGGGGGTTATGCTTGCCTGGCACTTCTGAAGATAACATAGCTCTTCATCGGTGTCATCGAACTCATCGTCGAAACATCGTCTAGTGAGAGGGGACGGTTACCGGCAAACACAGAAAGACACAATCAATGCAATGCAACAATATGATGCGTGATCATGACATGGCAATATGCTGTGATTTGAGCTAATACATCCAACTATGACTTAAATGAAGTTGGTTTGAATACAAGAGTCAAATTCCAACTCCATATGTGATTATTTAAATGCCCTATATTTGTTTTGTCCAAAACGAAGGACAAACATTGTTCAAACATGCATGAAAATAGTACAGATGGATTCCTTGAATTTTTCTGATAATTTTTCATATATAAATTATTTCCATTGGAGTTATAGATTATTTTCTATGATTTTTCAAAGTTTTGGATATTTTCTGAAATAAATAAATCATTTAAGATTTATTTAAATTCCAGAAAAAGATTACTGCGTCAGCCTGACATCATCATGACGTCAGCAGGTCAACGGGGCACGGTCCAGGTCAAACCTGACCAGTGGGTCCCGCGTGTCAGTGTCATTAGTTTTAACTAGTTATAATTAGTATTAATCCTATATTAGTTAGCCGGCTGGGCCCCACCTGTCATTTACCCAGGGGGTCAAACCGGGCCCACCAGTCAATGGTCAGCGGGGTCAACCCCGCCGGCGTTGAGCCGCCGGCGAGAACGAACGCGGCGGAGGGCCTCGGGATTCCTCCTCCGGCGACCAAATGGCCGGCGGAGGGCATCTACGTGCTGCTGGTGAACTCGCGCGTCGAGTGGGGCAAGCGGTGTGTGCGGGGGTGGCCGGAGATGACGCCGGCGTCGAGCCAGGCGGCGGCCGGAGTTCGGGCGTGCACGGGAACGACGCTAGGAGGCACGGCAGGGGGCGCAGAAGGGTGCTACGGCCTCCTGGGGGTGCACTGAGCACGGTGACACGCTCGGACGCGTGCTTGCATGGCCGTAGCCACGACGGTGACATGGCCGGCGGCGAGGAGCGCTCGGGCTCGAAGGAGGCGGTGGCTATGTGGCGCAAACGAGCAAGGGGGAAGTGGGGATCGAAGGAGAAGCTCACGGGGAGTTCAGCGGTGGTCTTGGGGAGCTCGGGGAAGCAACAGAGCGGGCGCACGGTCGCCGGCGATCTCGGCGGACCGAGGTTGAAGAAGACGGCGATGGCGATGCTGCGGTGCGTCCGGGGCCTCGTGGCTAGGTGGAGAGGTAGAAGGGGTCGAGGCGGAGCCTCTGGGCGCATCAACGAGGCGAGGCAGTGGCTGTGGCCACGGCGGTGCTCGTCGGCGGCGACGGCTCTTTCGGGTGGCCGCGAGAGAGAGAACAGAGGAGGGGGATGAGCTCGAGGGAGTGAACGGGAGGGACCAGGGGGCTGCGTGGCGCTGCGAGAGACGATCCAGGCGACGGAAGGACAGCCAGGCAGAGTGGAGGTGGCACGCGCGCGGCGAGCACACGCCCTCCTGCCCACTGGCAGGAGGTTGAAGACGGTGGAGGGCCTGGTGGGCTGGGCCACAGCGCTGGGCCACAGCTGAGCCGGGTCTGGTGGCTTTGCCAGGTAAGTTCCTTTCTCTCTCTCCTTTTCTATTTATTTCAGTTTTCTATTATTCTGTAAATTTGAGGGCTTTATTAAAAATACCTAAGCACTTTCAAAAATCATGAGACTGCTTGTGGCCACTGTTTGGATTATTTCCAATAACCAGCAATTCAGTTCATGAATATTTGGACATTTGAAATAATATATAAAATTTAAATGCCCAAATGCAAATACTATATGATTTAATTCAATAATCCAAATGTCATGGAAAAATGTGCAATATCTCTGGTTACTGCTCAAAGCATTTTTCCAGAAATGATGAACATTTTTAAAGCCATTTGGAATCAATGAAAATATTTTAGTTGAACCTAGTGAATTTCATTTAGTGCTAGGGTTTCAACAATCCCCATTTCAAATTTCTTTGGAATTTTGAACATGATGCATGGATGCAAACAAAGGTAGGCAAGGCCTAAACTGGGGCTGTGACACTCCAGACCATTTCGGGGCTCCTCGTCATGTCCAGGATCTCATCCGGGACTCCGAACAACCTTCGGTAACCACATACTATTTCCCATAACAACTCTAGTGTCACCGATCCTTAAGTGTGTAGACCCTACAGGTTCGGGAACCATGCAGACATGACCGAGACAACTCTCCGGCCAATAACCAACAGCGGGATCTGGATACCCATGTTGGCTCCCACATGTTCCACGATGATCTCATCGGATGAACCACGATGTCGAGGATTCAATCAATCCCGTATTCAATTCCCTTTGTCTAGCAGTATTGCACTTGCCCAAGATTCGATCATCGGTATCTCGATACCTTGTTCAATCTCGTTACCGGCAAGTCTCTTTACTCGTTCCGTAACACATCATCCCGTGATCAACTCCTTGATCACATTGTGCACATTATGATGATGTCCTACCGAGTGGGCCCAGAGATACCTCCCCGTCACACGGAGTGACAAATCCCAGTCTCGATTCGTGCCAACCCAACAGACACTTTCGGAGATACCTGTAGTGTACCTTTATAGCCATCCAGTTACGTTGTGACGTTTGGTACACCCAAAGCATTCCTACGGTATCCGGGAGTTGCACAATCTCATGGTCTAAGGAAATGATACTTGACATTAGAAAAGCTTTAGCATATGAACTACACGATCTTTGCGCTAGGCTTAGGATTGGGTCTTGTCCATCACATCATTCTCCTAATAATGTGATCCCGTTATCAACGACATCCAATGTCCATGGTCAGGAAACCGTAACCATCTATTGATCAACGAGCTAGTCAACTAGAGGCTTACTAGGGACATGGTGTTGTCTATGTATCCACACATGTATCTGAGTTTCCTATCAATACAATTATAGCATGGATAATAAACGATTATCATGAACAAGGAAATATAATGATAACTAATTTATTATTGCCTCTAGGGCATATTTCCAACAGTCTCCCACTTGCACTAGAGTCAATAATCTAGTTCACATTGCCATGTGATTAACACTCACAGGTCACATCGCCATGTGACCAACAGCCAAAGAGTTTACTAGAGTCAATAATCTAGTTCACATCACTATGTGATTAACACTCAATGAGTTCTTGGTTTGATCAGGTTATGTCTGTGAGAGAGGTTTTAGTCAATGGGTCTGCAACATTCAGATCCGTATGTACTTTGCAAATCTCTATGTCATCTTGTAGATGTCGCTACTACGCTATATTTCAAACAACTGTTCTACTATACGAATCCGGTTTACTCTACTCAGAGCTATCCGGATAGGTGTTAAGCTTGCATCGATGTAACTCTTTACGTCAAACTCTTTATCACCTCCATAACCAAGAAACATATCCTTATTCCTCTAAGGATAATTTCGACCGCTATCTGGTGACCTACTCCTAGATCACCTTTGTACCCTCTTGCCAGACATGTAGCAAGGCACACATCAGGTGCGGTACTCAGCATGGCATACTGTATAGAGCCTATGACAAAAGCATAGGGGACGACCTTCATCCTTCCTCTTTCTTCTGCCATGGTCGAGCTTTAAGTCTTAACTTCATACCTTACAATTCAGGCAAGAACTCCTTCTTTGACTGATCCATCTTGAACACCTTCAAGATCATGTTAAGGTATGTGCTCATTTGAAAAGTGCCATTAAGCGTTTTGATCTATCCTTATAGATCTTGATGCTCAATGTTCAAGTAGCTTAATCCAGGTTTTCCATTGAAAAACACTTTTCAAATAACCCTATATGCTTTCTAGAAATTCTACATCATTTCTGATCAATAATATGTCAACAACATATACTCATCGGAAATTCTATAGTGCTCCCACTCACTTCTTTGGAAATACAAGTTTCTCATAAACTTTGTATAAACCCAAAATCTTTGATCATCTCATCAAAGTGTACATTCCAACTCCGAGATGCTTACTCCAGTCCTTAGAAGGATTGCTGGGGCTTTGCATACTTGTTAGCATCTTTCAGGATCGACAAAATCTTCTGGTTGTATCACATACAACCTTTCCTCAAGAACAAGGAAACAATATTTTGACATCCTATCTGCAAGATTTCATAAATAATGCAGTACCTGCTAATTCCAACAGACTCTTAGCATCACTACGAGTGAGAAAGTCTCATCATAGTCAACTCCTTGAACTTGTCGGGAAACATCTTAACGACAAGTCGAGCTTTCTTAATGGTGGCATTTACCATCATTGTCCGTCTTCCTTTTAAATTCCATCTGTACTCAACAGCCTCACGACCATCGAGCCGTTCTGCCAAAGTCTACACTTTGTTTTCATACATGGATCCTCTCTCGGATTTTATGGCCTCGAGCCATTCATCGGAATCCGGGCCCACCATCACTTCTCCATAGCTCGTAGGTTCATTGTTGTCTAGCAACATGACTTCCAAGACAGGATTACGTACCACTCTGAAGTAGTACGCATCCTTGTCGTCCTACGAGGTTTGGGAGTGACTTGATCCGAAGTCTCATGATCACTATCATAAGCTTCCACTTCAATTGGTGTAGGTGCCATAGGAACAACTCATGTGCCCTTCTACATACTAGTTGAAGTGACGGTTCAATAACCTCATCAAGTCTCCACCATCCTCCCACTCAATTCTTTCGAGAGAAACGTTTCCTCGAGAAAGGACCCGATTTGAGAAACAATCCCTATTGCTTTCGGATCTGAGACAGGAGGTATACCCAACTATTTTGAGTGTCCTATGAAGATGCATTTATCCGCTTTAGGTTCGAGCTTATCAGCCTGAAACTTTTTCACATAAGCGTCGCAGCCCCAAACTGTCGGGGCGGACGGCGTCCCCCGCGAGCACCTATGGGGCCGGAGCCCCTTTCGTTGTCCGGTGAGGGGGGCGGAGGGAGCACGGAGAGCAGATCGAGGCGAGCACACGGGCGGTTTACCCAGGTTCGGGCCGCGATGGACGCGTAAAACCCTACTCCTGCTTGGTTGTATTGAACTGGGGAGCTCGGGAGCTTGGAGAGCTAGCTACACCGAGCGTATGGCTGTCTGGATCCCCAATCTCCGAACCTCCCCTACGTTGCACACGGGCCTCCTTTTATAGCGCAAAGGGGTCACCGACAGGTGTCAACGTAAGAGAAAGGGGTAAAAGTGTAAAAGGGGTGGATGTTGTAACAGTGCGGGAACAGTGGCACTACAGTGCGGCACAGTGTTATCATACCTACTTCTGACAGTAGGGGACAAGGGCATTAAATGCCCGTCACGGTCGCCTGGACAGCACCGAGGCGGACCGTTAGGTGCGCCACCGCTCGCCACGATGGTGGCTGCATGCCACCGCATACCCCAGGCTGCGCGGTGCCCCGCCACGTGCCCTTGGGGGAAGCTCCGGAGCGACGCGTGGGCGGGCGAGCTGGAGCGCAGTCCTGAGGTGGCGATTTGCCGCGGCAAGTGGCTTGCCGCGGGGGTCGTCTTCCTGTGCCTGATAGCTTGCCGGCTATCAGGCCTTGCCGGGGCGCATGGCGCGCCGCGGCGGGCTTCTCTTGTGGTGCCTGGGTTCGGCCTTCCCGACAAGCTCCTCTTGTCGGGGTCTCGATCTTCTGTCTCGTATACTTTGTTCTTGGATGGTATTACATGGGCTCAGTCGTCCCGGCAAGCTCCTCTTGCCGGGGTCTTGTCTTCTTGGCCCGGCAAGCTCCTCTTGCCGGGGGCCTTGTCTTGAATGCTTGGTCTTCTCTTGGCGCTTCCTGGGCGGGTCTCGCCGCAGGGTGCTACAACTGCCCGTGCACAGGTCTGGGGTACTAAGGTACCCCTACTTTAGTACACCGACAGGAGCCCCCGGGCCTGGGCCACACACGGTGCCGAGCGTCGTTGGGCCAGGCCCTAACAGTGCACGGGCACGCGTGGCCTTGGTCGCGCTGCTCCTTAACTCCGCATCCGTCGCACCTTCCCCAGGCGGCGCGCGCTTATCGCGGCGTCGTGGGGGCGAAACGCCCGTTCCCTCTTTAAGTGGAGGGAGGTGCGGAGGCGCGGCTCGATAAATGAACGGGGGTGAGGCGCGGCTTTCGAGGCGTCCGTTCCCCATAATCACGGGATGGGGAGAGGTCGTCCCACCCGTCGCCTCGGTTCTGCGCGCCCACCACGCGGTCCTCATGCACTCGGAGTCACGGCGGCGGAGGCAGGGAGTCGGGCCGGCGCGGGTCGATGCAGTGGGTCGGCCCCAGTCGCCTGCCCTTCCTCCGCTTCTATTGGAGGAGCGAGGCGGCCGCGTTCCCACTCCGCCCCTTTATAAGGAGCGAAAGGGGGCGACGGAAATTCGCACTCCATCTCCTTCCTCCTTCTGCTTCTGGTTTCCTTCCCCCATCTGTGATGGAGGGGGGGAACCCTGGTTCTTCTTCGGTTGCCACGAGGGTGTCTGCTAGGCAACGCGCCCCTCCTCCCCTTGCGCCCGCGGCGGCGGAGCCGGTCGTCAGGGGAAGAGGGAGAGGGCGAGGTCGCGGACGAGGTCGTGGACGGGGCCGAGGCGCTCGGGGCGGACGGATCGGTGCGCCGTCCTTGCCTCCGCCAGCGGCTCCGTTCCTTCCCGCGGTCCATCTCGGGGACGACCCCCGTGAGTTCATTATCAGGCTGTGCCGGGCGCCTCGTCGCCGCCTCCGGCTTCCCGCTCCATTCGCGAACGTGTTGGAGGTGGAGCAGCCTGAGACGCCAAACCTGCGCATGAGGGGCTGCGGGATCAGTGGGACGCGAGTCCACGTCGAGTCCCGAGCCCCCGGCGTGGTGTGTCTGGGCCGCGGGTGGAAGACGTTCGCCCGGATCCACAGCTTGACGGAGGGGTTCACCCTCCACTTTAAGCTGGTGGGGGAGGACCTCCTCTCCGTCAAGGCCTTCTGCGGCTCCGGCATCCGGGCCCGGTGCTGCGAAGATAGCTCCTCCGACAGCGAAGGCTCCTCCTCGAGCGAGAGTGACGAGGAGGGGAGCGACAGCGACGACGAGGGGAGCAGCCGCCGGGATGACGGGTCCGACTAGGCGTCGGTCGCAGCTCCGTGTGGCACCGGCGGCCCCATCGTCCGCGCCGGGCTCCGTGAACTCCCCGGGGTCGTCTCCTTGGGCGACTGGCGTAGGGGGGGCTGCTGAGGAGGACAGAGGGCGGACGTCGAAGGCCGCGAAGTCGGAGTACGGGCCGACTTCGACAGCTGGCTGACGCTCCGGTGCCTCGTGTTCCAGATGCGCCCCAGACGCCGTCATCACCCTTGCTCTCGGTGACGACCACCGGGGTCTTCTCTTCGGCCCGGCAAGCTCCTCTTGCCGGGGGCTTGATCTCCTCGGGCGGCCGGAGTGGCGAGGCTGGGGAAGAGGAAGAGGCTGGCGGCAAGGCCGCTGCCTCATCTTCCAGCTCTGCCTCCGGCGCCTCCGTCTTCTTCAGCCTCCGGAGACCCCCGGGCGGAGCCCCCGGATCTTCTCTTGGTGCCTTCTGCCACCCGTAGCTCGCCTAGGTGCCCCCTTCGCCCTCTTCGCCTACTTGCCCTACCTCCTGAGGAGAGAGACAAGAAAGGGATTACGGGCACCTTATCTCTTTTCAGATTGTAAGCCTTCGGGCCTTAGTTGCGTTTAAGCCTTGTAATCCCTCCTTTCATGTTTTTCATTCTCTCTGAACTGTACCTGAGTGGAATGTTTTTAATGAAAAGGGGATGTTTGCCGGATCATTTGTCTCGCGGGTGGAAACCGCGGTAAGGAACGAATCCTTTACATTGTTAAGATAGACAGTTTCTCGCCCGGCAACAGGCCCAGCCGCTCCCCCGCACTGCTCGACCTTTCTCACGCCCTTGGCGGAGGCGGGGAGCAGGCAGGTTCCGGCCCCTCGCTTCCCTCCCCCTTGCTGCCGCAGCTGCTATCGAAACGGGCCCCAGGAACGCGCTCTGGGGCTTGCCGCTAAGAGAGCACGGTAGCTTTTCAGGAGGAAAGGAGGCTTTCAAATTCCACAGTCCATAAGAGAATGCATGATGAGGGATGCAAAAACTTATCTGAGGTTGCAGCCCCCGGCGACTCTGGCTCGCCGGGGCGTAGGCGTTGGCTCGTCCTTCTCCTCTTCCTTGTCCTTGAGCGGCCCGGCAAGGACATTCAATTCCTGCGAGCCAAAGGGAAAGGACGGGAAAAAGACGCGGACTCGACCTCTAAGTTAGGGGTTAGCGACAGTTAGGAACTGACAACCCTAACCAAGGACGAGACTCTGAGTCAGCATGCATGCTAAAATCTAGGGCGCCAGCGCTTCTTTATCTTCGGCCAGGGGCTTCGCCTGGCTTTGTACGAGGGCTTACATGCAACATCGGCAAGGCCTGCACAAACCGGTGGTTGCCGGAGCGGATCACGGCAACCGCGCCTTATGGGCGAAACTTGCGAAGATGCTCTATGTTCCCAGGAGTTGCTCACTGGTAGGCCTTCTTCGGTCTTGAGGCGGACAGCGCCCGGCCTCGCGACTCGTCTCACCCGATAAGGGCCTTCCTGCTTCGGCGTCGACTTGTTATAATTCTTGGCCGACTGAACGTGCCTAAGAACAAGGTCGCCTAACAGGGCAGCTTTATCTGATGCCAGGGGCTTCGCCTGGCTTTGTACAAGGGGTTACATGCAGCAGCGGCAAGGCCTGTACAAACCGATGGTTGCCGGAGCGGATCACGGCAACCGCGCCTTATGGGCGAAACTTGCGAAGATGCTCTATGTTCCCAGGAGTTGCTCACTGGTAGGCCCTCTTCGGTCTTGAGGCGGACAGCGCCGGGCCTCGCGACTCGTCTCACCCGATAAGGGCCTTCCTGCTTCGGCGTCGACTTGTTATAATTCTTGGCCGACTGAACGTGCCTAAGAACAAGGTCGCCTAACAGGGCCACTTTATCTGGTGCCAGGGGCTTCGCCTGGCTTTGTACAAGGGGTTACATGCAACAGCGGCAAGGCCTGTACAAACCGATGGTTGCCGGAGCGGGTCACGGCAACCGCGCCTTATGGGTGAAACTTGCGAAGATGCTCTATGTTCCAGGAGTTGCTCACTGGTAGGCCCTCTTCGGTCTCGAGGCGGACAGCGCCAGGCCTCGTGACTTGTCTCACCCGATAAGGTCCTTCCCACTTTGGCGTCAACTTGTTGGAATCCTTGGCCGACTGAGTGCGCCGAAGAACAAGGTCGCCCTCTTCGAGACTCCTGGCCTTGACCTTGCGGCTATGGTAGCGACGCAAGGCTTGCTGGTATCGAGCAGCTCGTACCGCAGCCTGGAGACGCCCTTCCTCAAGGAGCAGCGCGTCATCTTGGCGCCGCTGCTCTTGCTCGAGCTCGTCATAAGCGAGCACCCGAGGAGATCCGTATACGAGTTCCGTGGGGATAACTGCTTCCGCTCCATAGACTAGAGCAAAGGGTGTCTGTCCGGTGGCTCGACTCGGTGTCGTTCTGATTGACCAAAGAGCCGCCGGCAGCTCCTCAATCCAATTTCTTCCGCACTTGCGCAGCCTGTCGAAGGTCCTGGTCTTGAGTCCGCGCAGCACTTCAGCGTTGGCCCTTTCTGCTTGACCGTTGCTCCTGGGGTGAGCAACCGAAGCGAAACAGACCTTGGCGCCGAGATCCTGGGCGTATTGCATGAAGGCGCGACTTGTGAATTGTGTCCCGTTGTCGGTGATGATTCTGTTGGGGATTCCGAAACGGCAGACGATCGACCGGAAGAACTTGACTGCTGACTGCGCGGTCACCTTCCTCACTGGCTCCACTTCTGGCCACTTCGTGAACTTGTCGATTGCAACGTACAAGTACTCGAAGCCCCCGACGGCTCGGGGAAAAGGGCCGAGGATATCGAGCCCCCAGACCGAGAAGGGCCAGGATAAAGGGATTGTTTGGAGAGCTTGAGCTGGCTGATGAATCTGCTTTGCATGGAACTGGCACGCTTCACACTTGGTTACTAGTGCAGTTGCATCTTGGAGGGCTTCTTGCCAGAAGAACCCTTGCCGGAAGGCTTTCCCGACAAGTGCTCTTGCGCCAATGTGATGGCTGCATATGCCTCCGTGTATCTCTGCCAACAGCTTCTGTCCGTCTTCCCTGGAGATGCACTTCAATCTGACACCGTTGAGTCTCCTTCTGTACAGCTCGTTGTCCACGAACTGGTACATACTTGACTGCCTGGTGATCTTCTCCATCTCTCCTGGGTCGTCGGGAAGTTCTCCAGTTTGCAGAAAACGGACGATCTGCTGCGCCCATGCCGGAGCCCGGGGCTCGACGGCAAGGACTAAAGGCATGAAAGCCGCTGCGGGGACCCCGGCTTCTACGGCAAGAACCTCTGGTTCCGCCGGAGCCGGTGATCCCCCGGCAAGCTTGCCGGGGCAAAGCTTGTCGGGAACCCCCGCTTCAACTGGACGGATCCTCGGATCCGCAGGAGCGGACTGTCCCTCAGCGTTCAGACTGCTGATCTGCTTGCCGGAGCAAGGCTTATCGGGGACACCTGCTTCGACTGGACGGACCCTGGGATCCGCAGGAGCGGGCTGTCCCCCGGCGCTCTGGTTGTTGATCTTGGGGACCTTGGCGGCGGTCTCAGGAAGGTTCGCCTGCAAGTAGTCGCCGGAGACCAACTTCCTTTTCTTGGACTGCCCAACTGATGGTGTAACGGATGGTTGAGTCAGCTTGAGTAAGAAGGTCCCTGGTTCCACAGGTAACTTCAACGAAGCACACTTCGAAAGGCCGTCTGGGATCTGGAGTTTCTTGATCACAGCGGAGGAGATCAAGTTCAGCCCGGCCCCGCCGTCTACCAACATTTTGGTGACCTTGAGGTTGCGGATGGTGGGTGAGACCAGCATCGGCAAGCACCCGACCGCGGTTGTGCGGTCGGGGTGATCCTCAAGATCGAAAATGATGGGCGTGCTGGACCATTTGAGGAGCCTGCGCGACTCCACGGGCGGCTCTGCTGCCTTCACCTCTCGCACCCACTGCTTAAGCTGGCGGTGGGAGGTGTGCAGAGAGGCGCCGCCGTCAACGCATAGGACCTCCGTGGCCTTCTGGAACTCCTGCTCGCTGTTATCTTCGTCTTCCATGTCTTCGTCGTCGTCTTCTTCATCCCCGTCGCGGCCCCGGGGAGGCCGATCGCCTTGCCGCTGCTTGGCCTTGCCGCGGCGTCCTCCCCGGCCGATGGGCGGCCGCTTCTTGCTTGGTTCGCCACCTCCACCCTGGGCCTTCCCCTTGTCGCGCCTCTCGTACTCAGCCTTCTGCTGCACGACGAGGTACTCGACGCTTTTGCAGTTGGAGAGATCGTGGCCCTTGGTGCGGTGGATCTTGCAGTATTGCTTGTCGGAGCCGTCCTGCTTGTCGGCTGCCGCCACGGGGGCAGGCTCCTTGCCGGAGCCGCCAGCCTGCGTTTGCTTGGCGGGAGCCTCCTTTCCGGACTCCTCGACGGCAAGCACCTCTTTCCTGTTCTTCCTCCTATTATTCCGCCGCTGGCTTCTCTCCGCCGGGGCGGTGCCGTCACTGTCGCTTTCTCCTGCGCCAGCATCCTCCCCGGGGAGTTTCCTCCCCTCCTCCGCGCGCGCGCACTTGTCAGCCAGGGCATATAGCTCGCTGACGTCCCGGATCTTGGTCATGGCCATCTCTTCACGCACGCGGCGGTTACGCACGTTCTGGTGGAACGCACTGATAACCGCGGCAGGGTGAACGTCGGGGATGTTGCGATGCACGCGGCTGAAGCGCTGGATGTACTTGCGCAGGGGTTCTCCTTCCTTCTGGGCTAAGATGTGGAGGTCGCTATCCTGGCCATGAGGTTTGTGGCCGCCTGTGAAGGCGCCAACAAACTGATGGCAAAGATCCGCCCAGGAAGAAATGGAGCCTTCCGGCAAGTGCATAAGCCACGAACGAACGTTCGGCTTAAGCACGAGCGGGAAGTAGTTCGCCAATATCCTCTCGTCGCGCCCCCCGGCAGCTTGCACAGCGATCGTGTAGATGCTGAGAAACTCCGAGGGGTGCGTCCTGCCGTCGTACTTCTTCGGTACGTCGGGCTTGAAGTTCTTCGTGCTGGGCCACCGGACGCGCCGCAGCTCACGGGTGAACGCAGGGCAACCTGCCGCGTACGGTAAGTCACCTGGTTCACCGGGCGCGTGCGCGTCGACAGCGTTCCCAGCCCGCTGGTCTGATTGCCGCCGAGTTTCTCGGCGGCGCTCAATCCTTGTTCGAGCGTCTTCTTGCTGCCGCTCGTCGAGGACTCGGCGCTGGTCCCGGCGAGTCCGCGGGTCTGACGACGCTGTAGAGCCGTCGTCGGCGTTGCTCCAGCGGGGCGGCGTCTTCTGCTTCTGCGCCGGGGAGTGCATGGTGGTTGCACCCCCGACGGTCTTGTCGCCGTCGGCCTTCGTCTTCTCGACCTGCCGTGGCCGTGAGGTCGCCGGCTGCTGCGGCGTGTCGTTGTTGGCGAAGGCGATCAGGCTCTGGATGGTGGCCCTCCAGCCTTCGGCCTTGTCAGCCGCTGGAGGGTAGTCGAGGAGCAGTTGCGCTCTCGCGAGCGCTTCTGCCGGAGTGGAGGGGAGCGGGGGCGAGTGGCGCGAGGAGCGGGATACGCTCGGACTCCTAACAATGTTAGAAAGAGCGGGGTCCCTCCCCGGCGCCTTCGCCTTGCCCGCGTCCGGGCGGGGGCCCGGGGCGTCCCGTGAACCTCCAGTTTGCCCTTGGTCCAGCAAGCGGATGCCACCCCCTGTGGCATGGCGCTGCTGGGTCGTCGTTTGTCGGGTCGGATGCGACGCGCCCTCGGAGGCCGAGGCTCGGTCGTCCGCCCTGTTCTTGGATTTGGTGGCGCCGCGAGTGTTCTCGCCGGTGGCCACCCCTCCGACGGCGTCTCCCCCGCCCACCGTTGGCTCCGGTAGCGGTGGAAGAGACGCGGACGGGCCCGCGACCTCCGAAGCCTTCTTCTTCGGGGCCATGGTGTTGATGAAGCTAGCGAATTCGGAGAAGCTGACAAAGAGCGCGCCCGCGCGAACGCCGGATCTGATCCGCACAACCTCGACGCACCCCCTACCTGGCGCGCCAAAGATGTCGGGGCGGACGGCGTCCCCCGCGAGCACCTATGGGGCCGGAGCCCCTTTCGTTGTCCGGTGAGGGGGGCGGAGGGAGCACGGAGAGCAGATCGAGGCGAGCACACGGGCGGTTTACCCAGGTTCGGGCCGCGATGGACGCGTAAAACCCTACTCCTGCTTGGTTGTATTGAACTGGGGAGCTCGGGAGCTTGGAGAGCTAGCTACACCGAGCGTATGGCTGTCTGGATCCCCAATCTCCGAACCTCCCCTACGTTGCACACGGGCCTCCTTTTATAGCGCAAAGGGGTCACCGACAGGTGTCAACGTAAGAGAAAGGGGTAAAAGTGTAAAAGGGGTGGATGTTGTAACAGTGCGGGAACAGTGGCGCTACAGTGCGGCACAGTGTTATCATACCTACTTCTGACGGTAGGGGACAAGGGCATTAAATGCCCGTCACGGTCGCCTGGACAGCACCGAGGCGGACCGTTAGGTGCGCCACCGCTCGCCACGATGGTGGCTGCATGCCACCGCATACCCCAGGCTGCGCGGTGCCCCGCCACGTGCCCTTGGGGGAAGCTCCGGAGCGACGCGTGGGCGGGCGAGCTGGAGCGCAGTCCTGAGGTGGCGATTTGCCGCGGCAAGTGGCTTGCCGCGGGGGTCGTCTTCCTGTGCCTGATAGCTTGCCGGCTATCAGGCCTTGCCGGGGCGCATGGCGCGCCGCGGCGGGCTTCTCTTGTGGTACCTGGGTTCGGCCTTCCCGACAAGCTCCTCTTGTCGGGGTCTCGATCTTCTATCTCGTATACTTTGTTCTTGGATGGTATTACATGGGCTCAGTCGTCCCGGCAAGCTCCTCTTGCCGGGGTCTTGTCTTCTTGGCCCGGCAAGCTCCTCTTGCCGGGGGCCTTGTCTTGAATGCTTGGTCTTCTCTTGGCGCTTCCTGGGCGGGCCTCGCCGCAGGGTGCTACAACTGCCCGTGCACAGGTCTGGGGTACTAAGGTACCCCTACTTTAGTACACCGACACAAACTTTTAAGAAATGACAACTTAGGTTTCTCTAAACCATAGTTCATACGGTGTCATCTCATCGGAATTACGTGGTGCCCTATTTAAAGTGAGTACGGGTGTCTCTAATGCCTAACCCATGAACGATAGTGGTAATTCGATAAGAGACATCATGGTATGCATCATATCCAATAGGGTGCAGTTATGATGTTCGGACACACCATCACAGTATGGTGTTCCAGGCGGTACTAGTCGTGAAACAATTTCCACAATGTCTCAATTGTGTACCAAACTCGCAACTCAGATATTCATCTCTATGATCATATCATAGATATTGTATCCTCTTGTCACGACGATCTTCAACTTCATTCTGAAATTACTTGAACCATTCAATAATTCAGACTTGTGTATCATCAAGTAAATATGCTCAGTATCTACTCAAATCATCTGTGAAGTAAGAGCATAACGATATCCACTGCGTGCCTCAGCACTCATTGGACTACACACATCAAAATGTTTTACTTCCAACAAGTTGCTTTCTTGTTCCATTTTACTGAAACCGAAGCTTTTAGTCATCTTGCCCATGTGGTATGATTTGCATGTCTCAAGCGATTCAAAATCAAGTGAGTCCAAACGGTCCATCTGCATGGAGTTTCTTCATGCGTATATACCAATAGACATGGTTCACATGTCTCAATCCTTTTCAAAAATGAGTGAGTCCAAAGATCCATCAACATGGAGCTTCTTCATGCGTTTTATGACTTACATGGCAGTGCCACAAGTAGGTGGTACTATCATTACTATCTTATATCTTTTGGCATGAACATGTGTATCACTATGATCGAGATTCAATAAACCATTCATTTTAGGTGCAAGACATTGAAGGTATTATTCAAATAAATAGAGTAACCATTATTCTCCTTAAATGAACAACCGTATTGCGATAGACACAATCCAATCATGTCTATGCTCAACGCAAACACCAAATAACAATTCTTTAGGTTTAACACCAATCTTTATGGTAGAGGGAGCGTGCGATGCTTGATCATATCAACCTTGGAAACACTTCCAACACATCTCATCAGCTCACCTTTAGCTAGTCTCCGTTTATTCCGTAGCTTTTATTTCGAGTTACTAACACTCAGCAACCGAACCGGTATCTAATACCCTGATGCTACTAGGAGTACTAGTAAAGTACACATTCACATAATGTATATCCAATATACTTCTATCAACAGCCTTCTCATCTACCAAGTATCTAGGGTAATTCTGCTCCAGTGGTTGTTCCCCTTATTACAGAAGCACTCAGTCTCGGGTTTGGGTTCAACCTTGGGTTTCTCCACTAGAGCAGCAGCTGATTTGCCGTTTCATGAAGTATCCCTTCTTGCCTTGCCCTTCTCGAAACTAGTGGTTTCACTAACCATCAACAATTGATGCTCCTTCTTGATTTCTACTTTCGCGGTGTCAAACATCGCGAATATTTCAAGGATCATCATATCTATCCCTGATATGTTATAGTTCATTACGAAGCTCTAGCAGCTTGGTGGCAATGACTTTGGAGAAACATCACTATCTTATCTGGAAGATCAACTCCCACTCGATTCAAGTGATTGTTGTACTCAGACAATCTGAGCACAAGCTCAACGATTGATCTTTTCTCCCTTAGTTTGCAGGCTAAGAAAATTCGTCGGAGGTCTTATACCTCTTGATGTGGGCACGAGCCTGAAATCCCAATTTCAGCCCTCGAAACATCTCATATGTTCTGCGACATTTCAAAAATGTCTTCGGTGCCTCAATTCTAAACCATTTAACATTACCGAACTATCATGTAATCATCAAAACGTGTATGCCAGATGTTCGCAACATCCACAGACCACGTTCGAGGTCCAGCACACTGAGCGTTGCATTAAGGACATAAGCCTTCTATTGTCCGCATAATTGCTACTATCAACTTTCAACTATATTTTCTCTAGGAACATATCTAAAACAGTGGAACTAAAGCGCGAGCTTACGACATAATTTGCAAAGATCTTTTGACTATGTTCAGGATAATTAAGTTCATCTTATGAACTCCCACTCAGATAGACATCCCTCTCGTCATCTAAGTGATTACATGATCCGAGTCAACTAGGCCATGTTCGATCATCATGTGAGACGGACTAGTCATCATCGGTGAACATCTCATGTTGATCGCATCTTCTATATGACTCATGTTCGACCTTTCGGTCCTCTGTGTTCCGAGGCCATGTCTGTACATGCTAGGCTCGTCAAGTTAACCTAAGTGTTTCGCATGTGTTCCGAGGCCATGTCTGTACATGCTAGGCTCATCAACACCCGTTGTATTCGAACGAAAGAATCTATCACACCCGATCATCACGTGGTGCTTCGAAACGACGAACCTTCGCAACGGTGCACAGTTAGGGAGAACACTTTCTTGAAATTTTAATGAGGGATCATCTTATTTACTACCGTCGTTCTAAGCAAATAAGATGCAAAAGCATGATAAACATCACATGCAATCAAATAGTGACATGATATGGCCATCATCACTTTGCTCCTTTTGATCTCCATCTTCGGGGCTCCATGATCATCATCGTCACCGGCATGACACCATGATCTCCATCATCGTGTCTTCATGAAGTTGTCTCGCCAACTATTACTTCTACTACTACAGCTAACGGTTAGCAATAAAGTAAAGTAATTACATGACGTTTACGTTTGACACGCAGGTCATAAATAAATTATGACAACTCCTATGGCTCCTGCCGGTTGTCATATTCATCGACATGCAAGTCGTGATTCCTATTACAAGAACATGATCAATCTCATACATCACATATCATTCATCACATTCTTTTGGCCATATCACATCACATGGCATACCCTGCAAAAACAAGTTAGACGTCCTCTAATTGTTGTTTGCATGTTTTACGTGGCTGCTATGGGTTTCTAGCAAGAACGTTTCTTACCTACGCAAAACCACAAGGTGATATGTCAATTGATATTTACCCTTCATAAGGACCCTTTTCATCGAATCTGATCCGACTAAAGCGGGAGAGACTGGCACCCGCTAGCCACCTTATGCAACTACTGCATGTCAGTCGGTGGAACCTGTCTCACGTAAGTGTACGTGTAAGGTCGGTCTGGGCCGCTTCATCCCACAATGCCGCCGAATCAAGATTGGACTAGTAACGGTAAGCATATTGAACAAAATCAACGCCCACAACTACTTTGTGTTCTACTCGTGCAAAGAATCTACGCAATAGACCTAGCTCATGATGCCACTGTTGGGGAACGTAGCAGAAATTCAAAATTTTCTACGCAACACCAAGATCAATCTATGGAGTAATCTAGCAACGAGGGAAGGAGAGTGCATCTACATACCCTTGTAGATCGCTAAGCGGAAGCGTTCAAGTGAACGGGGTTGATGGAGTCGTACTCGTCGTGATCCAAATCACCGATGATCCTAGTGCCGAACGGACGGCACCTCCGCGTTCAACACACGTACAACCCGGGGACGTCTCCTCCTTCTTGATCCAGAAAGGGGAGAGGAGAAGTTGAGGGAAAACTCCGACAACACGACGGCATGGTGGTGATGGAGTTCGTGGTTCTCCGGCAGGGCTTCGCCAAGCACTACGGAGGAAGACGAGGTGTTGGAGGAGGGAGAGGGCTGCGCCAGGGGAAGGTCGCGGCTGCCCTCTCTCTTCCTCACTATATATAGGGGTAAGGGAGGAGGGGGGCGCCCTAGGGTTCCCTAGGGGAGGGGCGGCGGCCACAGGGGAAACCCTAGATGGGTTTGGGCGCCCCCACCCCCTAGGAAACTTGCCCCCCAAGCCGGGAGGGGCGGCTGCCCTAGGGGTGGCGCCCCCACCTCTCTGGTTACGTGAGATGGGGTTGGGAGGGGCCCTCAGCCCCTTAGTGGGCTGATGTGCCCTCTCCCCTTGGCCCATAAGGCCCCCCAACGCTTGTCGGGGCCTCCGAAACCCCTTTCGGACACGCTGGTCATCACCTGGTACCCCCAGAACAATTCCGGACTCCAATACCCTTCGTCCAATATACCGATCTTCACCTCCGGACCATTCCGGAGCTCCTCGTCATGTCCGGGATCTCATACGGGACTCCGAACAACCTTCGGTAACCACATACTATTTCCCATAACAACTCTAGCGTCACCGATCCTTAAGTGTGTAGACCCTACGGGTTCGGGAACCATGCAGACATGACCGAGACAACTCTCCGGCCAATAACCAACAGCGGGATCTGGATACCCATGTTGGCTCCCACATGTTCCACGATGATCTCATCGGATGAACCACGATGTCGAGGATTCAATCAACCCCGTATTCAATTCCCTTTGTCTAGCGGTATTGCACTTGCCCGAGATTCGATCATCGGTATCTCGATACCTTGTTCAATCTCGTTACCGGCAAGTCTCTTTACTCGTTCTGTAACACATCATCCCGTGATCAACTCCTTGATCACATTGTGCACATTATGATGATGTCCTACCGAGTGGGCCCAGAGATACCTCTCCGTCACACGGAGTGACAAATCCCAGTCTCGATTTGTGCCAACCCAACAGACACTTTTAGAGATACCTGTAGTGTACCTTTATAGCCACCCATTTACGTTGTGACGTTTGGTACACCCAAAGCATTCCTACGGTATCCGGGAGTTGCACAATCTCATGGTCTAAGGAAATGATACTTGACATTAGAAAAGCTTTAGCATATGAACTACACGATCTTTGTGCTAGGCTTAGGATTGGGTCTTGTCCATCACATCATTCTCCTAATGATGTGATCCCGTTATCAACGACATCCAATGTCCATGGTCAGGAAACCATAACCATCTATTGATCAACGAGCTAGTCAACTAGAGGCTTACTAGGGACATGGTGTTGTCTATGTATCCACACATGTATCTGAGTTTCCTATCAATACAATTATAGCATGGATAATAAATGATTATCATGAACAAGGAAATATAATAATAACTAATTTATTGTTGCCGCTAGGGCATATTTCCAACATGGTATGTGGAGTTTGTTTTGCAGAGCCGAACACTACCCTTGTGTTCAAGATCTTCTGTGGATTTTTCAGAGGAAGAACCCGCCTTGCAATGCCGAAGACAATTTGCACGCCGAACTCATCGTCATTGAAGCCTGGTTCAGGGGCTACTGAGGGAGTCCTGGATTAGGGGGTCCTCGGACAGCCGGACTATATACTTTAGCCGTACTGTTGGAGTATGAAGACACAAGATTGAAGACTTCGTCCCGTGTCCGGATGGGACTCTCCTTGGCATGGAAGGCAAGCTTGGCAATAAGGATATGTAGATCTCCTCCCTTGTAACCGACTCTGTGTAACCCTAGCCCCTTCCGGTGTCCATATAAACCGGAGGGTTTAGTCCGTAGAACAACAATCATACCATAGGCTAGCTTCTAGGGTTTAGCCTCTACGATCTCGTGGTAGATCAACTCTTGTAATACTCATATCATCAAGATCAATCAAGCAGGAAGTAGGATATTACCTCCATCGAGAGGGCCCGAACCTGGGTAAACATAGTGTCCCCCGCCTCCTGTTACCATCCGCCTTAGACGCACAGTTCGGGACTCCCTACCCGAGATCTGCCGGTTTTGACACCGAAACTCCCTCCGTCTGAAATTACTTGTACAATTTTTTTTGGAAAAGGAGGAAGACCCCCGGCCTCTGCATCTGGGTGATGCATGCAACCATTTTATTAATTATTCAGAAAAGACCTTACAAAGTAATACATCAGTAAAACTGAAAACCACCGTCCAGGCAACATCTGTCGTTACTCCTATCCAGTTGATGAAGGGATGCTGATAGCCATACCAAACAGCTCTCGCAGCCAAACCTAACATCTAAGACCTAATGATAGAGTATTCAACCCAAATTTATTGATTCGACACAAGGGTAACCAAAGAATATTCTCAAGTATTAGCAGCTGAGTTGTCAATTCAACCACACCTGGATAACTTAATATCCGCAACAAAGTATTTAGTAGCAATGTAGTATGGAAGTAGCGGTAACGGTGGCAAAAGTAACAGTAGCAGTTTTGTAGTAATTGTAATAGTGGCAACGGAAAAGTAACTAAGCAAAGATCAATATGTGAAAATCTCGTAGGCATTGGATCAGTGATGGATAATTATGTCGGATGCGATTCCTCATGCAATAGTTATAACATAGGGTGACACAGAACTAACTCCAGTTCATCAATATAATGTAGGCATGTATTTCGAATATAGTCATACGTGCTTATGGAAAAGAACTTGCAACATCTTTTGTCCTACCCTCCCGTGGCAGCGGGGTCCTATTGGAAACTAAGGGATATTAGGGCCTCCTTTTAATAGAGTACAAGACCAAAGCATTAACACTTAGTGAATACATGAAATCCTCAAACTACGGTCATCACCGGGAGTGGTCCCGATTATTGTCACTTCGGGGTTACCGGATCATAACACATAGTAGGTGACTATTGACTTGCAAGATAGGATCAATAACTCACATATATTCATGAAAACATAATAGGTTCAGATCTGAAATCATGGCACTCGGGCCCTAGTGACAAGCATTAAGCATAGCAAAGTCATAGCAACATCAATCTCAGAACATGATGGATACTAGGGATCAAACCCTAACAAAACTAACTCGATTACCTGATAAATCTCATCCAACTCATCACCGCCTAGCAAGCCTACGATGGAATTACTCACGCACGACGGTGACCATCATGAAATTGGTGATGGAGGAAGGTTGATGCTGACGACGGCGACGGATTCCCCTCTTCGGAGCCCCGAACGGACTCCACATCAGCCCTCTAGAGAGAGTTTAGGGCTTGGCGGCGGCTCCGTATTGTAAAACGCGATGAATCCTTCTCTCTGAAATTTTTTCTCCCCGAACGTGAATATATAGAGTTGGAGTTGAGGTCGGTGGAGCCTCAGGGGGCCCACGAGACAGGGGGCACGCCCAGGGGGGTAGGCACGCCCCCACCCTCGTGGACAGGATGTGGGCCCCCTGGTCTTGATTCTTTTGCTAGTATTTTTTATAAATTCCAAAAATATTCTCTGTGAAGTTTCAGGTGATTCAGAGAACTTTTATTTCTGCACAAAAATAACACCATGGCAATTCTGCTGAAAACAGCGTCAGTTCGGGTTAGTTCCATTCAAATCATGCAAGTTAGAGTCCAAAACAAGGGCTAAAGTGTTTGGAAAAGTAGATACGTTGGAGACGTATCAACTCCCCCAAGATTAAACCTTTGCTTGTCCTCAAGCAATTTAGTTGACAAACTGAAAGTGATAAAGAAAAACTTTTACAAACTCTGTTTGCTCTTGTTGTTGCAAATATGTAAAGCCAGCATTCAAGTTTTCAGCAAAGATTATGAACTAACCATATTCACAATAACACTTAGGTCTCATGTTTACTCATATCAATGGCATAATCGACTAGCGAGCAATAATAATAAATCTCGGATGACAACATTTTCTAAAAACAATCATAATATGATATAACAAGATGGTATCTCGCTAGCCCTTTCTGAGACCGCAAAACATAAATGCAGAGCACCTCTAAAGATCAAGGACTGACTAGACATTGTAATTCATGGTAAAAGAGATCCAGTCATAGTCATACTCAACATAAATTAATAGTAATGGATGCAAATGACAGTGGTGCTCTCCAACTGGTGCTTTTTAATAAGAGGATGATGACTCAACATAAAAGTAAATAGATAGGCCCTTCGCAGAGGGAAGCAGGGATTTGTAGAGGCGCCAAAGCTCGGTTTTTGAAACAAAGATAAATAATATTTTGAGTGGCATACTTTCATTGTCAACATAACAACCGAGAGATCTCGATATCTTCCATGCTACACACATTATAGGCGGTTCCCAAGCAGAATGGTAAAGTTTATACTCCCCCACCACCAACAAGCATCAATCCAGGGTTTGCCCGAAACAACGGGTGCCTCCAACTAACAACAGTCCTGGGGGAGTTTTGTTTGTTATTATTTTGATTTGGTTTGAGCATGGGACTGGGCATCCCGGTGAGCAGCCATTTTCTCATGAGTGAGGAGCGGAGTCCACTCCTCTTAAGAATAATCTGCCTAGCATGGAAGATACATACAGCCCTAGTTGATACATGAGCTATTTGAGCATACAAAACAGAATTTCATTTGAAGGTTTAGAGTTTGGCACATACAAATTTACTTGGAACGGCAGGTAGATACCGCATATAGAAAGGTATGGTGGACTCATATGGAATAACTTTGGGGTTTATTGAAGTGGATGCACAAGCAGTATTCCCGCTTAGTACAAGCGAAGGCTAGAAAAAAACTGGAAAGCGACCAACTAGAGAGCGACAACAGTCATGAACATGCATTAAAATTAATCAACACTGAGTGCAAGCATGAGTAGGATATAATTCACCATGAACATAAATATCATGGAGGCTATGTTGATTTTGTTTCAACTACATGTGTGAACATGTGCCAAGTCAATCCACTCGAATCGTTCAAAGTAGGATACCACCCTATCATACCACATCACAACCATTTTAATAGCATGTTGGCACGCAAGGTAAACCATCATAAACTCCTAGATAATTAAGCATGGCATAAGCAACTATAATCTCTAATTGTCATTGCAAACATGTTTCATTCATAATAGGCTGAATCAGGAATGATGAACTAATCATATTTAAAAAAACAAGATAGGTCGAGTTCATACCAGCTTCTCTCATCTCAATCACTCCATCATATATCGTCATTATTGCCTTTCACTAGCACGGCCGAACGGTGTGGATAATAATAATAGTGCACGTGCATTAGACTAAGCTGGAATCTGCAAGCATTTTAATACAAGGGAGAAGACAAGGTAATATGGCCACTTCAACATTTTCATCATGGTCTTCTCCTCTCGACCCCCAAAGAAAAGAAAAGAAATAAAACTATTTACACGGGAAAGCTCCCAACAAGCAAAAGAAGAACAAGAATTTTTTTGGGTTTTCTTTTAGTTACTACTACTACATGCATGGAAAGTAAACTAGCTAAAAGCTACAACTAATTTTTTTTTCTTAAGATTTTTCAAGCACACAAGAAGAAAGCGAGAAAAGGGAAATAAACTAGCATGGATAGTACCATGAAAAAGTATGAGCACCGACAACTAGAATGAGTGTGTGAACATGAATGTAATGTCGGTGAGAAATACGTACTCCCCCAAGCTTAGGCTTTTGGCCTAAGTTGGTCTATGCCCATGGATCAAAGCTTCTCTCTCCGGGGTACTGAGGAGGTTCCTCGGGGTAGTTCATAGTCCGGCTCACATATCGCGAGCCTTGGTGCTTCCTTCCTTGAAGAACTACCTTGGTACATTTTCCTAAACATATTTCTTCCTCTGAAAAATTTCTTAAATTTTTAGTAACTCAAAATAAAAGTGAACCAAACTCAACAAAATTGATAGCAACTACTCCCACAAGTGCCTAGAGACTATATCATGCATTTGAACTACTTGGGACCAAATTAATTTGACATGCAAGCTCAAGAACAGGGTCACCTAAGCAGCAAAAATTTGCAATTAATAAAGCACTAGAACAAAAATTAATTGGACCATTGGAGGATCACATACTGAAGAACAATCCCCAAAGTAGTTTTGTGAGTGGAGCTTTGAGCAAGGAGACTGAAAATCGCAGTAAAACGAGCTAGAACACGAGTTTGAGCCGTGTGGTGATTTTTTCTGGAGGAAGACAAAGTGTGTGGGTGCTGGAATAAGTGGAGGGGCCACGTGGGGCCCATGAGGCAGGGGCGCGCCCAGGGGGTGGGCGCGCCCTGGACCCTCGTGGCCAGGTGGTGGCTCCCCTTGTGTGTTCTCAGTGCCAAATATTCTTAAATATTCTAGAAAAAAAATCATATTTCAATTTCAGGGCATTTGGAGAACTTTTAATTTCGTGGTATTTTTTATTGCAAGGATAATTCAGAAAATAGACAAAAAAAATACTATTTTTGCTTTATTTAATTTGAATAACAGAAAGTAAAAGGAGGGTACAGAGAGTTCTGCTTTCTAACTTCATCCATCTCATGCGCATCAAAAGGAATCCACTAACAAGGTTGATCAAGTCTTGTTAACAAACTCATTCTAAATTGCTTGAAACCGGAGAATCTTCGAATAACACTACGTTACCTCAACAGGGATATGCACGTCCCCAATAATAAGAATATCATATTTCTTCTTGATAGTAGGAAGAGGAAATTCAAAACCTCCAATAGTAATTGTTGAAATTTTTCCAATAGAATTTATAGTGTGGACTTGAGGTTGTTTCCTCAGAAAGTGTACCGTATGCTCATTACCATTAACATGAAAAGTGACATTGCCTTTGTTGCAATCAATAACAGCCCCTGCGGTATTCAAAAAGGGTCTACCAAGGATAATCGACATACTATCGTCCTTGGGAATATCAAGAATAACAAAGTCCGTTAAAATAGTAACGTTTGCAACCACAACAGGCACATCCTCACAAATACCGACAGGTATAGCCGTTGATTTATCGGCCATTTGGAAAGATATTTTAGTATGTGTCAACTTATTCAAATCAAGTCTATGATACAAGGAGAGAGGCATAACACTAACACCGGCTCCAAGATCACATAAAGCAGTTTTAACACAGTTTCTTTTAATGGAGCATGGTATAGTTGGTACTCCTGGATCTCCTAGTTTCTTTGATATTCCATATTTAAAAGTATAATTATCAAGCATGGTGGAAATATCAGCTTCCGGTATCTTTCTTTTATTTGTAAAAATATCTTTCATATACTTAGCATAAGGATTCATTTTAAGCATATCAATCAAACGCATACGTAAAAAGATAGGTCTAATCATTTCAGCAAAGCGGTCAAAATCCTCATCATCCTTTTTCTTGGATGGTTTAGGAGGGAAAGGCATGGGTTTCTAAACCCATGGTTTTCTTTCTTTACCTTGCTTCCTAGCAACGAAGTCTCTCTTATCGTAACGTTGATTCTTTGATTGTGTGTTATCAAGATCAACAGCAGGTTCAATTTCTACATCATTGTCATTGCTAGGTTGAGCATCAACATGAACATCATCATTTACATTATCACTAGGTTCATGCTCATCACCAGATTGTGTTTCAGCTTCAGAAATAGAAATATCATTGGGATTCTCAGGTGTGTCAACAACAGGTTCACTAGAAGCATGCAAAGTCCTATCATTTTTCTTTTTCTTCCTCTTAGAAGGACTAGGTGCATCAACATTAGTTCTCTGAGAATCTTGCTCAGTTCTTTAGGGTGGCCCTCAGGATACAAAGGTTCCTGAGTTATTTTACCCCCACTAGTCATAACCTTAACAACATTATCATTTTTCTTACTATTTAATTCATTGAGCAAATCATTTTAAGCTTTAAGCACTTGTTCTACTTGAGTGGTAACCATAGAAGCATGTTTACTAATAAGTTTAAGTTCAGCTTTAACTCTAGACATATAATCACTCAAGTGTTCAATCATATAAGCAATATGTTTCAATTGTCTACCGATATATGCATTGAAGTTTTCTTGTTTAACAATAAAATTATCAAATTCATCTAAGCATTGGCTAGCAGACTTATAACGAGGAATATCACCTTCATCAAATCTATAGAGATAATTTACCTTTACTACCCGTGTCGGGTTATCAAGACCATGTATTTCTTCAATAGGTGGTAAATTCTTAACATCTTCAGCTTTAATACCCTTTTATTTCATAAATTTGTTTGCGTCTTGCATATCTTTAGGACTGAGAAATAGAATACCCCTTTTCTTTGGGGTTGGCTTAGGAATTGGTTCAGGAAGTGTCCAATTATTCTCATTACTCAACGTATTATTCAATAGCAATTCATCTTGATCAACAGTTCTTTCCCTGAAAACACAACCAGCACAACTATCCAGGTGGTCTCTGAAAGCATTGGTTAGTCCATTATAAAAGATATCAAGTATTTCATTCTTCTCGAGAGGATGATCAGGCAAAGCATTAAGCAATTGGAGAAGCCTCCCCCAAGATTGTGGGAGACTCTCTTCTTTAATTTGCATAAAATTATATATTTCCCTTAAGGCCACTTGTTTCTTATGAGCGGGGAAATATTTAGCAGAGAAGTAATAAATCATATCCTGGGGACTACGCACACAACCAGGATCAAGAGAATTAAACCATGTCTTAGCATCCCCCTTTAATGAGAATGGAAATAGCTTAAGGATATAGTAGTAACGAATTTTTTCCTCATGAGTGAATAGCGTGGCTATATTATTTAATTTAGTAAGATGTGACATAACAGTTTCAGATTCATAGCCATGAAAAGGATGAGATTCAACCAAGGTAATTATCTCAGGATCGACAGAGATATCATAATCCTTATCAGTAATACAGAGAGATGAAGTAGCAAAAGCAGGGTCATATTTCATTCTAGCATTCAAAGACTTTTCTTTCAGCTTAGCTAATAATTTCTTAAGATCATATCTATCATTGCAAGCAAGAAAATATCTAGCAGTTTCTTCATCCATAACATAACCCTCAGGCACAATAGGCAATTCATATCTAGGGGGAGAATCTTCATCATCACTTTCATCAATATTATCAGTTTCAATAATTTCATTCTCTCTAGCCCTAGCAAGTTGTTCATCAACAAATTCACCTAGTGGCACAGTATTATCAAGCATAGAAGTAGTTTCATCATAAGTATCATGCATAGCAGAAGTGGCATCATCAATAACATGCGACATATCAAAATTAATAGCAGAAGCAGGTTTAGGTGTCGCAAGTTTACTCAAAGCAGAAGGTGAATCAAGTGCAGAGCTAGATGTCATTTCCTTACCTCCCCTCGTAGTTGAGGGATAAATCTTCGTTTTTTCGTCTTTCAAGTTCCTCATAGTGATCAATAAATATACATCCCAAGTGACTCAAATAATAGAGCTATGCTCCCCAGCAACGGCGCCATAAAATAGTCTTGATAACCCACAAGTCTAGGGGATCGCAACAGGTTTCGAGGGTAGAGTATTCAACCCAAATTTATTGATTCGACACAAGGGGAACCAAAGAATATTCTCAAGTATTAGCAGCTGAGTTTTCAATTCAACCACACCTAGATAACTTAATATCTGCAACAAAGTATTCAGTAGCAAAGTAGTATGGAAGTAGCGGTAACGATGGCAAAATTAACAGTAGCAGTTTTGTAGTAATTGTAACAGTGGCAACGGAAAAGTAACTAAGCAAAGATCAATATGTGAAAAGCTCGTAGGCATTGGATCGTCGGATGAGTACTTTGGATGAGTACTCACGAAAAGTAATTCCGGAGGGAGGGAGTAGTTACTAGGCATGCAATTAATTAGGTCCATTTAATTAGGAAATTTTTCCAGCAGTTGTTAATAAATAGGAACGTTGCTTCGTGGCTTGCCAACCCTATAATCGGGGACGGGGGCATAACTTCACCGATTCTTGGGTTTTTTCACGTACCCATGTATGTCAACTGATTTGTCTATGTGTGATGGAATTAAGTTTTCCACCTGAATCAACAGATTGTGCAACAACAAGAGTTTCTACTTTAGGGCCTCTACACCGCCACCCCATCTCGCTCTACTCTGTGGTCGGCTCTGACGACACTGTGTTGATTGCTCGGTGATCACAAACACAAAGTTGACTCTCCATGACATATATGCATGATTTTCCGGCTACCTGCATCAATGGCCGTGCTAGGTCTCATGACTGCACTAATTATCTATCAATGAGGCGACAACATGACACACTAGCCAACCCGTCCGTTGTTGTCTTGCGACAGAGCCGAGACCTGGATGGTTTGGGTGAACGATAACCGTCTTGGATTGCGTCTAAAACCATACCTCACCTCTCATCTCACATCCCTTCCCCGGGCAGCAGCTAGTAGCCACCAACATTGTCCTAGCATAGTTGACGCCATCGTGGCAGAGGACAATCGGTCAAGCCACCACTTTGAGATATTGCTTCAACCCGTAGCAACACACGTGTAATTAGCTAGTGGCTCTAGTGGTTACCTGAGCTCGGATAAGCAATCAAGATCGCGAGTTCGACTGCTCCTTGGTGGGCCGGCCCAAGAGGGCGTTACAGTGTGCGCCAGTATCGGGAATCAACGCTTACAGCGCCAACTAGGAGCTCCCTTCATTTTGGGGAGCGCCTATACGAGACCTCCAATCTGCTGCATTCTATGGGAGACTTGCAGGCCTTCGCACAGGCGCCAAACTAACGGGCCGGCCCAGGTTGCCAATCCGGTGAGCAAAAATGATGCGCTGGGTTGAGTTCGAACTCGCGCCGCATGACTCCTTGTTTCGTGAACCAAGCGACTGGATCTGACAACTGTTTACGAACAATAAGAAACTCAAACATTTAATTAGTTGGACTCACATGAAATTCCTAAGAAATATAAAAGAGATAGACTCTTTTTTTGCGGGAAATCATGAGAGCTTTATTCAAACAAAACAGCTCCTGGGATCATCAGCCATCAGGCTACTGATCAGGAATGAGGGTTCAGAGTCAAGCCAACTCTCGGTCACCATCAGCGAGCTGGCACGCTTCGCACAAAGGTGGGCCAGGATATTAGCTGACCTGTATACATGTTGAATAACAAAGGAATCAAAAAACAACGCATGCTCTCCAATCTCTACAAGTAAAGGGGCCACAACCAAACGAGAGTTGTGGCGAGTGTTCCAGAGATTCACAATCTCTAGGCAGTCGGTTTCCATTATCACGTGTGAGAATCCTCGCAAGCGAGCAAAGAGAGCTCCATCCCTTAGTGATAAGGCTTCGCCAATGAGTGGGTCTGTCACTCCCACATGTGGTTTGCACCATGAAGCGGTCAATGCCATAGAATAATGAGCAACACCGCCGACGCCAGCGAGTCCTGCTTCAGAATTTATAGCACCATCAACATTGATCTTGATGAACCCAATATCAGGGGGTCGCCAACCGTGCCCTGGCAGTATAGTAGCTTGTGCAGCTGGTATTTCTAGCAAGGCCAGATCTTCTCTTATGCGACGAACAGAGTACACCGGATCCACATGTTCCTTCTCATGAGTCCATCGGTTCCGTGAATGCCAAATAGCCCACATCACCGATATAATTTTTGCTCTGACTTGGTCCATGAACCTATCATCACACAAAATATCTCTCGCCCAAGTGGTAGGATGCAGCCATGGAAGACAAAAGTCGAACCATATTTGCTCTTTATCCCAAAATGTACGTGCATGGGAGCAGGAGACCAAAGAATGCATGAGATCCTCCTCTCTAGCGAGGCAAACATTGCAAATGGCTAAGAGGTTTAATGTGTTTATCCTTAAGGGTAGCTTCATCATGGAGAATTCCACGTAGCACTCTCCACCAAAAAACCCTCACCTTAGACACAACTTTGACCTTCCAGAGAGATGTCCACATCAGTTGTTCTGTTTTTGAGGTACCGGTAACCGTCCCTTCTTCTAGAGCCAAACGCTCTTTTTGATTCACGAGAGCACGGTATGCCGACTTTACAGAGTACACACCTGAATTTTCAAAAGCCCAAGCAAAGAAATCCTCCCCACCACCAGTACGTATTGGTATATTCAGTATAGCTTCTTCATCCGGGGCTAGGAATGTTTCACGGACAAGCTCCATTTTCCATGTCCAAGTACCATCATCAATGAGTTCGTGCACTGATTGTAGAGATGTATTAGTTGGTCTGAGCATAGGGGACATACGTATGGTACCTGGTATCCATTTGTCGTCCCAAATAGATATAGAACGACCATCGCCGACTCGCATGATCATGTCCGCCCGAAGAGCCTCCCGTCCGGCCACAATCGCTTGCCAAATAGGAGAAGCAGACTGCGGAACAGTAGCTTGCATAAAATCCGAATCCGGAAAGTATCTGCCCTTCATGACACGGGCACACAAGGAATCAGGATTGACCATGAACCTCCAACCATGCTTGCCAAGAAGCGCTAAATTGAAGAATTCCATGTCTCGTAATCCCATTCCACCATTGGCTTTGGGGGATGCAAGTGCCTTCTAGGAAATCCAATGCAAAGACCTTTTGTCCAGAGAGCTACTCCACCAGTATTTAGCCATATTTGAGGTGTATTTTTTACATATCTTTTTCGTAAGCCGAAAACATGACGTGCTGAAAATAGGGATAGCTTGGATGATAGACTTCAGGAAAGTCTCTTCCTGCATAAGCAAAGTTACGTTTAGACCATCCTTGCCTATTGCACGAGATCTTTCTCCAATGTGATCGAAAGTCTCGCTGGTGATCCTTCCCACAGCTGTAGGAAGACCAAGATATCTTTCACTAAAAGCCTCCACAAAAATACCAAGCCCCTGTTTCACTCTATGCCGAGCTGAAGTTGGAGTATTTGTAGTGAAGAAAACTGAGCTCTTGTCTTTGTTGACACTCTGACCGGAGCAATCTGCATATAGCTGTAGAATTTGGTTTAACCTATCAACACTTTCTTCGGTTGCACTGATGAAAATAAGACTGTCATCGGCAAACAAAAGGTGATTAACCCACGGTGCTCTCGAAGAAGCGCGGACCCCTCTATCAACAAAATTTCCACCATAATGATTCAGCAAGGAGGTAAGCCCTTCCGCACAGAACAAGAATAGAAAGGGTGATACAGGGCATCCTTGTCTTAACCCCCGCGAGGGTGTAAAGAGAGGTAGCAACTCCCCATTCATCCTTATAGAGAACTTGGCTGACATGACACACTTCATAATCAGCCTAAACAAAATCATGTCCAAAACCCAGTCTGAGAAGCATGGCCTCCAGGTAATGCCACTCAACCCGGTCATAAGCTTTCATCATGTCTAATTTAATAGCACATGAGAAATTTTTCCCTTTTTTCCTTCTCTTCATGGAATGAATGCTTTCAAAAGCAACCAAAACATTGTCCGTAATCAAACGCCCGGGGACAAACACACTTTGTTCCTCTCCCACAACTGAATCCATCCACGGTTTCAAGCGGTTAGTAATAGCTTTGACAGCAATCTTGTATGGCACCGGGCAGAGAGATATGGGACGGAATTGTGTAATGGACTGTGGATGCCGAAACTTGGAGATCAATGTAATAGATGTGTCATTCAGGCCAGTCGGCATCTCCCCACCGTTCAAGAAATCTAACACAGCTGGCACTAGGTCTTTCTCAACAACAGACCAGTGTCACTGGAAGAAACCCGCGGTAAAACCATCAACTCCGGGAGCCTTGGACGGCGCCATTTGGAAAAGCGCCATACGTATTTCAGAGGCTTCAAATGGTTTCCCAAAATCCAAATTCATCTCCGGTGTGACACGTTCCGGAACAAACTATAATAATTGATCCATGTTGTTAAAACCCTGTGAAGTACAGAGATTTTGGTAGAACGCTTGCACTTCAGCCTTGTCTTCATCAGAATTCTCACAAACAGTACCATCTTGTCTCTTCAGACCAACAATACGATTCATACGTTTTCGTTGCTTCGCCTGGGCTTGAAAATAGGATGTGTTGCGATCACCTGCACGTAGCCATCGGACTCGCGAGCGTTGCGGCAGCCAAACCTCCTCCTGCCAAAGGGCCTCTCTCAGTTTCTGGGCGTTAGCCAGCTCCTCAGCTAATGGTCCCCGGCCAACCGCATGCCGGCGCAAGTTTTCAATTTTTTCTGTAGTTTTTTTACAGTCTTTGAGAGATTGCCGAACTCACGTGCGCCCCATGCACCCAGCTCGCCCTGCATCTTCCCCAGGGTGCTCGCAATACCTGCGAGGCCTTGCCCCCCGTGGAGCCGCTGCCATGATTCACTAATAAGCTCATCATTGTCGGCATGTGATTGCCACACATTTTCATAACGGAACTACTTCACCCCTTTTTTATTCCAATTGTTTTGATGCTCACACAATTCGACTACAAGAAAACAGTGGTCCGATTCTATGGAGCTAACATGCCTAACTTGATACTCCACAAAAATGTCCAGTAGTTCTGTATTGGCTAGTGCTCGAGTAGTTCTGTATTGGCTAGTGCTCGATCTAGACGTGCCTTTACATTAGCGGGACCCTTTTTCATGTTATCCCATCTATACTCCACACCCGCCCATCCAAGATCTTGGAGAGCACAATCTTCAACGACTTCACGGAAAGCTCAAATTTGCCACGCCGGCCATGCAGCTCGGTTGAAGTGTTCAGTCCCGTACAATGTTTCATTGAAATCACCAATGCACATCCATACTTGATATTGGATGTCGTTCAAAGTTCTCATGAAGCGCCAACTATGATGCCGGTTTTCTGCTCTCGGAGCTCCATAGAAACCAGTAAATCTCCAACCCGGAGAGTCATGACCAATTGTTTTGACTACCACATCAATGTGGCTCACACTGTAATTTTTCAGTTCAACTTTAACTTCCTTCGACCAGAACAGTCCAACACCACCGCTGAGGCCGTTACTGTCGACAGCAAAACATCATGCAAAACCCAAAGTGTTCTGCAGGTTCTCAACCTTCTTCGCCCTGATTTTTGTTTCCGTGACGAACACAAGGGCAGGACCTTCTTGCTTCACAATACTGCGAAGCTCTCGAACTGCCGTAGGGTTCCCAAGCCCCCGGCAGTTCCAGCTGATGCAATTCATTAGGACGGGCAGGGCTGACCAGCAGCCTCTGCCGAGTTGTCGGGAGTAGGTTTCTTCTTCTTTCTTCTGTCCTCCTCTCTCTGCCCGTCCAAGACATCCTCTTCCTGCCTCGAACTCTCCTCATGTTCAACTTGCTCAGCGCCTGAGTTCAACAGGAGCAAAGGGCCATGGACCCTCCTATATTCCTGCCTTGGCACCTCCTTACGTTTGATAGGGCGATTCTTAACCGGGGAGGTAACTTCAGCGGCAGCCTTGCTTGCAGCGACATTGCTCGAGTTTTTTGATTCCCTCTTACTGTTATCGGATGCAGCAGTTTCTGTACTCGAACTGTCCCTAGATAAACCTTTCTTCCTATCATCCAGAGCCCGCAGACTAGTGCCAAATGGAAGCTCACCATTCTTGTCTCGCTTGCCCGGAGTAGGACAGTAGAGATCAGAGTGACCCAACCGGCCACAGGAGAAGCAAAAGTGTGGTACATTCTCGTACTGTATGTCATAGAGATCTCGCCGTTGTCTCCGTGCCAAATCAATAACGATCCATCTCCTGAGAGGTTTGCTCACATCAACATAAACCCGCACATGTAAATAACCACCAACGTGGTCGAACTGGACAGATGTAGCCTCCTTGTCTATTTGCTTTGCAATCTCCTTACCCCATGCATCATCTCTCAGATTGTAGGGTAGATTGATGACCCGAGCCCAAAGGTGCAGCCGGTTGACGAGGATACGTACCTAGGGTAGGGTAACTTATCATACCCGAGGTACCCAATCAAGGACATGGCTCCTACAATGAAAGACATTCTAAGAAGTATCAACGTTTCAGTCGACCTGGTCAGCCCAGTCGACGGACACGAGCGCACTCGACCAGAAGCACAAGCAGTCGACCATGAAGACAGCCACTCGACTATAAGAAGACCTAAAGGCACTGCCCACAAACGGTCATCTCATAAGTAGCTTTTATGGCCTTCATGGTCCTTTATTACAGGCGTTACCAGTAACCCCCTCTCTTTATGTACATTAAATTCCTTGTAACGTGGGCTGGCTGGGGTCCTGGCGAACTCTATATAAGCCACCCCCCTCCACTAGGACAAGGGTTCGGAACTTTGTAACACACATACACATAATCCAGTCGACTGCCTCCGGGCTCCGAGACGTAGGGTTGTTACTTCCTCAGAGAAGGGCCCGAACTCGTAAAACTCCTTGCGCATACAACTACTCCATAGCTAGGATCTTGCCTCTCCATACTTACCCCCCATTCTCACTGTCAGACTTAGAACCACGACAGTTGGCGCCCACCGTGGGGCCGGTGTTCTAGCGATTTGTTGGAGGAGTTGGGATTCTTTCACCCCACATCATGTTTTCGAGCGGAGTCATGGTCGAGAGCCGCGAGATCCGTCTTGGCGCTCTCTCCTTCATCGTCGACAACTCTGCTTGGCTGCAGGAGGCTCCACTCGACGTGGACGCGCTTCCCGCCCGCGGAGCCACGCATTTTCGCGCATGCGTCCGCGGCGTCCTCCTGCGGCAACCGTCGACCCAGTACGGGTCGGCATTCGTTTCGCCATCGTCGTCATCAGTTTCCCACCAGCGCAAGCGCACCGGTCGGTCGAGACTCCAGCGGTGGGTGAAGCACGCACTGGCCCGCCAGTCGGCCATCCCCCAAGTCGCGGCAATCGAGCCCGACGAGTCACTCTACGGCCTGTTCGACCTGTCGACTGGCTCCGTAGAGACCGCGTCCGAGTGCGACAGCAGCGATCCAGCGGCGGAAGTACTAATGGTCGACGGACCACGTAGTCCCCCCGGATTCCCCCACACCGAAGAGGTTGCCGCAGGGGGGATTCCGGTGCGGGGCCACGAAGAGTACAGGCCCGAGCCCCTTACCTCGGTGCAGAGGGAGGAACTCCGTCGCCGGAACATGGACGCCCTTCACACTCCTATCGTTGGAGAAACCCCTGAGGCACGAGCCCTGGAGGAGGTGCGCTTGGCCAACTTGGCTGAACGTACTCGACTGGAGAATCTTCAGAGAGCACTCGACGAGCGCGCACGACCGCCCGTTCCCGAGTCCAGTCGTCGTCGCCAACTCCAGCCACCGACCCAGGTATACCGTACCCTGATTCAGAATTTGGCAGCTGCGGCTCGCATAGCGGAGTCGATCCAGCCTTCACAGTCAGAGGCAGGGAGAGGTCTGTTGCAGATCAGATATTTGCTCCGTGCAGCGGGTGACCAGAATTCAGCCGTATCTCAGTCGCGCAACAGGATTCACAGTCGATCCGTCGCTGTGAATTCCGTTCAGTCGGCTTATAGTCCAAGGTCGCCCCCGAGGCGTGAAGTACACAGAGGCCGGCACGAGGATCAATACCAAGGGCACGAGCGGTATGAGCACCGATTCGATCGCAACGATCAACGTCGAGTGCCTTCTCCTGCCCCAAGAGCGGGGTCGTACGTTCCTCGACGGCAAGAGGACAGACGCCAGTTCAGTACTGGGCGAAGGGTCCCAGTCGACCCCAGGGAACCAGGCTTTGATGCGAGATCCATCATCGTTCAAGGTCTGGTCGACCGAAATAGAGCTCACCGAGAAGACCGTGACAGAGGCGCGCCGTCCAGCAGCAGAGTTCACGTCTCAGGTCCCGAGTGTTTCAGCAGAGCAATCAGAGCTGCAGTGATTCCTCCCAACTTCAGGTTGGCGACTGGAGTCAGCAAGTTCACCGGAGAGTCCAAGCCGGACACATGGCTCGAGGATTACCGAGTGGCTGTTCAGATCGGAGGCGGCAATGACGAGGTGGCCATGAAGCATTTGCCCCTCATGTTGGAAGGATCAGCCAGAGCGTGGTTGAATCAGTTGGCTCCCAGCAGTATTTATACTTGGGAAGATCTAGCCCAGGTGTTTGTCAGGACGTTCGAAGGAACTTGCAAGCGACCGGCAGGGTTGACAGAATTGCAGTCATGTGTTCAGAAGTCGAGTGAAACCCTGAGGGATTATATCCAAAGGTGGATCACTCTGAATCACACGGTCGAGAATGTGTCCGATCATCAGGCAGTTTGCGCCTTCAAGGAAGGCGTCAGAAACAGGGAGTTAACTTTGAAGTTCGGTCGAACCGGGGATATGACCCTGAGTCGAATGATGGAAATCGCCACCAAGTACGCGAACGGAGAAGAGGAAGATAGACTCCGGAGTGGCAAGTATAAGGCAGCCGTTAATGAGGCCGGCGGAGGACACTCCAGTCGGAAGCAGAAGCGCAAGGCCGAGCCAGTCGCCCCCGGGGAAGCCTTAGCTGTGACCCCAGGGAAGTTTAAGGGGAAACCCAAGGGTCCTTGGAACCCCAAGAAAGTGAAAGACCAGGACGGGAACGATGTGATGGACTTACCATGCCACATTCACACGAAGAAAGATGAAGAGGGAAAGCTCATTTACCCTAAGCATACCACTCGACAATGTCGACTCCTGATGCAACAGTTCCAAGGGAAGCAGGCCAAGGACAAAGAGAAAGAGTCAGACAAAGTTGAAGACAGGGAAGACAGCGGTGAAGAATACCCCCAAATCAATTCCACTCTGATGATTTTCGCTGATGTCGAAAGTAAGAGTCGACTGAAGGTCATCAATCGCGAAGTAAACATGGTCGCTCCGGTGACACCCCACTACCTGAAGTGGTCCCAGACCGCCATCACCTTCGACCAGTCCGATCATCCGACTCATATTGTCACCCCAGGGAGGCAAGCGTTGGTGGTCGACCCAATTGTTGAAGGCACTAGACTGACCAAGGTTCTGATGGACGACGGCAGTGGGCTAAACTTGTTGTATGCAGAGACGTTGAAGGGGATGGGCATTCCGATGTCCCGACTCAGCCCCAGCAACATGAGCTTCCACGGTGTCATTCCTGGGAAGAAAGCTGAGTCACTCGGTCAAATCACTCTCGACGTCGTCTTTGGTGACTCGAAGAATTTCCGGAAAGAAAAGTTAACCTTTGAGGTCGTGGATTTTCAGAGTGCATACCACGCCATTCTTGGGAGGCCAGCCTATGCTCGTTTCATGGCTCGACCATGCTACGTATACCTCAAGCTGAAGATGCCTGGCCCCAAAGGTGTTATCACCATCGTTGGCAATCGGAAGAAGGCAGAGGAGTGCTTCCAGAAAGGCGCCAAAATTGCTGATGCTCAGATGGCCAAGATAGAGATACAAGAGTACCAGAAAACTGCGGATCCGAGTGAGTTGTTACGAGCCAAGAAGCCCGCCACGGAGTCAGCATTTCAGTCGACTGGTGAGACCAAGCAAGTCCACATCCATCCGACCGATCCAAATGCGGCTCCAACCAACATCTCCACTACACTCGACTCCAAATAGGAAGAAGCGCTCGTCCAGTTCCTCCGTGAGAACTGGGACATCTTTGCATGGAAGCCTGCTGACATGCCAGGTGTGCCCAGGGGACTGGCCGAGCACCGCCTTTGAGTCGACCCAAAGGTCAAACCAGTCAAGGAGCATCTTCGACGATCCACCGTTCAGAAGAGAAAGGCCATCGACGAAGAAGTGGCCCGACTCCTAGCAGCAGAATTCATTCGCGAGATCTACCACTCCGAGTGGCTCGCCAATGTTGTGATGGTCCCTAAGAAGGACAGATCGTTGCGCATGTGCATCGATTTTAAGCATATCAATCGGGCCTGTCCGAAAGATCATTTTCCTCTTCCTCGCATCGACCAAATAGTCGACTCGACTGCAGGATGCGAGAGGTTATCTTTTTTAGATGCTTACTCTGGATACCATCAGATCCGTCTGTATGGACCCGATGAAATAAAAACAGCCTTCATCACCCCATTTGGGTGTTTCTGCTATGTTACCATGCCTTTCGGTCTCAAGAACGCCGGAGCTACATTCATGAGAATGATTCAGAAGTGCCTAATCACTCAAATCAGTCGGAATGTAGAAGCATACATGGATGACATAGTGGTCAAGTCACAAAAAGGTTCCGACCTGCTGACTGACCTAGCTGAAACTTTTGCCAATCTCAGGACTTATGATATCAAGCTCAATCCGTCGAAGTGCACATTTGGAGTCCCTGGAGGAAAGTTACTCGGTTTTCTTGTTTCCGAACGAGGAATCGACACTAACCCCGAAAAAGTTGGCACCATACTCCGGATGAAACGCCCCGTGCGTGTGCACGATGTCCAGAAACTTACTGGATGC
Source organism: Aegilops umbellulata (assembly GCA_032464435.1). Classification (NCBI taxonomy): domain Eukaryota; kingdom Viridiplantae; phylum Streptophyta; class Magnoliopsida; order Poales; family Poaceae; genus Aegilops; species Aegilops umbellulata. The sequence continues at coordinate 172,226,336 of CP136060.1, read as the reverse complement.
TTGGCAGCCCTAAGTCGATTCATCTCCAGGCTCGGTGAAAAGGCGCTGCCTCTTTACCGACTGATGAAGAAGTCAGACACGTTCGAATGGACTCCAGAAGCTGATGCAGCATTTGCAGAGCTAAAAGCTCTGCTCTCCACCCAGCCGGTGCTTGCTGCTCCTGTCAGCAAAGAGCCATTGTTGCTTTACATAGCAGCCACGGGACAAGTCGTTAGTACCGTTCTTATGGTCGAGCGGGAAGAGGAAGGAAAGACCTTCAAAGTTCAACGCCCAGTTTATTATCTCTCTGAAGTTCTGACCCCATCGAAGCAAAGATATCCCCACTATCAGAAGCTTGTTTACGGGATTTACATGACCACGAAGAAGGTTGCTCATTATTTCTCTGATCACTCTATCACAGTCGTCAGCGACGCTCCATTATCAGAGATTCTTCATAACAGAGATGCAACCGGTCGAGTGGCGAAATGGGCAATTGAACTTCTTCCTCTTGATATCAAGTTCGAGGCAAAGAAAGCTATTAAGTCCCAGGCAATAGCTGATTTCCTCGCCGAGTGGACCGAGCAGGAGCTTCCGACTCAAGTTCACTCGGAGCACTGGACTATGTTTTTCGATGGCTCCAAGATGCTGAACGGATCCGGTGCAGGGGTTGTACTGGTTTCCCCCCGAGGAGATAATCTCAAGTATGTCCTCCAGATTCACTTTGATTCCTCCAACAATGAGGCAGAGTATGAAGCGCTTCTATACGGATTACGTATGGCCATTTCACTCGGCGTCCGTCGCCTCATGGTCTACGGCGACTCAGATCTGGTTGTTAATCAAGTGATGAAGGAGTGGGACGTCCGAAGCCCGTCCATGACGGGATATTGCAGCGCAGTGAGAAAGCTGGAGAAACGATTCAAGGGGTTGGAGCTCCATCATATACCCCGACTGAAAAATCAAGCTGCAGATGATCTGGCGAAGATAGGGTCCAAAAGGGAGGCCATCCCTAAAGATGTGTGTTTGGAGCACATTCACACACCATCAGTGCAAGAAGATCCTTTCACAGAAGAGCCTCCACAACCAAAAAGCGCCTATGACTCGACCGAAGTGGAGATTCCAGCTGTGGTCGACCTGATTATGGAAGTTATGATCACCACTCCCGATTGGACAGTGCCGTACATTACGTATATCATGAGAAAAGAGCTCCCAGAAGATGAAGAAGAGGCTCGACAGATCGTCCGTCGATCCAAAGCCTTTACAGTAATCAAAGGGCAGCTATACAGAGAAAGCGCGACTGGAGTTGGTCAGAAGTGCATCACACCTGAAGAAGGACAGATAATTCTTGAGGATATCCACTCGGGGACCTGTGGCCATCATGCGTCCTCTCGGACCATCGTGGCCAAAGCATACCGAGCGGGGTTTTACTGGCCAAAGGCGAACGAAATGGCAAAGGATATAGTCGACAAGTGCGAGGGGTGCCAGTTTTATTCCAACATGTCTCACAAGCCCGCCTCCGCCTTGAAGACCATCCCACTCGTCTGGCCTTTCGCTGTCTGGGGTCTAGACATGATCGGACCACTGAGAACTGGTAGGAGTGGCTTCACCCACTTGTTGGTTGCAGTCGACAAGTTCACGAAGTGGATAGAAGCCAAACCCATAAAGGACCTCGACGCAAGCACTGCCATCAGTTTTATCAGGGGATTGATATTCAGATATGGAGTTCCGCACAGCATCATCACAGATAACGGATCAAACTTTGATAATGACAGATTCAAAGTCTTCTGCGCCTCTCAGGGCACTCGAGTCGACTACGCTTCAGTTGCTCATCCTCAGTCGAACGGACAGGCCGAACGCGCGAATGGCATCATCCTCAAAGGACTAAAACCCCGACTGATGCGTGATCTCAGACACGCAGCAGGCGCCTGGGTCGACGAACTTCCGTCAGTTCTATGGGGGTTGAGGACCACCCCTAACCGGTCGACTGGAAGAACACCATTCTTTCTGGTCTATGGAGCCGAAGCGGTTTTGCCGAGCGACCTGCTCCACAACGCGCCTCGAGTCGAGTTATATTCCGAAGCAGAAGCAGAACAGGCCCGGCAAGATGCAGTCGACCTCTTAGAGGAGGAAAGAGAGATGGCTCTAATCCGCTTGACCATCTACCAGCAAGAGTTGCGTCGGTTCTACGCCAGAAATGTGAAGGGTCGAGCCTTTCAGGAAGGAGATTTGGTCATCCGCGTGGATCAGCAAAAACCTCACAAACTTGCCCCGACCTGGGAAGGCCCCTTCATCATCACCAAAGTCCTGCACAACGGAGCATATCACCTCTACAACATCGATCGACGGATCGACGAGCCTCGAGCATGGAACGCGGACCTGCTCCGTCCTTTTTACACTTAAAAACTCACTCGACTGAGATGTAATAAAAGTACCTCTGTAGTTCTTTTGCTTCAAGCAAGAATTTCTTTTTCTGTTTGTCTAAATTTCCCCCAGTGGGTGACTTAGCTGCGAATCCGCTTCGCCTAAGTTTTCAGAAAATCCTACCGAGTGGAGAGCCAGCCTCCCACTCGGGGGCTTAGCTGCAGTCCAAGTACTCGCCTAAGTAATTGAAATCCTACCGAGTGGAGAGCAAACCTCCCACTCGGGGGCTTAGCTGCAGTCCAAGTACTCGCCTAAGTAATTGAAATCCTACCGAGTGGAGAGCCAACCTCCCACTCGGGGGCTTAGCTGCAGTCCAAGCACTCGCCTAAGTAATTGAAATCCTACCGAGTGGAGAGCAAACCTCCCACTCGGGGGCTTAGCTGCAGTCCAAGCACTCGCCTAAGTAATTGAAATCCTACCGAGTGGAGAGCAAACCTCCCACTCGGGGGCTTAGCTGCAGTCCAAGTACTCGCCTAAGTAATTGAAATCCTACCGAGTGGAGAGCAAACCTCCCACTCGGGGGCTTAGCTGCAGTCCAAGCACTCGCCTAAGTAATTGAAATCCTACCGAGTGGAGAGCAAACCTCCCACTCGGGGGCTTAGCTGCAGTCCAAGTACTCGCCTAAGTAATTGGAATCCTACCGAGTGGAGAGCAAACCTCCCACTCGAGGACTTAGTTGCAGCCCAGTGCTCGCCTAAGCCATGTTGACAGACACCATCGCGGCGATAAGCATCGTGCAAACTAGGCAGCCTCTGAGGGAACAACGAATAGTAGATCGGCGGATCAAGTCACGAAGACATTCAACGTCGAGCCAAGTTTGGATAAAATCAAAAGATCCTAGATCGCAAATAAAAGTACTCGAGCTATAAGCTCGACGGAGTTTATTGGTTACATAAACCACTCGGCATTCCGAGGCAAATTTAAGGCAAGGAACAACAGTTTTTTACTCCTCCGGTGGAGGACTGGATGGTGCAACAAATTCGTCCAAATCGATCCCATCAAAGATCCGAGTGGCAGCAGCGATGAAGGTCTCCATGAAATCCTGAAAGTTATGCTTCCTGGTATTGGCAACCTGGAGAGCGGCCAGCTTCTCCTCTCGCGCCTCCTTGCAGTGGACACGAACCAGTGACAGAGCCACATCAGCACCGCACCTAGCAGAAGACTTCTTCCATTCTTGCACTCGACCTGGAACCTCACTTAGTCGAGTGACCAAGGATTCAAGGTCGTTCTGAAGCGTCTCCTTGGGCCAGAGTGCGGAGTCGATCCGTGACACTGCAGCTTTCAGTCGAGCCAGGTAGTCCACCACACCAGCGACACGGGATTCCAACCGGAAGACATTCATGGCCACTTCGTCCTTCACAGGAGAGTTGATAGGGTCCAGGCGGGTCTCCACTCGACTGGTCTCTTCCTCAAAGTTCCGGCAGAATTCTGAAAGAAGTTTCGACAGAGCAAAACTGTAACCAAATGGTGAGTCGACAACAACAAGATTAATCGCACAAAGGGGGTTACCTTCAAGCATGAGGTATAGCTTCTTGGCAAGACCCCCAAGATAATCCCCCAAGTCCTTGTGCTTCCCCGCCAGCTGGCCGATCTTGTCGTTCAGAGTACTCTTGTCAGTCTTCAGTCGACTCGCTTCCCTATTGGCCTCGTCAAGAGCAGACTTCAGCCTAGCATTCTCGCTCTCAAGTTGACCGACTGAAGCAAGTTTCTCTTCAGCGAGCTTCAACTTCTCCGCAGCCGCCTTTTATGCCTCCGCAAGGTCAAGGTCTTTCTTCTTCAGGGCCTTCTCCAGTTCATCTGCAAAGCAACAACAGACACAGAGTTCAGAACGGGCAGAGGAACAGAGATAGACGTCGAGTCCTCACCAGCCATACCTTTTGCTTCATCCTTCGCCTTCTGCACGTTTTCCTGAGCAAACTGCAAATCAAGATTAAGCTGGATCTGCTTATTCTTCATATCAGCGAGCTGAGCAACAAGCTCACAAGACTTCTGCAAAGAGTCAATCGACAAAGGGTATCAAAGACAAGTTGCTCCCGAGTGACTGAAAGAAAGAGCACAACACTTCTAAGACTACAGCCGAATCAAAACATTCAACAGTAGCCTCGGGGACTACACCCAGTGGGTGCACTCAGCGTGCCCCCACCGGTTTTCCTTGATTTCCACTCGACCCAATCCGATCAGTCGAGTGAGGAAGTTTGAAAGCATAAAGACCGCAGTTGACTGCCAGCAGTCGACCGCGGCCTTGGGGACTACACCCAGTGGGTGCACTCAGCGTGCCCCCACCAGTGAAAAATTTCAGATCAACAGCACCCAGTGGGTGTACAACGCAAGTGAAGACCAACTAACCTGGACGTTCTGCTGCAGCGCCGAGCTGATGTCATAGGCCGCTTGACTGGCATCCCGAGCCGCTTTGGTCTGCTCCATCACGAGCCCCGCCTGACGTATAGCCTCCTTAGCAGCACTCGCTTGATCCTCCGGGGTCTGGTAGGCGGCGAAGAACGAGGGCGGGTCGACCAGTGGGAGAGCAGTCGACGACGAAGGCCGGGCAGTCGTCAGTGGCTCAGCAAAAGTCACAGTAGTCCGGGCGATGTTGTCACCCCCTTGGACCACCGCCTCAGCAGTCGACGCGGTCTGAGGAGCCTTGTCGACCAGAGCCCTCCGGCCTCTCCTCCCAAAAGGCCTGAGCGGCACTTCCGCCTCCTCCTCATCATCCGGAAGGTCAATAATGTTGGTCGGAGCTACAAAAGTTCAGAAATGAATATCCAATCGACTCAGCAGTTAAACAGTCGGATCATGTCAAAGATTATACCTAAGTTGGAAGTGACGGCGTCCTCCATCGTCTCATCGACATTCTGGGTGGAAGTCTCGGAAGTAGCGGCGCTGCACGATTCCAAGCAAATAATTTGAAAGTGAATCGACTAAGAATCCGTTCTAGTCGACTCAAGAAAGATAAAAACAGTCACTTACCCGGAGATGACAGGGATGGCGACCCTGATCTTGGGCAAGGCCTTGGGCGGCTTGGTCGGGATGGCTCTGGGCTGCTTGGGCGCCTTCTCAGTTGGGGTCGGCGACGCGGTCCGAGGGCGCTTGGATGACTGGCCCACCGGAGCACTCGACTGACTGCGCCCCACGGCGGGATCCTGAGCGTTCTTGGAGCGTCTCTCGCGTCGAGGAGGGTCGACCTCCACCTCTTCATCTTCATCACCCGAGTCGTCGCTGGCCTCCTCCTCTACGTCATCATCGGATTCCCACTCCTCGACTTCAACTTCATTCTCACTTCCTTCGCCTCCACTCCCTCCTCCTTCAGATACTTGCTCCTGGTTCCCATTCGGCATCGAATACATGTCGTTGATCCCCTGCAAGACAACAGGCAGAGCAAGGATCAGTCGACTTATCGCAAGCCAGTTACTAGACGGAGTGAAAATTTCAGTCGGAAGAAGTAAAACGTACCTTGTCTGTCTCCATCATCCCATCAAGCGGAGCAATCCTCCTAGAACCCCTGGGGTTGTCCTTGTTCCCGGTCATGCTGGTCAGCCAGCTCTCCAGTACAGAAGCCTCGACCGCCTCCGGGTGGATCCGAGTGGAGTCGTCGGGCCCGGAATACAACCACATCGAGTGATCCCGAGCCTGGAGAGGTTGGATTCGTCGCTGGAGGAAGACTTCGAGCAAGTCCATGCCGGTCACGCCTTCCCGAACCAACTCAACCACTCGACTGACTAATACCTTCACCTGAGCCTTCTCCTCTGGAACCACTTTCAAAGAAGCGGGCTTCTGCACTCGGTCCAAGGTAAAAGGAGGAAGGCCGGTCGAGTGGCCAGGGGTCGGCTGGTCCTTGCAGTAGAACCAAGTCGACTGCCACCCGCGCACGGAATCGGGAAGTGTCATGGGAGGAAAACAACTCTTACCCCTCGTCTGGATCCCGAGGCCCCCACACATCTGGATCACCTGCGTCCTTTCCCCGTCCGGGTTAAGCCTTTTAACCGACTGGGATCGGCAAGTGAAGATACGCTTGAAGAGGCCCCAGTGAGGTCGACAGCCTAAGAAACACTCGCACAGAGACACGAACGCAGCAAGATAGACTATGGAGTTGGGCGTGAAATGGTGGAGCTGCGCTCCGAAGAAGTTTAGAAAGGCCCTAAAAAAAGGACTCGGGGGCAGGGAAAACCCCCGGTCGACATGGGTGGCTATCAGGACGCGCTCACCCTCGCGAGGTTTCGGCTCCGTCTCCTTCCCAGGAAGGCGAGCAGCCTTGTGGGGAATGAGTCCCCCCTCCACCATGTCGTCGATATCCGCTTGAGTAAGGATGGAGGGCATCCAATCCCCCTGCAGCCAGCCGGAGGGCAGAGCGGCCCGCGAGGACGACCCGCCTCGGCCAGATTTCTTCCCCTTGCCCTTTGCCGCGGCCTTCTTCGCGCGTTCCGCCGCCGCCGTCTTGTCCGTCCCCATCGTCTCGAACGAGGTCTTGGCCGAGCGGCGGTGTCGAGATTGCGGCGGAGAGCGAGGCGGAAGCGTACGGAGGAAGGGAGAAGAAGAACAAGGGCGCACAGTAAAAAAATCAGAATCATTGCCTTATATAAGGCCACACCCGAGTGGCTGATCAGTGGGCCTGCGCCACCCAGTCAGATCCCGCAGCAGGCGCGCGCGCAGTACGTGGCGAAAAAGGTGGCGCGGAGATCGAGGCGCTCTTGCCTTATCCAGCCGATTCGCGCGATCTTCTCCGTCCGGTACGCTTCTCAATTTTCAAATCCCGCAAGATCCGCGATCGACAGGACGGTTTGTCAGACAAAAAGATCCGTTTCCTTAAGTCTCCCAAAAGACTCGTCACGTAAACACACTCGACGGTAATATGAAACCACTCGACGGACATCTGAATGGATCAAGGCAACTGAAGAATGGGTTCCCACCGTAACTTCCATTTATCCAAAGACAGATGCAACCGAAACATGGAGGTTGAGTCAGAAGCATAGGCTCGGCCCCATTCTCACTTAACCCCTGACCCATTCGGGGGCTAATGACGAGGATACGTACCTAGGGTAGGGTAACTTATCATACCCGAGGTACCCAATCAAGGACATGGCTCCTACAATGAAAGACATTCTAAGAAGTATCAACGTTTCAGTCGACCTGGTCAGCCCAGTCGACGGACACGAGCGCACTCGAACAGAAGCACAAGCAGTCGACCATGAAGACAGCCACTCGACTATAAGAAGACCTAAAGGCACTGCCCACAAACGGTCATCTCATAAGTAGCTTTTATGGCCTTCATGGTCCTTTATTACAGGCGTTACCAGTAACCCCCTCTCTTTATGTACATTAAATTCCTTGTAACGTGGGCTGGCTGGGGTCCTGGCGAACTCTATATAAGCCACCCCCTCCACTAGGACAAGGGTTCGGAACTTTGTAACACACATACAAATAATCCAGTCGACTGCCTCCGGGCTCCGAGACGTAGGGTTGTTACTTCCTCAGAGAAGGGCCCGAACTCGTAAAACTCCTTGCGCATACAACTACTCCATAGCTAGGATCTTGCCTCTCCATACTTACCCCCCATTCTCACTGTCAGACTTAGAACCACGACACCGGTCAAATTTCACTTCGTCAGGGCGCATGCAATCCTCAAAGTCTGCTAGAATCACCGCATGCTTACTGACATGCCAAGGCGATCCTGCCCAAATACGATCTCTATCTCTCTTGGATTCCAGCTCTGCCACAAACATGTTGTCCCCTAGAGATCGAAACTGCAGACCTCGAGGGTTCACCTAGGCTGGGCGAAGTGCGTTGGTTATGGTCTACATATGCAGAAGATTTCGGTGCAGTACCTTCCCTGCAAGTAGCCACTTCGTCGGAGCCTCATCTTCTCGATCATCAAGGACTAATGGAGTTGCCTCCTCATCAGTGATACCGAGCTTTCCTAGGGCTTCTTCCAGACGAGCCCTAGCCGCGCCGGGTGAACCTGGGGTCGCCCGCGCCTCCTTCCCGTGTCCGGGAGCCCTCCGAGGTGGAGAAGCCTCCCCGTCCCTATGCCAGAGCCCGACGAGGCCATCTTGCTCGGATCCAGTGCGCCCCGCCGATGGAGATCGAGCGTGCGCCGCCGTCTCTACTCGGAAACCTAATCGCCTCGAGGGGCGATCCTAATTTTCCGGAGAAAAAAACTTCCGTTGAGTTTCGTGTAAAGAAGTACTTGCATGCAATTCCTAAGAAAGATAAAAGAGATAGACTCACAAGGATTCGAACTAGGCACCTCGTGGTAGTAAGCAGTCGTATACAACCAGTGGAATATATAATTTTGATGTCTAAAAATCGGATACCGATAACAGCCGAACGATACGTTTGGCAAGAGAGTAGCGACCGCCTGAACGATTTCGTTCGATACGAACACCCCTCAGCCTGAATGCCTGCCAGACAAGCCCAGTAGCTTCCTGGGCCAAAGAAAAATCCATTTTGCACAAAAAATAGAGAAAATGTAGAAATGTCAAACAAACCGCGAGAAAACTGTCTACTATGAAATTAAGCTAACTCTGATAAATGGCAAACTTGCCGTGGCACATGAAACAATGTTGCCATGACACGAGGGAAAAAGAATTTTCCATAGGGCATGGAATAAATTTTCCCAAAAACAGAACAAAAATAGAACAAAGTGAATTTCTCAACCTTCCCGAGCTGCTTTCTCAATTTTCCATAGGGCCGATCCGAATAAATTTCTCAACCTTCGGGACGACGCCTGTTTTTTTGAACGGGGACAAAATGTGACGTGGCGCCCCAGGTTGCTTTACGATTTGTGCAAAAAATCAAATGGTGTTGAGCGCGTTCGGGAGGAGATGATAAAAAGCTGGTCGTTCGGCGAAAAGCTACTCTGGTGCATGGCGGCTAGTGCTATGCTTATCGGAACCACTCCTTTCCATGTGGATCTGCACAGCGTAGTTATGAATCGATGTATATCGACGGAGCATTTCCATTCCAGCAGTTAGTATATCACTGGTATAGTCTCAGTTTTGGCCCTGGATTCGTCTAATGGTAGCAAGAAATGTTCCCCGATCCAGCCCCCTAGAGTGACGAATTCTGGCTCAGGTAATAACATGTACCAGCCTTGGTACACATCCTCTACACTTGTACCGAACCGGCATGTTGTGGACAAGTCCGGCAGAGCTGTCAGCCAAAATAGTTGGCCCATGCAATATCTGCCCCACCCAAACCGCGCACATAGTTATCATCCACATTTATGGCGATCTATTACAGCCATTAATCAGTCATTACAAGGATTTCACAGCGCATTTGCCCCACAATCTTAAGACAAAACCCGTTGTCCGGCGGGTTTGTTTATTTAAGCACACCACAATGCATTCATTATGGGCTAAACAAGATTAAGCCATAGTTTTATCTTCCACACGTCTAAAAACATTTTTTATTAGCCAGCTATCGAGCAATGTCCATTGTCAGTTGCTAGAGCCTTCATGTATGCAACCATGTGCTGACTAGTCAATCCCGCTCGCCGCAGCAGCACCATCCGAAGCTCATTTACTGTTCTTCTCCCCCTCCCTCACCTACCCGACGAACCTCACCCCCGTGTTGAAGAACAAGATGTCCATGGATCCGCCTCCCCCTCCCCCCCACCACTTCCCACAAGCACCTTGATCCCTAACTAGCGCCTCGACGAAACTCATGATCTTATTCAAGCGCCAGTTCCTGAATCAGCCGCCCGCTTATCAGGTATGGAAAAGCTAACTGTCGAAAGCACAATTGTCGGTGTCAAAACCAGTGGATCTCGGGTAGGGGGTCCCGAACTGTGTGTCTAGGCGGATGGTAACATGAGACAAGGGACACTGTGTTTTTACTCAGGTTCGGGCCCTCTCGATGGAGGTGAAACTCTACTCCTGCTTGATTAATATTGATGATATGGGTAGTACAAGAGTTGATCTACCACGAGATCAGAGAGGCTAAACCCTAGAAGCTAGCCTATGGTATGATTGTTGTTGTTGTCCTACGGACTAAACCCTCCGGTTTATATAGACATCGGAGGGGGCTAGGGTTACACAGAGTCGGTTACAAGGAAGGAGATCTACATATCCGTATTGCCAAGCTTGCCTTCCACGCCAAGGAGACTCCCATCCGGACACGGGACGAAGTCTTCAATCTTGTATCTTCATAGTCCAACAGTCCGGCCAAAGGTTATAGTCCGGCTGTCCGGATACCCCCTAATCCAGGACTCCCTCAGTAGCCCCCGAACCAGGCTTCAATGACGATGAGTCCGGCGCGTAGATTGTCTTCGGCATTGCAAGGCGGGTTCTTCTCCAAATTCCGAATACCTGTTAAATAGTGTCCGGCTTCTTGTAAATGTTGTGCTCCTTAGCTTCAACGCCCAATAATGGCCACCTTCCACGCGTCAAGCGAATTTGAGGAGCCGGGGTGTTTTTACATTTACCCCGCTAGCTATGCAAATGAGTTGTCTATTAAAGAGACGAGGATTCAGATCCCAACCACACCATCCTCCCTTAGCGAGCATTCATCGGAGCGCGCCCGAAAAAATCCATTCCAACATGGCCGGTCAGCGCAGCTCCTCCTCTCGTCCCCCAGCCCCAAGCCCGGAGATTGGGAGAGGTGTTCCGTCCCGCATAGCCAACTAGTGAAGCTTCAGACCCAGGGATTTCTCCCCCCAGCGTATATGGTCCCGGTTCGAGCCGGGCTCGCCACCTACAATGGCGGAGAGCAAGCGGAGAGCTTTCCCAACACCTCTAAGGGAGAGCGGGTATGCCTTGTCCTTTATTTGATAAGGGGACTCGGATTTCCAATCCATCCATTTCTCCTAGGGCTCCTGGAGTTCTACGGCCTCCAGTTGCATAACCTTACCCCTGCCTCCATACTTCATATCGCTGGCTACGTAGCCCTTTGCGAGTTGTTTTTGGGCTGCGAGGCTCATTTCGCACTGTGGAAGAAGTTGTTCTGCCTTATGCCCTGTTCTCAGAGGGGGTCAGTATATCAGGTGGGCGGAGCCGAAGTATGGCGCATCGCAGGGACCGGATATCCATCTGGAACCCCGAAGAAGGCGTCCGAAGACTGGCCTTCAGAGTGGTTTTATATAGAAGACGTGCCTCTTCCGGATCCTATTCGGATCGGCCTTCCCGAGTTTGACAATGCTCCCTTGAAGAAGCGCATGAGCTGGCGCCCACGGAGCCCCCAGGAGGAAGATGACAGAGACGTTCTTTACCTGATGAGCCGGATAAAGGTATTGGCTCAATTAGGACTGACCATGATCGAAGTCATGGCAATATGCATTATGCGGGGGGTGCAGTCGCTTCAATATCGAAGCCACCCCATGTGGGATTTCAACGGGGAGGATGACGCCACCCGCTGTGGCCGCAAGGGGCCGGACTCGGCCGCTGCTCTAGCAAAAATCTTGTCCGATTTGTACAAGGGAGAATAGGAGGAGTTCCTCCGCGTCAATCCACAGGGTGTTTTCTATGTACAATCCTCCGAGCTGGGTAAGCCAACACTTTTTATGCCCATCCGTCCCATATTCCCGCAGTTAAATATTTTACCTTGCGAATTCAGCGTAGGAGCTGCGTAAGGCTGTAAGGGAGATCAACAGCCCACCTCCACAACCAGAGGATCCTGAGCGGTCCCTTGACCCGGCCTTCAAAGAGGATCTAGACATATCCGTGGAGCTGATTGATAGGGTGTTTTACCAATTAAGCAGCGACGATGCCTTGGTGGCCATTACGGCTGATTACCCTGGGCTGCTCCCAGCTCACAGGTGACTGAGACCAAAGTCCCAACATTTTGAAAAGGATTCGTCCTCGCGCACTTTGCTTACCGTATACAAAACGGTGTTTCACAGGGAAGGCCCTTGGGACGCCATCCGAGCCCGCGGCGACTAGCCAACAAGGGGCTCCGAAGCCGGGCAGGCTAAAAAGGAACGCGGTCCGGATTGAGACGCCGGCACAATGGTATGATGTGCCGCCTTACTCCATGGTATCGTCTTTAAAGACATAATAACGCCCGTGCTTTCTAGGAAGAAGAACGCTCGCCGAACTATATCCGGAGAGGTCGCCAATCACGCATCAACCAGTTGGGCTCCAGGGCCGAACATGGAAGCGGAAGCGAACATGAGGCGCACACCGGAGGCTCCTCCGACAGAGGATGCGGATAAAATGTCAGGCACAAATTCCGAGGTGGAGAGCGCCATGAACCACAGGCGTCGTCGAGCCGTTCTCTGTGACGCTTGTTTTCTCCCAAGAGGCATTTGATGCCTTCAACTCAGGAGACGCGTACCTACGTGCTGCTCAAAATGGTCTAGCCAGAGCCACGGACCAGTATGTAAAGGATATACGGGTGAGGAAATTTAATGATTATATATAGTAGTAGCCCCTGAGACTTGAAATAGTTAGAATAACTGATTTAAGGATCATTTGTTATGCAGGTTCTTACAGAAAAGAATACCCAATTGTCCCATGAGCTTGAAGAGTGCAAAGCCCAACTTCAGGCCGCACTAGCCGCAGAAGAGGAGTCCAAGAAGGCCCCCTCTGGTAATACATGTTTCGAATGATAGGCATCATGTAGAGTGCGGCATATATGCAAATCTGACAATAAAATTGTAGATGACACCAGAGGAAATCCGGATGAGCAAAATCTGACAATAAAATTGTAGATGACACCGGAGGAAATCCGGAGGAAATCTATCAAGTTCAGTAGGGTTCACCAGCTGGTCTCCGCGTGAGTGCTCCCACTTTTCACCTTTATTCTTTCTTTGTAGATTTTGTCTAAGTCTCTACTTGTTTCCCTTGGTCCAGGGCTCCCCTCACTCTTGAGAGGGTCGCAGCCGCCTCCGTCATGGGGTCGACGGAGACGTCCGCCACCACCCGGCGGGTTGACCCCGCCGCCGACCTCCGGGAGGCGACGGAGCGGAACGCGCGAGAGAAGCGTGAGGAGGAAGAGGCCGCCCGCCTGGAGAAGGCGGAAGCCAAGAAGGCGGAGGCCTCCACCAAGAAAAAGCTGGCAGAGGCCGAGGCCGCCGTCGCGGCGGGGAGGCAGGCTGAAGAAGCCGTGCACCGCCAATCAGCGGTGTTCCTTACCCCTCTGAACTCTGCGCCGCCGCAGCCAGGGTTCACGGGGCAGACTAGGGAAGTCGGCGGCGAGTACCCGATCATGGAGATGGAAGGCGGCGACACCTCCATGCCGGACGTGGTTGTGCCGCCGGCGCCGCCGCCGTCGTCTTGAATCGCGCAAGGTGAGTAGCCGGTGAACCCGTCGGTGCCGCCGACTGAAGACGAGGTCGAGGTGGGCCTGCTTCTTCAAGTCGGCACGCCAACGCGCCGCCGCCTCGCAAAGGCGACTTCAGCGCCGCGCCCTTTGGAAACCGGCGCCGCGAGCTCTACGATCCCAGACGCTGAGGCGACGAGCGCCGCGCCCATTGGGTGGGTGCGGGGAGGCGGGACGGGCCCGTTGAACCAGGCGCTTCTGGACGTCCAGGCCAAACTCCGAGCTGAGGGCGACGCCATCCAGAACTGCTCCAAGGCGCATCTGGCGTCGCCGACAGCCATCCGGGTACGTCTCCTCCTTCTTGCTTTGTTTGTTTTTCCTTTTCCTCTCTCTGAGGGCGCGCCAGCGCACCCACTGGGTGTAGACCCCGAGTTTCGGGCCGGCTGCTGAGCAAGCGGCTTGGAACTCTAATCGGCGAGTTCCAAGTACTAATCGTTTGTCTGAAATGTTTGTCACAGCACTATCACAATATTCGCGCGACCGCCTTCAACCGCAACGTCGAAGAGCTGGGCAAGCGGACCGTCGACTTGTGGAGAGCCGGAGTGAGTCCTCTTTCTTCTTTGCAGGGGCGCGCTGGCGCACCCGCGGGCTGTAGTCCCCGAGATTCGGGCCGACTGCTGAGCAGTCGGGCCGGATCTCCCCGGCGACCTTCTTTTGTTGACGACTAACGCCTTATTTCTTCTTTTTCTTCAGAGGCCAACGCCACCCTGCAGCAGCAGTTGGGCGAGGCCAACACTGCGCTGCGTGCCAAGGAGGAGGAGTGGAACAAGCTGGCCGCAGAGCGCGACCTGCTGGCCGCGCAACTGGCAGAGCAGAAGGAGCTGCTCAAGAAGACCCAGGATGAGGCGGAAGAAAAGGAGACCGCGCTCATGGCTGAGTTCGCAAGCGAACGCTCCTCCTGGACCGACAAGGAGGCGCTGCTGACCTCCGGTTTCAGTGAGCTTCCTCATTTTTCTTCTTTGAGTTGCCGACTATAGGTCGAGCCGATTTCTAGTTTTTGACTTGTTCTTCGCTCTTTCGTCTTGGCAGACTTCTTCCCAGGCCACTCGCAGGCCGCTAATCAAGCCATCGAGGCTGATCGGGAGGGGCGGAGGGCGGATGGCGCGGAAATCACCGCCGACGCCCCCCGAACCCTTGATGAGCAGATCCTGAGCATTGAGGCTCGCCTGCGGCAGACCCACCGGATAATGCGCCGGCTCCAGCATGTCGACGCCTAGGCGATCGCCGCCCTGTGGCCGGATATGCAGGCTTCGCGCACTCCTAGTCAGACTGCCGACTGGCTGGAGGTCGCGGCTGGCCGTCTTGAGGCCTGGAAGCGCTCCTCGGCCCGGGCTAGAGCGCGCCGGGCCTTAGAGCTTCTCAAGGTGTGGTATCCTGGGCTGGACCTAGACCGGCTAGCCACACTCCGGTCAGAGGCCCAGGCGGAGCTGGCAGCTGCGGAAGACACCCTCGTCAAGCTTGCGGCGTCGATCGCAGTACACCGACACCAGCATCTTCGTCCCCGAGCGGGTTGAAGACGGCGAGGAGGCGTCGCCGGAGTGGTTCGGGATGAACCCAGACTACGGCGAGGACTCGGCGGAGGTGATCGGCTCCAGTGCCGAGGAGGAAGGCAAGGCGGAGGACGGAGGCGAGATGGAGGCACTAGAAGACGGAGTGGACGGCCAGCCTCAGCTCGACCGTGCCTCCAGCAACGAGCCGCGCCCGACCAAGCCGGCTGCCGCCGGAGGTGATCAAGCCGAGACCAACCAGCCGCCCGTCCTACCAACTGGCGATGCTGATTCCTCCGATCCTCCGAACCCGTGTGCCGCTTCCTATGCAACCACTTTATCTTTTGTTTTTCCTGCTTAACAGTCTCGAAGAACTTGTTAATTCACACAATTCCACCCGCGGGGTGTATTTTGAACTTCTCTTCGAAGGTTCGGCCAAGGGCCTCTGCTATGTAAATATTCATCCGAGTTCTATCTCTTCTTGTTTATTGTTCCTTTGGCTTTTTCCTTTGCCGCCTTCCCTTAGTTGTCATCTTGCCAGCCAGACAGCCGCTCTGCGGACTGTTGCTGGATCAAGTACCTGGCTACTTTGGGAAGGCAAGTACTTAGCCGTTTAGAGTTTTCTAGCAAGTTGGATAGAAATGGCAAGCCGGCTACTCGAGAGTCGGTTGCAAAGGGCTGGAAGCCGGCTTAAACTATGTTCATGCTTTGAGTCCTTAGCCATTTTTCGTGTGGACACCCATTCTACCTTACTCCTGCCCACCAGTCAGTCACTCTGCGAGCTGCGACTTCTGACAGGAGACGGCTTAAGTGCCACACACTACTTGTCCGGCTGCAGGAAGCATTTCATAGCGCAAGTCGGCAAGTCCCCAGGCCGACTAGTCGAACCCGGTGCCAAGCGACATAACAACAAATAACGTACTCGTAGGCATAATTTTTATCATATAGGTAAAAGAGGGCAGTCCCCGAGCTCTTCTCGAGGGGCCCGAAGTCTTGGTACTTTAATACAAAAGGTAGCGTGGTACATACTGCATCAACTGTAAAATCTCCGGAGGAGATTTGCATTCCATGGCCGCTCTGTCTCTTTGCCGGAGTCGTCCCTCTTGCGTGCTCGGGGCTTCTGAGCGTCGATCAGGTAGTAGGAGTCGTTGCCCAACACTTTGCTGATGATGAAAGGGCCCTCCCAAGGGGCCAAGAGCTTGTGCTGGCCGGCTATTCGCTGGATCAGCCGGAGCACAAGGTCGCCCTCTTGGAAGGATCTCGACCTAACCTTCTTGTTGTAGTACCGACGCAGGCTCTGCTGGTAGATGCTGGACCGGCTGAGTGCCAACAGCCGTCGCTCTTCCAGCAGATCGACGCCGTCTTGACGTGCTTCTTCTGCTTCCTCCTCGGTGTACATGGTCACTCGTGGGGAGTCGAACTCTATGTCCGTTGGCATGACAACTTCGGCACCGTAGACGAGGAAGAAAGGTGTGAAGCTGGTTGACTTGTTTGGTGTTGTGCGCAGACTCCAGAGGACAACTGGCAACTCGTCAAGCCAGCAACCAGCCGAGTGCTCGAGAGGCTCGACCAGTCGAGGCTTGATGCCGGACAGGATGAGGCCATTTGCTCGCTCTACCTGGCCGTTTGACTGTGGATGGGCAACGAACGCTAAGTCCAGTCGGATGCCCTGCGTCGCGCAGAAACGGGCCAAGGCACCTTTGGCAAAATTTGTGCCGTTGTCGGTGATGATGTTGTGTGGTATGGCGTACCGAATTGTGATGTTGAAAATGAAAGTCACGGCAATCGGACCATTCAGCTTCTTGATCGGCTTTGCTTCTATCCACTTGGTGAACTTGTCCACCGCGACAAGTAAGTGAGTTAGGCCGCCTTGTGCCGTCTTGAATGGTCCCACCATGTCCAGGCCTCAAACAGCGAAGGGCCACGCAATGGGGATAGTCTTGAGTGTAGAAGCCAACTGATGCGGCTTGGAGCGGAACTTCTGGCACCCTTTGCATTTTTGGACCAAGTCCTTGGTGTCTTCCAAAGCAGTCGGCCAGAAGAAACCATGGCGGAAGGCTTTGGCGACGAGTGCTCTTGAAGCTGCGTGGTGGCCACATTCGTCTTGATGGATATCTTTGAGAATTGCTTGGCCTTGATCCGGCTCCACGCAGCGCTGGTAGACACCAGTGACATTGTGCCTTACAAGCTCTCTGTTGACTATGGTGTAGGCTGCTGCTCGGTGTTGCACTTGCCGAGCTAGGATCTCGTCAGTTGGCAGCTCTTTGCTCACCAAGAATTTGAGGATGGGTTGGGCCCATGAGGGTGCTGCGATTTCTTCGACTGTCAGAACTACGACCTGGACGGGGGTGGCTGGGCCGGGAGGCGGCGGGTTGGAGTCGGCAGCCGCTTGCTGGATCGATGAAGTCCTCGGGCCGACTGGTGCAGTCCCCGGGCCGAGTTCTGAAGTCTCCGGGCCGGCTTCGACTGCCGTGGTCCCGGAGCCGCCTGTCAGGATTCTTGTGCCGTCTGCTGGAGCTCTTGAGTCGGATCCGGCTGCTTCGGGTGGAACCGGCGCAAAGATAGAGTCTGATTCTGGTGAAGGCTTGACAGAAGGCTTGAGGAGGCGCTGAAGGGCGACGCCGGACGGTATTGCTTGACGGGTAGAGCCGATTCTTGCCAGGGTGTCTGCTTGATCGTTGTCGTTTCTTGGCACGTGGAGAAACTCGCACCCCTCAAAATACCCACTGAGCTGCTGCACGAGGAAACAGTAGCTCGCCATGTTTGCACCTTTGGCGTCCCAGTCGCCGGACGACTGCTGGACCACCAAGTCGGAGTCACCATAGCACAGGATCCGGCGAATGTCGAGCTCTTTGGCAAGCCGGAGCCCGTGAATCAGTGCCTCGTATTCGGCGACGTTGTTGGAGGCGGTGAAATGGATTTGCAGCACATATTTGAGCTTGTCACCTTTGGGAGAGGTGAGGACGATGCTGGCTCCCAAGCCGGTGCGCATCTTGGAGCCGTTGAAATGCATCCACCAATGGGTGGAGTCAGGCGCTGGTGGCAGGTACTGGGTCTCGGCCCAGTCGACGAGGAAGTCGGCCAGCGCATGTGACTTGATGGCGGTGCGAGGCTGGTAGTAGATGGTGTAGGGGGCCAACTCTATGGCCCATTTGGCCACTCGGCCCGAGGCATCTCGGCTTCCGATGATTTCGACTAGTGGAGCTGTGCAGACCATAGTGATTGGATGCTCTTGAAAGTAAGGCTTCAACTTCTTGGCGGCAAAGTGCACACCGTAGCACATCTTCTGGTAGTGGGGGTAGTTTTTCTTGGAGGTCGACAGTACTTCACTCAAGTAATACATTGGTCTCTGTACTGGCAGTGCCTTGCCTTCCTCCTTGCGCTCTACCACAATAACTGTGCTGACTACTCGGCTGGTGGCGGCGATGTATAGGAGCATGGGCTCCTTAGGAGTCGGAGCCGCCAGAACAGGCGGAGTAGTCAACATCTTTTTCAACTGGAGAAAAGCATCGTCCGCCTTGTGGTTCCACTCGAAAAAAGTGGTCTTCTTCATCAGTTGATACAGGGGGAGAGCCTTCTCTCCTAGCCGGCTGATGAATCTGCTGATGGATGCCAAACAGTCGGTGAACTTTTGTACATCCAGCAGTCGGCTGGGTACTTCCATCCTCTCAATGGCCTTGATCTTCATAGGGTTGCACTCTATGCCGCGTTTAGAGACCAGGAAGCCAAGAAGTTGGCCATCTGGTACTCCGAAGACGCACTTCTCTGGGTTGAGCTTGATTTGAAATCGGCGCAAGTTCTCAAAGGTTTCCTTGAGGTCTTCCAGTAGCGTCCCGCGCTTCTCCGTCTTCACCACCACATCATCCACATAAACGTGGGCGTTCCTGCCAAGTTGCTTGAGGAGGCACTTCTGCATGCAACGTTGAAAGGTGGCGCCGGCATTCCTCAAGCCGAACGTCATGGTCAAGTAGCAGAAGGCTCCAAATGGCGTGATGAAGGCGGTCTTCAGTCTGTCAGCCGGGTTCAGCTTGATCAGGTGATATCCCGAATATGCATCTAAGAAACTCAGCAGCTCGCATCCGGCTGTGGAGTCTATCACCTGATCAATCCTTGGCAAAGCGAATGGGTCCTTAGGGCAAGCTTTGTTGAGGCTGGTGTAATCAATACACATTCGCCACTGCTTGTTCTTTTTCAGCACTAGGACCGGGTTGGCTAGCCACTCTGGAAAGAATACCTCCATGATGAAGTCGGCTGCCAGAAGCCGGGCTATCTCTTCTCCGACGACTCTTCTCTTCTCTTCTGACAGGAGGCGCAAGGGCTGCCTGACTGGCTTCACATCAGATCGGACATGTAACTTGTGCTCGGTGAATTCCGTCGGAACACCTGGCATGTCTTTGGGGGACCATGCGAAGATGTCCCGATTCTCACGAAGGAAATCGACGAGCTCGCCTTCCTATTTGCTGTCGAGGTTCGCACCTACGACAGTGTACCTCTCTGGGTGCTCCGGGTCCAAGGGTATCTTCTACGTCTCTTTGGCCAGCTTGAATGAACCCTCAGCTTCCGACTCCTTGGGGTTGGGCGACATCTTCGGCTGCTTGCCGACCAATGCCACAACCCGGTCAAGGAGCCGCTTCTCAGCTGCAATCACCAGGGACTCGGCCAACCGACTGCTCTCAGCTGCGCAGGTGGACGACTTTCTGTAGTCGCCGGCTATAGTCAGAATCCCCTTGGAACTCGGCATCTTCATCTTGAGGTAGGCGTAGTGGGGGACGGCCATGAACTTGGCCAGGGCAGGTCGGCCAAGCAACGCATGGTATGGGCTTTCAAGGTCCACCACTTCAAACCACACTGACTCTCGGCGAAAATGGTCTTTGTCTCCGAAGAGGACATCTATGAGGATCTTGCCGATTGGTGAGCAGGAAAGGCCAGGAACTATGCCATGGAATACAGTCCGGTTGTTCTGAAGCTGTCTTTGCTTGATCCCTAACTTCTTCATGGTGTACTTGTACAGGATGTTGATGTTGCTGCCGCCATCGATCAGGACTCGGGAGAAACAAGCAGCTCGCTTGTCTGTGGCAAAGGTGGCATCCAATACCAAGGCGTAGGAGCCTGGACTCGGCATCACCTCTGGGTAGTCAGCTCTGCTCCAGCTGATGGGTTTTTCAGACCAATGCATGAACTCTGGTGTCTCTGATACTACCGCATTCACCTCTTGGTGCTGCAGCCGCCTGATGCGTCGATCATCGGCCACACTGGTGCACACCACATAGGCCCCATGCTCTTCTGGGTACTCGTCTTGTATTGCGCCTACTGGTCTAACAGCTGGCTGCTGAGGCGGAGGAGGAGGCGGCTGTCCAGCAGGCGGAGGAGGCACGAGGCCGTCTCCCCTTGCGATCCTGGTGAGCCAGTGGCACTTCCGTGTAGTGTGGTTGGACGGCTTCGCACCACCATGGAACTTGCAGGAGCCATCCAAATTCTGCTCATAGGAGAAAGCCGGCAACCATTTTGGCTTGCCGCCCTTCTGTCTTTTAGCCGGAGGCTGCCCCTCCAGCTGCAGGTCTTCGACCGTCGCCGCCTGCCGGCTGCTGGAAGCCGGCTGTGGGGCCTTGCGCTTGTGGTCGCTCTGCTGCTGTCGCCGACTGGCCTCTCCAGCCAGGGTTCTAGGAGCCTGAGGAGCCACTTTGCCAGTCGCACTAACTTGAATCTCCGCCTTCATGGAGGAGTCGGCCGTGGCATACTTGTCTGCTATGATCAGCAGCTCGTCGAGGGTCTCTGGCTCATCGCAGAGGAGCTTGTGCTTGAGGAGGGTGCCCTCTCTGCACCCGGCGGTGAAGTACTCGATAGCCTGCACCTCGTGCACGCCCTCACAAGAGTTCCGGAGCTCGGCCCAACGCGTGAGGTAGTCGCGAGTTGACTCGTTGGGGCCTTGCATGCATAGGGAAAGCTGGCGAGGCTTGGGAGGTTGGTTGTATGTGCTGGTGAAGTTGCGGACGAAGGCGTCGGTGAAGTCGACCCAGCTGTTGATGCTACGGGGCTTCAGGCTGTTCAGCCATGTCTGGGTTGTGCCCTGGAGCATGAGCGGAACGTATTTCATGGCAACACGCTTGTTGCCGTTCACGATGTTGACGGCTGTGGAGTAGTCAACTAGCCAATCTTCCGGCTTCACGGATCCGGTGTACTTGGGCGTGTCTCTTGGGACCGTGAACCCTTTGGGAAAGGGCTCGTCTCGAATGCGGGGACCGAAACACGGCGGACCCAGCTCGTCTTCCTCCTCCAGCGCCAGGGATCGGTGGAGTCTGTCGATCCGGTGGCGGGCGTCGTTCTCTCCGACTCCTTCTCGGCGGCCAAGGCGGCCGCCGAGCGTCGGGTGATCAATAGGCGGCGGGGAGACTCGCCTTTACCTGCGAGGGGGTGGAGGCGTACAGTCGTCCCGTCGTTCCACTGCTCTTGGGCGGCCGTCTTGGTCGCGCTCGATGGTGAGGCGAGTCCGACTGCGGCTGGTAGCCGGCTCCTTATATTTTCTTCCGTGGACACCGCCAGTCGGTGTCCGAGACGTCGCGCCTTGGTCTCGGCGAGGAGGCGGGTCGTCTTTTTGCCGTTGTGGCGCATCAGTGTGGCAGCCAACCTCGTTCTGCTCGGCAGCTACGTCAAGGACTCGCTGGACGCGCTCCGTCATCAGCCGACGCTCTTCGCCTTCGAAATTGTCCATGTCGTCAGCCGCCGCCTGGGCAGCTCGGATGTTCTCCGCAGGCGTGGCATAAACGGGGAGATTTTCCCCGAACAGGTTGGTGATGGCCACGCTGCGCTGCTGGACCGCGCCAAGGCGGCTAGGCCCAGCTGGGGCCGGCGAGCCACCCACAGCATGATCCATCTCGCGCTGGTAGGCCTCAGACAGGAGTCTCATGCTGGCCAGCTTCTTCGCGCCTTCAATGAGCTGAAGGCGGTGCGCCTCCAACGTCTCGGCGGCGGCGTCTTCGGGAATGGGCGCGGTCAGGTCTTGTAGCGCCGCGTCAAGCGGGTCATGAGCTCCTCCGCCGGAGTGCTCGCCATGACCGATGACAAATACTTCCGTGACGGTGCCTCCGCCGCTCTCCACGCAAGGGAGCGGCTCGTCATAGACCACCACGTTGGTGGGGAACGCGTCGAGCGACGCGGTGTTGGAATCGACCAACATCGGATCGGTGGAGCCTACGGACTCCAAGTCCACAGCTGGCTCGCTGGCGACGTGGAGTTGATCGAGGAGGCCCGCGAGGAGGCTCTCGGGGCCGCCTGTGCCCGTGTCGGATGCGGGCTCGTCGGAGAGGCGAACCTCACCGACAAGATCGGCGAGGTAGCTAGCCGCGCGGGCGATCTCAGCACCGTGCAGTGCGTCGGCATAGACTCCGTCTGGCGTGCCGGGCTGGCTGCGCTCGCCAGGGAGGAAAAGGGTTCCCGTCCAGAGCAGATCTCCGGACGACGGTGCACCTCGCCCCACGGTGGGCGCCAAATGTCGGGGGTTGGGTGCGACATATGCCAAGGGATGGCTTATCATGGTGGGAGCGAGTAGAACGTCGCCGGTGCCTGGAAGCGGGATGAGGCATAGACACGAACGATGGCGTACTTTACCCAGGTTCAGGGCTCTCCTAGGAGATAATACCCCTAGTACTGCTCTGCAGGGTCTCCGCATGATCACTAAGGTGAAAAGAGTACAAGCTTGCTCCTCGAGCTGTATGCTAGAGGTAGGAGAAGGCAAGGCCAGCTTTCTCCCTCTCTATATGATCTGGTCTAGTTCTAATGGGTCAGAAACCTTTGCATGGGTGCCCTGGGGGTTTATATAGGCCTACCCCCTAGGGGTACAATGGTAATCAGGCTGGGCACGGGGCCCAGCCATCAGTCTCTTTGGTCGCTGGCTTCTCCGCCGTCTGCCGGGGCCCGCCGACTGGTGGGCCCCGCCGACTGGTCCGGTACGAAGCCGACAGGCCGTGTCCGCTGCTTGCGGGTCTTGCCGGCTGCTGATTACTGTAACCGTGCCTCTAATGACGCAGGCTTGGTCATGAGGTCGTGGCTACAGCCCCGCCGCCTGGCGGGTGATTACTGTAGCCACTTCCCGTCTCGTCTGGTTAATGGCGCGTGGGACCCGTGGTAGGGGCTGGCCGACTCCCGGGGGCCGACTCCCAGCGGGTCCGACTGGTGGCGCTCTCGCCGTCTTCTGGACTCTCGCTGACTAGCGGGACCCGTCGTCCCTAGGTCGTACAGACAGGCCGTAGTGGGTGCAGGACTCTGCCCACAGGTGTTGATGTCAGGGCTGGCATGGCAACAGTGCCGCGCCGGACAGAGATCTTCGCGGGTACGGCGCACTGTGGCCACGCCAGCCTCCGCAAAAGGGGAGGGCATAGGCTTTACTGTGGCCACTCCCCGTCCCATCCCCCTTGATGAGGGCATGGGCATCCGTTGGTGCTGTGGGCCGACTCCCCGTGGCCGGCCTCTCTGGAAGCCGCCTGATAGGAGTCGGCTAGTCTTATACTCGTCTTCTGGACTCGGCCGTCTTCGGGTAGTCGGCCGTTCCTTCAGCCAGCCACCAGAAGGCGGCCTCTCATCTTGTCGTCATGAGGGGCGCAGTCTGCCCCGATGTCTTGAAAGGTTCTGGGACCAGGGTTAGCCTACTCGTGGCCCATTACTCCGACCATCGATGTGCCACCCTACTCCTTCGGTGCCGGGTAGTGTGTGTGTGTGTATGTTTGAGAGAGAAGCCAGTCGATAGATTAGTATCAAGATCGAGGTGTCACCCTACTCCTTCGGTGTTGGGAAGTGTGGGTGTGTGTGGGGGGGGCAGTGGCACTCACATATCTCTACTCTTATAAAAAAACAGAGTTGGTGATGATGGTGTTCCTGCCATCCTGCAATATAGGCCATCCGATTTATATCCGATGGACAGGAAGGAAACTATGGCAATTTTACAAAAAGATACCCACACCCCTCTCCGCATTTGCAAATAAGGCATTCCCTCATTCATCCTTTTCTCCCACAAGATAAACTTCTCATACAAATGCATCTTGATGTTCCGTGCAATGCATGGGCATCTTGCTAGTAGGGAGAAGGAGTTTGTGTGACACATATCTAGCTATATTAAGGGATAGGTAGATAGCATATGTGTGAGAGACATTATTTTACTTTGAGACACTAGTGGTTGTGGGTGGGCGGAATTAAAGGGGTGGGCGTGTTAGACATAGAGAGCGTGTGTGTTTCTGTGTGAGAGACTTGTAGGATGGGGTAGAAAGACGAATTTAACCCTGGCGGAGGGAGAGAAATACACGAAGTGCGCGCGTGTGATTCCGATGCCCACAAGGAAATGAGATATGTATGTGTGTGAGAGAGATTGCACAATTCATTCACGTATCACTATCTAGCGATCGTGGATGTGCATCGCTTGAACATAAGTCAATATCTACTTAGTATCGTGGCCAAATGTACAATATCGATTCAATGCTATAAAGATTGGACACTCACATATCACATTTTTTTCTATTTAAATAAACCTTTTCAGTTGTGCATGCCAAAGTTACAGTGATGTTTCTTCAAACAACCAATGTAGCTATCATGTACATGCACCATTGTTACTCTTGCATTCAAATTCATTAGTCTTGGATGATTTAAGTTTCTATTTTGAAGTAATATATGTAATATTCATATATGAATTCAATGGGTACGCAATTTATGAAATGGAGGCTATGTAATCATATGAGGTAACACTTTTAAGTAGCTGACTACAATATCCATTTCTTTTTGTACGCCTCTACACTAACACGTCAATGCATTATGTTTAAAGTAAATAACCAATGGCACTAAATTATCTATTTACACGATAAATACATAGGCTGAGCATTTGATCCCTTTTTTGTGAATGCGCCACTACACCCGTACGATTTGCCGCGCCCGTGTGAACATCCAAGTTATCGGCGCATCATCCCGAGTTATTGTCTTTTTTTCTGGGGTGGACTTCACACTAGTTATTAACTGCTGACGTGTGCCCCGTGTACACAGTCTAGCATGACCTTCCCACTAGCACGGTCCAAAATTAGTTGAAATTGGATACGAACGATCCCGCGGGCGGCAAAATCTCCCGCCTCCTTCTAAAATTTGCGCCACCTTAGTCTTTAGCATGCGAAATCCCCCTTTTGTCCTTGGTGCATGGAGACCAACAGTTACAATACCGCCCTCATCTACATGATAGGCCTGGACTGCTTTGGTAACTTTCGGTTCCTCCACTACACAGCACCCCCGTTTCCTCTACCCCTCCCGCAAAAACGACTAACTCCACAGCACCAGAGCATCTTACAACACGCCGTCCATACTTCATCGCCCTTTCTCCCCTCCCCTCTCGAAACCCTAGATTGCTCATCCACCGGCGTACCATAGCCCATTCACTGCCAGCGGCATCCACCTCGCCGGATCTGCTTCTGCGGCCGCATCTACCCCTCGCACCTCCCCTAGAAACAAGTAGACTACTCATCCACCACAGTACCACAGCCCATTCAGTGCCGGCCTTGTCCACGGCGCCGGATCTGCTTCGCCGGTACTCTCGTCAATCGCCGCGCATCTACAGCGGATCATTCATACTCCCCACCACAGACGCTTCGTCCACACCCCCCGGAGCCGCCCCACTAACGCCCCCGTCGACGGCCTCTGATCCTCTTCGCCGACACCTTCCTCAACCCTACCGGAGCTGCTTCGCCGACACCTTCCTCAACCCTACCGGAGCCGCTTCGCCGACACCATCGTCAACCCTACCGGAGTAGCTTCGCCTATACCATTCTCAAACCTACCGGGGCCGCTTTGCCAACTCACAAGTCCACGGCCTCAGATCTGCTTCCTCGCACCCTCATCCAACCTACCGGAGCAGCTTCTGACGCCCCGTCCATGACCGCAGATCCGCATCGTCGACACCACCCTTAACCCAACCACCGGAGCAGCTTCTGACGCCCCGTCCACGGCCGCAGATCCGCATCGTCGACACCATCCTTAACCCAACCACCGGAGCAGCTTCTGACGCCACGTCCACGGCCGCAGATCCGCGTCGTCGACACCATCCTTAACCCAACCACCGAAGCAGCTTCACCTACGCCCTCGTCCACGGCCACAAATCCGCTTCGCACACACCGTAGTCCACCCTACCGGAGCCGCTCCACAAACACCCTACTCAACGGTTCTAGATCTCCTTACTGGACCCCGACAGCCAGCGCAGCGTCATCACCCTCGACATTTCTAACCTGATTCCCACCGTCTGGAGAGATGCCAAGCACCCGCCACGGCCTAGGTACTTGTCACCTTTAAACCCGTCCAGCATCACCTCCCCGATGTACTTCAAATATACTAACCGGTCACTGTTACCTATTATGCAGCTGGCAAAAACTACAAGTACGATGTTTCTTTTGGATCTAACAGCTTGGCCAACCAAGATCCTGGACTAAGGCATTGCTATGATCTTGTAAGCGCGTCTCTCTCTCTTGTATTGTTCTGTGCCTGCCAGCGTGCTTTGCTAGGATTTTCGACCAGTAATCCCTTTGTGCAGACAATGATTTCTACTACTGGCTGCTAAATTAGATATGTAGATGTCATACATGATACTACCTCGTACCTCCGTTCCTAAATATAAGTCTTTCTAGAGATTCCACTATAGGCTACATACGGAGCAAAATGAGTGAATCTACACTCGAGAATGCATCTATATACATCTGTATGTGGTCCATACTGGAATCTCTACAAAGACATATATTTAGGAACAGGGGCAGTACATTACACAAAATCGTAGGTGGCATGTAGGAATTCCAGTGCACTACATTAGGCTCCCTTAGAGTGCCTGCTAGTCCAGCATACAGAGTCATGGCTAGTTTATGGTATGCACACAATCATTAATTGGTGGTTTAAATATGCGCAAGGGATATGCAATGTAGTATCATGTAGAGGTGTCTGAAATTAGCCGTGTCAACTTGCAGATAGGGTTACACAATGAAAAAGTACAAGATGTATGTGGCAATTTCATGGAACATCACAAAAAAAGGAGAGGCAGCGGTGAGCCTATACAGTGTGCTATGGTACGTCACTCCTCCATTGCAGTCATCGTGACATGTTATTTGTACGCCAGTTCTATTAGCCAAGTTTCTTAGGGACAGTTATTATGAGTTATCCTAAGAAAATAAGCACCTGTGAATATAAGCTCCATGTGATAAGCCAACCAGCTCTTTTCATTGCGTTTTTAGCTTATCTTTGGTATGATCAGTGGAAAGTCTAGATTGCATTATATATTTTTTCATTTTGCTGCCCATATGGAAATTAATTTGACTTGCAAACATCACAAATTGAACCCAGTGCAGTAATTAATATGATAGGAAAACAGACCATCACTATTTGCTCAAAATGCAAATACAAAGATACCATCTACTTGGCACAATCTAGTTTGGTCAATGTTTTCCATAGAGATCCCATTGCCTAATTTAAACGAAGAACGCATGACCCACATTTAAATTAAGAACAATTATTTATTGAAATTCGATGGTCGAAGTGGCTGGTTATTATCGTATAGCAACACCACCTGAAAGCATCATATAGAAGCAGCAGCTCATAGCAACTCATCATACAGCAGCAGTCTGCAATTCATCATATACCAGCAGCAGCTCATAGAAATTCATCATATAGCAGCAGCAGGAGCAGCTCATAGCAATTCATCATATAGCAGCAGCAGGAGCAGCTCATAGCAATTCATCATATAGCAGCAGCAGGAGCAGCTTGTAGCAACTCATCATATAGCAGCAGCAGTAGCTCATAGTAATTCATCATATAGCAGCAGCAGCAGCTCATAGGAACTCATCATACAGCAGCAGCAGCTCATAGCAATTCATCATATAGCAGTAGCAGGAGCAGCTCATAACAATGCATCATATAGCAGTAGCAGAAGCAGCTCATAGCAATTCATCATATAGTGGATCAGAATGAAAATTCGGCAAAAAATAGAGGAGATCCTCACCATGTTGGATGATCTCATCCTTCAACAGCACCTTAAGGCCATGGCCTGGGAGGAGGGGAGGGGGAATAAGGTGCCTTCTGCCGCAGTGTGGCATCAGCCGTAGTTGTGCAGCGCCCGCCGAAGTAGTGCGTTGGACGAACCACAGTGGAGCAGCTGCTGGAGACCATGAGAATGAGGGGCGGCGCCAGAGGGAGGAGCAGCCAGGGAGATTTGCCCCTACCCGCCAGCCATGTAGCCTAGCTGGACATAGCATCGTCGAGGACCAGGCCAGATGGGACCAGTGGCGACGACTCGCTGGAGGAACCCTAGTGCTGCAGGCAGGGGATCGAGGTAGAGGGAAAGGGGAGAGGAGATGCAAGCGGGCAGGGCAATGAATGCTTGCGTGTTTGTTTTTACTTGAGGGTCAGGTGTGACACGGGCGTCAGCAGATGCATTTTGAGTGTAATATAGGCAGACAACAGAGTCATTTCACTATTCCCCTTCCTTCAATTTTTAGTGAGGTTCTACCCGAAACACCCCCCTCCAAAGCAAAATTAGTTAAGCCCAAGCCCATAACTCAAGAATGACTTCTTTACATCTTTTATGGCTTATTTTGACAATATGCCCTGAAAAGGCGGAATCAAACTGGCCCTTAACCTGCAATTCAATTGTGTGTGCAATGATGAATCACTCCTGCCTGCTATCTGTACATTTAGTCATCATCATACATGGCATAACCTAATACATGTGCATTCCATTGTAGAATCTGGAATATGCAATGTTTATGTTAGTTCATACGTTGCACATGATGTTTAAATGCCCCTTAAATCTGGTCAGTCAAGTGATGGTCTTTAAGCCTCCTTCTTTGCTTCTTTTCTTGATATGTAAGATTTCCTCACACATATGTTCAGTTGCTTGTTTGCATCAGCCAGCCATACTAGGACTGTTTGCTTTGATTACTTGTTGTTCTTGACCTAACACTCTAACAGAGCTTGTCAACGATTTAAACACTAAGGGCTGCTGTAGTGGGGCCTTGTCTAACTCATAGGTGACATAAAGGTTTGGCTGTACACTACAGTAGGCTCTCCAAGAGTACCTGGAGATCCAGTTCGAAGGTATGCCTAGTTTTTATATAGTGCAGACATAGTAAATGCTCATTTCATTGTGTGCAAGTGCAAGAGATGCAGCATGTTTCATTATGTGGTGTTGTTTTGTTATAATCTCATCGTTTTGTGTTCAGAGACTGGAAAGTATGCATATTTATCTTCCAAGGAGACGAGTAACTAGTTTGTGTCACCTTGTAGAGGGGGTGCAATGAAGATAAGATTGAGGATTTCCAAGTACAAGATGTTAGGAAGGAGCCTTGCAAGAGAAGTAGGAGCTGCGCTGAGCCTCTTCAACCTGCTAAGGTAAGTCACTGTATGCAACTCAACAGTTCAATTCCTTGTTTGTTTCAGGCATAGTGAATTTTCTCTTTTCAATTGCTTTATTTGTCCTCAGTTAATGAGATGCCCAAATAATCATGCCTGATGTTGGTACTTGTATCACTATTAGTTGACATAATTAAAGGCCTTACCATTTAATTACTCTACCGAAGTGTGCCTGAAGCTTTGAAGTCTATTAACAAACTATTATTGCATGAGGCTCACAATCTAGTTTATACTACGCTAATGATTGCATAGTTTTGCCTGGTGTAGTATGTTTGTATGAAACCCTCTGCTGTTCATTATGCTCCCTAAGACTTTAATTGAGGCACAGAATGGTCAACTGCTTGCTTACTTATACGCAACGTGATGTCTAAATTTGTAACTTGTCTGTGTTTTCGATTGGGCCCCAACATCATGCTCCTTTGGTGAGCTAAGAGGGATTTCTGTATGCAGGCTGCACAGACTATCTTTTTATAATTTTTAAAATATCACGTGCTTATGCTTCATGACATGTAACATTTTTTTTGAAAGTGACTTGTAACATTATTGTTAGTCCTGTTTTGCCATGTAGTACAAAATAGTGTCTTGTTCGCTTCACTGCTATAACTATATTTTTGCCCTAGTCATGTGTACTTACAGAAACATTTCAGGATAAAGTGACATCAACACAAAGATCTGCGAGTAGTGCGGCATGGCCGTTACCGAATGATTATGGATTGGAATTGGAATGTGCTGATGTTCTCGAGCATCAACTAGAGGTGGCAAGACAACGTGTACATGATTTTCAATGTATAATCAACAAGTTGAGACTGGACATGCAGGTATTAGATGCAGGAGTCAAAAAAATGAAACAAGACACTGACGTAACCATGAATGAATTGGAGATTTTGCAGACTGAAATTTGTGCTATCTGAATCTGGCCAATCATATTTTCTGAAGAGATTATAGTTCAAATGGAGTTAAGTTGATGCGCGTCCATTATGTATGAGCTGTATTTGCCCAGTGTATGTAATTCGCTGTTTGTGTATGCTTTATTATCACCTGTGCCGAACCATAATGCCCAGTGGGTATAATCGGCTGTAATTTCTTTATTGTATAGTGTAGGATTATTCTACCTTTCTATGCCTTGATCTCTTTGTTGTATAGTGTATGCTTTTTAGAGGTGATAGTATTGAGTATGATAATTCTTTGAATATGCTATATCATTCAAACAAGGGCCAACTCGCCCGACCATGGCCCTTCACGGGCCGTCGGATCCATGGGCCTTGTACGTCTCGTAGGATCCATGGGCCTTGTACGTCTCGTAGGATCCATGGGCCTTCTACGTCTCATAGGATCCATGGGCCGCCGACTCATTTATGGGTCTTGTACGGGCCTTTAATGGAAACCGTACATTTTATGGGCTGACCATAATGGGTCGTTAATAGGCCGTATTTGGTGACGCTATGAAAATGGCCCAACAGACTAACGGTCCACAAACGGGCCGACTGTAACGACAGGCTGAATTTGGCCCACAAGCAGAAAATGATAGTAACGGGCCGTAAGTAACCGAATGCTGCAAATGAGCCCAACAATAAATGGGCCCTCAGAAGGCCGAAAGTTAACTTGGGCTAGAAACGGCCCAACGGAATAACGGGCCGTTAATGGGTATAAAGTGATACACTGTTCATTACGAGCCAGTTTCACCACGGACCGTTAATGGGTGTAAAGTAATACACTGTTCATTACGGGCCAGTTTCAGCACGGGCCGCTAATGGGCCTAGAGTTACAAAGGTCATCATATGGGCTGAAAGATGTCATGGGCTATACATGGGCCAGAAGTGAAAACGGGCTGGAATCATATTGGATGGCCCAGATGATGCTACTGGGCCTAATTCGGATAGGGCGTAACGGGCCTTGGGTTAGCGGGCTGTAAATGGGCTATATGCGAACAAGCCGTTAACTGGCTTTCCATGGGCCGGCCCGCCAGCTTTTGACCAAGTCAAACGGGCCGGCCTTTTCACAGGAATGGGCCACTGTTGGGCCATGCCATGTGTCGACGTATCATAGGCGCCTTCTGTCCAGTGAGTGGATGACATCTGTCCCAACGATGAGCCGACACGTGCTTCCTCTAGCCAATGATGATTTTACACATGGAAAATCTCCATTGGTCGGGGCTGTTAACGGGTTATCGGATCCAAAACCCAACCCGATAGCTTAACGGCATTCCGTTACGGTGGATGCCACGTGTCGGTCACCCTTGACGAAAGCACTTCTGTGACGCGTGATTTATCGTCATGGAAGTCGACACTTCCGTGATGATAATTTTGGTAATGTCATGAAACACTTCTATGACAACACATGTATGACTATCTTGATTCTGTCATAAATTTATCATGGATGTACATGCATGACAAAAAACGCGACCTACTGTGACAGACACGTATCATCACGGAAGTGTACTTTTTCTGTAGTGTTGGCCGTGCAACTCTAACGGATGGACCCAGGATTTCCCAATTCTGATGGACGAAAAAATACAAAGGTATTTATTGGCACCGTATTATTTCTCCTTTTTTCTTCAAAAACCACCAATGATTGATATGTTACATCTTTTATATATATATATATATATATATATATATATATATATATATATATATATATATAAATTTATATTATTTGTTGACCTCACTAGTGAGCAGTCTGGCATATACTCTCTTTTCATGGCAAGGCATTATGACAGCGAGAGACTAAGAAGTCCAACCACAAAGGTATGTTTGAAATTCTGTTTGTGCTTATCGCAATTTACTACATAACCATTTGTTTATGTCATATTCCTCCAGGAAAACATATCTGCATTTCGGTTGGCCACACTACAAGAAGTCATGAAGCTCAAGGACAACAAATCAGATGCACCACACATGGCAATGCAGCACATCAGAACAGCAATAAGCAGTTTGTAGGATTAGTCATATCCAAGCCCCAGATGAGGAATGTAACCTAGTCGGCTTTTCTTTTAGGATTACTTTAAAGTACCTAGGAGTTTGTTTTTGCACAAACATCCTACTTTTTGTACTATATGCACCTATCTTGGCAATCATAATAAATTACAAATCATTATTTTTGGGTTTATCAAATTCAGTACCTCACGAACAAAAAAATCCCAGGAGCATAACACCATAAATTACATAAACGATTACATAATGATCTTAATAGTTATCTAGTCCACATACCACACATGGTTGATAGCCTGCACAATCACATAATGATCTTAAAACTCATCTAGTCTAGATACCACACAGGGCTGCATCAACTAAGCAATCACAACACAACATACATAATTGATAAACACTTTAGGCAGGTCTCGAACTTATTTGGTCACAAGAACTCCATCAGCCCCACAAGTTGGTGAAGAGGCTGGCTCCCATCACCATGTAGCCACCAGTGCAAACAGTAGCACGCGACGCTGGCGCTGCAGCTTTGCAATCGAGAGGCGCATGCCCTCATCCATGGACACTTCATCCTCAAGCACCTCTTCACGCTGAACCTAGGTGGATGCAGTTGCTTGGATATGCTCTACATTTGGGCTGCGCCAACCATGCACGTTGCGGTCAAGGATTCTGTTATGCGCCTCGAGAGCCCACACAACATTCCTGAGACCCAGCAGAAGTTGAGTCAAAAATGGACTCATCTCATTGTCCACCCACTGAAATAAACCACAACCGAAAGACTGCCCCGATTATATCAGCAAACAAAATCTTCAATTAAATTAGTGCATTAGAAAAATGGCCGAATTAGATGAACTCACCCTCCCCCTTGGATAGGCAAGGTATCTCCTCCCTGGGTTGGAATCACTCCACGAGATCCACATCGGGGCTTTTGCCCTCGGAGTGCACAAACAAAACTTGGCCGGCTCGTATGCTAGAGGAGCCTGTCGGTACGGCACATGTGAGTGGCTCTGCCTGCGAGTGGAACCACCCGTCGATCTTGAGATGGACGAGCTCGACATTCTCACGATCTAGGGTTTGGGAGCTTCTGCAGCAGAGAGGGGATTTTTGTTGAACTGTGGTTGCAAGACGCATCTCCTGCCCAGGAAATGTCGGTGCGAGCTTTATTTATTGCTGCCTTGTAACTGCCCCCCTCGGCATGGCCTCAGACAAACATGGGCCACATCCAAACACAAACACACACTATGCACCAGCATAGCCCAGTCCAAACTCACACATAACTAGTTTGCGCCAGCTGGATGCATGCCGATGTCCACCCCCCCCCCCAACAAAATTTTCATCGGGTGAACGCCCTGGTCGTCACACGACCTGCATGCATGCATGCACACTGACTTGTGGACCAACTCAGTCCGGCCCAACCAGCACCGTAGGAAAATGCTCAAATCTT
This sequence comes from Aegilops umbellulata, assembly GCA_032464435.1. Lineage (NCBI taxonomy): Eukaryota > Viridiplantae > Streptophyta > Magnoliopsida > Poales > Poaceae > Aegilops > Aegilops umbellulata. The sequence goes on along the minus strand of CP136060.1, from coordinate 172,192,419 downwards.
CATTAAAAGCAGCCACCAGATTACACTGTCTATAGATGAGACCGTTTCTCATCACCAGTCTATCCCCCAACATCTTGCTCACAACACCACTCACACTAGATCTCAAGATATATAGCCAAGTTCTCCCCCCCCCCCTCAATGGACGAACAACAAAGATCAAGAGATACAATAGTCAACTAGAGTCCAAATCCTTGGACAGCCTCATATGGTGCACATTTCGTAGCAAGTTGTCACCAAAGGTAAGTTCATCAACGCATTCCCTCCCCCTCGGTTATATGCATGATCATTTTCCTTTCTATATCACAAGAAAACCTAATCTAGTTTTTTTCTCGGTATGTTCCACTAGGGCATAATCCACCCCCGCGCATGCTTTTGAAATGGAAGATTTACACCGTGCCAAGCTAGCCACCAGCCACACCACTGACAGTCTCGAATCATCTGATGCATCCCCTGTGTTGACCTCAGGGACTTCGATTAACAAATTTTGCTCAGTCATATCCATGTTCAGCAAATTAAAGAGGGATCTTGCCTGCCAAACAGGGCTTGGTGGCATGATGGATATGAAAGTACTATACAAGCTAAACTTGAAGCTAAGCGTGTATCTAATCACAAGAGTTGACGCTAATAAGTCAGAGATAGTACTTGATGACAATAGGAAGATACCATTAAAAGTTGTAGATTTCAGTACCATGTTCGGTTGCCCCAAGGCAAGAACGAAATAAAGTCTGGCACGTCGGAATTATCACCAGCTTGCATCCGCTCAATTAAATACGCAGAGGCCATCAGTGACAAAGGACCACATAGCTTGAAGGCTGTAGAAAATATATTGTCAAGATGCATCACAGAAGATAGCCCCCCGATTGATATAGATTGCTTCAAAATTGCCTATGTTATTTTCTGCATAGGCACTGTGTTAAACCCAGTAACCAAGCATGATTACGCAACTATTGGTTACTGGTCAGCCCTTAGAGAACCAGAGAAAATAAAACATTACAATTGGTCTGGTTACACAAAAGACAACTTGCTAAGAGGCGTCCGCAAATTCCACGCTGACGTGGAAGCGAAATCCAACCTGATAAACATTGTTGGATGTCATTTGCACCTACAGGTAAAAACAATAGCCCCCCCCCCCCCCGACTCAAATCATTTAAACATCAATGCTCTTTGTACTCAATATTTTTTCATTCGCTTTGGTATGTTTATGCAGTTAATTACACTGGATAATATAACGGTCTCTTCTTAAATGATCCGGGAAGGTGTTTTCCCAAGGATTGGTTGTTTTGACCAGGACACCATGCGCAAAGCAATTGATGCAATCAGCACACACATCGGTGGTGACACTACTTTCTGCGGAGAGAATGTATGTTTCTAACTTATTATTTTTGACTAATTATCTAAATCATCATTTAGCATGCAAAATATTAGTTAGTACCCACCGACATTTTTTAAAACCATTTATTATATATATCTTGATATCATCATTTTTCTGCACCATAGTGCCTTTTAGTAACTAACGTTGAGGAGGTCGTTCCTACGCAACAACTCCTCCGCACAACAGGACCGACCACGAAAAATATTTATGGAACAGTTGTTCCACAACCAGTGCATTCACAACAACCACACAAGCCATTTGTACGTGTTTTAACTCCAAAGACCGGTCCAAGGGAATTTGCTAGTCATCTCAAGAAGAACTACCCTGTTATTGTAAGCATTTTTTATATATCATCATGATTTTTGTTACAAACAATCCGATCCATTAGCTTACATCTCGTGTTTTTTCCTCGTCGGTCAGCTAGCACAATGGGAATAAATTTGCGGGAACACAATGCACGCGTCACTTCAAACATCAATGAGATAATGAATTCAACACAGGTATCCATGATGTCATTTCTCGATAAAATAGTCGATGACTTGGCAAACAACTACACATGTTGCAAATACCATGGTAGGGAAGAATGTGTCCTGAAACAACACAAGATCCACATGGGTAATATCTCTTTCTCTTGTCATTTGTCCAATTATTTTTACATTACCAGTAATCACCTAAAATTTTCAAACTCTCTTTGTAGTCAGCAAATGTTTTCACAACACCTTCCGTACCTAGATTACATGTTAACATCCCAGTACAGGCGGCAAGCCAGAGCAGCTCTACTGCTCATAGCGGTTTAATCAAGAGGCAGGCATCCGATATTAGCGGTCATGGTTCTGGAAGTGATAGCTACAATTTTTATGGACAAGAAGGTATGATCTAATATTCAGTTGGTTGTACGAACATTTTTTACCTTTTTGATTTATTTTTTAAATAGCAGGGAAACTTTATCCCAAGAACATTCGTATACAGCAACCCAATTTCGAGACAACTCCCGATTATGCTCAAAAGAGAACCAAGTCTACTAGAGACACCACTAGGAGTCAGAATCATAGGGAAGCAAAGGATAAGCTTGACCTTTTCATCGACGACCTTATCGCGCTAATGAACATCGGTTACCAAGATTCTCAACCTGAAGATAGAAAAGTTATTAGATTCAGTCAGTGCATCGAAGATCTGAAGAGCAAGGTCAGCATTACAGTAAGTATGTTTTCCAAGGACCCATGGTCTTCGGGATCATGCCCCCCCCCCCCCCCCCCCCGCTGCTCATCCCACAGTTGCACAAGCAGTTGAAAACTGGATATCCGCCGCTACACCCGCCACGTTAGCAAGGTAAGCATCAGATCTTGTTAGTTTTTTTAATCTATATACAATTTTATTTAATTTTATTACCTTGCACAATTCACATTTGCAGGGTTTGGATTGATCACCCATCTCCCAGGTTGTTGCTCATTGACGGTATAACAATTAACAATTAGGAAGGAAATCATAGGAGGTGACAAACTCAGCCACGATGGTTGCACACTTCTATGCAGGCGGATATGCCAGGTCGATATAATCAATTCCAAGGATGGCAAAGGAAAAGTCTGGCGCAAATTCATGGAACCAGACTTCGCGGTACCCCCAAAATCAAACTCACATAATAAATCTGAATCCGCCTTTTATATTTACTTATTCGTCTCATGTAATGGATGCAACTTATCATCATGGGCAACATCGACCCAAGACATGTGGTTTCTATTCAAGTACAATTCCTAGCTGATGACAGCATCCACTCATGTAGAATGGTAATATATGACTCTGCCATCGTTTATCATCACAATTGTTTTTTGTAACGGTTCTTTATTATTACTTTCACTACAAATGCCAGATAATTTGCCCAGTCACTTTCCACGATGGATGGGTAGCCTACATATTGGACATGATGAAAAAAAATCATTGTCATTGATCCTCAAGCCGGACGGGATGGATACTCCAACGAAAGAGTAGCCTTACATGAGCATGCCAGCCAAAAAATAATTGACGGTTTTTTCAGTTGTGTATCTCATTTCTTCAACCAGTGGCATTGCAACCAAGAGGGTTGGTCAAGATCTTTCCCAGTTGGTTTGAAAGACCATTTTTCCAGGTAAATATTGTGAAGAAGACTCCCAATTTTCCTATACATCAATGTTACCTCCCAATTTATTTTTTAAATTATATTAATATTCCCATTTTTGCAACCCACCTAAACCACTGGTTGCATTAATATTTAACAGCCACCCCTCCCATGTTTTGCTTTCTACTGTTATGCAACGAAGATTTTGGTATATGCTCTATTTTCATGGCTCGCCATCATGACGGTGATAAGCTAATCACACCAATAGACAAGGTATCCTTTTGAAGTTAATTCTAACTAGTATACCGATTAGTACAACATAGTGTAAGTTTATTCATAGGTTTCACCATTGTTACTAAGCAATAATTTTACGAAACAGGGCACTTTGTCAGAGTACCGTCGTGTCTCTTTGTACGAAAGCATGCATTTGGAAGGGAACAAGTTTGGCGTACCTAGCGAAACTCTTGACAACATCAGCAGTCATTCACGATGATGTAAACTCAGCCACTAAGGATTTCCCCCACACATCTATCTGATACATTCCATATCGAATGAACATTTTCATTTCATATGTAATGAACTATATTTATATCCTTAGCTCTCCGCCCCCATCCATGGTAGCATTTGTTGTTACCAATTGTAATATATAAACATTTTTCTTTGAAATACATTTTAGTACTACTCCATATCTCTGGAAAAAAATTCCGAAGCAGTTTTTTTCGTCTTGAAATGAAGACAAAACTTGTTTTATCCCCTTACTTATATTAATTGTTCCGATCTATGTTAATTTGTTTGACAGTTATAAAGTATAATACTTTTTTGAACACACATGCACAAAATTATTTTATCACCCTACAAGCTATCCATCATTATTTAAAATAACAACAAAACTAGACAAAAAATTATGCATTTTTCAAGCTTCTTTTCTTCATGAAAACTAGGGAAAAAATATTTTTCAGTATACATCGAATGCATCGCCCCTCCATTAAACTTTTTTCACAAGTGTACCTTATTATTTATTTAAATATCAAAACTATATAATTTTTTCAATATTATGTTGACCAGTGTACATTATGTTATGTTCTTTTTACACTAACAACCCCTATATAATTTTTTCATTTTTAACGTTCACGACGTTTAATATGTAGAAGCAATCCATTCAACATCACAATTGCTCACTATAACTTTTCTTCCTATTCGGCTACTAATTATCAATAAAGGACCACGACAATGTCTACAGTATGTTGGACCGGGATTTTTCTAATTTGCATTTATACATTTAATTATATCACTTGCATGTTCAAGAAGTCTTCTCTCCAATTCATTCTAACATCTACGACATTTCTTTTTAAATTTCTGTCAAATTTCACACGTAGGAACTAAGTCCGTTTTGTTAGTACTCCTAGCATTCAACCGTTCAAACGTTAAGATTATATAATTAAAAATGCCATCTCAGCTTAGGAATTTTCACAGACGACTTCAATAATTTCCGAATTCCCAACCAAAATTCATACCATTTAGTTCTTACGTTGTACTCTCAGCACAACTTCAAATTCATCAAGCGTACTGTCGAATCCCAACCAAACACATGCCCCTATTGAAAACTCAGTATCACCAAGAACTAGAGACACATTAGATCATCACAGGAAACATAAAATACAAAACCATTTTGTTCCTTCTGTCTAACTAAAGAATCAGACAGTCTTTGTACATGAACTTAGATATCGTCGTCCCAATCACAATGAACATCATACATACAATTCAATAAAACAGGCCACCAAACATTGCTTAGAAATATATCATACAATAAGGATAAGTTTACTTAGTCTCCCACCTAGTGATATTCATACAATAAATACTGTCTCCTCAAACAACTTAAGCATAGTGGACAGTGAACATCACACTGTTTTTTGGGAAATTTATATTGCATAGATAGTAATGTCGAAGCTACATCAGCATGATCTTCAACAAATTCTTCTCTGTTCAGCGGAACAAGAACCCTGGCTTGTCTCCGACGTTTCCTTCCATCGTCAATATTTCATATGCCATCTTCTTGCGTTTCCGCAGCAGCACCCCCTAACAAGTTCACATCATCAAAAAATCAATCATTGAAACAACAAATTTATGTTTCTCATTCATGGTGCACAAAGTTTTGTTACCTCCTCAAATTGGTTCTGCAGCACTTCACACGTGAAGTTTTCAGCATAGTGCAGCACATAGACACCCGACTCCCATCTACAACACAATCACAAGCAATATGTGATCAGCAGGCTGTATATATACATTGAGTAGATAAGTATGCGAGCAACGGCACTTACGAAGCACAAGGTGGGTGCATGAAGCTATTGAACCGAACATGCCAATTCTCTGGCTCCAAAACCCACCCCTCGTTGCCGAACAGCCCACCTGCCTGCGCCATCCCTTGAAACATGAGCTCAATAGTTGCCCCGTGCTTTGATACATATTTAGCTTCATTTTCATATGTAATCACTGGGTCCAATACATGTAGTATCTTATCACGCATGTCAAAACCATATCCACCCCAAGTCTGATCTAGCTGTACTGGAGCCATTATCTACAGCAGAAGGATTTTTTTATCACAAACCAGTAATACAGAGCATGAATAGAAAAGCATAATGCCACAAACTTCTGAAAATACCAACATCATTAATCTAGTTGTTTAGAAACTCACCAGCCTAGTGTGCAATGGACCAAACCCAGGCCTAAGAGGTGTTAACAAGCTACGTATGTACTCCAGGTCCCGATTAGCAATATCCACCGAGAAATTCATCTTCATATAGGAACAAACAAAACAAGTTAGCAAATTGACAAATCCATCTTCATATAGAAACAAACAAAACAAGTAAACAAGATTACTTACCAAGAGCTCAACCGAAACAAGTCGCCTCCATTATGGTCCTTCAAAGCCTCTTGGCATTGCAATTTCCTTCTCGTTGAACAAACGAACACCAGTTTCCATCATCTCTATATCAAATGGCACGTTATGCTTCACCTTCTCCTTGAATGTAGTTCCTTTCATCCTAATCAACCAAGGTAGCACATGATGGAACCAGATCCTGCATGAAACAAGAATTTTCAAGGTGGTTAGCACTCCACGCAATACACATTTGAAACATTTCCATATATGTTAAGAATCTCACTTCTTCAATTCAGAGCTTTCGCACAGGTGGACAGATTCATAACATTCCATGACCAGTTCATCAGGAACCTCTTGATGGCGCAAACCGACATCAAATGGAGAAAGGGCAAACACGATCTGCTCCACTAACTCTAAAAATAAGATATCACATGGCACTACAAACCAAACAAACCAAACAGAAGCCAAACAGTATTAAGATTTCGACCTTCTTACCTTGATCAATACCAGGAGCAGGCATATCTGCAAAACAAATCAGCAAGGCAAGTTATTTTCCATAATGAATCTTTCAAGGCATATTATAACATGTATATCGATTGGCTAGTGACAATCACCTTGGATCATGATAGCATCTGGCAAGGGGGCAAGCTCAGCATTTGAAGCCATCGCTGCACCACCCTCGTTCCCCATCATGTTGCTAAATGCACTCACAACATCAACCATATCAGGATGGGCAGGATCGCCACCTAGTCCACAGTTCACTAGAGTCGGATGCTTTTGTGTTGGCAAATTCATATTGATGCGGTCACTAGGCGGGTAAGAGTCAAATGCTGGCCCAGCTGAACTTGACCCACTCACCAAGTTAACGGCCTCTGTTCCAAACAAAATGTTATCAAACCAAGTTATTGAGAAACTATTTTTCCTAGTTTACATCAATGAAATAAACTGGACATACCATTGCATGTCATTGTAGGAGTAGTGAAGCCAACACTCCTAGACACCGGAACCCATTTTTCTCCAGAAAGCATGCACTTTAATGGATCAGCCACATTAGAAGTCCCACCCATCACACCTGTCAAACGCATTCCGATTTTTTATATGTCAACTAATAACCACACCGACCGGTCATCAATCATTTTGTACACGTAGCTTCCAATTGTCTGTGAGCACAGAACTTACTTAGGTAATAGTCAAGTCTAAACCGATGAGCACTGGACTGTTCAGTAACATTTACATCATCCACCGAACTTGTACTTATCGGAATGTCAACAACAACTCCCGAAATTGATGGATGGCAATCATTATAACACTCATTGTTCACCATCATTAATAGCAGACCAAATTGCAACCAACAATGGTGACATCTGTTATTTTACTCCTAATTATACTGCAATATATGAAAATCAATTTTTGTTTTCCACCTTTATTTAAATCAGTTTATCAGCACCATCACTTCTCGATTTCTTTGCTAAAGCAATTCCCCCCATTTTAATATCCCAACCGCCAGTGGGCAGCATTTCTTCTAACCTAAGCTTGTTTCTAACTTGGTTTTATTTTAATTAGCTAGCAACCTTAAAAAAATACATTTATCAGGTACACACGCTTTTTTTGCATCCCCAGAGCAATCTTCTTTTACATAGCTACCAGCCATATTAATATACATTTACCGTCTTTAGAAGATTATTTTAACTAGCTAGCAACCATATTTATAAACTTCCATACACAAGTCAATTCCTGAAAAATATATTGAGGAGCTTTTTTTAACAACTCATTTGTGTTTGAATATAGTAAGCATTCAACAGAACAACAATTAACCTAGTATCCAATTATACAAACGTTTCAGCAATAGATTAATTAATCAGCAAGAATAATTTTTTCATCAATTAGCGAGCTAGCTTTTGTCATGCAGCTACTTTATATTGAAAAGTTACAAACAACATTTATATACATTTCCTAACCAAAAAAAAAAACTTTGCAAGCCAATAGTTACTATCCGAGCAGTATCAGTTACCTCAAATTTAAAACTCTTATATCTCAAATTAATTTATCATCAAAATCAAAGAAAATATGATACAACTTTATATTTTATCAACAATAATAATCCAATTCAATCGTTTACTTTTTCACCACCACATCTTTTGTTACGCAGCAGCACGTTTAATATGTAGGAGATCATTTAAATAAGTAAATGCTTTTGAAATAATCTGCAAGATTATTTCAAACATAACACCTCGAAACATTTTTCAATGTTAACAAGCAAGAAATTACTAAGCAGTGTTTTTTATAGTCTTGACAAATCAGGAAACTTTTTTTAAACTATGCACCAGTAGATACATTTCAAAGTCATATACCTTTGTATTTAGCTTTACATCATTTCTAATAGCTATGTTCCCAACACAAAAGAAGACTCAACTTTTTTTAAATAATTTGTGCTATGTCAATGGACATTTTTATATATTACTATGTAACTTATACTAAGTAGATTTAGTAGAATATTTTTTCACCAACATCATTAATCCTAGGTCATACTTTTGTAGGATTAATTTGTAGGAGTCATCTAACCTTTACCCTTGTTATCACACATCGCCCTTGCCCCTACAAACAATTAGAAATCACAAAAATAATAAGTAATTAACCTTCAAACCACGTTCTCTCAAATCAAATAAGTGGTAACTTTTTTATTCTATTATAATCAACTCACCAGCATAACAGCTAGCATTGCTGTTGTAATTTCCCCGGACTGACCCCCCACATGCCACATTTCTTTCCAGTCCCAACAAAGCGTTTTCAACTGTAAAAGAGAAAGACGTACCAAGGCATTAATTATCATATACAGTTAGATTTTTACAGTTCATCCAGGGACTTATGTCACTTACTCGACATGTCGAACGTTTTGTTCTCCAACCCGTAGAACCACGGTTTGCTTGCATCAGCTTGCTGGAAGCAATCACCCAGCACTCTGTCAATCTCTCCAACAATGCCATCTTTCAGCATGCACATGCGTCTCTTGTTCCCCTCAGAGATTACAGCGTCCATTTGCGCACGCAGCCTTCTGCTGTGCAATTCCGAAGCAGCAAGTTCCTTCCCCAATGTAAGCAACTTCAGGTTGGTCTCAGCATCGATCCTTGCCTTCTCCCTCTCTAGGACAGATGCAGCTATATCTGCAACCTGCAGCATAGGATCCAAAAAAAATAGTTTCCCTTGTTAGTTTAGCTAGAAGGATCATCTTGTGCCTAAACTGTTTTCATTTTGGCACTAGTTCTAACCTTCTTTCTGAACGCTGCCATATCAATTGCAGGTGGACCACCTCCACCACCTGTACTAGATGCGTCGCTCTCATGCCCACCCCCTCCCACCTGAGTTGGTACCTCCCCATCTGCCTCCCCGCTAGCACCCATGCTGCTGTCGGAATGTTCTTGCCCCTGCGCATGCACACACACTTCATTAAATTCTCAAGTTGTCTCCTTTTTCTGCGTAACACATATTAAACATGCATGTACTCGCCCTCACCCGATAAGATGAATAAATCTCAGGTGGTGCATAACGCCTGATGACTCTTCTAAGCCTTGACTGGCCGTAAGCAGCAATCCTGGGTTCTCCTAGGGTGGCGATCTCGCTCGTCAAGTACTCACAAGACTCGCAAAAAAGGATCTGCGTCGATATTTAAGCAAAGCTGAGTACTCTCCCAACAAAACCCATTGTTAGTATTTTACATCTACCACTACAATCTACTCCCTCCGTTCCGAATTACTTGTCTTGGATTTGTCTAGATACGGATGTATTTAGACTCATTTTAGTGCTAGATACATCCGTATCTAGACAAATCCAAGACAGGTAATTCAGAACGGAGGGAGTAGTTACCTGCGGGATTAACATGCACCCTTCAAGCACGATCCTCACGTGCCGATGCTGCAGGCTTTGACGCGCACGTCGAGTCCCATGCCTGAGGCTTTCAACGATGTACTCGGTGACATCATACTTGTCGATATCATCTGGGTACTGCACCATGTACAGTATCTCGTCTGCAACCTTTGCCTACGGATCTTGAGGAGCTAGGAAAGTTGAGAACGCTAGCATCGTATATGCCACCTTTATTTTCCTCCTAACCGCCGGTGTAAGTTCTTCTCTTCTTGCATTTTGAAGAATGGTCTTCAAACGCAAAATAGAGATGGATGCACACTTGGCGTAGTCGTTGCCAAGCAGATCGTGCACTCTCTCAAGCACCTCTAACCTATTGCCCAAACACATCCTACGCAGAACACACGTCCGGCCACCCCCTCCTACCAAACCAAGTATTCTACGTACTTCTCGAGCGTTTATATCCCTAAAACGCCCGTCAGCCAGATCCAATCTCATAGTAATCGGATCTATTTTTGAAAGCAACCACAAGCAAAAAACACGATCTGTGTTCCCTCCCGGTTTGAGCTTAAGGAGGGCAGCCATGCCACCCTCCCCCAGGATTTCCTCAAGCGGAGCATCCCAGTTGCACTGAGCTCGGAGAAGATGAACAAGGGAGTACGAGGTCATTACCCTTCCTCGTCGTGGAGGTAGGGTTTCCGCGGCACGCGGTGAACCATCCGCCATGGCCTCATCCGCAGCCACCGAATCGACGTGGACGTAGTCGCCATCCATGTCATCTCCCTCGACAGCCTCGCCGCCATCCACACCATCGCCACCAACTTGAGGAGCGGAGACGCGCCTCCTTGCCGTGTCCTTTGCCGAGCAGAAGAAGCTCGGCCTCATCTCTCCGCTACAACTTAGCTAACCTATCCCCTACGCGCAGCACCGGAAGCGCTCTGTTCTTGCTCTGGAATGCTGCTAGTCTGGTCAGTGAAGCTTGGTGGTGGTAATAAGAGAGGAGAGATGTGATGATAGAGATGAGGCATGGGGCAGATAGGAGTAATGGATGGGAGGAACGAGCCGCTCCCCCTCTCTGACATCCAGAGGCTCGAGCTCAAAGAACAATGCCGCATTCAAAACCCACCCACCCCATGTACATGTTTATTGCAGGCAATGGCTTTGGCTGCATCTATGTCCAGGCGCGGAGACAGGGAGACAAGTCGCGCACAAACAAACAGTAAACGAACGATCCCTCCACTTCTCTCACCCAGGAGTTTCAAATATATCCAAGCTAGCACTGCGTTTGGATGTCTCCATCGGAGGCCTGGAATCTGAATTGTTATTCCTAAATTTCAATTCATATGTTTGGCTGGACGCCAAATTGGCAGACTGAAATGAAACGAAAACGCTGGCTGAATTACCTCCCATGTGAAGTGCCTGCCCGCAATACAGAGCCGTCCCGCTCCGAATCGTGCTGAAGTCAGCCTCCCCGCAAAACATACCGCTTCGTCGTTCCCTCCTTCACGAACAGAAAAGGACATCGGAGAGAAAACGGAGGCGACGGCCACGGAGCAAGCGGCCACCACGGACCCGGCCGGCGTCCAGAAGGCGGCGTCGCAGGTCCGCCGTCCTCCTCCCCCTCCCCCCCTCCTCGTACTAGGTCACTCCTCCTCCTGGGTCGCGACTCACTTCCCCATCCCCCGTCCCCAGATCTTCCCTGCTCACTCATCTCCCCCGTCGCCGGTCTCTGACTCCTCCACGGGTGAGCCTCCCTTCCCCATCCCGGCGGTGGTCGCTCCTCCCTTCCTCGTCCCTGATTGCTTCTCCTCCGGCGGCGCCCTTCTCTTCCCCGTCTGCAGCGTCCCTGACACCATCCCCTTCCCCTCGTGCTCGCCGGCGTGGCCGTCCTCTGCTCTGGATCCCGCGGTCGTCGGAGTTTCCCATACACGAGGAGCTGCGCCTGCATGAGCTTGGCCCATCACGCTCGCCGGCGTTGCTCCATCACGGTCCCGGATGGTTGGCTAACCATTGGGGACGACTGCATCCTGTGCACACCGTCAATTCCATTGTATGACATCCAAACGTAACATTGGTATTGCTAGCTTATGTAATTCCAACCGGCAATATTTTGTACATCCAAACATCTATATTGGTATTGAAGCCCATTGCAATACAAAGGTTGAATTGGTATTGGATCCAATGCAATTCAGAGGTTCTCAATGGAGACATCCAAACAAAGCGTAGCAGATTTTGTGGCCCGGTCACAGCCAATGGATAGGCGGACACGTGTACAGGCCAGTATAAAAAGCAATGGAAACAAACAAAAACCATTCGCCCATTAGGTAATCATTTTTTGAAACAGTTTTGAAACATTATGGCAATTGCAAAAATACATTTTTCTTTCTCGTAATAAATTTCAAAATGCCACTCTTGACAAAGGTGAACCAAATCGTACATAATTAGTTTTGTTTCGTTTTGATAACATAATCCCAGTGCGATACCACTAAACAGAATACAAAAGCGACATCCCAGTACAAATCAATTCATAGCATACTCACAACATTCAGGCTTCGATATGCAGCGCACTTGATTAGTTTATAAAACACCTAAGCAAACGAAGCATGTATACTGGCCCGATCCCTAAACTATTCACGACGTCCAGTAAATCTCGCAACTAATTTGTTATAGGGTTACATATGTCGTCCTTCTGCAACAAACTTTCATCGATAGCCCTCCCTCTTCCATTAAGACTGGTTTGTCGAAGAACGCGGAGGGGGTCGACCTTGTAAACAACAATTGTATATCTAAAAATGTCTCTTCTCGCAGCCCGCATCTTACTGGTGTGGTTGGTCTGTAGTATACCACGTGATATGTATAAGACGATCTTTATTTTTGTTAGACAGTCCCATCGAAAGCAAATTTCTCTTGTTATTCAACTAGCAACTGAAAGCCAAACAAAATACATTGTAGTCACGAGTAGTAACTACCACATTAACTCTAATTATAAACTAGTTTATCTCCCAACGCTTAAATAACCCATTCTCATTTAAGCTAATTCCCTTTAGTCCGCTTCGATGCTTGGCTGTCAACTTCCTCCTCCTCAGACTAGCTACAATGGAGAGTAACATACACTAGTAACATACACATTTCTCTAGACTATGTTACTACCTCAATAGTGGGTAGTAACATAAGTGTGGTAACATGCAAAGCTTCATTTATTAGGTTATAGACTCATATTGCATTGGGACATGTGATGTTACAGTAACTAGCTAAGTTACTAGTACTACATCTCTCCTCATTAACTCATTGCCACGTAAGCAAATTTGCTGAGTTGGACTCGATGTTACTACCGAAGTTACTCCCACTGTGTCTAGTCTCAGCATAGCTCATACCACGCTTCCCTAGCACGCCTCCAGTCGCAGAGAGCGTGGCGCTCGAGGCGTGGTCTCCATCACTCGGCAGTGCGTCTTCAAGCAACCCAACCATTGGGTCAAAATCTCCACACCCCTCGACCAAATCTCTAGCTCGGCGGTGATAGGTGTACCCGGCAACAGGCCTTTCTTCAGCAGGCTAAGTACATTTAGTTTGCAAAAATATATTAGTTGACAAGTGGACGGAAATCATTTTAATCTGATTATAATGCTACGCCATGTTTCGACATCTGAAAACGCACCTTGTATGTCAAACCTTCGTCACTTGAGAGCAGAGACTTTGCTTCTACACCGCTAACTGCTCCATATTCTCGTGGCTATGACTAACACTCAGATTCTGGCAAAGTGCAAGGATGATGTTGGGCCTTTTGCCGCGACGGATGTAGTGGTCAAGCTCAAGGGCTACACATTCACTTTCAGGAGGGAGCCTGCAGGATATACTCCGGATTCAGACTTTGTTCCATTCATTTGGAGACGCAAAGATGATAATGCTGATGATGATAGCGGTGCGAAGGAGAAGGATAATGAGATGGACACCTCGGAACACACTGGCAACCCAACCATCAATTCATCTTCTAGTACTGCCCAAGCGGAAGACATTCAAATGCCTCAGGTGCAACGACGGGATCTCGCGAGCATTGGCCTTGGTGGTGTGCCAGGAGGTGGCCCTTCAGCTGTAGTCACTCCGTTCAACTCCAAGTCGGTGCAGGCCACCGGCCTCTCGGCGGGACGCCCGGACTCATCATCGGTGCACCGACAGCTAGCGGGTCAGGTGGTGTTGCAACCGTCGTCGCCAACACCGACGGTAGCGACACAACTGGCTGCTTCCATTACGGTGCAGGACAGAGGCGACACGGCATGGGGACCGGACGGGGCTTCGAAGCACCAGAAACTAGCTGCGCTGCAGGCGGTCACCCAGCTACCTGCTCGTGATGAGCTGGGCAAGCTGGCCCTGGCTGGGTGTGGCGCTGAAGGCCCGGCCTCCCATGTACAACCATGCATGCATACTATGGCTGGGCGTGGTGCCGCAGGACCGGAGTGGATGCATGCACCGGCTGGCCATGGTGCTGAACGGCTGGCCTCGGGTGTGCAGCCATGCATGCATGCACCCGTGGCTGCTCTTAAGCCCCAGGTGAAGGCCATGCAACCTCCTGTTGTACAGATTGTAAAGACAGTTGGCTCTACGAGTTTGGACGCCCTTCAGCTGCAGGTGGAGCCGACCACGTCCATCTCTACCGCATTCACTGGTACGACTGGTCCGGCCCCTCTTCAGACAATGACCTCGTCGTTCGAGCCTGTGGTTGAGATTGTCGGGGAGGGGGTTGCTACTCCACCATCATCCCCTTCACCGGCAGTAGAGCAGGCGCCACAACCTCCAATGGGGATGACACCTACACGACGGAGTAGTCGGCATTCTGTTGCCGACGACGGTTCTATGGACACAGATGAGGACTCTTTGGCCAAGGCTATGCGGGGTAAGGCAGCGCAAAACCTCGACAACCAAGGTATTACGTCGTCACCCAAATCCTTTTTAGATTTTTCTAATACTGCCATCGTTTCTAAGTTAAATAAAGTGGGTGTCAGTCTTGGAAAGAATGAGAAGGATATTTCTATTTCGACTAATGCTTTGAAACATGTGGAATATGACCGATTAAAAGTTACTCCACGTGTTTCTAGCAAGTCTTATGTCTCCTGTACTGATGAGGAAGAGTTGCATGCCACATCAGATGGTCAGCTACTCTCTCATTTAGTAGGGGCGGTTTCGGACGTGGGTCTAGATGAACCCGGGCTTAGTTCATTGATTGAGCTTACAGCATCCGGACGTAAATCAAAGACCGCACGTTCGAAATAAGATAGTAAGTCCCAAAAGAGGGCAAAGTGTTCTAAATCTCCTATTGTTTCCTCATGAATGGAATGTTTTTTAATAGCAGAGGTCTTCGTGACTTGGCTAAACATTTATTCATTGCAGAATGTAATAGGGAATACAATTTAGATTTTTTGGCTATCTCTGAAACGGGTAACGTGATTTCTCAGTAGGTCTGCTTAACCGTCTTTCTGGCGGGATAGACTTTACTTGGGTTTCGCGACCACCTAGAGGTCGTTCTGGGGGCATTTTACTTGGCGTAAATACAGGGACTATGGATGTTTTGGCTAGTTCGAATGGTGAGTTTCACGTTAAACTCCATATTCACAACAAGGCCGACAACTTCACATGGACCCTCGTCGCCGTGTATGGGGCAACCCAGGATGAGTTCAAGGCCGATTTTCTTCGTGAATTGGTTAATCTGGTGAAAGATAATCCCTATCCCATTCTTATAGGTGGGGATTTCAACTTGCTTCGATTTCCAAATGAGAAAAGCCGTGGTAGATTCGATAATCATTGGCCTTTCCTTCTCAATGCTGTCATCGACAGTCTAGATTTGCGAGAGGTTTCTATGATTGGAAGACAATTCACATGGGCGAACAGTCTTCCGGAACCGACATATGAGAAACTAGATCGCGTTTTAATGGATACCAACTGGGAATCAAAATTTCCTATGGTTTCTGTTCGTGCTCTACCTCGTATCGAGGCTTTATCAGACCACACACCCATTCTTCTAACTATTGGGTTGCCACGACCACAACATAGACGCAAGTTCAAGTTCGAACTTGGGTGGTTGCTTCGGGATGGCTTCCATGACATGGTCAAGGAAGTGTGGGAGAAACTAGTCGCCGGGCCTACCCCAATACACAGATGGAATAACAAAATGCGTGCATTACGTAAATTCCTTGGTGGTTGGGCCAGGCATATGGTGGGTATCCTCAAAAAGAAGAAGCTTCGTCTTTCATCTATCATTGATGAATTAGAAGCTTTGGCAGAGGTTAGACCTCTATCTGAGCATGAAATTGAGATCAAGAATCATTCAAATGCACAGATAGCAAACATGCTGCGTGAAGAGGAACTCAAATGGTACCAACATTCTAACTCGCGATTTATCCTAAAAGGTGATTCGAATACTAGATATTTTCATGGAGTCGCCAATGGCAGACACCGGAAGAAAATTAGTCATTCCCTACAACAGGATGAGGGAGTGATTGAGGGGCATGAGCAACTTAAATCTTATATCACTAATTATTATAAAAATCTGTTCGGAGCCCCAGAGGAAGGAAACTTCTTGATGGATGAGACCCGAACAGATGACATCCCTCAGGTCTCTGATGAGGAAAACAACCTTCTAACAGCCCCATACTCTGAGGAGGAAGTTAGAAAGGCGGTTTTCCTAATGGAGCATAAGAAAGCCCCGGGTCCGGATGGTTTTCCTGCTGAGTTCTATCAGAAATTCTGGGAAGTCATCAAACCGGATCTCCTACTTTTGTTTACCGACCTACATGCTGGCCAACTAGAATTGTTCCGCTTAAACTTCGGTGAGATTATTTTATTACCTAAGGTTAATGAGGCTGAACGAATACAATAATATAGACCTATTTGCCTCCTTAATGTTAGTTTTTAAATATTCACAAAGGTTGCGACTACTAGGCTAAATTCGGTTGCTGAACATGTGGTTCGGCCTTTACAGACAGCTTTTATGCAAGGCAGACACATCCTAGATGGAGTTGTTATCCTTCATGAAACAGTCCATGAATTACACCGGAAAAAGTTAAATGGGGTGGTACTCAAAATAGACTTTGAAAAGGCTTATGACAAAGTCAAGTGGCCTTTTCTTCAACAGACTCTCAGAATGAAAGGATTTTCTGAAGAGTGGCGCGCTATGATCCATAGCTTCGTTTCTGGAGGTAGTGTTGCCATTAAGGTCAATGATGATATTGGAAACTATTTCCAAACGAAGAAGGGATTGCGACAAGGTGACTAGGTATCGCCCATGCTATTCAATATAGTGGCGAATATGCTAGCGGTCATGATTGAGCGTACCAAGGTTGATGGCCAAATTGATGGGGTAGTAAATCACCTAGTTGATGGTGGTCTCTCTATACTTCAATATGCCGATGATACGATTCTCTTCATGGATCATGACCTCGAGAAAGCGAGAAATCTGAAACTAATTTTATCAGCATTCGAGCAACTCTCGGGGTCTAAAGATCAATTTTCATAAAAGTGAGTTGTTTTGCTTTGGCGAGGCTCAAGACGAGGCCCACCTGTACGCTGAACTGTTCGGATGCGGGTTGGGTCAGTTTCCGATCACATATCTGGGGATACCGATACATTATCGGAGACTCACAAATGCTGAATGGAAACACGTCGAGGAGAGACTGCAAAAAAGACTTAGCAGTTGGAAAGGTAAACTGCTGTCTCTGGGTGGAAGATTGGTACTCATAAATTGAGTACTTAGTAATATGGTACTATATATGATTTCCTTCTTCCAGTTACCGAAAGGAGTTTTACATAGATTGGATTATTTCTTTTGGCAAGGAGATAGCGAGAGTAAGAAATATCGAGTGGCTAAATGGAGTGTGGTTTGCTGTCCCAAAGACCAAGGCGGGTTGGGCATTCATGACCTTGAGGTTAAGAATAGGGCCCTCCTCGGCAAATGGTTGTTTAAATTACTAACGGAAGATGGTGTATGGAAAACCCTCCTAAGGAGGAAATATGTGGGTTCCAAGGCGATATCCCAAGTATATTGGAAGCCTGGGGATTCCCACTTTTGGGCAGGTCTAATGGCTACGAAGAAATATTTCTTCTGCTATGGATCCTTCTCGATTAAGGACGGCTCGGAAATTAGATTCTGGGAGGACAAGTGGTTAGGAAATGCCACACTCCAGGAACAATATCCGGCTCTATACAACATTGTATGCCACAAAGGTGATACTATCGCCACGGTAATGGAATCATTTCCACCAAATGTCACGCTCAGAAGAGACTTAATTGGACCCAGACTCCAATCGTGGAATATCCTGCTCCAACGGTTGTCCTGTTGGGGGACGTAGTAATTTCAAAACAATTTCCTACGCACACACAAGATCATGGTGATGCATAGCAACGAGAGGGGAGAGTGTTGTCTATGTACCCTCGTAGACTGAAGCGGAAGCGTTGACGCAACGTAGAGGAAGTAGTCGTACGTTCTCCTCGCGATCCAACCGATCACAGCACCGTTACTTCGGCACCTCCGAGTTCTTGGCACACGTTCAGCTCGATGACGATCCCCGGGCTCCGATCCAGCAAAGCGTCGGGGAAGAGTTCCGTCAACACGACGGCGTGGTGACGATCTTGATGTGTTACCGGCGCAGGGCTTCGCCTAAGCACTGCAACGATATGACCGAGGTGGAATTTGGTGGAAGAGGGCACCGCACACGGCTAAGGAAAGATCTCAATGATCAATTGTGTGTCCAAGGGGTGCCCCTTGCCTCAGTATATAAAGGATGGAGGAGGAGGAGGCCGGCCAAGCCAATTGGTGCGGCCAAGATATGGAGTCCTACTAGGACTCCAAGTCCTAGTAGGAGTCCACCAAGAGGGGAGGAAGGGAGAAGGAATAGGAGGAGAAGGAGAGGTGGCCGGCCCCCTTTTCCCTAGTCCAATTCGGACTAGAGGGGAGGGGGGGCGCAGCAGCCTTTTTTTCCTCTTCCCACTAAAGCCCATCAAGGCCCATTACTTCTCCCGTAATCCCGTAACTCCACGGTACCTCCGGAAATACCCGAACCACTCAGAACCCTTCCGATGTTCGAATATAGTCGTCCAATATATCGATCTTTACGTCTCAACCATTTCGAGACTCCTCGTCATGTCCCCGATCTCATCCGGGACTCCGAACTCCTTCGGTACATCAAAACTCATAAACTCATAATATAATTGTCATCGAAACCTTAAGCGTGCGGACCCTACGGTTCGAGAACAATGTAGACATGACCGAGACACATCTCCGGTCAATAACCAATAGCGGGACCTGGATGCCCATATTGGCTCCTACATATTCTGCGAAGATCTTTATCGGTCAGACCGCATAACAACATACGTTGTTCCCTTTGTCATCGGTATGTCACTTGCCCGAGATTTGATCGTCGGTATCCAATACCTAGTTCAATCTCGTTACTGGCAAGTCTCTTTACTCGTTCCGTAATACATCATCCCACAACTAACTCATTAGTTTCAATGCTTGCAAGGCTTAAGTGATGTGCATTACCGAGAGGGCCCAGAGATACCTCTCCGACGATCGGAGTGACAAATCCTAATCTCGAAATACGCCAACCCAACATCTACCTTTGGAGACACCTGCAGTACTCCTTTATAATCACCCAGTTACGTTGTGACGATTGGTAGCACCCAAAGTGTTCCTCCGGCAAACGGGAGTTGCATAATCTCATAGTCATAGGAACATGTATAAGTCATGGATAAAAGCAATAGCAACATACTAAACGATCGGGTGCTAAGCTAATGGAATGGGTCATGTCAATCAGATCATTCAACTAATGATGTGACCTCATTAATCAAATAACAACTCCTTGTTCATGGTTAGGAAACATAACCATCTTTGATTAATGAGCTAGTCAAGTAGAGGCATACTAGTGACACTCTGTTTGTCTATGTATTCACACATGTACTATGTTTCCTGTTAATACAATTCTAGCATGAATAATAAACATTTATCATGAATTAAGGAAATAAATAATAACTTTATTATTGCCTCTAGGGCATATTTCCTTCAGTCTCCCACTTGCACTAGAGTCAATAATCTAGTTCACATCGCCATGTGATTTATCAGCAATAGTTCACATCACCATGTGATTAACACCCATAGTTCACATCGATATGTGACCAACACCCAAAGGGTTTACTAGATTCAGTAATCTAGTTCACATTGCTATGTGATTAACACCCAAAGAGCACTACGGTGTGATCATGTTTTGCTTGTGAGAGAAGTTTAGTCAACGGGTCTGCCACATTCAGATCCGTTATGTATTTTGCAATTTTCTATGTCTACAATGCTCTGCACGGAGCTACTTTAGCTAATTGCTCCCACTTTCAATATGTATCTAGATTGAGACTTAGAGTCATCTAGATTAGTGTCAAAACTTGCATCGACGTAACCTTTTACGACGAACCTTTTTGTCACATCCATAATCGAGAAACATATCCTTATTTTACTAAGGATAATTTTTGACCGATGTCCAGTGATCTACTTCCTAGATCACTATTGTACTCCCTTGCTTAACACAGTGTAGGGTATACAATAGATCTGGTACATAGCATGGCATACTTTATAGAATCTATGGCTGAGGCATAGGAAATGACTTTCATTCTTTTTCTATCATCTGCCGTGGTCGGGCTTTGAGTCTTACTCAATTTCACACCTTGTAATACAGGCAAGAACTCTTTCTTTGACTGTTCCATTTTGAACTACTTCAAAATCTTTTCAAGGTATGTACTTATTGAAAAACTTATCAAGCGTCTTGATCTATCTCTATAGATCTTGATGCTCAATATGTAAGCAGCTTCACCGAGGTCCTTCTTCGAAAAACTCCTTTCAAATACTCCTTTATGCTTCACAGAATAATTCTACATTATTTCTGATCAATAATATGTCATTTACTTATCAGAAATGTTGTAGTGCTCCCACTCACTTTCTTGTAAATACAGGCTTCACCGCAAGTCTGTATAAAACTATATGCTTTGATCAACTTATCAAAGCGTATATTCCAACTCTGAGATGCTTGCACCAGTCCATAAATGGATCGCTGGAGCTTGCATATTTTGTTAACACCTTCAGGATCGACAAAACCTTCTAGTTGCATCGTATACAACTCTTTTTTAATAAATCCATTAAGGAATGTAGTTTTGTTTATCCATTTGCCGGATTTCATAAAATGCGGCAATTGCTAACATGATTCGGACAGACTTAAGCATAGATACGAGTGAGAAACTCTCATCGTAGTCAACACCTTGAACTTGTCGAAAACCTTTTGCGACAATTCTAGCTTTGTAGATAGTAACACTACTATCAGTGTCCGTCTTCCTCTTCAAGATCCATTTATTTTCTTTGGCTTGCCGATCATCGGGCAAATCCATCAAAGTCCATACTTTGTTCTCATACATGGATCATATCTCAGATTTCATGGCCTCTAACCATTTCGCGGAATCTGGGCTCATCATCGCTTCCTCATAGTTCGCAAGTTCGTCATGGTCTAGTAACATGACTTCCAGAACAAGATTACCGTACCACTCTGGTGCGGATCTCACTCTGGTTTACCTACGAGATTCGGTAGTTACTTGATCTGAAGTTACATGATCATCATCATTAGCTTCCTCACTAATTGGTGTAGTAGTCACAAGAACAGATTTCTGTGATGAACTACTTTCCAATAAGGGAGAAGGTACAATTACCTTATCAAGTTTTCTACTTTCCTCCCACTCACTTCTTTCGAGAGAAACTCCTTCTCTAGAAAGGATCCATTCTTAGCAACAAAAGTCTTGCATTCGGATCTGTGATAGAAGGTGTACCCAACAGTCTCCTTTGGGTATCCTATGAAGACACATTTCTCCGATTTGGGTTTGAGCTTATCAGGATGAAATTTTTCACATAAGCATCGCAACCCCAAACTTTAAGAAACGACAACTTTGGTTTCTTGCCAAACCATAGTTCAGATTGTGTCGTCTCAACGGACTTAGATGGTGCCCTTTTTAACGTGAATGCAGCTGTCTTTAATGCATAACCCCAAAAACGATAGTGGTATATCGGTAAGAGACATCATAGATTGTACTATATCAAATAAAGTACGGTTATGACGTTCGGACACACCATTATGCTGTGGTGTTCCAGGTGGCATGAATTTGTGAAACTATTCCACATTGTTTTAATTGAAGACCAAACTCGTAACTCAAATATTTGTCTCCGCGATCAGATCGTAGAAACCTTATTTTCTTGTCACGATGATTTTCACTTCACTCTAAAATTCTTTGAACTTTTCAAACGTTTCAGACTTATGTTTCATCAAGTAGATATACCCATATCTGCTCAAATCATCTGTGAAGGTTAGAAAATAATGATACTTGTCGCGAGCCTTAATATTCATCGGACCATATACATCAGTATGTATGATTTCCAACAAATCTGTTGCTTGCTCCATTGTTCCAGAGAACGGCGTTTTAGTCATCTTGCCCAAGAGGCATGGTTCGCAAGCATCAAGTGATTCATAATCAAGTGATTCCAAAATCCCATCAGCATGGAGTTTCTTCATGCGCTTTACACCAATATGACCTAAACGGCAGTGCCATAAATAGGTTGCACTATCATTATTAACTTCGCATCTTTTGGTTTCAATATTATGAATATGTGTATCACTACGAGCGAGATCCAATGAACTATTTTCATTGGTGTGTATGACCATAGAAGGTTTTATTCATGTAAACAGAACAACAATTGTTCTCTAACTTAAATGAATAACTGTATTGCAATTAACATGATCAAATCATATTCATTCTCAACGCAAACACCAAATAACACTTATTTAGTTTCAACACTAATCCCGAAAGTATAGGGAGTGTGTGATGATGATCATATCAATCTTGGAACCACTTCCAACACACATCGTCACCTTGCCCTTTAACTAGTCTTTGTTCATTCTGCAACTCCTGTTTCGAGTTACTAATCTTAGCAACTTGAACTAGTACCAAATACTGAGGGGTTGCTATGAACACTAGTAAAGTACACATCAATTATATGTATATCAAATATACTTATGTTCACTTTGCCATCCTTCTTATCCGCCAATCACTTGGGGTAGTTCCGCTTCCAGTGACCAGTCCCTTTGCAGTAGAAGCACTTAGTCTCAGGCTTAGGACCAGACTTGGGCTTTTTCACTTGAGCAGCAACTTGCTTGCCGTTCTTCTTGAAGTTCCCCTTCTTTCCTTTTGCCCTTTTCTTGAAACTAGTGATCTTGTCAACCATCAACACTTGATGTTTTTCTTTGATTTCTACCTTCGCTGATTTTAGCACCGCGAAGAGCTTGGGAATAATTTCTGTTATCCCTTGCATATTATAGTTCATCACGAAGTTCTACTAACTTGGTGATGGTGACTAGAGAATTCTGTCAATCACTATCTTATCTGGAAGATTAACTCCCACTTGATTCAAGCGATTGTAGTACCCAGACAATCTGAGCACATGCTCACTAGTTGAGCGATTCTCCTCCATCTTTTAGCTATAGAACTTGTTGGAGACTTCATATCTCTCAACTCGGGTATTTGCTTGAAATATTAACTTCAACTCCTAGAACATCTCATATGCTCCATGACGTTTCAAAACGTCTTTGAAGTCCCGATTCTAAGCAGTTAAGCATGGTGCACTAAACTATTAAGTAGTCATCATATTGAGCTAGCAAAACGTTCATAATGTCTGCATCTGCTCCTGCAATAGGTCCGTCACCTAGCGGTGCATCAAGGACATAATTCTTCTGTGCAGCAATGAGGATAAACCTCAGATCACGGATCCAATCCGCATCATTGCTACTAACATTTTTCAACACAATTTTCTCTAGGAACATATCAAAATAAACACAGGGAGGCAACAACGCGAGCTATTGATCTACAACATAGATATGCTAATACTACCAGGACTAATGTTCATGATAATATTAAAGTTCAATTAATCATATTACTTAAGAACTCCCACTTAGATAGACATCCCTCTAATCTTCTAAGTGATCACGTGATCCAAATCAACTAAACCATGTCCGATCATCACGTGAGATGGAGTAGTTTCAATGGTGAACATCACTATGTTGATCATATCTACTATATGATTCACGCTCGACCTTTCGGTCTCCGTGTTCCGAGGCCATATCTGTTATATGCTTAGCTCGTCAAGTATAACCTGAGTATTCCGCGTGTGCAACTGTTTTGCACCCGTTGTATTTGAACGTAGAGCCTATCACACCCGATCATCACGTGGTGTCTCAGCACGAAGAACTTTTGCAACGGTGCATACTCAGGGAGAACACTTCTTGATAATTTAGTGAGAGATCATCTTATAATGCTACCGTCAATCAAAGCAAGATAAGATGCATAAAAAGATAAACATCACATGCAATCAATATAAGTGATATGATATGGCCATCATCATCTTGTGCTTGTGATCTCCATCTCCGCAGCACCGTCATGATCACCATCGTCACCGGCGCGACACCTTGATCTCCATCGTAGCATCGTTGTCGTCTCGTTAATCTTATGCTTCCACGACTATCACTACCGCTTAGTAATAAAGGAAAGCATTACATCGCGATTGCATTGCATACAATAAAGTGACAACCATATGGCTCCTGCCAGTTGCCGATAACTCGGTTACAAAACATGATCATCTCATACAATAAAATTTAGCATCATGTCTTGACCATATCACATCACAACATGCCCTGCAAAAACAAGTTAGACGTCCTCTACTTTGCTGTTGCAAGTTTTACGTGGCTGCTACGGGCTTAAGCAAGAACTCATCTTAGCTACGCATCAAAACCACAACGATAGTTTGTCAAATAGACTCCGTTTTAACCTTCTCAAGGACCGGGCGTAGCCACACTCGGTTCAACTAAAGTTGGAGAGACAGTCTTCCGCAAGCCATCTATGTGCAAAGCACGTCGAGGGAACCGGTCTCGCGTAAGCGTACGCGTAAGGTTGGTCCGGATCGTCTCGTCCAACAATACCGCTGAACCAAAGTATGACATGCTGGTAGGCAGTATGACTTGTATCGTCCACAACTTACTTGTGTTCTACTCGTGCAAATAACATCAAACCATAAAAACCTAGGCTCGGATGCCACTGTTGGGGAATGTAGTAATTTCAAAAAAAATTCCTACGCACAAACAAGATCATGGTGATGCATAGCAACGAGAGGGGAGAGTGTTGTCTATGTACCCTCGTAGACTGAAGCGGAAGCGTTGACGCAACATAGAGGAAGTAGTCGTACGTTCTCCTCGCGATCCAACCGATCACAACACCGTTACTTCGGCACCTCTGAGTTCTTGGCACACGTTCAGCTCGATGACGATCCCCGTGCTCCGATCCAGCAAAGCGTCGGGGAAGAGTTCCGTCAGCACGACGGCGTGGTGACGATCTTGATGTGTTACCGGCGCAGGGCTTCGCCTAAGCACTGCAACGATATGACCGAGGTGGAATTTGGTGGAAGGGGGCACCGCACACGGCTAAGGAAAGATCTCAATGATCAATTGTGTGTCCAAGGGGTGCCCCTTGCCTCAGTATATAAAGGATGGAGGAGGAGGAGGCCGGCCAAGCCAATTGGTGCGGCCAAGATATGGAGTCCTACTAGGACTTGGAGTCCTAGTAGGAGTCCACCAAGAGGGGAGGAAGGGAGAAGGAATAGGAGGAGAAGGAGAGGTGGCCGGCCCCCTTTTCCCTAGTCCAATTCGGACTAGAGGGGAGGGGGGGCGCAGCAGCCTTTTTTTCCTCTTCCCACTAAAGCCCATCAAGGCCCATTACTTCTCCCGTAATCCCGTAACTCCCCGGTACCTCCGAAAATACCCGAACCACTCAGAACCCTTCCGATGTCCGAATATAGTCGTCCAATATATCGATCTTTACGTCTCAACCATTTCGAGACTCCTCGTCATGTCCCCGATCTCATCCGGGACTCCAAACTCCTTCGGTACATCAAAACTCATAAACTCATAATATAATTGTCATCGAAACCTTAAGCGTGTGGACCCTACGGTTCGAGAACAATGTAGACATGACCGAGACACATCTCCGGTCAATAACCAATAGCGGGACCTGGATGCCCATATTGGCTCCTACATATTCTGCGAAGATCTTTATCGGTCAGACCGCATAACAACATACGTTGTTCCCTTTGTCATCGGTATGTCACTTGCCCGAGATTTGATCGTCGGTATCCAATACCTAGTTCAATCTCGTTACTGGCAAGTCTCTTTACTCGTTCCGTAATACATCATCCCACAACTAACTCATTAGTTGCAATGCTTGCAAGGCTTAAGTGATGTGCATTACCGAGAGGGCCCAGAGATACCTCTCCGACGATCGGAGTGACAAATCCTAATCTCGAAATACGCCAACCCAACATCTACCTTTGGAGACACCTGCAGTACTCCTTTATAATCACCCAGTTACGTTGTGATGTTTGGTAGCACCCAAAGTGTTCCTCCGGCAAACGGGAGTTGCATAATCTCATAGTCATAGGAACATGTATAAGTCATGGATAAAAGCAATAGCAACATACTAAACGATCGGGTGCTAAGCTAATGGAATGGGTCATGTCAATCAGATCATTCAACTAATGATGTGACCTCATTAATCAAATAACAACTCCTTGTTCATGGTTAGGAAACATAACCATCTTTGATTAATGAGCTAGTCAAGTAGAGGCATACTAGTGACACTCTGTTTGTCTATGTATTCACACATGTATTATGTTTCCTGTTAATACAATTCTAGCATGAATAATAAACATTTATCATGAATTAAGGAAATAAATAATAACTTTATTATTGCCTCTAGGGCATATTTCCTTCATGTCCACGGTGCAAGTATCTCATGGGTCTGATGTATTCCGATGGAACCTCCATGGGAATGGACAATTCTCAGTGGATTCTATGTATAGAGCGTTAATTCAGTCTGATGTGCCAGTTGTTAATAACAAGAAGATCTGGAAGATGAATATACCTCTTAAGAATAAAATCTTTGCATGGTATCTTCATCGCAGAGTCATTCTTACTAAAGATAACCTTGTTAAGAGGAATTGGCATGGAAGCCCGCAATGTGTATTTTTTCACCATGAGGAGACAATAAAACATTTATTCTTTCAATGCAAATTGGCTCGTTCTATATGGTCAGTCATCCAAATAGCTTCTGCCTTATATCCTCCCTGTAGTGTTGCTAATGTATTTGGCAACTGGCTACATGGGATTGATCACAGGTTTAGAACTCTTTTCAGGGTGGGAGCGCTTGCCGTTATTTGGTCGCTTTGGCTATGTAGAAATGATAAGGTTTTTAACGATAAAAGTACTTCCCTGTTGCAGGTTATCTACAGATGTACCGGGACTCCTCGTTTATGGTCCTCTCTACAACGCGTGAAGAATCGAGGCCTGTTTACGGAGGTGTGTACACGATTGGAGGCTACGGCGAGGGATACTTTTACCCAACATGGGTGGCAGCATGATCTAAGGATTGGCCCCCCTCCATATTAGGCGTTATACGGACTCTACATGTTTCATTGTAATTCGCCTTTCTATTTTTATTTTGTGTGAGAGGATCTTATTTGGCTGTGTGCATCTTAGTTATGCAGAGGGCGGGTGTAATGCTTAAATCTTTTAAGTAATAAGCCGCCCCTTTTCAAAAAAAACTGCTTGAGCACACCACTGCATAAAAACAGAACTAGAGGAGCTTAGATTTGGAATGAAATTGTCGAAAGATCCTCTGCTGCAGAGAGCAATATAGAACAATGAATGTATCAAACCTGGTTCTAGCCAATAACAGAATCCAGCGAGATAGATGAGCAAACAACAACTTCAGTGCAGTGTGTGCATTTCATCTTGAAACATCTCACGGGTTTGCAAAAATTGGCATGGTGGAGTATGAGGAATATAATAACCAAGAAGCAGTAAAACATCTAATTTGTAAACTTTGCAGAGATAATTCTCTCACCTCAATTGTCTTTGCAGCCGTTCAACAGCGCCACCCATCTAGTTTGCTTAAGAGGGGAAGCGCCCCTGTTGGTCAGGATACCCAATTCAGTCGGTCGAGCTTGCTGGTTATAAAGCATAGCGCTCATGCAGATCTGGACATCTCGTTTTTGAAAAATTTTGAACTACGGAATATCTGCCCAAGCCAATGCCTAGACAAGATCCATCATAAATTAATTGCACGTACTGTTTGTGCATGTAACATTCAAATATGCGAGCTGGCCCTCCAATTCATCGAGCTAGACGATTTTTCTGCTAAACAATCTAACACATCATACACACAACCCGTCCTGATGCGTCCCTTCCATGGCGGGCCCCATCTTGTGCCTGATCCAGCCCTTCAATGGAAACTTAGTGCCTCTGCTACACACGCCGGCGTGCTTGCAGTAGAAAACTGGCCCAGTACAACCACCAGCGGACAAAATTACTGTTCTGACCTATAGGGCTAAAAAAATCCCGATTTGACCTCGTTTCAAAAGGAATTTCATTTCTGACCTTTTTTGGTGACGCCAAGATCCCTGGCGTCTGGGTTACGATGCGTCTGGCCCCTGGCCCGCACTGCCCGCCTGCCCGTTGACCTGCTGACGTGGCAAAGGGGCCAGACGCCAGGAACCCTGGCGTCTGGCCCTGGTAAGTGGATAACGGCGCGGGCCGAGCCCATCCATCCGCATCTCATCTTCTCCTGGCGTCTGGGTCGAACAGAGGCTGTGTTCGTCGCCCCTTCTCTCCCTCCCACCACCACCCCCCTTGATCTACTCCATTAACCGCTCAAACTCGCAGATCTGACCCCCCCAAGCTTCTTTGAGGTATTCTCCCTCATTCCCTCCAATTTGTTTTTGTTTTCCTCTATCTTGTTGGATGCATTATTTCATATTAGGTAATGTTAGATTAGTAGATGGTTTATTTGTTTTAGGAAATTGTTTGTAGTTGATAGATGATTTGGTAGGCAGTAGATGATGTGTAGTTGAACATGTAGGCAAAATCAATTCCGTTTTGTGTATATGTTGTCCATAGGATTTTTTTTTGAACTAAGAGGGGTGATGAATACATGATTTTTGTATGTAAAATAGATTTGTTTGATAATCTAGTTTGATAGATGATGTGTGTATGTGTAGATAATCCTATTGTTGGCATACTTTATTTGCAAAAGATATGGTGAAATTTGGTACTCTAGATGATATGTATTTGCATATGTGACACCATATTATTTGAAAATTTTATTTGATTGAGATGATGTTGGTATGTTTGAGAAGAATTATGTGTGCATATGAAGAAGAAAAAAATGATGTGGTTATGTTTGAGAAGAATGGTGTGTTCATGTGGCATAACTTGGAGAAGAAAATTGTATGGTTTGATATTGTTCATGTATTCATAGATGTTTGTGATTTGTTTTGTAGGATGGCGGATGGTGATGGACCTTGGTATGACCGATTAATCGATGAGTGGGATAAGGAGCATCGTGCTCGTGCCATTGAGAAGGGACATGTAAGAAGCAAGACTGGGTCAATTTTCGTTGTTTCTCATTTGTGTTCTTGTATTGATTATTAAAACATCACTTTATTTGCAGTTTGTAGTTGCTATGCGCATGAGGGGTCATTCCGCTGATGACTTTACTTACGACCCGCGGTATGAGCCTTACATTCGGAGATTGGGTCTTCTCCCATTCGTGTTGCAGTTTAAGCGACGCGCTCCGCCGGTGAACCACGCGGCTCTGACCGCACTTGTGGATCGTTGGAGGCCGGAGACTCACTCGTTCCAACTTCCATGTGAGGAGATGACGATGACCCTACAGGACATGGCTATGATAAGCGGCCTTCCTATCAACGGACAAGCTGTTACGGGTCGTGTCAGCGTCGGTAATTAGCGAGAACGGACTGCCGATTTAATTGGCGTTCAGCCCGACGACCCTCAGGAAGGCAAGGCCGATACCACGAGAGTGAGGCATTCTTGGCTAAAACTGGTCAGAGGAAACACCAATCCGTGCCCTCAGGGTGCCAATGACGTGGTTGTGCAGCAGTACGCGCGGGCCTATCTTTGGTATGTACTAACCAAGGTAGTCTTCTCAGATGCAACCGGGAACTCAGCCCTCTGGATGTTCCTGGAGCTACTCAATAACTGGGATACCCAGTATAGCTGGGGTTCGGCCGCACTAGCATATTTGTATCGTCAGGTAAGAGATATTTGCAACCATTTATCTTGCATTTGTCATGCGCCTCCATATCTAACATGTTTGTTTGATTGCAGCTTGACTTGGCATGTCGGAGGAAGGGAGATACATCCTCATTGTCTGGGTTTGTTTGGAGCCTATCCATGTGGATGTGGGAGCGGATCCCGGTTGGACGGCCCGATTTCAAGAACCCCATGATGGCAAACCCACGGGGTAATCATGACGGGGTGCATGATGATGATCCATATCGGCGCCCTACGCTTGCTTACTATTGGGAACAAGTGACAGTCTACATAGGAAGTTCGCGTGTGCGATACAAGTGCTATATGAACGAGCTGGACACCTTGACTGCTGAGCAGGTTTTGAGAAGTTCTATGAGATAAAATTTAGTCAAAAATGAAACTTGTAGCTAACAATGTATCTCTTTGTTTTGCAGGTATATTGGTTGCCTTATGTTGAAGATCGTGACTTTGATCTTAATGAGATGTGCACGCGTGATAGACATCTTTGGCGGGCGAGGTGCCCAATGATATGCTTCTTCGCAGTCGAGTGGCCCTTTGTAGACCGTGTGGCAAGACAATTTGGAAGAAGACAAGGTATTCCAATTGAGGAGAGCAAGGAGGAAATGCTATCTCTGCATCGGTGAGCAAGCATGCCTTGAGTATGTAGTACAGCATTGAATAAGTCTATGTTTGCTAATGCTTTGTCCCATGCATCATTTGTAGGTTCGATCGAAGGAACAATCAGGATATATCGGATTGGGCAAACAAACACCGTGCATGGATAGAAATTTGGAATCAAAGAGACACGCTAGTGCAATCAGAGAATAGACCTCACAATCAGTTAGCATATCAGAAGTATCTAGTGTGGTATGCGGATCGTTACCGGTTAAAGCTAAAGCCAGGTTTGACTCACGAGGAGTGGTCGGAGTTGCTGTCTGAAGACCCAGAGACTGCAGAAGGTTATCATACCTTCAACACGGGTGTGAGAGACACCAGAGGGGCTCATGTTGACTATGCACCGATGCATGACGAAATGGTAGTCTGTTTGACCTATTCTAACATACTTGCATCATGTTGTCTTCTTTCAAATACATGAGTTTGGTGTGTTCATGAATTGCAGGGCCGAGAGTTGCTTCTATGCGTCAACGATGCCAATGTTGCACTGAGTCATCCACTTGGTGGTGGATTATCTGAGAGAACTCTTAGGAGCACGATGGAGGTGTGACCAATATATTATAAAAGTTTCTTTTCACGGATTATTGATTTGCATCTCATATCATAGCATGTTTTGTGTTGTTGCAGAAGTTCAAGAAGCGGTTCCATAAGATGGCAGCAATGCTTTCTTGCCATGGTGCTCAGTCCAGTGACGTGTACGCACCTGGTAGCCGCGCCGCCAGAGCTCATAGACGGCGTTATCTCCAGAACGACGAGGACATGGAGGAGGAGGCAGCACATCAAGAGGAGCCAACACATCATGAGGAGCATGAGTATGATGCAATACATCAAGAGGATCATGAGTATGATGTTGATGCTCCACAACCATCACAACCGACACAAGGCAATGCTCGCTCTAGGAAAGGCAAAGCCATAGCTAAGACACCAGGCAAGAAAGGTAGAAAGAAGACATGGAACACACAATTCCATAGTCCGGAGTATCCTCATCAGCTTATCCCAACAGGAATGCAAAGATATAAGGCAAATGTTGAGGCGGAGGAGGAGGCATACAACGAGGAGGAGGAGGAGGCTAGTGAAGAGGAGCCTACACTTGCAACTATCGTGAAGAGAGGAAGGAGGAAGTGAGCTTCTTGTTTGGAAGTGCATGAACTAGGTGGCGTTTGTATTCATGAACTTGGTGTCGTGCTAAAAACTTTGTATGCAAGTTTGGTGTGTTTCTTTTTAGGTTGTCTTGAATTTGGTGTGTTATGTATGCACTTGGTGTGTTATGTATGCATGAATTTGTCGTGGTCTGTGGACTTGTTGTCGTTTGTATGCAAGTTTTAACCATTGTGCTATCTTCTGTGTTCTATGAACCTGTCATATTTTAGATATGTGTTATCTTCTTGTGTGAAACAACAAGGCCAAAATAATGTTGAAATACAGGGGATCCAGATGCCAGGGTCCTTGGCGTCTGGCTTGAAGTCAGGGGACCAGACGCCACGATCTCTGGCGTCTGGTGGTCGACTGGAAGCAGAAGTAGAGCGTTGGACAACAGAAACAGGGCACCCAGATGCCAGGGCCCCTGGCGTCTGGCCCTGGTGTAGTAGTTTTTTCATTTTGTTCATATTTTGTCGTAGTAGATATTTTGTTCTAGTAGTCACAGTATAGTATCGAATGACATAGATATTTTGTTCTAGCAAACACCTATAGTATCGAATGACATAGATATTTGTTCTAGCAAACACCTATAGTATCGAATGACAAACATTAGTGTTCACATAATAGCAAATGACAAACATAGTTATCTCATAATCTCAAATTACACAAATAGTCTCGAATGAGAAGTTCATCACATAATCTCAAATTACACAAATGTCTCGAATGACATAAGTAGTTCATGACCACGATGGTCCACGATAGTTGAAACGACATGAACATCACATATAACTCGGTTTCCTGTAGCAATGCAAGTCAACAACCCTTTTTCATTTCCATTCTTGCAACATTTCTTGAATCTTGTCATCATCAGTTATGTCAACCAATTTTCTTTCCCCGGGGCCATCTGACTGCTTCCTGCTGACGTAGTACACAAAATCCTCTTCCTTCAACCCTTGCTTCAACATGAAATTAGTCTTCAACCAATCAAAAGGGAGGTCCACTTCACTAACTTGCGCAACACATGGAGACAAGCCTTGGACATGAAGAGCAGGGCTAAGCACCCACTGAGTACCATTAGCCATCTACAACACACAAATCTCTTAGTACCTAACCTATGATACATTAAACCACGAGGAAAACAAACAAACTAGGATTTACACAAAACTATGATACATTAAACCAACCAATAAGTGGGGGTGGAGTTGATTTACCTTCTAGTTTCGAAATCCTGAAGATCCAACGGTGAAACCGGACCGATTCGTGAGAGATTTGAGGGGGGTTATGGTACTGGATGAGAGTGAGTGGACGAGAGGGCTAGAGGTGAGAGTGAGTGGAGATGAAAAGAATGAGAGGGGTAGAGGTGGAGATGAATGGATGAGAGGGCTAGAGGTGGGCCCAAAGAATCTTATCCACACGAAATTTGCTCTCTGGATAGGATAGGGACCCAGACGCCAGGGTCTTTGGCGTCTGGCTATGCACATTTGCACACTGCCAAAATGCTCTCTGGATAGGGACCCAGACGCCAGGGACCTTGGCGTCTGGGTGTGCACATTTGCAAACTGCAAATTTGCTCTTTGGATAGGGACCCAGACGCCAGGGTCCCTGGCGTCTGGGTGTGCACATTTGCAAACTGCAAATTTGCTCTCTGGATAGGGACCCAGACGCCAGGGTCCCTGGCGTCTGGGTGTGCACATTTTCAAACTGGGAATTTGCTCTCTGGATAGGGACCCAGACGCCAGGGTCCCTGGCGTCTGGGTGTGCACATTTACAAACTGGGAATTTGCTCTCTGGATAGGGACCCAGACGCCAGGGACCCTGGCGTCTGGGTGTGCACTTTTGCAAACTGGGAATTTGCTCTCTGGATAGGGACCCAGACGCTAGGGACCCTGGCGTCTGGTTCTCTATCCAGAGAGCATTTTGAAAGTGCTCTCTGGATAGGGAACCAGATGCCAGGGTTTATGGCGTCTGGGTGTGCACATTTGCAAACTGGGCAAAGTGCTCTCCTTTAAACTTGTTGCACACATTTTTTAACATTGGAAATCAAACAAAAATATGAACAAAGCATATTTTGCACATAATTTCAAATAGGTTGCACATAAGTAGTTCATGACCACACAAGGTCCCGAATAACAAGTTCACACACGATATCTCGAATGACATAAGTAGTTCATGACCACACAAGGTCTCGAATAACAAGTTCATACATTAAACAAAGTCTCGACAGTTCATCATCGACGCCGGTGCCTTTCCATTTGTCTACTGAGTAGTACGGGGCCACTTTCCCTTCTTGTCACGTGCCTCGTCCTTCTCTCGTGCATCGTGAGCCCTTGCAAGTTTTCTTGACCTCTCTTCTTGACGAGCCTCCTTCTCTTTGCGTGCCCTCTCTTCCTCACGCTTCTTGCGCTCACGAGCCTCCTTCTCACGACGCTCCCGCTCCAATCCCCGTGCATAGGACTCCTCGAATAGGCGCTGCCTCCGTAACTAATCTCGACGTTGGTCCTCTTGGACATCTTTTGGTACCTCGTGATCTATCCAAGTGAAGTACTTGCAAAGTGGAGGAGGGGACTACATATAAACCATGTTTTTGTTAGACATATGAGTGACAACTTGTTGATGTTTTTTGTATGTACACCTAACATACCGGTGGTATGTCATATGCGTTAGTTGGCCTTCGACGATCATGTGCATAGTTGGGACACACGAAAAACCTTCTACCTTCTGTCCATGACTTGTTGCGGTCAGTGGACACCTTCAGCTTGCAAACATCACCACACCAACATGGTGGTGTGGGCACATCCTTCTCCTTCTCCTTGTCCAAACTGGCCTCCATCCACGTCTTCGGCATGTCCTCTTGGTCCGCGCACGCCGGCCTCGTCCTGGAACCGGATGAAGCCATGCCTACAAAAAGAACAATTGTTAGCACAAGACATAAAGAGAGTAATGTGTAAATACAGTAAATGAATAAATGCTAGGAACTGTATGAACATATAATATACCATTATTATTATATCAACCATCTGGATTAAGCAAATAACCGAAGGCCGATCCATTATCAACCATTCCTCTACGACCACCACCACCTCTAGCACTTGTGCTAGCTCGACCACCACCTCTAGCACTTGTGCTAGCTTGACCACCACCACTAGCACTTGTGCTTGCTCGACTACCACCTCTAGCACTTGTGCTAGCTCGACCACCACCTCTAGCACTTGTACTCCCTCTACGAACACTAGCACCTCTAGCACTTGTGCTCCCTCTACGACCACCACTACCACTTCTGACACTTGTGCTTCCTCGACCACAACCACCGTCACTTCTTCCAGCTCGTTCACCATCGGTGCCGCCTCCACGACTTGTTTTTCTTTTTTTTGGTTTTCTTATTCTTGCATGTCCGCTCATTATGTCCCCCTTCACAGCACACCCCACAGTTGATAGTGTCAGGAGCCTCCATGAAATGACCGCTACCAAATTGTTTCATGCCAGTGTATCCAGCCAGGTCATCCATATCATCCCTGAACCTCTTAGTTCTCTTTCTACCCTTCGTCTCCACCTTCAGAAGAGGGTCTGGCCTAATATGAGGGCCATGGTACTCAGGCACTGTGATTGGTCCAAGAAAGGGTGAAATCTTGGCGCCCATGTCAACCTAGTAGCTTCCACATGGAACTCTTGCATCCTCACGGTTTTTCCATCACAAACATGTATGTTTCTCGCCTTCGCCGCCGTTATCAAATGCGAGCATAGCCAATGATACTTACTAGGCCTCTCGCACTGGCACCACCGAGTTTTCAGTTTCACCTCAAATGCAGCACCACCATATTGTCTACCGTCTCGTGTTGTGCCACCTGGCTCATCAATTTGATAGATCATTTCAATTCTATCGAATATGATAACTTGTTGCCGTGAAGACTTGCTTGCTTGTAACTGCAACCATTCATCAACCTTTTCCGGATAATCCTTTTTTTCACCTATCCATTTTGCAGTCTCTTCAGAATGCCTCTGAAAGTACTCATTAAGCTTGAAGAAGGTGTACTCCACTATTGCAGTCACCGGCAATGCACGAGCACCCTTCAACACATTGTTGAAACATTCTACCAGATTGCTCGTCATGTCGCCATATCGCCAACCACCATCGTCATGAGCGCGTGCCCACTTGTGCTTCTCGCTTAAATTCCTAGTTAAGAACTCTTTTCCCCCTTCGTTCACCGCTGCAAAGAGTTTGTTATACCGAGCATCGAAACCTTGGGTGGTGAAGGCCACACATACATGGGTAAGGTCTTTGCTGAGCTCCTTGCTCTTACATGCCCGGTAAAAGTTGGCCACGAAATGCCTCATGCACCATCTGTGGTGAAGCTTTGGAAATCCTGGAATAACAATGTCCATTGCCTTGAGTATGCCATGATGCCGGTCCGATATGATGTATACCTCCCTAGCCCCAATCACGTTGTGCCTAACATGACCCATGAACCACTCCTAGTTGTCTTGGTGCTCGGAAGGCACCAAAGCAAATGCACACGGCAACACGTTGTCGTTTGATGAGTGCGCCATTGCTACCATTAGTGTGCCCTTATATCTACCGGTCAAGAACGTGCCATCTATACACAAGACCGGACGACAATGTTGAAACGCCTCCACACATTGTCCATAACTCCAGAAGGCACGGTGGAACACTCCCTCGTGATCCTCGACCACATGAAACATGCCCGGGTTCCTATGTGCAATCGCGGCCAACAACCTTGGGAGCTGGTTGTATGCTTCTTCATAACCACCATACAACATCCTAATAGCATTTGCCTTTGCCTTCCATGCCTTCCCATACTTGACTTCATAACCAAATTGTTTTTTCACCGTCCGCATGAGAAACCTCACTTTCACAGTGGGATCAAAGCCTATGTCTTTCATCCATTTGTATCCGAGATACTCAGATGTGAGTTGACGGTGTGTCTTTCTAAGTCGTTTCGATGGCGGTTTGCATCTATGAGTGGCATCACAACTTTTTAACACCCATGCTTCGGTTTCTTTAAGCTTTCTTGCATGAACCTTCCATGTGCATTCCTCTTGCTCACACACCACGGTGTAACGCAACTTCATGTCGGAGTGCTCAACATAAATTGGCCTATGGTTTCGAATGGCATAGTCAGCCAACCAAAACTTCAGCATAGGCAAGCTCAGAAACTTCACTCCTTTCTTCAAATAAGCATTCTCGTCCTCATTCTCCACCCTTGGTTCTCCTGGATCCGGGCATGGTGTTGGCTTAATTTCCGTCATTCTCATTCCACCGTCAACAACAGCTTTATGGGCAAGGCTGAGATCTTTAAACAAGTGAGTTCTTTTTTGTAAGCCCGTCAGCTCAAAGTGGATTTGGTTCTCCTCCTTTGTGAATCCATCCTCATCCAACTGTTCAACTGGACCCTCGTCATCCGAGTCATACGCATATTGACGCCTAAAAGGCAAGTCACGATCCATGTCCTTTTGCGCTATGTACGCATCCAAGTCACCAACATCATTACCATGAAACCCTTCCTCTTGCTCTTCGTTGTCATCATAAGCATCTTCATCCTCTTCAATTACTTTGTCACTAGCAATCACCTCAACTTCATTTGCTTGGCTAGTTGGTGGTTGGCTAGAAGCATTGGGGGCATACAACTCAACCTCATTTGCTTTGATAGATGGTACACGGGGACGTGGTGGGGGATAAACATTGGGGGCATCAACCACAACCTTATGCTCAACAAGTGGCACCATTGTCCTCTCGCTCATGTCATCCATTGGGGAAGAGACATGCCGGTTCAAATCAAAGGTAAACCGAGGAGATTCAACCTTGGTGGCAAACAATTCAAGTGACTTGTCTTCCAATTGGGATACTTTTTCCTTGTATACATCCCAATGCAAATCCAGGTGATAGGCATACTTTTCAAGCGAGATTTGGCTCCAACTCCAACATCATACCTTCCTATTAACTTAACATCAACATTGGTGTCCATCCACTTTAAGACTTGTCTCACTTTTGCAACAACATCCTTATAGCTAGGGTTTGTATCAAAAACCAATGGTTCCTCACCCGTGTCGGCATTGTTACTCAAGAATGCCTCCTTGTCCATGTAATGAACATTAACAAGTCTCTCCATCTAAAAATAACATGAATGCATTTAAGACTTCAATGAGAATTGGTGTTTATCCAAATACATCAAATTATATCCAAATCATATCAATACTAAATTATTGGTGATGTCCACAAAAGTATCACTAATTAACACATACTAAGCAAAGTTAACCCTAATCACTACCTAACCCTAACCCCCAATCTTTCTACTCAACAAGCATATATTACTACTACACACCATGCATAGCACTACATTATCAAAGTTAACCAAGCCATTCACACTAACATAAGGGAGAAAACATGAACTAGGGTTCCACCAACATGTATAAAATGCAACCAAAATAACAAGATTTAACAAAAAATAATTGGATGATTTGGGGGAGATTAACAAGAGCAACAAAGTGATGGAAAGATCCACCTAAGGGATGTACCTTTTGGAGAGGATTTGAGGGGGAGCTTGAGGGGTAGGAGAGAGTATGAGAGCTCCAAGTGTTCTTCAAGCTCGGGTTGTGGATTGGGGAAAGTGTGTGGGGTGCGTCCCACACACTCTCCCGTGGGTTATCCACCTACCAGGGCTAGACACCAGGGTCCCTAGCGTCTGGCCCCTTTGCCATGTCAGCAGGTCAACGGGCAGGCGGGCAGTGCGGGCCAGGGGCCAGACGCCAGGGACCCTGGCGTCTACTTCGTAACCCAGACGCCAGGGATCTTGGCGTCACCAAAAAGGTCAGAAACGAAATTTCTTTTGAAACGAGGTCAAATCGGGATTTTGTTAGCCCTATAGGTCGGAACAGTAATTTTGTCCACCACCAGCACGCGCATTAACGTATGGGCGAGAACAAGGACCGATGACAATGGCCCTCCAATTCATCGAGCTAGACAATTTTTTTGTTAAACAAACTAACACATCGTACGCACAGCCCGTCTTGATGCATCGCTTCCATGGCGGGGCCCATCTTGTGCCTGATCCAGCCCTCCCATGGAAACTTAGTGCCTCTGCTACACACGCTGGCGTGCTTGCAGCAGAAAACTGGCCCAATGCAACCACCAGCACGCGCATTAACGTACAGGCGAGAACAGGGACCGATGACGATCTTCCGAACAGTAAATTGTGTCACCTTTTTGCTAAGATTCGGATGCTAGCGTTTGAGCTAATTTTTTTTAAATAATACATTTTTTTAGTAATTTACAGAAATATTACGCCAAAAAAAATATTTTCAAAAATATTATCCAACCGGCCAGCTGCTGGCCGACTGAGCCCAGTCAGCCCGCAGCTGGCCGACTGGTGGCCCATCAGCTCGCTGCTGGCCGATTGGGCTGTCGGCCGCCAGTGTGAAGCCCAGTCGGCTTGCAGTGGGCCGATCGGCCCACAGCTGGCCGATAGGCCCGCAGCTGGCCGATAGGCCTGCAGTCGGCCAGCAGCTGGCCGATAGGCCTGCAGTCGGCCGACTGGGCTCAGTTGGCCTGCTGTGGGCCGACTGGTGCATGCCTATTTTTAATAATACATGATGATATTTTTTAAAAGTATATATTTTAACACGTTATGAATACATGGTAACATTTTTCAAATACATTTTTAATGGAAATAACATTTTTTAAAACCACACAACATTTTTTAAAATTGTATAGCTTTTCTGAAATTTTCACTAACTTTTTTTAGAAACACGCGAATATTTTCTTAAAATGGCATGATCTATGTAAACATTTTCAAAAAAATTGCATGCCTTTTTTGAAAGGCGGGAACCTTTTTCCATTGTGATGAACATTTGTTTAGAAAGTTATCGACATTTCCAAACTGCGCTTTTCCCGCCACCCATTTCCCAGCCAACACTTTCCCGCCACCCAGTTCCGATAACAGAGTACTAAAATAGAGTAGGCATATGTCTCGTACATAAGTACATAGTCATTTGTCTCATACATATAATAGACATAAGTCTCACACAGAAATAGATGGTAATGTCTCTACTGATACTGATAGATAGGAGCGTCAATGACGACGTCTGGCCTGCCGGGGAGGCGGATCTCGAAGGACAAATTCATCACATATAACTCGGTTTCCTGTAGCAATGCAACTCAACAACCCTTTTCCATTGCCATTCGCTCAGCATTTCTTGAATCTTGCCATCATCAGTTATGTCAATCAATTTTCTTTCCCCGGGGCCATCTGACTGCTTCCTGCTGACGTAGTACACAAAATCGTCTTCCTTCAACCCTTGCTTCAACATGAATTTAGTCTTCAACCAATCAAAAGTGAGGTCCACTTCACTAACTTGCACAACAGTTGGAGAAAAGCCTTTGACATGAACAATAGGGCTAAGCAACCACGGAGTACCCTCAGCCATCTGCAACACACAAATCGCATTGAGTACCTAACCTACCCCTTAATATCGCACTAATTAGTTGACATCTAAATATATGAACAAATACTACCGGAGCACCTACGAAAAATAAAAAGTGGGATGAAATATACCCTTGAAGCGTGCCACCAAACTGCCGGTGCTCCGGCTCCAACGAATAACGATGAACAACAGCTTCACCTCCACCACAGTGCCCCAACTTGCCCAGCAGCACACTGCAATGCTTATCTAGGTGCGTCTGAAGGGGGTTTTATAGGTAGAGAGAAGAGAATGGCGGGAAAGAACGACTGCGGTATGGCGGGAAACGGGGGGCGGGAAATGGGAGGAGGGAAACGGGTGGCGGGAAAGGGTTGGCGGGAAACGGTTGGCGGGAAACGGGTGGCGGGAAAGGGGAGGAGGGAAACGGGTGGCGGGAAAGGGGAGGCGGGAAACGGGTGGAGGGAAAGGGTTGGCGGGAAACGGTTGGCGGGAAAGGGCTGGCGGGAAACGGGTGGCGGGAAAGGGGTGGCGGGAAACGGGTGGCGGGAAACTTCACCTCCACCACCTATAAAACCCCCATCAGACGGAGGTGGATAAGCATTGCAGTGTAGCGTAGTTGAGATGTCCCATTATCCTTTCGATCGTAGTTTTCACCCTGGGATGAGCGAGACTCTTTTGAGGCTAGCTAGTGATTTCAGGATGGACAATAGGATAGTTCCATGGGACGAACTCACCGGCAGTGACACCATAATGAATGAGTTGGCTCACCAATTACGTAGGTCTGGGTGGCCTGAAAGGACCTATGAGGAGGTACGCAAAGAACTTCTTAGGTTGGATGAAAGGTGGAGGGTAGTGCTGCCGAAGAGTGGAGCTTTCAGAAGGACTGCAAGAAATAATCCATGTTTATGGACTGAGGAGAGCGAGGACGAAGATGATATCTTCATGCCGCCGCTTCCGGGTTCTTCATCGTCGAAGGTCAAGAGTTCTTCATCGTCGAAGGGCAAGGTTTCTGCATCGTCGAAGGGCAAAAGTTCTTCATCGTCGAAGGTCAAGAGTTCTTCATCGTCGAAGGGCAAGGTTTCTGCATCGTCGAAGGGCAAAAGTTCTTCATCGTCGAAGGTCAAGAGTTCTGCATCAACGGAGGATGACGATGATGACTTCATGTAGTATGTAAGCTGTATTCCAGTTGTACCTCAACAAGTAGGGCATTATGTTGTACCTTAATTTCATTTTGTAATATGTAAGTT
The DNA here is from genome assembly GCA_032464435.1 of Aegilops umbellulata. NCBI lineage: Eukaryota > Viridiplantae > Streptophyta > Magnoliopsida > Poales > Poaceae > Aegilops > Aegilops umbellulata. The sequence goes on along the minus strand of CP136060.1, from coordinate 172,150,508 downwards.
GTATTTATTAAGTTCAACCGCACCGTTTAATTCAGATGTGCTTCTATCTTAATTATCGGTTGTAGTCTCTTTGGAAATGTAACTGGAAAAACAATGCGAATTAATGTCTCATACATAGATAATCATATGTCTCATACATAAGTACATAGGCATTTGTCTCATACATAGAATAGACATAAGTCTCACACATAAATAGATGGTAATGTCTCTACTGATAGATAGAAGCGTCAGTGACGACGTCTGGCCTGGCGGGGAGGCGGATCTGGAAGCGGCGTCCATCCCAACCTGTCGGGTGCCCTAATGTGACGAGGAGGAATCTCAGACTCGTCCTGGTCATGCTGTGTATCCTGTGTGGGGCCTGGTGGAGGAGTCGAAAACATGTTCATCCACTGGGTGTGCTGCGACATCTGAGCCTGTATGTTCTCCTCGGGATGTTGATCACTCCCCCACGTATCATATGATGCCGACATAGACGCCTGATATCCGTAGGCTCCTGTGTGATGGAACGTTTCATTGTGAAGAATGAGGTCGCGTCAATTAATATTGAAAACAATAAATATGAACACACATACCTGCTGGCTGTGACGGCTGCTCTGGCTCAAACACGTAGCTGGAAGAGGGACCGTGCTGCTGTGGCTGTGGAGAAAACACGTAGCTCGGTGAGGGACCGTGCTGCTGTGGCCCCGGAGAAAAAACGAAGCTCGACGTGGGACCATAGTGATGTGGTTGCTGCCACGTCGAACCACCAGGTTGGTCAGGACGGGGTGGCCTGATTGTCGGCTGATGTGCTAGACGTGGACGTGGTTGATGTCGGTGCGTGGAGTGACGCGGCTGCTGCTGCTGGTGCTGAACAACGTCGGTTCTCCGGGTGCACGTGATAACCTCGTACGCAGTCCGTAGCTTGTTCTGAATTCGTTCCAAGAAGGGCTGTAGCAGTGGACGGTGTTGAAGAAGAGGTCCAGACGACAGTGATCGTCCAAAGGTGGTCACGTAGTTGTAGATATCGTGCGTCAAGGTAGCCTGCAAATTTCCATGACGATTAATAATGTCTATCTCCTTTACGTCAAAGTATGTGACAACATTACTTAAAGAGCACGTCAAAATATATCTTACCGCGTACTGCCTAGAGCCCGAAGTGTCATAGCTCGGGTACATATCCGACGGTGTAGGATCCGGTATCTCCTCTGGGTGGGAGTGCTCAACGATGCGTAACCGTGTTCCGGTCATGTAGCGCCGCAAATAGACATTGAATTTATTGAGATCAAAATTGCGATTCTCGTGCCATAGATTTGTGTTTGCTGTCTCCCATTGTATAACATACGGCTCTAGTCTAACTAGCCAGTCAGCAGTTGTTCTGTTCATGCCCTTCCTTGTCATCCTAAAATTGTAGTGTGTGTTCAACATTTACCTAAATGTTCGAATGGATTACTATGAAAGATAATGCAACATTGAAAAACTGGTTAATACCTGTGGATGTGTGCTGGCACTGGGTTCTCTATAGGGGGAGGCTGCTCCAACTGCAGAAGACCAAATTGCCTCATAACCCTCTGTTGTGCCATCTCTTCGACGAAGACATCAAAGATGATCTTTGATTTTGTCATCCAGTAATCTCGGTCCCTTGTGCATAGCACAGACATACCAGCAGGGTATCTCGTTTGTATGGCTGCTTCCGTGTAGGGCTGCCAGATGACCCCGGTGTACGCATCGAATTGCTCGTTCAATGCTGTGTATGCCTTCCTGGTCTGATCACTAGCAAAGCGTCTCTGCAGATAACAAAAGTTAGTAACCGCTAGCATCGAAGTATCTCTTGTGTGCGAAATAGATGTAATTAAACTACAACACGATGCATACCTCGCGACGAGTCCAACACAGACCGAAAGTAGGCATGTCGATGCCGTCAACATCAAACATGGCGTCTATAGGCTCATGAACACGTACATCTGGTCGCCCTATAGAGAACCTCTCCCACGACCACAGCTGTAGGAATAGAGGGCATCCAAGAAGGGCTGGCTTTTTTTATGTAAGCTGGCAACCGTTGCACATACCTCGGTATGTAGCCGCTAAGACCGCCGAACCCCAACTCCTCTGTCTGATATCATCCGCCGTCTGAGCGCTCGCTATCTCAAGTGCCATAGGGATGTACAGCGCGCTAATCGTGGTGACATGGTTCTCCGTGAACATCACCTTGCCGAAAAGCCACAGTAAAAGGCCTCCAGGCTCCGAGTGATCTGTTCCGCAGTCAACGGCTCACGGAAGTTCTGGATCTGCATTAAGCGAAGAAAAAGTTTTAGTAAGCCGCAATTATTTTATGTAAAAGTTAATGCACGATAACTTGAAGATAATAGGTAGGGGAAATTACCCGGAAATTTAGCAACCACTCATACTTAGGTCCGTGATGCTCCCATACCGGATCCGGAGCATCCGGAAAAACACCATGAAAACGTTCTGTCAGAGCTCGCTCCCAACCAGCCGGTGCGTCCAACGGTCCTACGGCATGACCTGCCAACGGTAGTCCGAGCAAAAGTGAAACATCCTCCAGAGTAGGAGCCATCTCTCCCCATCTGAAGTGAAACGTGTGGGTCTCTGGCCTCCAACGATCCACTAAGCAGCTCAGCAAAGACCCATCGATGGCGAGGCGTTTCTCACCCGGGATAGACTCAACCAGACGCGCAAAAGGTAATAGGCCGGCCCATTTCAACCTACATCAGAGAACTTTTCAGTTAGTGTCTCCCATTTCAACCATTAATATGCATGTCAGTGTGCAAATTAACAAGGCACGTACCGCTGAAGCCATCCTTGATGTATCATCCAGTTTTCCTTAGGAGGACGAGTGACCAGAGGCTCAAGCTTGCGCTCAGACCATATCGCAGCACGATGACCCCTATCAATGTCCCCATTCAGCAACCACAATCCCGACATTCCTGTACATAAAAAATTCAGAACATAGTGCCACACTTAATACAAATTCAGAACATAGTGCCACACTTAATACAAATTCAGAACATAGTGCCACACTTAATACAAATTCAGAACATAGTGCCACACTTAATACAAATTCAGAACATAGTGCCACACTTAATACAAATTCAGAACATAGTACTGCTAGCTTAGCTTCTTCCTCTCGCCCTTACTCCTCTACTGCCTCTACCTCCTCTTCTTCCCCGGTTGCCTCGTCCACGCCCAGTGACGAAAGTGGGACAAGTAGTGTCCCTATGGCCAAATTCATTGCATAGAATGCATTGCCTAGTCGGACCTCCCGCTTCAGATTCATCCATATCATTTCGGATGCGCTGACACTGCCGTCTGCCTCTACTTGTACGCATATGCTCTGGGTTTGGAATGTAACGCCTTTCGGCGGGGTTCACGCTGTTGAAATTACCCATTGATCGAAAACCCATCAGCTCACCTGTCCAGGTATTGAGGACAGCCTCTTTCAGAAAATATGGAGACACAAACGATATTGCGTCCATTCCAAGCTGCCCGCAAGCAGCAAGTACATGTGAGCAAGGTAGGTGAAGCAATTTCGGTTTGTTGCATGTGCACTCACACGTTGGCCAGGCTTCATTGCCAATTTTGACCTCATGCGTCCTCAACTCATTTGCACATCCGAATTTGTTGTTGGCTAAGCGGACCTCAAACCTTCTTTCTTGATTACCGATGGCGACTACAGTGTGTGACCTAGCTTTTTGCATCTTGTTGTCCATGTACTTCGTGACTCTTTCACAGTACCGTGTATTTGGGTTGTTCAAGATATGCTGCTCTGCTATTTGACGTCTGTCTCTGAAATACTTGATGGTGCCATAGAAAATACCCTCAACGATGGCAGTAAGTGGCAATGCCCGGTTTCCTCTGAGGACAAAGTTGTATGTTTCCGCGAGGTTCGTTGTCATGACACCGTACCTTGCTCCATGTGTGTCATGTAGCAAAGACCACCTCTCCAGAGGCTCATGCTCTATCCACTGCTCGAAGGTTTTAATCGACCTCCCGAGCCTTCTCCTAGTACCAGGTGGGTCAAAGCCTGGCAGGTCACATAGCCCAACAGCCTCCTCCTCCACGGCCGCTGTTCCTGTTGCCAACTGTGCAGCTACTGCTTCAACATGTGCCCTCACCGCTGCATCTCTTGCAGCTTTCCTGTCCCTCACGTGTCTCTGCGTGCACACATTAAGTCTGTCGCGTATCAAATTGTACTTCCATAACTGGTTCTGCTTGCAGAGTTTTTTGAACAGATTCATCAGGTTCTTATTTCTAAACTGCGAGAAGAAATTAGCCCCGAGATGGCGCATGCACCAACGGCTCTGCAAGTCCTGCCATGGAACTTGTTCCTCAGGGCCTGGGTTTGTCAGTGTCCTTATCGCACTGAGTATACCTGCATGCCTGTCATGAAGGATGCACACATTGGGCTTCTCCTTCACAACTGATATTTTCAACTGCCTGAAGAACCATGTCCAACTTTCAATGTTCTCACTCTCCACAAATGCAAATGCCAGTGGGACGACTTGATTTTGGCCGTCTTGACCTATGGCTGTCAGGATCTGACCCTTGTACTTGCCTGTGAGAAAAGTACCGTCAACACATATCACCGGTCGGCAATGCCTGAAAGCTTCGATGCATACACCAAAAGAGAAGAAGAGACGATGCAACACCCTCACAGTTGGGAACTCTGGCATGAACATGTCTTGGATATCGATATATGTGCCTGGATTCCGCTGCTGCAGCGTGTGGAGGAGGTGGACAACAGAGTCATATGCATCAAAATAAGAACCAAATCTCCTCTCAAGCGCTGCATGCTTAGCCCTCCAAGCCTTGCCATAAGAAATTTTGTACTTCAACCTGGCGAACACTTTTGTCTGGACTGCCTTCACTTCCATAGCTTTGCCTTGCACTATCTCATCGTAAAACAACCGAGCAATAAGCGTGGATGAAAGGTTGTCATGATCTTGAGGGATGCAGGGAATAAGACAAGTGTGATGAACTAAGTCAGTTATCACCCAACTTGTGCCATACTTAGGGAGAAAGCCGTGCACTCTTGCGGAACAATCTGCGTTCTTGCATACCATTGTCAGGAATTTCGGACTGGACACCTGAGCTGTGAAAACCCTTTGCGTGGACATTGCCCAATTAATTATTGCATCCTTCAGGGCTTGCTTGCTCGGATACATAGCACCCGTTGCAATATTGTTTTGGTGATATTGCCAGGCTGAATCATGTCCATCGTTCACGGTCATTACAGTTGATAAGTCATGATTCCACGATGCAGGATTCGGGACCTCATCTGCATTCTCTTCTTCATCTGACTCGTCAGAATCATCGGCATGGCCCCTTTCAACATCGGTGTCTTCTCCTTCCATATGCTCCTGCATGTGCCCATCTACCTCGTCAGCGTCCACCTCGCCATTGTAATCATCATCGACATTTCTTCCTTCTGCCTGACTACTCTGCCCTGGTTCATAACCATAAGCATTTCCTCCTTCTACCTGACTACTCTGCCCTGGTTCGTAAGAATCATCTCCAGCATTTGACATAGAAAACTGCCTCCCTACACTGCTATGACCAGGATCGTAGCCACCCTCGCCTTCATGTGCATTGACCTCCTTCACGACAGGAAGCACTAAAGCTATAGGATTGCATCCCCTTCGTTCACAACCATGTAACCACCGGACCCAATCGGAGTCTCGTTCTATTGGCCTCAAATAAAAGTAAATTATTGAACTTGACCGTGTCCACAATGCATGAACACCGACGGTGTGTGTTTCAGTATCAAGACCTAAACTTGCCGCAATCCATTCTTTCAACTGACTGACAGACCATGTTTGAGGTGCGCTCATTGGCACATCTATGTGAGTAAATTCACTCAGATCTGCTCCCATCTCAGTTGTTTGGACAGTACAAGGACCATAGTAAAATCTGAACTTCACTACATCGGACATCTCGGCTCACCTATTTTTTTCAACAACAAAAAACAAGTATATTAAGCAACAACTTATAATACCCCCACTAACAAATATTAGACACTCCTAAATACTACACATCCACATATAGTCCAGAATATTATCGGAGCAACTACACATCCACCTAAATATTTACGTTTACTACTGGAGCAAATAACAATAATTGCACACAACTTCGAAAAATAAAATGTTTATTGTCAGATTTTATTATTTGACTGCAATGCCTATATTACGGATTTTACCGGACCAACTAAAAATATTAGACACTCCTAAATACTAAACATCCACATATAGTCCGCAATATTACCGGAGCAACTACACATTTTTACAAAACTAATTAGTTTTGACATCTAAATAAAATGCTCACCGGAACCGGAACGGGAAAATAAAATGCTCACCACGACCACCTAAATATTTACGTTTACTACTGGAGCAAATAACAATAATTGCACACAACTTCGAAAAATAAAATGTTTGTTGAAATATACCCTTGAAGTGTGCGCGCGAACGACGAACGACGGCCTGAAATCACCAGACCCGGAGCCGGAAACTCCACCGAACAACCGGAGCTTCAACTCCACCACACTGCCCCAGCTTCTCCACCACCACCTCCACCTCAACCGCCGCGGCAAACTCCACCAATGAGCTGAAAAAATGCTCCAACAAAATCCTCACCACGACCACCACAAGCTACCCCATCAGTAGATCGAGGTCTCTTTTGGCTCCCCTAACTATATAGAACCCATTCACGGTGCCAAATCCGTGAAAATATGGGTCATTTTGGTGTATTAATTGGAGCTAGTTCGTGTAAGAGAGAGGAGGAAGGAAGAACAGAGAGAAAGAGAGAAAGAGAAAGGAGAAAGAGAAGAGAAGAGAGGAGAAAGAGGCGGGGGCGCTGCGGGGCTGGCTCCCTGTCGGCCCACAGCTGGCCGATCGGTCGGCAGCTGGCCGACTGCCCCGGCGCCCGCCGACAGCCAGCGCCCGACGTGGCCTGGCCAATAGGAGGCCTCCGCGTGGCTGAGAAGCCAGCTGTCGGCCCGCTGTTGGCCGATAAGGCCCAGTCGGCCTGCTGCGGGCTGACTGGGCTCAGTCGGCCAGCAGCTGGCCGGTTGGGTAATATTTTTGAAAATATTTTTTTGGCGTAATATTTCTGTAAATTACTAAAAAAATGTATTATTTTAAAAAAATTAGCAGCGTTTGATGCAACCCCTCAACGTGCACCGCCCCTAGGCATGCTGCCCGCTACAGACGCCAACCACTCTCCTGCGCCCATCAGCTGCAGGTACACACGCCCGCTTGTGATTTCAAAAAGAAAGAATTTCATTCTGTCCAAACTCAGCACTGTAATATGTGTTTTTATGATGAAAACACAACTTTAGCTCACAAGAATATATCGAAGTCTCGAAAATTCAGAAAACAATTAATTACTTGTAAAAAACACACAATTATATTTAAAAAAACATTATAGGTATATAACTTAACCTAAGCTGTTTTTTAAATCACATAGCCCAGTAGTTATGGTTAAAAAACTATTTCCCCCCTTAATTTAAGTTGTCCATTTTTTGCACCAAGCTATAGAAGCATATTGTTTTCCCTCGGACATACAAAATTAGGAATCCAACCATCGCCACCCCCACATTTTTTGTTCCACATATAATGTTAGAACAAGTATCAATTACTTATAAGACATATATATAGAAAAAGATATATTTGTTGAATAAAAAACATATAGCAAAGTTTTCCAAATGAAAAATACATAAAGGATACTCCTAACAACTTTTTTAAACAATCTGGTGTGCCTTTCCACAATTGTTCCTTCTATGTCCTAGCACACCACAGTTCGGGCATTTTGGTTCCTTCCTCGGAGCCTTTGGCATGTCGCCGCGCTCAGGACAAGTTGTGCTTTTGTGCCCCTCTCCACTGCATATCTTGCAAAAGCGTGTGTGTTTCACCGCCTGTTCATACGGAGCTTTGTCTCTACTATTTGTTGGACGGCCAGCTGGTCGTTTCCTTTCTGGTGCCTTGCTAATTGTGGAAACGTCATCATAGTTACCCCACTGAGCTACGACGCTGTCATTATCATCTGCAATTACTTTCGCTGCAGCTTCTTTATCTGCTACTCCCATCCCATCTCGTATCACACACAGTGGTTTAATTTTCTCACTTGCTTGTTGCAACAATAGCATTGTCGCTTCATAAGACTCGACAGTTGCATCTCCTTGCCTGACAAATGCCAAAGCTGCATGGTACAACTTAGAGTGCATGTACGTGTCAGCCTTGGGACGTGCATTGTCATTCTGGTACCCAACAAGATCATCTGGTAAATATCTCTTGCGTCCCTTGTCCACCTTTTTAATATGTGTTTTTTAGGTTTCTCTGATAGACGCATGTCCAGCATGACCTGTTTTATATAAGAATGATGATTTTCCTTGAAAAATTAGTCCACCACAATCTATAAAATATGACATAATTAGAAAGCATCTCTCCTCTATCAAAAGCTTTATTTTTGTCGTACCTTTATCGCGTGAGCAAACAACATTCCAGCATGTTCAAAGAAGCCACACTCGCAAACAAACTCTGTCCTATCCACATCAACAATAACATATAACACTGATTTGCACCAACTGCTCCTTCTTTCGGTGTCTACATGAGTAACCATGTGTTTCCTTCTAGGTTCCACCTCTTCAGTTACATACGACCCAGCTTTATACAACGATTCACCAAACTGCTCAAACATACTCCTTGTGTATATTTTGCTTGCATGACGTTCCAACGGCCAATTACCCTTTAGCACCACGCCAGCCTTCATGATATAATGATGAAAGGTTATAACAAAGCATTTTGTTGGTTTTTTCATATTCATTATTTATAAAATAAAAACCAACTTACAATTGCAGTTCTCTTCTCTTGAAAGCTTTCCTCCTAATCCCTATCAAATAATATCTTCTCGAATTGCTTAACGAAAAGATGCATTGGGCATCCAGGAGGGACGTACCCCTTCAACAAATGGTTTGCACTTTCACTTTCTTGTGTGCTTGTCATCTTGGCACAAAATACTCCCATGAAGTATGGCTTCGCCCACTTATGCCTAACCTCATATATTTGAGTTAGGAAGGGGTGTTTTTGCAAACCATATTTGGTTAACATTACATCCCACTCGTTCTCAAACTCTTCTTTAGTTAAGACATGGTGGACCAACATTTGGAAGTCTTTTTTGAACTCCGGCTTCTTACCATAAGAACTCCCAAGCTTTCTTTTGCTTTCTTCAGCACATGCCACTTGCACCAACGATGGGTCGTGTTTGGCAATTCGTCGATTTTAGCCAACTCCATAGCACGTGCCTGATCTGCAACATACATTTTTTACAAGTGTTATTGCCCTTTGTTAAGCACTGTGTGTCGGTGCAAAAAAATAACAATTAAATTTGGTGTTGTGTTCAATAGTTCAAACCTTTCAACATTATAACAGGGTGTTTCCCACCAACCATTCTCACGAACTCCTTGAATACCCATTTAAAACTTTCAACTGTTTCATCCCTCATTAGAACACCACCAAAGATAATACTTTGAAAATGGTTGTTCACACCAACAAACAAACCGAATGGCATGTCATAGAGATTAGTTCGGCAAGTGGTGTCAAATGTGATTGCATCATCAAAAAATCTGTACTGGTCTATCCCCCTCCGTGTCACCCACATCAATGTCTTCACCCTCGATTCATCATCAACCTGTATGTTGTACGTGAAATATGGATCTGCTGCTTTAAGGTCTTGTAGCAGAGTAACCGTTTTCGTCGCGTCATGGTCAGATTGGTCTCTGCTCATTTTCCCACACAGGGTATGCAGCGACCTTTTGGTGAACGGTACATTTTCCAAAGTACCAAAGAAACTGCCAACAATACTGTATACCTTGCTCAGGCTTACATTATTCTCACGGAGTTGCTTCACCAAGTCTTTAGTGTGTATATCAATGTACCTGTGCAACTTCCAATGTAGTTTTTGCCCACATGTAGTCGAGAGCGGGTGGTTATGCTCAATGTGGTGCTCGCTGATCTACCAACCATTATCAGACGAATGCAAGAGACGGATTTTGGCTTCACATCCACACCTAGAAGATCTGTTGTTCTCCTTAATTGGGGTGTCCTGCATTACGAGTAGTATGTTTAAATATCAAACAATAAAAAAACACAAATCATCCAAGGTGGTCATACTAAAAAATTATTCCAATTGTAAAAGGTGCTCACTGCACATCCGCAAACCAACTCCTGCATGCATTTGGCTCGTTTGACATTTAGACGACTTCTGGCAAAACGTATCCCAAATACGATTTCCCACGAGTATAGGTTGTAAAATTCGTAGGCCTCGTTCAGAGAATCAAAGGACAAACCAATCTTAGGATTTATTACAACGGCTTCTTTCTTATCGGCGAACCCTCGTATGGTCAATTCAAGTGCACTCGTCCTTTCTGCACTCCACTCTCTCTCAACATCTCCATTTGACAGCCTAATCCTGAAATCCATGTGTATAAATTACATATAGCTATATCAAAGAAACTTTGTAGAGGACATCAGAACAACATCAATATGAACAGCGTGATATATTTTTTCAGCACTATCGAATAGTTGCCCAGGTATTCCATAATTTTTTGACAAAGGCCCATTACTTTATTTAGATTTGTGAGGCCCATGAACACCACATGAGGTAAATGATCCAAATTTATTTTTCCCTGCTAGCAAGCACCAATAAGTCACTTCCGATTTTTTTTGCAACAAGACCAAGTATTCTGATATTACAACCTTTAGAATCCTATGCAGGCATAATTCCTATATTTATTAAGTGGGCCCAATTTGTTATTATGAGTAACATTTTACGCGAATAACAAACATTTTTTCGTTAATACAAACAACTAACCAAGTCAGTACAATTATTATTTTTTAATATCGGAGACATAATTGTTGCACGTAAACATGTCTATTATGTAGAGCATACCAGATTAAAAATAATAAGGAACGTCTAATCTTTTGTATTATCGTATCTGGTATTGGACCAGTCTTTTTATATTTGTTTAGATAGAGGCCCATATTTCTTTATGAACTACCCAGGCCCATGATTCGATATGAACTACCTAGGCCCATAAACGAGACAGTAGGGAACTGACCAATTTGCTCACATGCTGTTGTATTTTGCATAAAGACCAAGATTTACTATTTTACAACTTCAAAAACCAACGCATGCATAAAATGACATTTTACTTCAGTGGACAGATTTTTGGCACAAAGCATGAACATTTTTCAAGCTATCCAACAATAGTTCGTTGTAAAAAAACCACTAACAAGTCAGCTATTTTTTTAACATTTAATCTCAATTGAAGGAAATGTTGCGGAAAAAAACGTCGAAAAAACTTATTTTTATGGTTCTTACCTCCTTTTCCATGTTGATGTTGCTTTTCCTCCGCCTGCATCCTCCACACGGACTTCGCAAGATCCAGCTTCTAAACTATCTGCAAGATCTTTTTCATCTCCCCCATGGCTTCAAGCTGTGATCGAGCCTCGTCTTCCACATCATTCGTCATCGAAGCAGCCACATGATGGCAAGCCCTTGATGATCATGATGAACATATTGATGGCGCACGCATCACATCTCTTAATCTTTGCGACGCGTTCAAGCACCCAGGTATCAAGCTGCCTGTCGATCTAAACATTTGAAAAAAGAAATCACGTCAGACGACATCAATTCAAACCAACTACAAATGAATCTTAAACACCTCACCTTAGCTGACCATCCATGTCGATGAACTCCATCTTTGATGCCACAAGGAATCAGATCGAGATGTATCACCGAGCCTCGACCACACAGACACCACACAAACCACCCACCCAGCACAACATGTGCTTCTTTTGCCTGCTAGCCGGTGTTTTGATTGTAATAACACCCGAGCAATGAATGGGTCCAGGCCAGGACAACGCGCCCCAAAACATGTACCATGTCCTTGTTGTGTGGTACGCCACGGCTCATGCAAGTGGACATGTGCCGGTTTTCACATCGGGTACGCCGATCAAAGGAACAAGTTCTAGCGGGTGGGGGCCGCATGCCTATCCATACTGGACCATAACGTGAGTTAAACGTTCCACCTCTGTGCAGTATATGCCTCGCGTATTGCTGATATATCCAGGCATGGGTCCCATTGTGCAAATCACCACGCATGCAGCGCACGACATCGATAATGTGCGCCAACGCCGCCGTGGACTGAAAGTCCGCTCTGGTCGTTCGGGAGTTATAGATTCCGTAATAATTGCAGCATGACTTATAAGAATTGTGAACGACGACATATCTAAATATGATTTGGAATTTTGAACGCGTCTTTATTTAGGAATTCAAATATTTATAGAAACAAAACATTTCAAAATTGCGAAGAAATTTTACAAGATGGAAAATTATTTGAAAACACGAAAAAATTATGGAAAAGTCAAATATTTTTCAATCTTGAACAAAATTTAGAAAAAGGGGAGAATTTTGAATAAATTTAAAAATGTTAACCTTTTTCCAAAACAGGAATATTTTTGGAAAAATGGAAATTTATTGAAACTCTGAACAACAATTTGAAAATGTGTACAATTTTCGAAACTGTGAACAACTTAGCAAAGGTGCACTATTTTTGAATTTGATGAGCATTTTTTGAATTTTTGAACAAAATTTGAAAAAACAGGAACATTTCTGTACTTCTGAATATTTTTTGAAACTCCAAACAAACTTTGGAAAAAGCAAATATTTTCTCAAATTTTAAACTCTTTTTAAAAATTGCGATTTTTTTGAATTTATGAACAAAATTCTTAAGAGAGGAACATTTTCCGTACAATTTTGTAAACCCCCGAACTAAATTATAAGAGCAAACATTTTTTCAAATTTGGAACAATTTCTGAAAAATCAAGAACATTTTAAATTTTCTGAACAAAAATTAAGAGAAGCATTTTTTGAACTTTCAAACATTTTTTGAAAAGCATGAATATATATACAAAATTTAGGAACAAAATTTGTAAACGATAACATTTTGTGAAGTTTTGAAGAATTTATCAGCAGCACAAACAGTTTTCGAAAAAAAGGAAATAAACTGTAAAAGTAACAAGGAAAAATGAAAAAGAAAGAACAAGAAACAGATGAAAAAAAAGAAACGGGAAAAGGAAAAAAAGGAAAAAAGAAAAACCTATTCAGGAACCTCCTATAATGTTCCTAAAACCAGAAAAAAACTGGGTGGGAACCACCTAGAAAGTTCCCAAAACCGGAATCACTGAAACGTTGGGTCGGCCCATCCCGAATGCTCGTTTGATCTCCCCTGTGCGTCGGTCCGGCAAATTGCCGCAACAAGCGGCAAATAGAAAAACACCTCATATATGGCGTTATTGGCGCTAGCAGGGCCATCGTACTAGGCCGGCCCAGCAACCTGCTGAAGCAAAAAAATTATGATCACTGGTATTATATGAGAGAACAGAGATTCGAAATCCTCATATGACCACCAACAGGCTACCGCCATTACCACCAGACCCAGTTGTCTTCCTTGTCCACTGACCGGAAAAAAGATCTATTTGATCCTTCTTCTTGTACTACACAAATATATACTCCCTCCTTTTAAAAATAAGTGTCTCAATCATAGTACAACTTTATAGCAACGTTTGTATAAAATTGAGACATTTATTATGGGACGGAGATAGTATTATATATCTGGTATTAATTATCTAAACATAAATTAAAAAAATATAAATCATGAATTTTAAAACAGTTCAAAAATATGAAAAGGTTCTTCAAAAGTGAAAAAAGTTTGCCGATTGTGAGAAAATTTTCATCAATTTTGGAAAAAGCTCATCGAATTTATAAAAAAAGTCACGATTTTGAAAATAGTCCATTGGGTTAGAATTTTTTTATTGAATTTGCAAAACAATTCGTCAATTTTTGAAAGAAAGCTCATCGAAATTGAAAATAAATCATCAAATTTGAAAACAATTCATCAACTTGAAAAAAGTTCAAAAATTTGAAAACACTTCATCATTAAAAAAAGAACACGCATTAAAAAAAATAAGAAAACCTGAATAAGACCGCCTCGAAATCGACCAGCAAACCAGGAAAAAACTGGCATGGGAAGCTTCCCAAAACCAACGGATCCCGGCGATTGAAGATATAAATAAAAGTAGAAAAGCAAGTTATGAAGCACTAGTCGTTCAATGGCCCACTCGTAACTATGTTGGCGTAGATGCAACTAAGCGCGAGGTCAAACTCCCGTGGATGCATTTTTTTGACATTAAAACAGAAAAAATATATACATGGGCCGGCACAGCTCGAAGCAACTTCAGGCGCCCGTTTATGAAATGACCTATAACGGGTACGTGCAGTGCTAAATAGGAAGAGCCTGCATTCTGCTCGGTAGCTGTTAGTTTTTCTTCGGTTTCAACCGGTTTTTCTTTGATTTCTTCTTGTTTTTGTTCATTTCATTTTTCTTTGTTTTTCACTGTTTTTTTGGGTTTTCGGTGTTTCTTCACCATTTTTCTTTGATTCTCAATGGTTTTAGTCTTTTTAGTTCTTTCTCTGTTTCTTATTTTTAATACATGTCTACTTTCTTTCAATACAAAATGTACATTATCAGCGTATACGAGCGGAAAAAAAATTATGATACACGTTAAACATTTTTCAAATAGGCTATAATATTTTCTTGAACACTTTTTTTTGCGGAAAGGACCACAAAGTTATATTGAAATTAAACAGTGGTACAAAGCACCCCAACTAACAACGAAATTTCACACTAGTCTCTGGGGAACCAACCTACCCCTCGAACCACTGCGGGTTGCCGGTGTGCCGTCGCCACCACTGCCGCCCTCCCTTGAGAGTCGGTGGGACCTTGGATATCTACAGCCGAAAGAAATGCGAACGGGAAGTCTTCAACCTCGGTCCTGAAGGAACAACACAACAGAAGGAGAGACAGGCCAGCCATCGCTTGACCACGCCGATGACAACACAACTCTGGAATCCTTAGAACACCCAGGAAATAGAGACAGCTAACGCGAGCCACCAGCACCTTACCGAGCCTCCCCCAGCACCCCCAAAGAAAGGCCACAAACAGCTAAACCATGGCGAAGATGGAATCGAGGGACCCTAAATCCACTAGCTGGCCATCGCCTCCACTGTGAAAACCGCACCTTGGATACCTATACTCATCGGATCGACGAATCCAGGAGTCAACAACATCGGAAGCTCGGCGACTTCGCCGCACGCGACATCGCCGTAATGGGGAAAGAGCTCCAATGAACTTATTTGCCACAACGCCACGAGCACCACCTCCGCAGCATCGCCAAGAACACCTACCCTAGTATCTACACACAGAACCATGTATCTGGGGCTCCCTCACTCTTCTATCGCCGGAGCGGTGACCAGAGAGGGAGGGAGCCTGCGGCCTGGCCGGCGGTGAATGCAGGGAAGACGACGCCTCCTTTTTGCCTCTCCTACACATTAACTGCCCCCTTTTGACCCTATCTTAAACACTTTTTTAATGGCAGTAAACACTTTTTTACAAACATTTTCTTACATTTATACAATTGTTTTCTCAAAATGTCATGGAATTTAAAAAAAACCGTCAATATTTCTTTAAAATGTTAGATACATTGTTTTTGATGGTACAGAGCTTTTTTATACTACACACACATTTTTTGTATATCGTACAATCATATAAACATTTTAAAGGTTACAACATATTATTTGAAGTACATGAACATTTTTTTAAACTGCCAGCTATATTTTGTTGAATGGTTCGAAAACATTTTTGAATTATACAAACATTTTTTACATTGTATAATGTTTTAGAAAAATCTTTAACATTTTATCTTAGTACGTGAACATATTTTGAATGTCACAATCATTTCTTTAAATTTATGAATGTTTTTCTAGTTGCCCAGACATTTTTTAACATTGCACAAATATTAGTTTTTAAACTAAAGTAACTGCTCCTGAAATATATGTATTTTAAATATTTTGAAAATATAAAAAAGAGAAAAAGCGAGATCGAGGAAAAAAACTGCAACTTTGGTCTCGCCGCATGTGTTTGGGTCAAAACAAACACAAAACGCGGCCCAATTTGTGACCGTAAACGGACGGACAACCGTTTTTTGTCCATCCTTGACCCATTTTCGGACCAAATTGAGGTCATGTTTGCGTCGGAACGGATAGGGTGCAGACGCACGTGAGCGCTCTCTTTGTTCTCCCCTGGCCCGCCCATCGGTGAACCATACCTCTTTCCACCCTTCCATACGCGGTGTGCACCCCCAGCTCCGCCATAGCTGCCGCCCATTTTTTGGCTGCTCCATCGCTGTACAAGTTGGCCGCGCAAAAGCCTCGCTGCATCCACACAAATCCTCGTGCCCCTGCCCGCTTTCGGAGGAGGTCTTGCTGGTGTTTGTGGGCTTTCTTCTTTATCTCCGGTACTAGAGAAACCACGGCCGCCGGCGACGCCCATCGACCCGAACACCATCCACCTTGCGTTGGAAGTGTCGCCCTCGTCTCT
Source organism: Aegilops umbellulata (assembly GCA_032464435.1). Taxonomy (NCBI): domain Eukaryota; kingdom Viridiplantae; phylum Streptophyta; class Magnoliopsida; order Poales; family Poaceae; genus Aegilops; species Aegilops umbellulata. Next base: position 172,134,022 of record CP136060.1, on the reverse strand, counting down.
GCTACCACAGGCCTACTACATGTACGAGCTCTTGACCAGCTGCATCTCCCACCACGACCACAAGGTGTTTGACACTCGCAAGGTAGCATGGATAGTGGGGATGAGTATTTTTTTCAACAACTTCATTTGTTCATCAGATGATTCGCCGTCGAATGACGAAGAGCATGTGGTTGCTACATTGGTCGTCAATGACCACATTGCTATTGGAAATACGCCCTAGAGGAAATAATATAGAATTATTATATTTCTGGTTTCACAATTAAGAGTTTACATTTCATGCTATAACTGTTATGATCCTGAAATATGCGATTCAATGGAAAACTCATATGCACGTGTAGAATGATAAACGATAAAGAATAGGTTCCCAGTTTTGCCACTAAGATTGGCTCAAGTGTTGTTGGTGATCATGTTTTCCGGACTTTAGGATATCGTTAATTTTAACGATAGTCCTAAAACAACATTGAGAGTATGACGTTAGAAGAACAATCATATTGAATCGACCCAAACTTGTTTGTTATACTTTGAGATAATATCGTTTGAAATCAATTCTTATAACACAAAGTATTAACACGTGTTTTTAGTTCCTTAAACCATGAGAGTATCATAGTCACTTCCTACCGTGCGGTGGACTTTGGAGTTGTGCAAATATCATATGTAACTAGGTGATCATAACGACAACTTATAGGTTCATCGGAAGTTTGACAAGCGACTAGATAGCTCGAGAGTGGGATTTCCTCCTCCGGTGATGGAGAGATATACTTAGGGACCTCTTGTTGTGATGGAATCGATCACCGTCTTGCCAGACACAGATGACTATGTCATAGGGATGCCGGAACACATCAACGAGAAAGACGAACAAAACTGGTAACAAGGGGAACGATATAGTGAGCATGTGGATGACTCAGGAGGATACCGACACTCCTCGGGTTTTGTAAAGTATCACAAAGCAAAGGGAACATCACATGATAACCAAAGGTTCAGTCGAATATCATTCGCATAATCATAGGGACCGATATGGATGTCTACAGTTCCACGATCGGTCATTGAACGAAGGGGTTTCGTTCATGTCTATGATTTACCAAACCTACACGGTCACAAACTTAAGGTAATCATGATCCTCTAAGTGTTAGTCGGAAAAGAGTATCGAGGATTTATTTGTGGAATTGTTTCACTAATATTCACAATATTTACGAGAGGAACCGGAAGGGTTTTGGGGTCACCAAAAGGGTTTCGGAGTTTATCGGGCAATACCGAGTATTACAGATAAATAATATATAGATGGAAAATGTTTTCGGAGATGTAAAATTATATATAGTCTGTTATAGTAAATGTTAGAGGGCTTTTATATTTAATTTAATATCAACAGACCTTAAAAGGCCAAGTGGTGGAAGGATAATTGGGCCACAAGGGCCCAATAGGGGAGGTGCCACACCTTAGCCTTTTTGGAGGCTAAGGGGAGGCCGAATTGGAGTGGAAACCTCCCTTCTTGGCCGGCCTAAGGGACGAGGTTTCCCTTCCCTCTTGTGGCACACCTCTCCCCTCCTCCAACCTATATGTACTAGAGGTTTTGGGCACTTTTGAATATACAGGTTTTTGGGACCTCCTCTAGTTCCTCTAGTTCTAATTCTAGTTGTTCAATTAGAGATTGACCTTGATCCTATAATCCTCATAATTATAAGCTTGTGTGGTTCTAATCTCCTCCCTCTAATTCTTCGGCGATGATAGCTCTGGACAGGAAGCGCTGCCAGATCGTGAAGACCATATGCTTGAAACCAAGTAGAGAAATCGTGCTTTTAGTCTTTTGTTCGAGGATCATTCGAGGGAGGTTCACGTGATCGTCATCAATGGTTCAAGGGACACAAAGTACAATCTACACCGGCTCGTCTACTTCCGCTGCAACTCCGGAGTCGATAACGATGTTGATTCAAACCCTATATGCATCTTCCTATTGTTCCCGGGTGTCCGTAGGGTGATTTTTTGTTTTCTACTATGTTTCCCTACAATGGGATCATGAGCGGTTCTATGAGTAGATGCAAGTTTCGGTCTAGATCACATGTGGATGTGAGTGTTTGATGTTCTTGTTATGCTTCCCTCAAGTGTTGCTTTGGTTCAGTTCATTGATGACATGATGTAGCTTTGTACAAGGTTCTGACAATCGATCGGCTCTGGCTGTCGACGATCTGCTAATAGTTCCTTGGGCTTAATCATAGTCAAGAATAGTGAACCTTCATGTACACAAGAGGGTGATGAATATGAACGATCTTCTAGGGGGTCATGCGTATTAGACGAAGTTTAGTGTGGGGCTAGAGATTTTTAATTAAGTCTCTTCCCTCACTCACCTCGGAAGTTAATCTAGCAAAAAGAATTATCGCCTTGATTGTGCATGTAGGTAGTTAGTGTTATCCGGAAACCCTAGCAACCACATAATTAAAATTTGCCAACCTGATTAGAGGACATCTAACTTGGTTTTGCAGTTGCAGGGTTGCATATGATGTGGTATAGCCTTCATCATGATAGAGTTTATGTATGAGATGGTTATATGTTATAATGTTAAGTGGCCAGCGTGTCAGGGCATGATGGTTCGAGCCACAAGATTTCCACGTTAATGTAAAATTCATAGAGTTAGCCTACATGTTATAGGTGATGGTGGCATATGTACACGGAGGACCCCAGCATGGAGAAAGGTGTACTATGCACGAGATGAGGAGTGATACATCCCAAACGTATCTACTTTTCCAAGCACTTTTGCTCTTGTTTTGGACTATAATTTGCATGATTTGAATGGAACTAACCCGGACTCACGCTGTTTTCAGCAGAATTGCCATGGTGTTGAGCAGAAATAAAAGTTCTCGGATTGAGCTGAAAATTTACGGTGATTATTTCCAGAATGTATGAAAATATTTGCAAAGAGAACTACTAGAGGGGGCCACCTAGTGTGACGCCCTCGATTCAATCGTACACTAATCTAACACGCAAATGTGTACGATCAAGATCAAGGACTCACGGGAAGATATCACAACACAACTCTAGACACAAATAAAATAATACAAGCCTTATATTACAAGCCAGGGGGCTCAAGGGCTCGAATACATCAGCTCGAAAACACAAGAGTCGACGGAAGCAACAATATCTGAGTACAAACATAAGTTGAACAGGGATGCCTTAAGAAGGCTAGCTCAAAAGCAACACGATCGAAGAGACAAGGCCTCCTACCTGGGAGCCTCCTAACTACTCCTGGTCGTCAGCGGTCTCCACGTAGTAGTAGGCACCCTCGGTGTAGTAGTAATCGTCGGTGGTGACATCCGGCTCCTGGACTCCGTCATCTGGTTGCGTCATCCGAGAAGAATGGAAAAGGGGGAAAAGAGGGAGCAAAGCAACCGTGAGTACTCATCCAAAGTACTCGCAAGCAAGGATCTACACTACATATGCATCGGTGTCAATGAAATGGGTAGTATATGTGGACTGAACTGCAGAATGCCAGAAGAGAAGGGGAAAGCCTAGCCTATCGAAGACTAGCATCTTCAAGCAGCTCCAAGCATCTTGCAGCATCAGAAGAGATAAGAGTAGCATAAAGTAAAGTAGTAGTAGTAGTGTTATCAACCTCGGCCAGAGATCCTTTCTCGACTCCCTGCGAGAAAGCAATCCCAGAGCCATACTATCTAGTTATCACATCAAGTATCCAGTTCTAGTTGTATCGATCGGGATACAACTCCAAGTGTCCGTTACCGTAGGACAGGCTATCTATAGATATTTTCTTCCCTGCAGGGGTGCACCAACTTACCCGCCACGCTCAATTAACTCCGGCCGGACACACTTGCTTGGGTCATGTCCGGCCTCAGCCATACGATACGCCGCAACCCGACCTAGGCTTAATAGAGAGGTCAGCACGCCGGACTAAACCTATGCCCCTAGGGGTCATGGGCCATCGCCCCGGGAACTCCTACACGTTGCGAACGCAGCCGGTGAGCAGACCGAGCTACCTCCTTAAAAAGGCAGGTGCTTACCAGCCCAACCCGGCATGCACCGCTCAGTCGCATGCCGTCTATTAAGCTTCGGCTGATGCATACGACGCAGAACGCCCATACTATGCCCACGTGATGGTTAGTGCTATCAGGCCAGAGGCCCCTCAGATCGAATATCCAAATCATAGTGGATTAGGAGCATGCGGTAACGAGCAGAGACTCACGCCGATGTGACCCCATCGCCCCGTCTCGAGGACTTGCGGCAAGGGCTAAGAATTCCTGGCCACGCCTCGTAATTATCTCACGGGCACCTTCCAGGTAAACCCGACTCCACATCACTCGCAATTAAGCTCGCGCGGGTACCCCTCAGGGCCGGCCCGTCTTTATTAACATGGTTCAGTGTAAAGTCATAGTAACCATAGTAACTGTGTGTCTAACGCCAAGGGGAACCTTGAGTAACCACCCTCGACGGATTCCACTCGATATAATCCTCAAACTGAACGTAAGAGAAACCACCCTCGAGGTTCACACTTGAGGGGTTGCACGACACAGTCGTATCAGAAGTGGTTAAGGCGGAATCACCCTCGATGACCATGACCGAATAGCTACACTACATGGTTAACATCAGAAGTGATGATGAGGTCTCACCCTCGGCACTCGATAGTAACCCAGTAGTGTGGAGCAACCAAGGGAAAGTGATGTGCGGTGTCCGGGCCTGGTCTTCGATCCCGTTGATCGGGTCTTCGATGATGAAGCAGGGGCAACAAGGACAAGGTGGGGGTCACTGATGGATCACTAACCAACCTATACTAAGCCGTTTAGGATAAGCAGGTAAGGTACAACAACAGATAGAAAAGCAGGCTATGCATCAGAATAGGAGCAAACAATTACAGTAGCAAAATCTAATGCAAGCATGAGAGAATGGAATGGGCGATATCAGGATGATCAAAGGGGGGGGGGGGCTTGCCTAGAAGCTTTGCTGCAAAGGAAGAAGAGTCGTCGGTGACGTAGTCGATCACGGGGCATCATCAGTCTCGCGGTCTAATGGAGAGATTAGGGGGAAGAAACAGTAAATACAAAGCAAATAGAGGTGCCACTAAGCATGATAAGGCGATATGCAGAACTAGGGTCGACCTAACATAGTTCTACACATTGCAGACAAAGGGGATAAGCATCTGAGGATGAATTCCCGGCGTTAGGTGGATTCTGTTCAGAGGAAAAGAGAGGGAAAGTTCCATGTTCAGCATTCTAGGGGCATGTGACAGATGCACAGACCACGTATTCGGATTCATTGGATTTTTCTGAGCAACTTTCATATATAAAACATTTTCATCAGAGTTACGGTTTAATTTCTACGAATTTTCAAAGATTAAAGCATTTTCTGGAATTATTTAAATTAACAGAATTAACAAAAAAGGAATATGACGTCAGCATTGCGTGGGGATGATGTCAGCAGTCAACAGAGCGGCTGACCAGGTCAAACCTGACCAGTGGGTCCCACCTGTCATAGACAGAGGCCTTAATAGAGTTTATCTAAACTAAGATGAGGTTAATTAGGAGCTGGGACCCACATGTTAGTGGATAAATAGGTTAACTAATTACGTTTATTTAGGAATTGTTTTAATTTGACTAATTAAGCAGTGGGTCCCACACATCAGTGGCACAGGGGTGCCCAGTCAGCAGTTGACTGGGTCAAACCAGTCAACGGGACCCACCGGGCCCACACGTCAGCCTCACAGGGGAGGCCACGCGGCGCCACATCGGACGCCGGCGTCGGAGTTACTGCGGCGACCATTTCACGCGGCGATGCGCGTCGGGGGTGGGGAGTCGGAAATCCCGCACAGAGCACAGGGAGGGTTGCGCGTTGGTGCGTTGGAAAGAGCGTGCAACGTCGAGGCGATCTGCGGTGGTGGCGTGGCCGGAGGAGCACCGTAGCGACGACGGCGAGCTCATCGACGGACGGTGGCGCTCGGGAGCGATGACGTATGGTGATGCGGGTGTGCTAGCGAGCAACTAAAAGGCCAAACGGCCCCTATGCGACGCGATGAGCGTGACGGTGGCACGCATGGAACCCAAATGTCACCGTGGCTACGCCTGCGACGAGCACGAGCGGCGGAGTGTCTGGTCATCGGTGGCATCAGTGGCTACGAAACGCGGATGAGCTAACATAAAGGGGGAGGAGAAGCAGGAGCTCACAACGGAGCCTTAGGTAGTGGCAGCGAGCTCTGGGAGGCGTGGAGCGTCCGGAATCGACGGTGACAGACGACGGCGATCCGAGGAAGGAGAAGAAGATGGCGCGGCGATGTAGTGGCTCCCGTCCCCAATGGCTTGCTGTAGAGGACGTAGTCGACGATGACGGTGCTCGGGAACGCGTTGGCGAGGTGCGGCGTGGACGGTGGCCACGTTGACGGTGATCGATGGCGACGAGCTCGCGCGGCCGAGCTGGGGACTAAGCGAGAGGAGAGGGGAGAGGTGGATCTGGGGGAGGAGAGGAGCAAGTGGGAGTGGGGAGAGAGGATCGAGGCGACGCGGAGGGAGGGGATCCTTATCCCCTCGTCAGCGAGGCGCGAGGCGACGAGCGGGTTCGACGGCGACCACAGGCGCGGGTTGGTCGAACAGGAGAAGGGGGATGGCGACAGGGGAGGGGGAGTGGGCCGACTGGGATGGGCCGACGGTCAGGTAGGCCATTTGGCTGAGTGGGAGGGGTCAGTTTCCTTTTGTTTTTGTTTTGCCTTTTCTTTTTCTGATTTCTCTTTTATGTTAAAATCAGAGACAGCTAGGGAAAAGTTTGGGCTTCCAAAATACTTTGAAAAAAATGTGGGACTAGGCCACTTAAATTCTTTCTAGTATTTGGCACTGCCACAAAAAGTTTGGGGCCATCAGGAGTTGTCCAAGAATTTTTGGAAAATGAAAAGGACATCTTAAATACTGCGAGACCAGATAATAAATTCCCAGCGGCAATTTGGGAGTTCCAAAAAATGTTGGCTTCAACATGACAAATATCAAGGGATTATTTGCCATAGGATAAACTATTTTATTTGCATGAAATAAGAAGCAAATATTTGACATGCAATTTGAATTTGAATTTGAAGCAGATTTTGGACAACTGGTATTTTGGCATGATGATCATGACGACATGACCTTCATTAGGGGGAGATTACTGTAGTGTGATGCTGGGGATGTTACAAATCTCCTCCACTACAAGAAATCTTGTCCCAAGATTTAAGTGGGGAAGTAAAGAGTAACTCCGGGTGAACTGACCCTTATAGGGTTAATTGTCTGGTGAACAATGCAGGGAATATGACAGAAGTATCTCTCGAGTTGAAATTTAAGAAAACGTCGAGAGCAAAATATGAAGGTACAATAAGAAGTTTCAAGCGAATGGACAAACAATCGATACCCGAATAGAGTGTGAGAAGGGGTTCAGAGCATCGGGAATAGATCATCTCTCGGAGGGTGGCTCGTGATAACACACAAAGCCAAGAGCATAGATACTTCGGCATCAAGGTTGTACAGGAGAGTCAGGCTTCGATCCTGTGGAACCGTGGGTTATGGGCCCACCATGTGGTAGAAAGTAGGAAGGAAGCTGACATCTTGCACGGTCATGATAGCGAGGCATGTCAGAGTAAAACCTATCAGTTATGGTGACAACAACGTTGGTACCAAGGGCGAGGGATGAAGAGAACCATTTTCCTGCTCCTTGAAACAAGGCGGACCATTAGGAAAAGTTCTCGTCCATCGGTGGTTACCAGAATGTCAACAACAATAGTAACAGGCCTTTACTGTATGAGTTGTACACCAAGATGTTTATTTAAGCAGAAGAATATTACTGCCTAGATCATATAGATCACAAGAAAGGTTTAAAGAAATCAAGGGAAAGGAAAATGTGATTATTAATTTAATCAGAACAATGGAAAGGAAAATGTGTTTAAACACAAATATCAGGAGTATATTATTCCTAAGGACAAGCAGAGGATGACATCCATGACAAGGTAGTAGATTACCTTTTAAGTAAAGGGGAGAGGAAATTCATGACGTTACCCATACAACAGTGTTTGGACAAGTGATCAAGAAACATTTAGCATTGCGCCTCCAAATGCTTTTAAAGAGGTTCGGAGTACCACAATCATGCTTTGGGATATCATTGACATGGTCATCAGGTAAAGGTCGGACCTTGGGAACACAAAGGATCCATCAAATTTTTTAGAACATATCATACTATTTTATCAGGGAAAAGATGAGGAGGTGGCCGATGGGTTCAGTAGCAATCCATCGACATGTCGAAAAGGATGTATGCCAAAATGATATGAACAAGTTTGTGTTGGGGGGAGGCAAGAATGTTGTCGATGATAACCCAAATCATCGAGGGGCATGTATGGTATTTCTCATCATGAATTCGATTGATATCCTAGAAGAGCATCAGAATGTTGATGATGATCATGATACATTTGTCGAGAGATTTCATGAATATGTAATCGATCGGCGATGACATCAAGTCAAAAGGTATGATGAAGCGAAAGGTTATCCGAACCACGGGTACGATACAAACTTGAAATCAAGCTTGTTGTTCAAGGAAAAATGATATGACGAGGAAGATCAACGTAAGCTTAGCTCATCGTCGAAAATTGTGCTCCGGGAAGAAGAACCAGGTAGCACAGTTAAAATTTGGCACGATAATGATATAGCCGATCAGGCTAGAAATGACTTGAAGGATTATTAAACTCGTAAGCAACGAAAATTAGTTATTGAATCAGAGTGCAGAATCGATTCACTTATCGGTGTTCTCGGTTGACAAACAACCTAGAACCCATGAAGTGACAAAGACAGTGTAAGGTAGTACTCCATCAAAAGTTCATAAGATGTCGTGCAATGGCATGATATCGTCGAGATACCAGGGGTAATACTCGAAGGTAGATCATAATAGAGGTTGGGCGGATGAAATGATCTGCAGAAGACAAGTAGTTTAACTTGTCCGGGAAATGGAATCAAGGAGAAAATATAGTCGGAACCACGATTGCAAAGAATCAATTTAAAGATGCAAGATGAGCTTATACCAAGGGAACATTTGATTATAAGAGAAGCTTACATGATAAGATCTACATAGTGTCTATGAGCATGAACACAAAGTTCAAGGCCGACTCCCACTTCTTCAATGCATAACCTCTCATTTACTTCTCACTTTTGACGAAGTTGTAGTGTAGAATATTTTATCCGACGTAACACCAGTAGAGTATGACCCGCATAGCTTTCGAGTTTACGGAGATTAGGGAAGGCATAGGTTCAACCCATCGGGGCATCTTAGGAACATATACCATGAACTTCAGGAGTAATGAACACAAGCTCACAAGCAGAGCATGGTTGACAATAGCAAATGATAGCATTTACCAAAGGCATTATGTGCCAGGGAAGAACTCACAAGGTTAATGAAAATGAAGGACATTGTCAGATAGTAATCCAACCAAGGATATGGCGGTCCATAAAGGATCTGATGTGAGTATTGATACTCAACCAGAAGAAGAAAGAATGCAAAGGCATCAGATTATAGATATAATTGGATAACTTCAAAGCTTGAATACAAAGGAATTACGATTTTCAAATCAGAAGACTTGAAGCAGAGGCTCTAATAAAAAGATAATTGAGTTGAATCGATACAGATCGATAATCAATCAAGGTTTGATTTTCCAAGAACAAGCTCATGTTTGGAGTGACGTCTGAGCCGGGAAGATGAATTCTAGGATCTGATTGAGGATTGTGAGCATTCACAACATATTGGATCAAGTGACACGAAACGATAGTGATAGAGGATGTCAGCGGAGATTACTAGAAATATGGAATTAACCACAATGCAGGAAGGTAAGGACTTTAGTATCAATAGGCTGCTGAGGATTTCAAGAAGATTGGTTAGCATTTTGAAGAATTTACGAAACACATGAACAACCAGGGATGGACAAATCCTTGGTAAGTGTAAGGAATTATTTGTACAGGTAATCATGCAAGAAAGGAGCTGCAAGGCAACAGGCACAACAGATTCTCGAAACATCAGAGTGTATTTCGATGCATCTTGTAATAACAAGAGCAACTGGAAAATAATGTATGAACGACAGGTGTGTGTAGTTATTCATAGGGGTTGACGGTGGAAGGGAATTGCAAAAGCGATGAGCACATGTTCTCGGGAGAACATCAAAGAGTATCTTGGAAGTCTTCTGGTGAAGCGGGTGATCGTCTGGAATGAAGGGACTCTCCGGAGGAAGAAGTTACGAGAACCTGAAGTTAGAGTTAGCAAAACCATTTAACCTAACCCAGAGTATAGATGAGGAGTAAAAGATCCTAATACCACCCATATGGCGACGTGGGCCCGTAAGACACACTGCCATGTTAGTAATAGTTTTGTAGTGACTAGACTCAACTTCGGCCAAGGAGTTGGAAAGGGGGCTACCTACAGGCAGTAGGCTCTGATACCCACTTGTGACGCCCTCGATTCAATCATACACTAATCATACACGCAAATGTGTACAATCAAGATCAAGGACTCACGGGAAGATATCACAACACAACTCTAGACACAAATAAAATAATACAAGCCTTATATTACAAGCCAGGGGCCTCGAGGGCTCGAATACATCAGCTCGAAAACACAAGAGTCAGCGGAAGCAACAATATCTGAGTACAGACATAAGTTGAACAGGGATGCCTTAAGAAGGCTAGCTCAAAAGCAACACGATCGAAGAGGCAAGGCCTCCTGCCTGGGAGCCTCCTAACTACTCCTGGTCGTCGGCGGTCTTCATGTAGTAGTAGGCACCCTCGGTGTAGTAGTAATCGTCGGTGGTGACATCTGGCTCCTGGACTCGTCATCTGGTTGCGTCATCCGAGAAGAATGGAAAAGGGGGAAAAGAGGGAGCAAAGCAACCGTGAGTACTCGCAAGCAAGGATCTACACTACATATGCATCGGTGTCAATGAAATGGGTAGTATATGTGGACAGAACTGCAGAATGCCAGAAGAGATGGGGGAAAGCCTAGCCTATCGAAGACTAGCATCTTCAAGCAGCTCCAAGCTTCTTGTAGCATCAGAAGAGATAAGAGTAGCATAAAGTAAAGTAGTAGTAGTGTTATCAACCTCGGCCAGAGATCCTTTCTCGACTCCCTGCGAGAAAGCAATCCCAGAGCCATACTATCTAGTTATCACCTCAAGTATCCAGTTCTAGTTGTATCGATCGGGATACAACTCCAAGTGTCCGTTACCGTAGGACAGGCTATCGATAGATGTTTTCTTCCCTTCAGGGGTGCACCAACTTACCTACCACGCTCGATTAACTCCGACTGGACACACTTTCCCGGGTCATGCCCGGCCTCGGCCAAACGATACGCCGCAACCCAACCTAGGCTTAATAGAGAGGTCAGCATGCCGGACTAAACCTATGCCCCTAGGGGCCATGGGCCATCGCCCCGGGAACTCCTGCACATTGCGAACGCGGCCGGTGAGCAGACCTAGCTACCTCCTTAAAGAGGCAGGTGCTTACGAGTCCAACCTGGCGCGCGCTGCTCAGTCGCATGACGTCTATTAAGCTTCGGCTGATGCATACGGCGCAGAACGCCCATACTATGCCCACATGATGGTTAGTGCTATCAGGCCAGAGGCCCCTAGGATCAAATATCCAAATCGTAGTGGATTAGGAGCATGCAGTAACAAGCAGAGACTCACGATCGATGTGACCCCGTCGCCCCGTCTCGAGGACTTGCGGCAAGGGCTAAGAATGCCCAGCCACGCCTCGTAATTATCTCACGGGCACCTTCCAGGTCGACCCGACTCCACATCACTCGCAATTAAGCTCGCGCGGGTACCCCTCAGGGCCGACCCGTCTTTAGTAACATGGTTTAGTGTAAAGTCATAGTAACCATAGTAACTGTGTGTCTAACGCCAAGGGGAACCCTGAGGAACCACCCTCAACGGATTCCATTCGATTAATCATCAAGGTGAACGTAAGAGGAACCATCCTTGAGGTTCACACTTGAGGGGTTGCATGACAGTCGTATCGGAAGTGGTTAAGGCGGAATCACCCTCGATGACCACGACCGAATAGCTACACTACGGGGTTAACATCAAAAGTGCTGATGAGGTCTCACCCTCGGCACTCGATAGTAACCCAGTTGTGTCGAGCAACTAAGGGGAAAGTGATGTGCGGTGCCGGGCCTATTCTTCGATCCCGTTGATCGGGTCTTCGATGATGAAGCAAGGGCAACAAGGACAAGGTTGGGGTCACTGATGGATCACTAACCAACCTATACTAAGCAGTTTAGGATAAGCAGGTAAGGTACAACAACAGATACAAAAGTAGGCTATGCATCAGAATAGGAGCAAACAATTACAGTAGCAAAATCTAATGCAAGCATGAGAGAATGGAATGCGCGATATCGGGATGATCAAAGGGGGGCTTGCGTGGAAGCTTTGCTGCAAAGGAAGAAGAGTCGTCAGTGACGTAGTCGATCACGGGGCATCATCGGTCTCGGGGTCTAACAGAGAGAAGAGGGGGAAGAAACAGTAAATACAAAGCAAATAGAGGTGCCACTAATCCTGATAAGGCGATATGCAGAACTAGGGTCGACCTAACGTAGTTCTACACGTTGCAGACGAAGGGGATAACTATCCGAGGATGAATTCCCGTCGTTAGGCGGATTCCAGTCAGAGGGAAAGAGGCGGATAGTTCCATGTTCAGCATGCTAGGGCCATGTGACAGATGCACAGACCGCGTATTCGGATTCTAGCAACTTTCATATATAAAACATTTTCATCCGAGTTATGGTTTAATTTCTACGAATTTTCAAAGATTAAAGCATTTTCTGGAATTATTTAAATTAATAGAATTAACAGAAAAGGAACATGATGTCAGCAGTCAACAGAGCGGCTGACCAGGTCAAACCTGACAAGTGGGTCCCACCTGTCATAGACAGAGGCCTTAACAGTGTTTATCTAAACTAAGATGAGGTTAATTAGGAGCTGGGCCCCACATGTCAGTGGATAAATAGGTTAACTAATTAAGTTTATTTAGGAATTGTTTTAATTTGACTAATTAAGCGGTGGGGCCCACATGTTAGTGGCACAGGGGTGCCCAGTCAGCATTTTACTAGGTCAAACCAGTCAACAGGACCCACCAGGCCCACACGTCAGCCTCACAGGGGGAGGCCACGTCGGACGCCGGCGCCGGAGTTACCCCGGCGACCATTTCACGCAGCGACGCACGTCGGGGGGGGGGGTCGGAAATCACGCACAGAGCACGGGGAGGGTCGCGCGTGGGTGTGTTGGAAAGAGCGTGCGACGGCGAGGCGATCTGCGGCGGTGGCGTGGCCGGAGGAGCACCGTAGCGACGACGGTGAACTCATCGACCGATGGCGTCGCTCGGGAGCGATGACGTATGGTGATGCGGGCGCGCTAACGAGCAACTAAAAGGCCAGCCGGTCCCTACGCGATGGACGAGCATGACGGTGCCACGCACGGAACCCAAAGGTCAACGTGGCTACGCTGGCGACGAGCGCAAGCGGCGGAGTGTTTGGTCGTCGGTGGCTACAAAATGTGGATGAGCTAACGTAAAGGGGGAGGAGAAGTAGGAGCTCACAGCGGATCCGTAGGGAGTGGCAGCGAGCTCGGGGAGGCGCGGAGCGTCCGTAATCGACGGTGACAGAAGACAGCGATCCAAGGAAGGAGAAGAAGATGGCGCGACGATGTAGTGGCTCTCGTCCCCAACGGCTTGCTGTAGAGGATGTAGTCGATGACGGCGGTGCTCGGGAACGCGTTGGTGAGGTGCGGCATGGACGGTGGCCACATTGATGGCGATCGGTGGTGACGACCTCGGGATCGAGCGAGAGGAGAGGGGAGAGGTGGATCTAGGGGAGGAGAGGAGCAAGTGGGAGTGGGGAGAGAGGATCGAGGCAACGCGGAGGGAGGGGATTCTTATCCCCTCGTCAGCGAGGCGACGAGCGGGTTCGACGGCGACCACGGGCGCGGGTCGGTCGAACAGGAGAAGGGGGAAGGGGACAAGGGAGGGGGAATGGGCCGGCTGGGGTGGGCCGACGGTCAGCTGGGCCGTTTGGCCGAGTGGGAGGGGTCATTGTCCTTTTGTTTTTGTTTTGCCTTTTCTTTTTCTGATTTCTCTTTTAAGTTAAAATTAGAGACAACTAGGGAAAAGTTTGGGCTACCAAAATACTTTGAAAAAAATGTGGGACTAGGCCACTTAAATTCTTTCTAGTATTTGGCACTGCCACAAAAAGTTTGGGGCCATCAGGAGTTGTCCAAGCATTTTTAGAAAATGAAAAGGACATCTTAAATACTGCTAGACTAGATAATAAATTCCCAAGGGAAATTTGGGAATTCCAAAAAATGTTGGCTTCAACATGACAAATATCTAGGGATTATTTGCCATAGGATGAACAATTTTATTTGCATGAAAGAAGAAGCAAATATTTGACATGCAATTTGAATTTGAATTTGAAGCAGATTTTGGACAAGTGGCATTTTGGCATGATAATCATGATGACATGACCTTCATTAGGTGGAGATTACTGTAGTGTGATGCTGGGGATGTTACACCTAGGAGCCGCAAGATCAGGGGGCGCGCCCTGTGAGCTTGTGGGCCCGTCGAGCCATTGATTGCCATAATTCCAACTCCATAAATTCCATTTCAAGGAGAAAAAAAATCAGAGATAAGGGATTATCGTGTTTTATGACGCTTAGCCACCGCCACCTCCTGTTCTTCATCAGGAGGGATGATCCAGAGTCCATTCGGAACTTCGGAGGGTGGAGCTCGTCGTTGTTGTCGTCATCAACCCTTCTCCATCAACAATTCCATGATGCTCACCACCGGGGGTGAGTAATTCCTTCGTAGGCTTGCTAGACGGTGATAGAGTTGGATGATATTTGTCATGTAATCGAGTCAATTTGCTAGGGCTTGATCCCTAGTATCCACTATGTTCTAAGATTGATGTTGCTATGACTTCGCTATGCTAAATGCTTGTCTCTAGGGCCTAAGTGCCATGGTTTCAGATATGAACCTTATATCTTTTCATGAATATATTGGAGTTATTGATCCTATCTGCTACTTACATGCATTTGTTATTGTCCTGACCCGTAGACCCCAAAGTGACAATAGTTGGGATACTCTCCGGGGATGACTGTAACTCTAGGAGTTCATGTATTCACCATGAGTTAATGCTTGTTTTGATTATATATTAAAAGGAGGCATTAATATACTTAGTTTCCCTATGGACCCCGCTGCCACGGGAGGGTAGGACAAAAGATGTCATGCAAGTTCTTATTATAAGCACATATGACTATATACATAATACACGCCTATATTATATTGATGAATTGGAGGTATTGTGTATTGCTCTAGGTTGTGACTGTCATAAGATGAATATCATCCAACACAGATATCCATCGCTGATCCAATGCCTACGCTTTTCTCATATTAGTCTTTGGTAAGTTACTTTTGTTGGGAAACATATTAGAAAACAAAAAAAATCACCCTACGAACACCCAGGAACAATATGAAGATGCATATCGGGTTTGGATCAACGATCGATACCGACTATTGAGTGTAGCAGAAGTAGACAAGTCGTTCTAGATCATAGTTGGAGTCCCTCGAATGTCGATGATGATCATGCGAACCACACTCGAATGATCCCTCGAATGAAAGACCGAAAGAAAGACCTCTCTACTTGGTTGCAAGCGTACGGTATTCACGATCTGGCAGTGCTTCGCCATCCAGAGCTAATAGTCGCCGGAGACTTAGAGGGAGGAGATTAGAACCACACGGGGCTTTAATTATGAGGATTAGAGGTGTCTAGGGCTAGCTATAATTAGTCAAATAGGACCAACTAGAACTAGAACTAGATCAACTAGAGGAGGCTCCAAAACTTGCATATCAAAAGTGTGAAAATCCTCTAGTATATATAGGTTAGAGGGGAGAGGGAGGAGTGACACCAAGGAGGAAGGATTGCTCCTTGGTGCGCCGAACTATGGAGGAAAGGAGGAATCCTCCCCCCACCCCAATTCGGCCTCCCTCAAGAGGGAAAGGGGCGCCTCCCCTGCTACCTCTTGAGAATGCGTTGGTTTTCCCTTGAAGAGGACAGGGTGATGCAGCAAAGTAGCGTAAGTATTTCCCTCAGTTTTTGAGAACCAAGGTATCAATCCAGTAGGAGACTACACGCAAGTCACCTAGTACCTGCAAAAACAACCAAAAACCTTGCAACCAACGCGATAAAGGGGTTGTCAATCCCTTCACGGCAACTTGCAAAAGTGAGATCTGATAAAGATAATAAGATAAATGTTTTTGGTATTTTTGTTGTATAGATTGGAAGGTAAAGATTGCAAAATAAACGGCGACAGAAATAGCTAGTTGACGGGAAACTAATATGATGTAAAATAGACCCGGGGGCCATAGGTTTCACTAGTGGCTTCTCTCATGATAGCATATATTACGGTGGGTGAACAAATTACTGCCGAGCAATTGATAGAAAAGCGCATAATTATGAGAAGAAAGAAGTGCATATTACACCCAAACTCTAGCCCTAGTCTAATATACACCCCTCAACTCCAATACCGTCTAAAATACACCCCCAACTCTCAAAACCGGCTAGAATTCAACCCTCCCCTCCCTGTTGACCGGTTTTGACCCAGTTTGACCGGTTTTGACTGAGTGAACAGTAAAAATAAAAAATTTTAGAACAAAAAATAAATTTTTTAAAAAAATTCAAAAAAGCTCCAAGTTTTTTCACCATGTGAACAGTAAATTAAAAAAAAATCACCTTTTCAGCATGTTTGGACACCTGAGTAAATTTGAGATGTCCGTAAATTCAAAAAAAAATCCAAATTTTCAGCATGGTGAACAGTAATTCGGGAAAAATAAAAAAAAATCACCACGCGCTCAAACATCATCCATGCAAAAAAGGGTTTTTAAAAAAAAATCGATTTTACTGTTCACTAAGCTGAAATTTTGAAAAAAAATCAAATTTACGGACATCTCAAATTTACTCAGGTGTCCAAACATGCTGAAAAGGTGTTTTTTTTAATTTACTGTTCACGCGGTGAAAAAAACTTGGAACTTGTTTGAATTTTTTCAAAAAAAAAGTATTTATGGTTTTTAAAATTTTATTTTTTACTGTTCACTCAGTCAAAACCGGTCAAACTCGGTCAAAACCGGTCAACAGGGAGGGGAGGGTTGAATTATGGCCAGTTTTGAGAGTTGGGGGGTGTATATTAGACGGTATTGGAGTTGGTGGGTGTATATTAGACTAGGGCTAGAGTTGGGGGGTGTAATATGCACTTCTCTCTTATGAGAATATCTAGGCATGATCATGAACATAGGCATCACGTCCGTGTCAAGTAGACCGAAACGATTCTACATGTACTACTATTACTCCACACATCGACCGCTATCCAGCATGCATCTAGAGTATTAAGTTCATAAGAACAGAGTAACACATTAAGCAAGATGACATGATGTAGAGGAATAAACTCAAGCAATATGATATAAACCCCATCTTTTTATCCTCGATGGCAACAATACAACGCAAGATTGAACCCAAAGCTAAGCACTTCTCCCATTGCAAGAAAGATCAATCTAGTAGGCCAAACTAAATTGACAATTCGAAGAGACTTGCAAAGATATCAAATCATGCATATAAGAATCCAGAGAAGAATCAAATATTGTTCATAGATAATCTTGATCATAAACCCACATTTCATCGGATCTCGACAAACACACGGCAAAAAGTATTACATCGAATAGATCTCCAAGAACATCGAGGAGAACTTTGTATTGAGAACCAAAGAGAGAGAAGAAGCCATCTAGCTAATAACTATGGACCCGAAGGTCTTTAGTAAACTACTCACACATCATCGGAGAGGCTATGGTTGTAACATCCCACATTTTCAATTTGGAATGTTATACATAGGTCATCATATGCATATCATATTTTATTTGCATTTCGTTTGCGATCCTGGAATTCTAGGCGACTCAAGGACCCACGGAGAGAGTTGGGGATTTCATTATTTTCATATTTGAATTTTTCTCAAATTTGAAAAGAGGATCATTTTGGTTTTAATATTTTCTCTCCGAAATTTTTCAAATAAAAAAAAATAAAAGAGAGGAGATAAAATGACTTCTCCAAAATAAAAGAAATATTGGAGGAAATTTTTTAAAATAAAATAAATATTTTAATTAGATCCTATTCGAGATTCTATTTGAGTTAGAAAAAAAATATGCATTTTTCAAAATTGCATTTTTAGGCCAGAAAAATGTTCACTTTGTTCTAAATATTTTATTTAGACGGTGAAAATTGTTTTTGGCATTTTTAGAATTTTTTTATATTTATTTAGGATTTTCCTCGGCGGAATTCATTTTGAAAAAAAAAACTTTCGGATCACACTGGGCCGAAGGCCCAGCCGGCCCGCTCGCCGCCGCCTTCCCTGCCGTGCCCGGGTGGACTCCTGCCGGAGTCCGATCCCGAGCCACCCTGCGTCGCCCCTTCCCCAAGCCAGCGCCGCCCCCACCTATAAATGCCGCCGCCGCCTCTCTCCACCCGTCCCGAGCCCCGAGCCGCGCCGCCCGCAGCCGCCGCGCCGCCCGCAGCCGCCGCGCCGCCGCCTTTGCACTCCGCCGCCGCCGCGCCGCCACACCGCACCGCCGCCTCGCTGCCACCGCAGAGCCCCGCCGCCCAACGCCGCCGCCCGCGCCGGATTCCGCCGCCCCGCCGCCGACCGATTTTGCCGGTTTTCATCGGTTTATTTTGGGTAAACCCTAAATCGGTTTTTAGATCGGTTTTCTCAGTTTTCTTCGGTTAGATCTATTCTGCGAACGTTCACTCGTTAGTTCGTTTTAACGAACGAATTCGTTCGTTTGTCTTTGTTAGCGGACGTTAGTCGATAGATTTTTCTTTCTTCTATTTTATCTTCGCCAGGGACCTATCCGCGATTATTTTTATCGCAAATTAGCCCCTCATATTCAAACCCTCGCAACTTTTTAACAGTTTGTGCAAATCCAGTGAAACGAACGCCAAAATCTTCGTCTCGAACCCCTCTTTCCATTTAATAAACTTGAACAAGGTTTTGAGAAATTAAAATTGGTTTCAAGCAGATTTGAATTTGAATTTCTTTTGATTGTAGTTTCAGTTTCGTAGCTCCAATTTGGTTGATTCTTTTTGCAAATCGAAGCTCTTCAGTTGAACTTTCAGATTTGATCTTTCTCATCCGAGTTTTACCCTTGCATATATGCTTGAGTGCTTATGTATGCTATTGTTTGTTTGCGGTAGGGTTTGCAGATCATCAGCAAGGCAAGTAACACTTTGATCATATCCCTTTATTACCCAGCTTTTATGCATTAGTTGCAAACCTTCAAACATTGCATGATTAGGATCTGATTAACATGTGGGTATTGAGAAGTAGATGATGAGGTAGAACCTATTGCCTTTATACCAAACCCTTGGGAGTTACTTCTACGTTATGCTTATACCGCAATGCTATGCTAGTAGACGTGGTTTGGGTTTGAGTGTATCCATGACAGATGTGAGATTGTTATTTAATAGTTAACTTAAGGTGGCTACTTAAATACACATCTGGGTGGACTGGTTGCGGGAACCTGGAGAATCCAGTGTTGTCCTAGGATATCTCGGAGTACCCGTGTGATCATCCTACGGTTCGCCACCCAGGCTCAAAGGGATCATAAGATTATTCATGCTAGAAACTTCCGTGTGCGGCCACAAGCCATTATGGTCTCTGGCATAGTTGAGTATGTTGTGTGACCTCTTTCAGTGGTAGGCTAGCAGATGTAGGGGAAAGTAGGTGTAACTGTGTACCCAGAGTAAAGAGTTAATGCTTCTGAAAGACTGTGTCTCGGTCATCCGTTTCTCAAACACCATGTAGTGCGAGAAATCAAACGGAGGAGATCGAGTCTTGTGGGGAAAATTGCGCAAACCTCTGTAGAGTGTATAAACTAATCATGTTTAGCCGTGTCCCCGGTTATGGACATCTTGAGTATCTGGTTCTTGAATTATCATGTTGATCTCATCACTCTAAATAATTTGTTGGATTATTAATACTGTTTAATTGGGATTGAGTTGGAGGAACCTTCTCAATGTTTATCAACTACCGTGATAGTTAAACAAAATATAGTCCTTTGTTGTAGGGAAAAATGGCTTTTCGCAAAAACATGCTAACCGTAGAGCCTCCACCAGCCATATATGCATGTTGTGATAGCATTTACCAGTTCATTGCTCTACTGTGTTATTTTGCCAGCATATTCCATGTGCTGACCCATTCCGGGCTGCAACGTATTATGTTGCAGACTTTTCAGACGAAGAGTAAGTGCGCTAGGTCGTTGTCGTGCACTTAGCTATGCCGTTGGAGTTGATGGGCTTATTTACCTTCGATGCTTCCGTAGTTATCTTATTTAGATGGCCTTAAGCCATATTATTGTAATAAGTTCTCTTTTGAGACATTCGATGTAATAAGTGTGTGATTCCACTCTGTTATAAATCCTTCAAGTACTGTGTGTGTCAGCCTTACCGATCCAGGGATGACACTTATGCACAGTGATTCGGCCATTTGAGGTCGGATCGCTATAAGATGGTATCAGAGCACACGCTGATTGTAGGACACGACCACTAAGATAAGCCATAGGCAACTCTTCTCTACTCATTTCTGACTCCCCTCCATTTTCTACTCTATAGATGGCGGACCCAAGGAACAAGTTTGCTCAACCGGATGAAGACACACCTTTTGGACGACACTTGAAGGAAGTCACTAGGTACCTGAACATCTGAATACCAAGCATTACCGGGACCTACAACGCCACTTTACTAGAAGAGGAGCGTTGGATGATTCGAGTTCAAGTTCCAGGAAGGACATTCATGCCAGTTACTGAGCCCATAGAGTTTTCGTTTGATGCACCAACCTGGAGTCTAGGAAAGAGCATGGCAGCCCACATGTAAGTGCATCTAGTGCCCCTTAGTGATTTTGGTGTATTGAAGACTTATAGGTTAAGTATCTAATGTGTTTATGAGTGTACACAGGTCTATAAGTCTATGAGGAGTTTAATATTTACAGAGAAAGTCGACCCCTAAAAATGAAGTTCTTCGACTGAAGACTTTGATATACTAAAGACTTTCTAAAGACTTTGAAAGTGAAGAAATTGGTGTGACCTTCAAGACTTGGTATTCATTCGAGGAATATGAAGCGTGAAGACTTTTGTTTTCGTAGTTTCATTTTCTCTTTCTTGAGTCATAGGAAACACCGTACTGTTAAAGGGGGTCAAGGAAATACTAACGAGAAAATTTCCATGTGATGCTCAACTCAAATCCTACACCTACCAATCCCTTCGAGTGAAGCCATTGGAAATCTCATACAGTTCAGTCAATTTCTTCAGTGACAGAGACGCAGTTCTTCTGGTCACTGAGGACTTTGCTCTGACTGAGGAGATAGGAATTCGCCAGTGCGAATTGCCTACACAGTGAGGAACATGATAGCCCTGAGGAATTTGTACCTCAAATTTCCGACCGTTGCTGTGCTACGTGCCAGCTGTCCTAAAATATCTTGTCCACCTAACGGTCATATCATTGAAGGGCATTTATGTCTTATCATGTCGGGCTGCTCCCTAGGCTATAAATAGCCGCCCCCTACAACCACTAGCTGGTTGGCTGCTCCGCGAGAACTTGACACTTGTCATTTGAGAGCAACCCATCCTCCGAGGACTTTGAGCGAAAATCATCAAGTGAGGAAAATCCAAACCCAAAACCAAAACACCTACAAACCCAAAGTGATTGAGCATCACTGAAGAGATTGATCCTGCGTGGATCCGACGCTTGTTACCTTTGAAGAATGTGCTTCTTCCAGACGGTTAGGCGTCAAGGTCTAGAGCATCCAAGAGGAATTGTGGATCGCCGAGTGACCAAGTCTGTGAAGGTTTGGAAGTCACCTGAAGACTTACCACGAGTGATTGGGCGAGGACTGTGTGTCCTTGGCTCAAGGAGAATACGGTGAGGACTGTGTGTCCGGGACTAGGTGTCCTCGAGTTTAAATACTCAGCCGCTCCAACCAGATGTACAACTGAGACAATAGTTGGAACTGGTCTACCAAATCATTGTCTTCACCAAGCTTACTAGTTGCATTTCCTCAGTAGTGTGCTGTTTGTTTATCATATCTGTGTTTGAAGACTTTGATTGAAGACTTTCTCAATTTCCTTAGTTCAATTTCTTCAGTCTGTTTGTCTTCATCTTGTGCTATCCTGTGTTTATGCTTTCTGTACTCTGAGTTTGTCTTCATTTCATCATGATGACCATGCATGTATTCTGCTATGTTTACCTCTGAGTACTTATTCCGCTGCTAGTAGTTCTTCGCTAAGGAATTTCGTCACGAGCAAATTCCTCAGTGAAGAATTTCATAAAAATCGCCTATTCACCCCCCCTCTAGTCGATATAACGCACTTTCAATTGGTATCAGAGCAAGGTACTCCCTTGTTCTCTATGATTTTGGTTTAACCGCCTGGAGTTTTAGTTATGTCGACCGCAGGTATGATCAAGGTCTCTGCTAGGTGTCCTACCTTCGATGGGACGGACTAACCCTACTGGAAGTATAAGATGCGAACCATCTTGAGGCAATTGATAACGATCTCTGGTACGTTGTGGAAAATGGTGTTCCCTCCGTCACTCCCTCACTGAACGCTACCGATGTGAAGAGATTCAAGCAACTCGATTCCCAAGAGAAGAATATCATATGTGGCCATCTGAGTAAGGGTCAGTATGGTAGAGTGAGTGCTTTGGAAACTGCAAAGCTTATCTAAGATAGGCTATCCAAGGTCAATGAAGGAGTTTCAACTCAGCGTGACTCTCGAGTTGATGTTCTTCGCAATCTCTTCAACCGCTTCAAAAGACTCGACAATGAAAATGTGCAGCAAACCTTCGATCGCCTCACTGACATCTCAAACGAGCTTCAAGAACTTGGTGCCACTGACATCACCGACCATGAGGTGGTGAAGAAATTGCTGAGATCGCTTGATTCCTCATTTGACACTCTGGCACTGATGATACAAGAGCGTGGTGATTACAAGTCACTTGACCCCGCTGATATCCTCGAGAGGCTAAACACTCATGAGTTCCAGATTGCTGAGAAGAGAGATCTCTACGGTACAAGCTATAGCAGATCACGTGCACTGAAGGCCAAGGTAGTATCTGAGTCCGAAGATGAAGACTCTGGTTGCAGCCTTGGTGATCCTGAAGAACTGAGTCGTGATCTAGCACTGCTTGTGAAGAAATTCCAGAAGTTCTCAAGACGTGGTCGCTTTGGAAAACCCTCAAGGAGCAATGATTACTCATCCAGTGGCTATAAGAAGAGGCTCTGTCACAAGTGCAAGAAACCAGGACAACATTCAAGATTGTCCTCAGTGGGAAAAGGAATCAAAGAAGAAGAAATACAAGGATTACAGTTCTGATGATGCGAAGAAAAAGAAGAAGTCCTCAAAATCTTCATCATCAAAATCCTCAAAGTCTTCGTCTCACAAGAAGAGCAGCTCCAAGAAGGCTCGGGCATTCATTGGCAAGGAAATGGACTCTGAGGCTGAATCTGAAGAAAATGAGGAAGAGGAACAATCTGAAGATTCTGAGTCTGGTGTGGCAAGCCTAGCCCTCGCTACTGCATTCGTCAGCAAATCCATCTTCAACACTGAAGAAAGTGATCTCTCCAACAAGGCTGATGAAAGCAGTGATGACTACGCTCCCACCTATTGCTTCATGGCAAAGGGTGCCAAGGTACTCAAATGCGCCTCCTCTGAATCTAGTGATGATGAATCTGATGAAAATCTTAAGCCTAGCTACTCTAAACTTGCTAAGATTGCTGTGCAACAACAAAAGGCTTTTGAAAAGGTTCAAAACATGCTAGACAAAAGTGATGATATGTTGGGTGAAGAATTGGATCGCACTAAGGACTTAACTGAAAATCTTCAGAGACTTCAGACCAGGTTTGAGAACCTTCAGAATCATCATAACACTCTCTTATCTGATCATGAGAAGCTTTCTTATGAATATCTTCAAAAGAAGCAAGATCTTGAGAAGCTAAGAGTGAGTTATGAAGATCTTCGGAAGGAGCGCGATTCATTACTTGCTCAACAAATCAGCGCTGCTCAGGAAGAATTTATTCCTCCATGTTTAAAATGCATTGAACGAGAATCTGCTAATTCTTCACCTGAATGTTCAAATGCTTCAAATGTTACAAATTCTTCACCTGTCTCTGCTATCACTAATTCCTCATCTGAGGACATTGCTAGTATTACTGACGATGCAGGACTGAAGGAATTGTACGTAACAGGCATGTACAAAAGCCTCAAAGGGCATCAGACTCTTTGTGATGTGCTTAAAAAGCAGATCCTCAACAGGAACCCTAGGAAAGAGGGTATTGCCTTTGAGAGGAAACTCAATGCTGATGGTACATATTGGAAGCCTGAGCAGTACCCCAAAACCTCATGGGTTGCTGCAAAGGGACCTTCAGTTGATCCATCTAATTTATCTGGCTATACATGTGAATCTTCTCATTCTTCCGATGAGTCTTTTGACTCCAACTATAAACTGTTCAAAAATCAGAATGGTGAAGTATTTGCTAGATATGTTGGCACTAACTGCAGGAACGGTTCCCCTGTGAAGAAAATCTAGGTTCCCAAAAGGCGCCTTGAAAGTCTTCAGGTGAATGTCCTCATGACACCACCTGTGAAGAAAAGGAACCTCAGATCAAATTCTTCATATGGACCAAATTTTTCTTATGGATCCAAGTCCTCATACGGAACAAATTCCTCAAGGGGATCAAATTCCTCACATGGATCAAAGTCCTCATATGAACATCATCGTGCTAACAACTCTGTTTCGCAGGGAAGAGCCAAGGGCTATGAATATGAGCATTATTCTTCAAATTATTATGTTCATAAGTCCTCGAAGAATTTCTCTGCTTATGCATATGCTTACCCTAACTCCTCTTATGTGAAACAAAATGGTTTGGCTGCTTTGCCACCATTCTCATATGGAGCTCGCAGAGTGATGAACTCTTTGCCACCCCTTCAGATGTGGGTGGTGAAGAAAAATAACTAATCTCTTCTGTAGGGTCAGGTCTCCAAACGTACGATAACGTCTGAAGAATTTGCTGGGGACCTGACAAAAATGCCTGAAAGGACGCAGGCTAACCATGATGAAATGAACTTTCATTTCACACGTCCTCCCTCTGCTTTATCTGTTTACTGCTTGATGAAATTGATCTGATGAATTGTGATATCATATTCTTCACTGCTGAAGTATATGAGGTCGTAAGTTGCACTAATTCATCTGCAGGATGATCAACCCAAAGCCACTGAATGGGTACTTGATAGTGGATGTACAAATCACATGACTGGTGACAAGAATCTATTGATGGATGCTCCCTTATCAGCATCACACATGAAGCATATCATCTTCGCTGATAAAAGCAAAAGTCAGGTATTGGGTCTAGGTAAGGTTGCTATCACAAAGGATTGACACATGGACAAAGTCATGCTTGTTTAGTCCTTAGGATATAATCTTATGTCTGTCTCAATGCTTTGTGATCTTGATATGGTTGTTGTCTTTGGCAAGTACCATTGTGTTGTGATTATGGAAGCTGACAATTCCAAAGTCTTCGAAGGCTTTAGGAGAGGAGACTTGTATATTGTTGATTTCTCTGCAGATTCACAACTAGCCGTGTGCCTACTTGCAAAAGCTTCAGAAGGATGGCTATGGCATCGACGACTTGGTCATGCGGGCATGAGGAATTTGAACACGCTTGCGAAGAAGAAGCATGTCATTGGCATTGAGAATGTCAAATTCCTCAAGGATCACTTGTGCGGTGCCTGTGAAGCTGGAAAGATGACAAAGGCCAAGCATCCAGCAAAGACTATCATGACCACTACTCGTCCATTTGAATTGCTTCACATGGATCTCTTCGGTCCTAATCATTATTCCTCTATTTCGAATGAAGCATCTCAATATGGCTTTGTTATTGTTGATGATTACTCTCGTTACACATGAGTACACCTTGTCTCTTACAAAACTGAAGTGCAGGAAGTCTTCAAACGATTTTCCTCGAGGGCTTCAACCAACTTTGGTGTGAAGATCAAGCACATCAGAAGTGACAATGGCACTGAGTTCAAGAATTCAGGTCTTGATGACTATCTTGATGAACTTGGTATTACTCATGAGTTATCTGCTCCTTATACTCCTCAACAGAATGGCGTAGTGGAGCGCAAGAACATGACTCTTGCTGAGATGGCTCGCACTATGCTCTATGAGTACAAAACCCCTCGTCGCTTCTGGGTTGATGCAATTGATACTGCGTGCCATATCATCAACAGAGTATATCTTCACAAATTCTTCAAGAAGACTGCTTATGAACTCCTCACTGACAAGAAACCAAATGTGAGTTATTTCAAAGTCTTCGATGCTAAATGCTGGATTAGAGATCCTCATCACAACTCTAAATTTGCACCGAAAGCACATGAAGGTTTTATGCTTGGTTACGGAAAGGACTCGCACACCTACAGAGTCTTCAACAATGTTCTTCACAAGATTGTTGAAACTGTAGATGTGCGGTTCGATGAAACTAATGGCTCGCAAAGAGAGCACCTACCTTCTGTGTTAGATGAACCAGCACCTGAGGATTCTATCAAGCACAAGGCTACTGAAGATGTCATTCCTACTGAAGAATCTGCTGAAGAATTCATTCCAGAATGTGAAGAACTTCGAGCTGATGCACCAGAAGAAAATGCTGAGGAAATTGATGGTGAAGTAAATGTGGATCAAATTCCTCAACGACAACCAGCTCACCCTCACGTTGCAAAAGAAGTGCAAGTGGAGAAGATCATCGATGACATTAGAGCACCAGGTCCTCTCACACGCTCAAAAGCTTCACATCTATCTAACTTTTGTGGGCACTGTCGGGGAGAATCGGCCTCCACGAGCACCTATGGGGACGGAGCCCCTTTTCGGTTCGGCGGGGGGGCGGAGGTTGCACAAAGAGCAGATCGAGGCGACACACACACAACGATTTTACCCAGCTTCGGGCCGCACGGATGCGTAAAACCCTACTGCTGCTTGTCTGGTTGATTCGAGTTCTTGCTCTGGAGCGCAAGAAGCTACAGTAAGTTGGAGCTGGACGTAGATGAGGGTCTACTGGGTATCCTTCTTCGCGGTCCCTCCCCTACGTGCGCATGGGCCTCCTTTTATATGCTAAGGGGTTTCCCACAGGTAGCGACGCAGGTGAGGGTAAAAATGGCAAGGAACTGTGCGAACAGTGGCCGCACAGTGCTATCGCACCTAACTCTGACGGCGGGGGACAAAGGCATTAAATGCCCGTCTGGATCGCCCGAACAGTACCGAGGCGAACCGTTGGGGGCGCCTCCGCTTGCCACGGGGGCAACTCTGCCAACGTTGCATGCCACCGCGCGCCTCAGGTTGCGCGGCGCCCCGCCACGTGCCTCTGGGGAAGCTCCAGAGTGACGCGCGGTCAGGTGAGCTGGAGCGCAGGCCTGAGGTGGTGGTTTGCCGCGGCAAGTGGCTTGCCGCGGTGGTTGTCTTGCCGCACCTGAAAGCTTGCCGCTCGTCAGGCCTTGCCGGGGCGCGCGGCGCGCCGCGGCGGGCTTTTCTTGGGGTGCCCTGGCGTGGCCGTCCCGGCGAGCTCCTCCCGCCGGGGCCTTGGTGCTTCGGCTTAGTCGTCCCGGCAAGCTCCTCTTGCCGGGGCCTTGTCGCCTTGGCCCGACAAGCTCCTCTTGCCGGACCTCGCCTCCTTGGCCCGACAAGCTCCTCTTGCCGGGGCCTGGTCTTCTAGGCTCGATCACTTGGCCTTCTTCCGGCCCAGAAAGGGCCGTGGAGACTCTTGTCGCTCCCCTGGCAAGCCTTGCCGCGGGACGCTACTACTGCCCGTGCACAAGTTCGGGGTACTAAGGTACCCCTACTTTAGTACACCGACAGGAGCCCCCGGGTCTGGGCCATACACGGTGCCGAGCGTTGTTGGGCCAGGCCCTAACAGTGCACGGGCACGCGTGGCCTGGGTTGCGCTGCTCCTTAACTCCGTGCCCGTCGCACCCTCCCCAAGTGGCGCGCGCTTATCGCGGTGTCGTGGGGGGCGAGGCGTGCGAGGCGTGCGTGACGTGGGTGGCGTGCGCGGGGCTTGAGGCCCACAGGCATGCGTCACGTCGGGCACGATTCCTTTATTTGGAAAGGCGAAACGTCCGCCCCCACTTTCAAGTGGGGGGGGGGAGACGTGGAGGCGCGGCTTGGTGAACGAACGGGGTCGAGGCGCGGCTCTCGGGGCGCCCGCCCCCACGATCACGGGGTGGGGAGAGGTCGCCTCATCTGTCGCCTCGGCCCTGCTCGCCCGCCACGCGTCCTCCATGCGCTTGGGGTTGCGGTGGTGGAGGCAGGAAACCGGGCCGACGCGGGTCGAAGTAGAGGGTCGGCCCCGTCGCCTGCCCTTCCTCTGCTTTGATTGGTTGGGCGGGGCGGCCGAGCCCCCACTCCGCCCCTTTATAAGGAGCGGAAGGGGGTGATGAGGGTCCGCACTCCTTCCTTCTTTCTTCTCTTAGATCCCTGGTCCCCTCTCCCCAACTGTCATGGAGAAAGGGAACCCTGGTCCTTCTTCGGTGGCGGCAAGGGTTGTCGCCAGGCAGCGCGCCCCTCCTCCCCTTGCACCCGTGGTGACGGAGCCAACCGTAAGGGGAAGGGGGAGGGGGCAAGGTCGTGGAAGAGGCCGTGGACGGGGCCGAGGCGCTCGAGGCGGGCGGGGCGGCGCGCCGGCCTCGCCTCCGCCGGCGGCTCCGTTTCTCCCGGCGGTTCATCTCGGGGACGACCCCTGCGAGTTCATCATCAGGCTGCGCCGGGCGCCTCGCCGTCGCCTCCGCCTCCCGGCTCCCTTCGTGGACGCCCTGGAAGCGGAGCAACACGAGACGCTGAGACTGCGCATGAGGGGCTGCGGGATGAGTGGTACGCGAGTCCACGTCGAATCCCGAGCCCCCGGCGTGATGTATCTTGCCCGAGGGTGGAAGTCGTTCGCCCGGATCCACAGCTTGATGGAGGGGTTCACCCTCCATTTTAAGCTGATGGAGGGTGATCTCCTCTCCGTCAAGGTCTTCGGGGACCTCGGCACCCGGGCCCGGTGCTGCGTGGATAGCTCCTCCAACAGCGAAGGCTCCTCCTCGAGCGAGAGTGACGAGGAGGGGAGCGACAGCGATGACGAGGGGAGCGGTCGCCGGGATGACGGGTCTGACTAGGTGCCGGTCGCAGCTCCGCGTGGCACAGGCGACCCCCATCGTCCGCGTCGCTGGCGCCGTGAACTCCCCGGGGTCATCTCCTTGGGCGGCTGGCGTAGGGAGGCTGCGGAAGAGGAAGAGGGCGGGCGGCAAGGCCGCTGCCTCGTCGTCCAGCTTCGCCCCAGACGCCGTCACCACCCCTGCTCGCGGCGACGACCATCGGGGTCTTCTCTCCGGCCCGGCAAGTTCCTCTTGCCGGGGCTTCGTCTTCTCGGGCGGCCGGAGTGGCGAGGCTGCGGAAGAGGCCGGCGGCAAGGCCGTCAACTCGGAGTACGAGGGCTAGATGCCCTTGACAGCGTGTTGACGTCCCGCAGCCTCCTTTTTGAGCTCCGCTTCCGGCGTCGCCGTCTCCATCCGGCCTCCGGAGCCCCCGGGCGGAGCCCCGGATGCTCTCTTGGCGTCTTCTGCCACCCGTAGCTCGTCTAGGCGCCCCTTTTGCCCTTCTCGCCTCCTTGCCCTACCTCCAGAGGAGAGAGACAAGAAAGGGATCACGGGCACCTTATCTCTTTTTATCTTGTAAGCCCTCGGGCCTTAATTGTGTTTAAATCTTGTAATCCCATCTTTCATGTTTTTCATTCTCTCTGAGCTGTACCTGAGTGGAATGTTTTTAATGAAAAGGGAGTGTTTGCCGGACCATTTGTCTCGCGGGTACATCCCGTGGCAAGGAGCGAACCCTTTGCATCGTTAAGATAGACACTTCCCCGCCCGGCAACGGACCCTGCCGTCTCCCCGCGCCCCTTGGCCCTCCTCACGCTCTTGGCAGAGGCAGGGAGAAGGCGGGTTCTGGCCCTTCGCTTCCTCCTCTTGCCGCCGCGGCTACTATCAGAAGCGGGCCCCGGGAACGCGCTCCGGGGTTTGTCGCTTAAGAGAGCACGACAGCTTTTAGGAGGAAGCAAGGTTTTCGCATTCTGCAGCTCACGAGAGAATGCATGATAAGGGATGTAAAGACTTATCTGAGGTTGCAACCCCCGGCAACTCTGGCTTGCCGAGGCGCGGGTGCTGGCTCGCCCTTCTCCCCTTCTTCGTCCTTGAGCGGCTCGGCAAGGGTATGCAATTCCTGCGAGCCAAAGGGGAAGGACGGGAAAAAGACGCGGACTCGACCTCTAAGTTAGGGGTTAGCGACTGTTAGGCACTACCTACCCTAACCAAGGACGAGACTCGACTCAGCATGCATGCTAAAACTTGGGGGCGCCAGCGCTTCATTATCTGCTGCCAGGGTCTGCGCCTGGCTTTGTACAAAGGATTACATGCAACTGCGGCAAGACTTTGTACAAAGAGTTGGTTGCCGGACGGGGTCCGACAACCGCGCCTTACGGGTAAAACTTGCGAAGATGCTCAATGTTCCAGGAATTGCTCACCGGAGTACCATCTTCGGTCTCGAGGCGGACGGCGCCGGGCCTCGTGACTCGTTTCACCCGGTAAGGGCCTTCCCACTTTGGTGTCAACTTGTTGTGTATCTTGGCCGACTGAACGCGCCGAAGAACAAGGTCGCCTTCCTCGAGGCTCCTGGCTTTAACTTTGCGGCTATGATAGCGACGCAGAGCTTGCTGGTAGCAAGCGGATCGCACAGCAGCCTGGAGACGATCCTCCTCGAGGAGCAGTGCATCATCTTCACGCGACCGCTCTTGCTCAAGCTCATCATAAGCGAGCACTCGAGGTGACCCATATACGAGTTCCGTGGGGGTAACTGCTTCTGCTCCATAGACTAGAGCAAATGGTGTATGGCCGGTGGCTCGATTTGGCGTCGTTCTGACCGACCAAAGAACCGCCGACAACTCCTCGATCCAGTTCCGTCCGCGCTTGAGCAGCCTATCAAAACTTCTGGTCTTGAGCCCGCGCAGTACCTCGGCGTTGGCCCTTTCCGCTTGACCGTTGCTACGGGGATGAGCGACAGAAGCGAAGCAGACCTTGGTGCCGAGGTCTTGGGTGTACTGCATGAAAGCGTGGCTTGTGAACTGCGTACCGTTGTCGGTGATGATCCTGTTGGGGACCCCGAAGCGGCAAACAATCGACCTGAAGAATTTGATCGCGGACTGGGCTGTCACCTTCCTCACCGGTTCCACTTCTGGCCACTTTGTGAACTTGTCGATGGCAACAAACAAGTACTCAAAGCCCCCGACGGCTCAGGGGAAGGGGCCGAGGATATCGAGCCCCCAGACCGAGAAGGGCCAGGACAAAGGGATCGTCTGGAGAGCTTGAGCTGGCTGGTGTATCTTCTTGGAATGCAACTAGCACGCTTCACACTTGGTTACTTGTGTAGTTGCATCCTGGAGGGCTGTTGGCCAGAAGAAACCTTGCCAGAACGCTTTGCCGGCAAGTGCTTTGGCGCCAATGTGGTGTCCACATATGCCTTCGTGTATCTCCGCCAACAGCTCCTGTCTGTCTTCCCGGTGAATGCACTTCAATTTCACCCCATTGCGTCCTCTTCTGTACAGTGTGCCGTCGACGAACTGGTACATACTGGACTGCCGGGCTACTCTTTCCGCTTCTTCTTGTTCTTCGGGAAGTTCTCCTGTCTGGAGGAAACGGATGATCTGCTGTGCCCACGTCGGAGCCTGTGGCTCGACGACGAGGACTAAAGGCAGGTCGGCGGCTGCGGGAACATCAGCTTCTACGGCGAGGACTTGGGGCTCAGCCGGAGCTTGACGTTCCCCGGCAAGCTTGCCGGGGCATGGCTTGCCGGGAGCGCCTGCTTCGTCAGGACAAACCCTGGGGCTTGCCGGAGCGGGCAGCTCCTCAGCACTCTTGGCGTCGATCTTGGGGACTCTCTTGGCGGCGGCTTCGGGAACCTCTGCCGGGAGATAGTCACCGGAGACCGATTTTCTCTTCTTGCTTGGCCCAGTCGATGGTGTCACGGATGGCTGAGTCAGCTTGAGCACAAAAGTCCCTGGTTCCACAGGTAGCTTTAGTGCGGCGCATTTTGACAGGCCGTCGGCGATGTCGTTCTCTGCTCTTGGAACATATTCCATTTGCAGGCCGTCAAAGCGCTCTTCCAGCTTCCTCACTTCATCAACGTAAGCCTCCATCAACGGGCACTGGTAATCCTTGTTCACTTGGCGGGCGACGAGCTGCGAGTCACCCCTGACAATGAGCTTCTTGATCCCAAGTTCCGCCGCGATCCTGAGACCGGCGAGCAAACCTTCATACTCTGCCGTATTGTTGGTTGCTTGCTCCTTGGGAAAGTGCATCTGGACGATGTACTTGAGGTGCTCTCCGGTGGGCGCGATGAGCAGCACGCCGGCACCGGCGCCTTCTAGCAAAAAGGCACCATCAAAGTACATCAGCCACTCTTTGGTTGCTTCCTTGCCGGGGATGCTCGTCTCTGGAATTTCTTCGTCCGGTGTCGGCGTCCACTCTGCTATGAACTCTGCCAATGCTCTGCTCTGGATGGTCAATGTGCTCTCGAACTTGAGGCCAAAGCTTGACAGTTCTAGTGCCCACTCGACAATCCTGCCTGTTGCTTCGGGATTCTGCAGTATCCTCTTAAGCGGAAAGCGAGTGACCACTGTGATCTCGTGTGCTTGGAAGTAATGGCGCAGCTTCCTCGAGGCCATGAGGAGGCCGAA
This sequence comes from Aegilops umbellulata, assembly GCA_032464435.1. Lineage (NCBI taxonomy): Eukaryota > Viridiplantae > Streptophyta > Magnoliopsida > Poales > Poaceae > Aegilops > Aegilops umbellulata. The sequence continues at coordinate 172,101,156 of CP136060.1, read as the reverse complement.
GAGCAATTTCTGCACACCAGAGTACCTCAACCTAGCCCCCTGCAGGAGGGAACTGACAAAGTAAACTGGGCGCTGCACCATCCTCTTCTTCTGCACTTCCCCTTGCGCTTGCGCGGATTCGCCTTTGCCGGGGCCAGAGCTTGTCGGGGAAGCCCCCTGCTTGTCGTCGGACGCGCTTGCCGTGGTTGCTGGCTCGTCATCAGCTTCCCTCTCCGCTACTAACGTAGCACTAACCACTTGATTGGTTGCCGCTAGGTAGAGCAGCAACTTCTCTTGCGGTCTAGGCGCGACAAGTATAGGAGCGGAGGACAGGTATTTCTTCTAGTCTTGCAGCGCAGCCTCCGCTTCCGGAGTCCATTTTACTGGACCTGCCTTTTTCAAGATTTTGAAAAATGGCAGGGCACGTACCGCAGACCTGGAAATAAACCTGCTGAGAGCCGCCACGCAGCCGGCAAGTCTTCGCACGTCCTTGACACGCGTTGGTGCTTCAATCTGCTCGATGGCCTTGATCTTGTCGGGGTTGGCTTCGATCCCGCGCTGAGACACGAAGAACCCGAGAAGCTTGCCGGAGGGGACTCCGAACACGCACTTCTCGGGGTTGAGCTTGAGGCTGATCTTGCACAAGTTCGCAAAGGTCTCTTCCAAGTCTTGAACCAAGGTTGCCTTGTCTCTGCTCTTGACCACAATGTCGTCCATGTAGGCCTCCACATTTCTGTGGATCTGTGGCTCGAAAGTAGTGTGGACAACCCTCGCAAACGTCGAGCCTGCGTTCTTCAGTCCAAAAGGCATCCGCACAAAACAGTACGTGCCGCATGGAGTGATGAACGCAGTCTTCTCTTCATCTTCTTTGGTCATGAAAATCTGGTGGTACCCGGAGTAGGCGTCGAGGAATGAAAGCAGGCCACATCCGGCCGTGGAGTCAACAATCTGGTCGATGCGCGGCAAGGGAAATGGATCTTTAGGGCAAGCTCTGTTGACATCGGTGAAATCGATGCAAAGCCTCCACTTCCCGTTTGCTTTGCGCACGACAACAGGATTGGCCAACCACGTCGGATGGAGCACGCCTCTGACGAGGCCTGCCGCTTCCAACTTCCTGATCTCCTCCGCGATAAACTCTTGGCGCTCCACCGCTTGTTTCCTGACTTTTTGCTTGACGGGCCGCGCATGAGGACAGACGGCAAGGTGGTGCTCAATCACTTCCCTGGGAACGCCGGGGATGTCAGATGGTTGCCAGGCAAACACATCGACATTCGCCCGCAGGAAAGCAACGAGCGCGCTTTCCTATTTGGGGTCGAGAGTGGCACTGATGGTGAAGGTACCACCAGCGCCGTCCTCCTTGACGGGCACCTTCTTGGTCGCTGGTGGAGCAGCCGTCGTCTTCTTGTGTTTACCGGCGGGGCTCGATGGTGCGTCCTCAACGGCAGCGCAGCGCTCCGAAGAGGCGCGCTTGCCGGAGTGGGCGCCAGAGCATTCGCCGGGCTTGGCCTTCTTGCCGGGAGAGCTCGATGGTACGTCCTCGACGGCAGCGCAGCACTTCGAGGAGGCGCGCTCGCCGGAGTGGGCGCCAGAGCACTTGCCGGGCTTGGTCTTCTTGCCGGCGGGGCTCGATGGCACGTCCTCGACGGCAGCGCAGCACTCCGAAGAGGCGCGCTTGCCGGAGTGGGCGCCAGAGCACTTGTCGGGCTTGGTCTTCTTGCCGGCGGGGCTCGATGGTACGTCCTCGACGGCAGCGCAGCACTCCGAAGAGACGCGCTTGCCGGAGTGGGCGCCAGAGCACTTGCCGGGCTTGGTCTTCTTGCCGGCGGGGCTCGATGGCACGTCCTCGACGGCAGCGCAGCACTCCGAAGAGACGCGCTTGCCGGAGTGGGCGCCAGAGCACTTGCCGGGCTTGGTCTTCTTGCCGGCGGGGCTCGATGGCACGTCCTCGACGGCAGCGCAGCACTCCGAAGAGACGCGCTTGCCGGAGTGGGCGCCAGAGCACTTGCCGGACTTCTTCTTCCCCCCGGAAGCTCCAGCGGCAAGTGGGCCGCGGGCCGTTGCTGCTGTTGCGTCCCGGTATATTTGGTCGGCGCAGATAAGGGCATCCTTCTTGTCGCCGGGGACAGAAATGACGCTTATCGGGCCAGGCATCTTGAGCATGTTATACGCGTAGTGAGAGGCCGCCATGAACTTGGCGAGCGCTGGTCGGCCGAGGATCCCGTTGTAAGGCAACGGAAAGTCGGCGACGTCAAAGGTGACCTTCTCAGTCCTGAAATTCAGCTCGCTGCCAAATGTTACCGGCAGCGTGATCTTTCCCTTCGGCTTGCTCCTTCCCGGGTTGATTCCTTGGAATGTGCCGGTTTCTTCGAGCTCGCTGTCGGGAACTTGGAGTCTCCGGAGAACAGCAGAGGAGATCAGATTCAAGCCGGCCCCGCCGTCAACTAGCATCTTAGTGACCTTGAGGTTGCGGACTGTTGGGGAAACCAACATCGGCAAGCACCCGACCGCGGTTGTGCGATCAGGGTGGTCCTCAATGTCGAAGATGATAGGCGTGCTGGACCATCTCAGGGGTCTGTGTGACTCGACGGGTGGCTCCGTTGCATTGACCTCCCACACCCACCGTTTAAACTGGTGGTGGGAAGCGTGCAGGGAGGCACCGCCGTCCACACACAAGACCTCAGTGGCTTTCTGAAACTCCTGCTCGCTGGTCTCGGGGTCTTCCATGTCTTCGTCGTCGTCATCGTCTTCGTCCTTGTCGCGTCCTCGGGGAGGTCTGTCTGCTTGCCGCTGCTTGTCCTTGCCGCGGCGCTCCCCCGGGCCGAGACGCTTCGTGCCGGATCCCCCGCCGCCTGCTTGGGCTCTCTCCTTGTCGCGTCGTGCGTACTCGGCCTTCTGCAGCTCGATGAGTCTCTCGACTTGCTTGCAACTCTGGAGGTCGTGGCCCCTGGTACGGTGGATCTTGCAGTACTTCTTGTCGGTACCGTCCCGCTTATCGGCAGCAGCCACCGCCCGGCAGTTGGCGCACCCGACAACCTCCTTGCCGGGGCCTCCCGCCTGGGCTTTCTTGGCGGAGCCCTCGCTGCCGGACTTCTCGACAACCAGCACCTCTGGGTTTTTCTTCTTTTTGTCGTTCCGCCGCCGGCCTCTCCTTGCCGGGGCGGTACCTTCACTGTCGGATTCTCCTTCTCCAACACTTTCTCCGGGGAGCTTCCTCCCCTCCTCAGTGCGTGCACACTTGTCGGCCAGGGCGTAAAGCTCGCTGACCTCCTTGATTTTGCACATCGCCATCTCCTCCCGCATCCTGCGGTTGCGCACGTTCTGGTGGAACGCGCTGATCACCGCGGCGGGGTGGACGTCTGGGATGTTGTAGTGCACACGGCTGAACCTCTGGATGAACTTGCGCAAAGGCTCCCCCTCCTTCTGAACAAGCAGATGATGGTCGCTTGCCTGGCCATGGGGTTTGTGGCCGCCCGTGAAGGCGCCAACGAACTGATGGCATAGATCTGGCCAGGAGGAGATGGAGCCGTCCGGCAAGTGCATGAGCCAGGATCTGACGTTGGGCTTGAGTACCAGCGGGAAGTAGTTGGCAAGGATCTTGTCGTCCCGTCCCCCGGCATCTTGCACCGCAATGGTGTAGATGCTGAGGAACTCCGACGGGCGCGACTTGCCGTCGTACTTCTCGGGCACGTCGGGCTTGAAGTTCTTCGTGCTGGGCCACTGGACTTTCCGCAGCTCGCGGGTGAACGCGGGGCAGCCTACCGAATACGGCAGTTCGCCTGGTTCCCCCGGTGCGTGCATGTTTCCAGAGGGCTCAACGCGCTGGTCTGATTGACGCCGCGCCTCTCTTCTGCGCTCGATGCGGGTTCGAGCGTCTTCTTCCCTTCGTTCGTGAAGGACTTGGCGTTGGTCGCGGCGAGTTCGCGGGTTCGACGACGCGGTGGAGTCATTGTCGAGGTGAGCCCGGCGAGTCGGCGACCGCGGCTTCTGGGGCGGGGAGTGCACGGTGGTCGCACCCCCGCCATTCTTGGCGCCATCGGTTCTCGCCTGGGTGACTGGCCGCGGCTGCGACGCGCTGTGCTGCCGCGGAGTGTCGCCGTTGGCGAAACCGATGAGGCTCTGGATGGTTGTTCTCCAGTCGTCGAGCTTGTCCGCCGTCGGAGGGTAGTCTAGGAGTAGCTGAGCTCGCGCGAGAGCTTCCACTGGGGTGGCGGGCAGAGGCGGCGAACGGCCCGAGGAGCGGGATGTGCTCGAACTCCTAACTATGTTAGAAGGAGCAGCACCCGGTCCAGGCAGCCGCGCGACGCTCGTTCCGGCACGCTGGATCGCATGCTGGTCCTGAGCGCCTTGGGACCCACCAGCACGGTCTGGGTCCAGCGAGCGTATGGTACCATGGGTACCATGACGCTGCTGGTTTCGCGCCTCCTGAGAGGGGCGCGGGGCGAGCTCGGATGTCGCGGGACCAAGAACTGGTTCGACGACGCCCGTTCCTCCGCCGGCGTCCTCCCCACCACCTGTCTGCTCCATGGGCGGTGGGTTCGACGCTGACGGACCGGTCACCTCCGGAGCTTTCTTCTTCGGCGCCATGCCGACGCAAACAATGAGATTCCGGCTCGCGCGGACGCCGGATCTGGTTCACACAACCTCGATGCACCCCCTACCTGGCGCGCCACAGATGTCGGGGAGAATCGGCCTCCACGAGCACCTATGGGGACGGAGCCCCTTTTCGGTTCGGCGGGGGGGGCGGAGGTTGCACAAAGAGCAGATCGAGGCGACACACACACAATGATTTTACCTAGCTTCGGGCCGCACGGATGCGTAAAACCCTACTGCTGCTTGTCTGGTTGATTCGAGTTCTTGCTCTGGAGCGCAAGAAGCTACAGTAAGTTGGAGCTGGACGTAGACGAGGGTCTACTGGGTGTCCTCCTTTGGGGTCCCTCCCCTACGTGCGCATGGGCCTCCTTTTATATGCTAAGGGGTTTCCCACAGGTAGCGACGCAGGTGACGGTAAAAATGGCAAAGAACTGTGCGAACAGTGGCCGCACAGTGCTATCGCACCTAACTCTGACGGCGGGGGACAAAGGCATTAAATGCCCGTCTGGATCGCCCGAACAGTACCGAGGCGGACCGTTGGGGGCGCCTCCGCTTGCCACGGGGGCGACTCTGCCAACGTCGCATGCCACCGCGCGCCTCAGGTTGCGCGGCGCCCCGCCACGTGCCTCTGGGGAAGCTCCAGAGTGACGCGTGGTCAGGTGAGCTGGAGCGCAGGCCTGAGGTGGTGGTTTGCCGCGGCAAGTGGCTTGCCACGGTGGTTGTCTTGCCGCACCTGAAAGCTTGCCGCTCGTCAGGCCTTGCCGGGGCGCGCGGCGCGCCGCGGCGGGCTTTTCTTGGGGTGCCTTGGCGTGGCCGTCCCGGCGAGCTCCTCCCGCCGGGGCCTTGGTGCTTCGGCTTAGTCGTCCCGGCAAGCTCCTCTTGCCGGGGCCTTGTCGCCTTGGCCCGGCAAGCTCCTCTTGCCAGACCTCGCCTCCTTGGCCCGGCAAGCTCCTCTTGCCGGGGCCTGGTCTTCTAGGCTCGATCACTTGGCCTTCGTCCGGCCCAGAAAGGGTCGTGGAGACTCTTGTCGCTCCCCTGGCAAGCCTTGCCGCGGGACGCTACTACTGCCCGTGCACAAGTTCGGGGTACTAAGGTACCCCTACTTTAGTACACCGACAGGCACTTTGCTTTTGTCTCTATCACAGAGCCCACTAAGGTAGATGAAGCATTTCTGGAGCCTGAGTGGATTCAGGCCATGCAAGAAGAATTACATCAGTTCAAGGTCAACAACATATGGGAATTAGTCGATTGTCCCGATCCTCGCAAGCATAACATCATTGGCACAAAGTGGATCTACCGCAACAAGCAAGATGAAAATGGTGTTGTGGTGAGGAATAAAGCACGACTAGTAGCTCAAGGCTACACATAGGTTGAAGGAATTGATTTCGATGAAACTTTTGCACCTGTTGCTAGACTTGAGGCTATTCGCATATTGCTTGCTTATGCTAACCATCATGATATCATCTTACACCAAATGGATGTGGAAAGTGCATTCCTCAATGGTAAGCTTGAGGAAGAAGTATATGTTGCTCAACCACCAGGTTTTGAAGATTCAAAGCATCTTGACAAAGTCTTCAGACTTAACAAGGCCCTCTATGGCCTCAAGCAGGCCCCACGGGTGTGGTATGATACATTGAAGAAATTCTTCATGAAGAAAGGCTTCACACCCGGTTCACTCGATCCCACTCTCTTTACTAAATCTTATGATGGTGAACTGTTTGTGTGCCAAATATATGTTGATGATATTATCTTTGGATGTACTGACCAACGTTACAGTGATGAATTTGCCTATATGATGAGAGAAGAATATCAAATGTCTATGACGGGAGAGTTGAAATTCTTCTTAGGTCTTCAAATTCGTCAACAGCGCAATGGCATATTCATATCTCAGGAGAAATACCTCAAGGATGTCCTGAAGAAATTCGGCATGCAAGATTGCAAAGGCATCAAAATTCCTATGCCCACAAATGGTCAACTATGCACTGATGAAAATGGTACTGACTTCGATCATAAGGTATACCGCTCCATGATTGGTTCTTTATTGTACTTTTGTGCATCTAGGCCAAATATAATGCTTAGTGTTTGCATGTGTGCACGATTTCAAGCTGCACCAAAGGAATCACACCATAAGGCTGTGAAGCATATTCTTCGATATCTAGCTCACACACCAACACTAGGATTATGGTATCCCAAGGGCTCGGATTTTGATCTCATTGGATATTCTGACTCTGACTATGCTGGTGACCGTGTGGACCGCAAGTCAACATCTGGTACTTGTCATTTCCTCGGACGATCCTTGGTCTATTGGTCCTCGAAGAAACAGAACTGCGTATCACTGTCTACTGCTGAAGGTGAGTACATTGTTGCTGGTTCTTGCTGTGCTCAACTGCTATGGATGAAGCAAACGCTCAAGGACTATGGCATCAACGTGAAGAATGTGCCTCTCCTCTATGACAATGAGAGTGCCATCAAGATTGCTCACAACCCAGTTCAGCACTCGAAGACAAAGCACATTCAAACTCGTCATCATTTTCTTTGTGATCATGTGTTGAAGGGTGACATTTCTATTGAGCATGTGAAGACTGAAGAACAGCTAGCCGATATCTTCACTAAGCCCTTGGATGAGAAGAGATTTTGCAAGTTGCGGTGTGAGCTAAATATCTTACAATCTTCGAATGTACTTTGAAAAGGCACTCATCCTAACACTTATGCAAAATTGATGACTTAGATGTGCAACACATGAAGAAACGTTTTTCTTCAATCAATGAAGAATAACACTCTAAGTGTGAAGAAATTAATGAAGAATTTGATTCTCAGAACCCTACGACAATTGTACGCGGTGTCTGAAATCATCATTCTTACACGGTGGGTCACGCCACCACAAAAGTTGAAAATCTTCAATTTGAGTTTTTCCTCAACTTTTGAAATTCTTCAGTTTTTCAAATTCTTCAAACTTTACAAAGTCTTCACTTGTGCCGTCGTTTTTCTTCATTGGCGATATATATATGTATGAGTTTATGTCCTCTACAGCATTCACTTATAGCTATTTCCTCAAGTTGGAACTTATCTGGTAAGTGAATGTGATCGGACCCTTCCCCTCTATGCTATACTCAATCCAATCTGTTCACAAATTCTTCATGTGCGTTCTATTTGAAACTCGTTCAAATTCTTCACTGTGTCCTTGTCAGCTGAAGAAATTGCGAACAAAATGTTAAAATTAATCTTATCCAAACTTTCGGTTTTGCCGCTCAAACCGTTCCGCATCCCACGATGGATTATTTTATCCACCCACGATCTTACACGATCTCCACCACACAGTACGTGGGTGACACATGTCGCAAGAAGGAGAATGGCCAGGGGCACGTTTGTCCTAAATCTTCGGACGAGCAGTTTTTCACTTCGGCTATAAATACCCCTGTCGCCGTCCTCACTTCTTTTACCCCACTCGATCTCACTCACTTGCTTGAGCTTCCAAACCCTAGCACCGTCGCGCCGGTGAGGAAAAGCTTCATTGCCTCGACCTCATCGCCGTCGTACTCACGCCGACTGCGGAAATCTTCACCTCCGCCGCCGCCGTAGACGTCTTCCTCCGCCAAGTTAGGGCATGGAAGATCTGCATCGACGAACTTCACTGTTGCCACTCCCAGTTCGTCGTGTTCTTCGTTCAGGGTAATTAAAAGCTAATTTTACTGCCCTCTTTGATTCGAAATTTTTCTACAAAATCTTCAAAGGTGTTTTATTCTTCAAATCCTCACACACAAAACACCTCACATGTTATCTGTTCTTGATTCATTTCCCTAAGCATCAATTTCTTCAAAGATTCCTCAATTGTGTGGATCCTCGATCTATACAACTCTGGAACCTAAGATATAAAGCGCTTAGTGAAATTCCTCAAGACGAATCTGGTCAAATTCCTCAAACTTGTTCTTTATGAAAACCCTCTGAGAACGCATATGACCTCTTCAAATTCCTCGCAACTATACTCTGTTCACAGGTACACATGTCCGCTACTGAATCTTTAGGTTCTCATCAACTTAACTCGTTTGCAGCGTTCCTCGAAGAAAAGTTGCATACTTCTTCAGAGAATTCAATTGTTCAAATTCCCCATCTGAAGAAAATGGCTGAAGGTAAAAGGCCACAGAAAGGAGGAAAGAAGCCTGAGGTTATGACAGCTTTTGAAATACCTGAGGACATCTATGATGAGTACTGCACGCCTGATGAAGCCAAGTTTGGCAAAGAAGATAAAAATCAGCGCAAGGTGCGAATCCAGAGGATTGAACGGAGATGGGCACGTGAATGGAGGGAGTATAGATATGTTACTCCAAAGTACATGAAGAAATTCGCAGTAAACCCTCCATGCCAAAGACCTCCATTGGCACATGGCCAAGTGGCTGATCCCACTAGCATCAGACGCGGTGAGGAATTTCCTAAAGAATGGGCCAAACGCCAAGCTAAACTGGCCAGGCAAGCCAGAGAAGCAGTGTGGAAATTCAATGAGGATTCTGCTACTGCTGCTACTGCCACTGAGGTCTTGGTCAAGCCGAAGAAAGCGATGCTAAAGAAGCCCGCTCGCAAGCCAAGTGCTTCGTCTTCAATGCCCTCACGGCCAAGTTCCTCAGCTGCGCCCTCACGGCCAGAATCTTCAAAATCTTCAAAGCAAATTCCTCATGCTGCTCCTGTTCCACCAAAGTCCTCAGCTGTCCCTACAAAGTCCTCAGCACATGTGCATCTGGCCTCGTGCCAAAGGACTACTGGCATCTCTATTGTCTCTGGTGTCTCAGCTAGTTCTTCAGCTGCACCAAATTCCTCAGCAAGACCCTCGCTGCTGAAGAAAAAGGCTACTCCTGGACGCGGAAATCACCCAAGTCCTCAGAAGAAGCAGGTAGTCTTCACTGTGCCATCTGATGATGATGATGCTGATGAAGAAGAACTTACTGAAATCATCAGGGACCGACAAGAACGGGCTGCTAAAGCCAAGGGCACACCTGTGCCCCTGCTATTGGATCCAAGGGCGGTCCTAGATTATATTGATCTCTGGCATAAGGATCCTAACACACCTATGCCTGATTTCAAGCTGACGCCTGGTCAAAGTCACATGTTGACTCACTTCATCCAAGAGGAGAAGTGGAAATATGATAAGGCTAGAGAGATCAAGAAATCGCAGTACCGCAAAGAGAAGCTACTGAAGAAAAATGTTCTCACAATGAAGCCTGAAGAACTCGTCAAGATGCAGGCTGACATCAAAGCCCTCAGTGACAAATTTGACTCCTACTATGCTGATTGGCAAGGAGCCAAGGTCAGATTTGTGAGGCTGACCGATACCTTCACCAAGCGTGCAGCCTCAACGCCACAAATTCCTCATGCTGAAGCATCTGTTCAGCATACTGAAGACCATGCCAGCACCGCTGATGAAGGTCAGGCTGCTGAAGAAAATGCTAGTTCCAGGGCTGATGACTCTGCTCCAGCCGCTGATGAAATGTCCAGGGCATCCACTAGTGGTGCGCCTGAAGAAATTGAAGAAACCAGGGCAACTGCATCAGTTGCGCCTGAGGAAAATCAACCAGATTCCTCAGCTCCACCTGTGCCTACACCAACTCCGATCCTTCCATCCGCATTGGATGTGAAGAAGATCAAGGCTGCAGAACGAGCTGCTGTGAAGAAAAGGAAGGCATCAAACGCTTCAGAATCTTTAGCTCCCAAGAAGATGAAGCCGATGACAAGCTCGTTTGCAAATCCCATTGATGGCGTTCCTATCTCCTCCGTGCCATCAAAGGACCTTGTTCCTTTTGGTGAAGATTATGAGATCCCAAGTGGATCAGATGAAGAAACTCAATCTGCTGCTTCGTCAGAGCAGATTGATGAAGAAATTGAAGCGGATGCAATCCCTTCAACCCCAATGGTCTCATCACCAATGCCTCAGTTTGATGCTGAAGAGGCTGGTGTTGAAGAAATTGATGATGAAGATGTGGATATTGGCAGCACAACTCCGTTGATGAATGATGACTTTTGGGAAAGTCAGCACCCCAATCCCCCCTTCTTCACCCCACTGCAGCAAATTCCTCACTCCCCTGCACAAACTGTTCAAATGGGCTCTGAAGAAACTCATCCCACTGCCTGTGTGAATGAAGAAATTCTAGCCACTAGTGCTGAAGAAACTGCTGCTGAAACTAAAAAGGTGACTGCACCTGAGGAAAATCCTGAAATTCCTCAGCTTGAAGAACCTGAGATTGTGATTCCTGAGGTCGTGATGCAACTCACTGACACTCCTCTGCCAAGGCCAAAGGATCCGTTCTCACGCAAACAGAAATTCAAGGCTAAAGACTTCTATGGCGAGCACGTGTTCTTCACTAAATACAATCCATATGACTCTGCTCGCATACGGAAGAGGCGTTTCTGGACAGCCAGCCAAACAAATTTCTATTCCTCTGTGCTCTACAACAAAGACAAAGTCTTCGACCATGCTCATATTCCTCACGTGGATATGGAGTCTTTGCCGTGCTTCACGCCAGTCCTCAGTGTTCTTCACGACGCTGGGCTGCTCAATTTCTGCACAGACATATGCGATTGGAATGAAGAGCTTATTCTTCAATTCTATGCAACGTTGCACATCACCGGCAACTCTGAAGATATCAACTCATGGGTTTTGGACAGGATGACTGAGAACACCCATTATAAGGCCCCAGCATCTGAATTGCTTTGGGTCCTTCCTCTGAGTCCACCCACTAAAGATGCTCGCTGTGTGTACAACAAACCTGAGATTTCAAATCACTATATGCAAGTGCTGATGAAGCCTTTGAAGCCAGGGCAAGCTCCTAGCACTACAAGAAATATGTCAACTTGTGACCTTCTGTCAGTGACCCTGGAAGAATTGGTCATAGATCTATGACCATTTCAGACCAATTGGTCAAAAGCTGTTCGGGGGGCTCCAAACCCTAAACCATTGCGACCATTTTGGTCAGAAAGGTCGTAATTTCCTTACACGAAATGGTCATAAAGCAAACAGCGCTAGTCCGCTGCCTTATTTCTAGTTGTTAACGACCAATATAGATGGTCATAGCCTTGTAAATTGTGGTGGGTTGCTATGACTAGGCGCCACCTCATGAGTTTTGCCTATGTGTCATGTCCATGTGGCAGTTTTTGCCCTAGGTTGTGAAGCAACCTATATTTCTGTCATTCCCAAAGTTCCCAAAAAAATCTCATAAATTCTTTGGGTCATATCTTTGTCAAATATGTAAAAACCTTCCTTGCCTAGTTCAAAAATAATTCAAAAATATTCATTTTCCTATTCTGTTCAGAGTAACAGTTCATGAAGGAAGTACCACTTTGGCATGTCCAAATAGTATCCATTTTCTACAGTGCTTTCCTATGCCCAAATAACCATCCTCCACCAAATGCCAGCTCAATCCATTCATTATTTTGAGCTGAGCTTCAACATTCGTATTTATGTCCAGTGTGGTGGTTTGCAAAGCAAGTACCACCTAGGCTCCTCCTTTTGAGCTGAAAATTTGTGAAGACGGTCTTCTTAGTAACTGATCATCCTCAGCCAAAACTCACGCCCATTAGCCATGTACATTTCCCGTACCGCTAATCAAACACTTGGCTGCTTATTCATGTTTGAGCATCGATCGGTCTCCTCGTGAGAATCTTATGTTGTGATTTTCTTCCTAGCACCTACCTGGGGAGTGCCCAACCCACTAGACATGCCTAGGCCGCCCAGAACATATGGCAACGCACGGTCACGCGGTGACCACGCGGCGGGCATGCGAGCTTACGCGCTCTAGAGTTGGGGCCCTCGGCCACCGTCCAAACCTCGATATCTCTCCATCAAACCATGTATTTCTGATTAAATAGATACTTATTTACCTAGAAATGATTTTTGAAAAAAATAAAGAGCAAACTATGACGCAGCTGCAGTTCAAATTTGACTCGCTTCCAGCTGAATCGACGGGAATTTGTCTTTTTCACCAGAGGTGGATCGAAAATTTTGAGACCCAACCATTTTGTCAATTGTGCATTAAATATGGCCTAGTATTTTATAAAATTGATTAGGTCCAATTTTGCAACAAATATATGGTAGGTCCTTCACAAAAAAAACTCATTTCAGGCACTCGGAAAATGGAAAATGGTTTTTTCGTCCAAAGAAAATGAAAACTTCCTTAGGCAACATTGTTTGCCATTCCAATATGCACCCTTGTGCACAATATGAGATCATTTGAACAAACTATGCCATGGATGTGGCCATAAGATTGATCATTTGGCTTGAAAGCAATTGATCTCCACACGTGATAGCTCGTTTCTGAGAACACTTTTTTAAAATAATTGTCGTATTACAAGTTTGTTATTTTTCCTGGGAACTTGGCCACATATAATGACACAATGCGAAGTTTTCCCAATTTTTTGATTTTTTTTGAATTTGTTATGCCCGTTTCAAAACGCGGTCAAAACAGCGGGAATGACCGTTCCTAGCTAGTGGTTGAATCTTGGAATTTTTTTGGTGTTTCTATGATTAAATAGATACTTATGTACCTATAAATGATTTTTTAAAAAATAAGTAGCAAACTATGAGGCAGCTGCAGTTCAAATTTGACCCACTTCCAACTGAATCGGTGGAAATTTGTCTTTTTCACGAGAGGTGGATCAAATCTTTTGACACCCAACCATTTGGTCAATTGTGCATTAAATATGGCTTAGTATTTTATAAAATTGATTAGGTCCAATTTTGCAACAAATATATGGTAGGTCCTTCACAAAAAAAACTCATTTCAGGCACTCGAAAAATGGAAAATGGTTTTTTCGTCCAAAGAAAATGAAAACTTCCTTAGGCAACATTGTTTGCCATTCCAATATGCACCCTTGTGCACAATATGAGATCATTTGAACAAACTATGCCATGGATGTGGCCATAAGATTGATCATTTGGCTTGAAAGCCATTGATCTCCACACGTGATAGCTCGTTTCTGAGAATACTTTTTTAAAATAATTGCCATATTACAAGTTTGTTATTTTTCCTAGCAACTTGGCCACATATAATGACACAATGCGAAGGTTTCCCAATTTTTTGATTTTTTTCGAATTTTTTATGCCCGTTTCATAATGCGGTCAAAACGGCGGGAATGACCGTTCCTAGCTAGTGGTTGAATCTTGGATTTTTTTGGTGTTTCTATGATTAAATAGATACTTATGTACCTAGAAATGATTTTTGAAAAAAATAAATAGCAAACTATGAGGCAGCTGCAGTTCAAATTTGACCCACTTCCAGCTGAATCGGCGGAAATTTGTCTTTTTCACGAGAGGTGGATCAAATCTTTTGACACCCAACCATTTGGTCAATTGTGCATTAAATATGGCCTAGTATTTTAGAAAAATGATTTGGTCTAATTTTGCAACAATTATTTTGGAGGTCCTTCACAAAAAAAACCTCCTTTTGGGCACTCAAAAAATGGAAAATGGTTTTTTCGTCCAAAGAAAATGAAAACTTCCTTAGGCAACATTGTTTGCCATTCCAATATGCACCCTTGTGCACAATATGAGATCATTTGAACAAACTATGCCATGGATGTGGCCATAAGATTGATCATTTGGCTTGAAAGCCATTGATCTCCACCCGTGATAGCTCGTTTCTGAGAATACTTTTTTAAAATAATTGCCATATTACAAGTTTGTTATTTTTCCTAGGAACTTGGCCACATATAATGACACAATGCGAAGGTTTCCCAATTTTTTGATTTTTTTTTAAATTTTTTATGCCCGTTTCATAATGCGGTCAAAACGGCGTGAATGACCGTTCCTAGCTAGTGGTTGAATCTTGGAACTTTTTTGGTGTTTCTATTATTAAATAGATACTTATGTACCTAGAAATGATTTTTGGAAAAAATAAAGAGCAAACTACAAGGCAGCTACAGTTCAAATTTGACCCACTTCCAACTGAATCGGCGGAAATTTGTCTTTTTCACCAGAGGTGGATAAAAACTTTTGAAACCCAACCATTTGGTCAATTGTGCATTAAATATGTCCTAGTATTTTGGAAAAATGATTTGGTCCAATTTTGCAACAATTATTCTGGAGGTCCTTCACAAAAAAACCTCCTTTTGGGCACTCGAAAAATGGAAAATGGTTTTTTCGTCCAAAGAAAATGAAAACTTCCTTAGGCAACATTGTTTGCGATTCCAATATGCACCCTTGTGCCATTCCAAATTGATTTGGTCCAATTTTACAACAAATATTTAGTAGGTTCTTCACAAAAAAACCATTTTTGCCACAAGAAAATGATTAAAAATATCTAGAAAGATAAAAAATGCATGCAAATAGATGATCATCCATAAAAATGGGGTCTAACTTGAGTGAAAATTTTAGTTCTGCCGTTTTGCAAAATATTTTGGTAGTTGCTTCACAAAATTTCCCTATTTCTAGTACTTAGAAACTATTTTAAATTACTGATTTTCCGAACCAATCAGGGCTCTTCCCACGGATTGATGACATGGCGTCCATCCATCCATCCATCCATCTCTCCATCCCACATCCATCCATCTACAGAAAAAGAAGAAACAAAAAAGAAAAAGAGATACCCCACGCACCCCAACCCTAACCCTAGATCAAACCCCTCCCCCCATCGGACCCCTCCTCCCTCCTCCCAATCTCCTCGCTGCCGCCGCCACCTCCTCCTCCCCGTTGCCGGCCCCTCCCGATCCACCTCCTTCCCGTCCTCTCCCACCCACCGCCGACCTCGTCGTCCTCCTCACCCACCGACGCCGACCTCGTCCTTCCCCTTCTCTCCCACGCACCCACGGCTGCCAAACCTAGCCCTCTCCCTCCCTCAGATCTCAGTCCGCCGCTGCCCCAACCCAATCACTACCCCCACGTAGCCCAACCCAATCCGCCGCCATACTCTTCTCCGGTCGCACCGGCGACCTCCAACCTCATCGCCAGCAGCCCCTCCCCTCTTCTCCTAGATCCACTCAGGCTACTCATGTCGTGGCCAGATCCGGCAGGAACTCCCTCCCTCCCACCTCGCTCTGCATCCTGATCCATATGCACACACATACAGAGCTTTGGGAGCTCCTGCTCGGCTGCTCACGGCCACGGTCCGTGGACAACGCGGACGTGCGGGAGGTGCTGCTGTACCGGGCCGGGGTGGTCACGTCCGCCGCGTCCGTCCTGGTGGCCACCTCGGGGGCGTTCCTGCCCGAGGCGAACGCTGTCGGCGACGCCGTCCGGCAGGGTGCCGACCTCTTCTACGTCGTCGGGGCCGAGGGGGCTCACTCCCCCCTCCGTGCGCAGTTCACCATCCTCAGCCACGTGCTCTCGGCGCGCTCCAAGGTACGCGCGTTCACCTGTAGACAGTCGAACACTTTGCTTCTTAAACCTGTGCAAGGAGTCTGATCTGATTCTGATTCTGATCCACCATTGCAATGACAGTTTGCAGCTGGAATCACCGAAGAGCCAGCGATCCAGGACATCGACAAGCTTGACGGTGACAACCAGCTCGCCGTCGTCGACTACATCGAGGATATCTACAAATTCTACAAAGTCGCCGAGGTACAAACATATGGGCTCTCTTAGGTAGTAGTAGAGTACTAGAGTGTGCAAAAAGGCATTGTGATCTCCTGCCTTGCCTGCTTGGTCTCTGAATCTGATGAAGGTGTTGTTTCCATCCATGCTCTGTTGACTACAGAATGAGTGTCGGGCCAGGGACTACATGGACTCCCAGGTGGAGATCAACGCCAAGATGTGGGGCATCCTCATCGACTAGATCCTGGAAGTGCACCAGAAGTTCAACCTGATGCCCGAGTCGCTGTATCTCACGGTGTATATCATCGACATGTACCTGTCGCTGCAGTCCGTGCTCCGGCAGGAGCTGCAGCTGGTGGGCGTCTCCGCCCTGCTCATCGCCTGTAAGTACGAGGAGATTTGGGCTCCTGAGGTAAGTAAAAAGCTGAATCCCTCTGCTTTTCTCCACTCGCCAGTGACCAGTGTTCGTCCGTTTCTGATTGCTGGCTGTGTGCGTACGCTTGCAGGTGAATGATTTAATCTTGATCTCCGACAGCGCATACACCCGGGAGCAGATTCTGAAGATAGAGAAGGCCATCCTGAACATGCTGGAGTGGAACCTGATGGTGCCCACGCCCTACGTCTTCCTCATCCGTTTCGCCAAGGCAGCGTGCTCCTCCTCCAACGATCAAAAGCACGATAAGGAGGTAAAGAACTTCACATTTACATTGTTCTTATTATTGCAGCTAGCAGATGAATTCTGTGGTTGTTACACGGATGATGCTCCTGTATTGTTCAGTACTGTATAAGATGCCTGTGCAGTAACAAAAACAAAATTTGAACAAGCCTGTGCAAATTTGTGTGGCTCTGAATAAGATATCTGTTTCTTACAGCCTTCTCCAATTAAGATTTGTCGCTTATTGTCAGAATGATGTTGCTGAAAGAAAGTTCAGCAAGTTATGTGGCTAGCAGTTATATTTTTCAATTTTTATTACAGCTAAGAGCGTAGCTTGGGCCCTTTTCGGGATAAGAATTGGGGGGCTCCGATGTTATCACCATCCTAGTTTTCGTTCTTCAGATATGTAGAATTATTCTTTGTTTGTTGGATGCTCGAGAGTAGGGGATATGGTTTTCTGGGAGAGACATCTTTACTGAATTATGTGCTGAAAATGTTTTCTTATGTGTGTTTCAGTGCAAACACGAATCAATTGCTGCCCTAAACCCAACAATTCGGAGGATGAATGCACGAGAAGCGAGTCCCCCAGCGATGCCCAAGGTTGGCCGTGTATTATTACTGTTCTTTGAGCTGTCTCTGTTTCAAGCATATAATCCGTCTAGCATAAGGTGGATAAGGCAAATACTGGAGACACTGTCGTACATATTGGGCATGGTAGTAGACTGCCAGAACCTTACGGTCTTGCAAAATCTTCAAAATCAATATTCTGCTCCAGTCAGGTTCTATGTATATCCTCTTTTTTTTATGGGATATGTATATCCTGTATATCATGTATATGTGCTAGCTCTATCAAATATAATCTACCTGCCTATGTTCCATTTTGCTATTTGTACTTGGATAGAAAAGCTAAAATCTGTATAGTGCTCTGTGTGTAATACCAAGTTGTTCCTGTTATTTGCAAACTGCTATTCTTATACACTGATCCACAACACCTTACATTACACATTTGAAATTAATTAAAATACATCTAAACACAGTGCTTCAACACAGATTTATCCTATGATTATACCTGAGACATTAGTTTGTTTTTATGCTTTTGTTTCCCACAGTGCTTCAAGCTTGTTTATTAACTTGATTTGTTGTTATTCTGTTTAACAGGAGACTGCAGTAGAAGCAAAGAAGACGGAAGCTACACCAATCCAAGAGTAGCTTGCTTTAACTTGGCAGAGCGTTTTATTTTTCAATCACAATATTTGTGATTGTGTGGAATATTGTATGGTTATGTACGTGAAGTTTTAAGTTCCTGGGCATGCAATATTTGTAGGTTAAACTGGTTGTTGTGATGTGAACGAGTCTATGGAGTTTCACATGTTCTGTTCTGTATAGAATATATCGTAATAAACCTATTTTGGTTGTTATTTGAAGATTTTCATATTCTTTTCTTCTTTGTGTTTGATATATACTGCTTAAAAAGCGATGTGGATCCACTTCCAGGAAAAATCTGACAATTGGGACCCATCAAAAAACTGGACCACAAAAAACCCACGAAAATAAAAATGAAATGGATCGTAAAAGGCCATGCCTAGAAAATAAAAAGGCCGAATTGTTGGGCCAGGCCCATGTTGCTAGAGAAAATTAATGGAGAAAATACACAGTAAAAGGCCGAATTGTTGGGCTAGGCCCATGTAGAAAACCGAATTGGACCGGGCTGAATCTTGTGCCACATCAGCTTGCCACGCTGGATGCCTACATGGCCTGGGAAGGTTGCTAGTGACCAAAATGCCACAGTAGGAATATTTTGGTCGTAAACATCCACGACCTTCTCACAGAGAAGGTCGCTATAGTCAGTTTACGACCGCCAGCTTTTGACCTTCTGTTTTTGGTCACAAAAAGGTCGTAAATGGAAATTTGTGACCTTTCTGTGACCAATAGTGGTGGTCACAAGTTGACATATTTCTTGTAGTGTAGAACCAAATTCCTCATCAAGGAATTGCTGTATGTGCCAAGGACTGTCTATCGCATTCTGGCGAAGACAATGAGTCCCATCAAAGGCCACGACTCGACTGATGAAGAGGTCGTTGGCATCATGAAGAATCTGCTTTTCAACATCATTCATGGCATTCCCGTCAACTTCCATGATTTCTTCATGAGGACTCTGGCCAACATTGCTATGTCACCATTTGAGCTGAAGCCTTATGCACCTTGGATAATGAAATTCATCAGGACAAGGTCTTCACTCAACTACAAAGCTGAAACGCTCAACCACTGCAGCTACTTGCCTCCCATTGAAGTCCTCAAACGGACATTTTCCTCAGCTGAAGAAAAGGGCAAGGCCACTACTGTGATCGATGAAGGCATTCGTCCATTGGATGGTCAATTTCGCAAAGCTGCATCTTACTCCACCAATGATGACTCTGCCACACATGACTCTGCTGCTAACACTGCCAAGCCAAATCCTCAAGCCACAGCACCCAGGGTGATGACTGACCGTGAGTTACTCCTCAGTCTTCATCAAAAGGTTGATCGTAATCACAAATGGGTCAAGCGTCAGTTTGGTTCAATTCTTCACAACATGACTTCCACACACAATGCAGTGAAGAAAAACCATTACTACCTTCATGAAACCCTCAACCGCACCTGGGCTGTTCTATCTCAAGTGTACAGTGCTGAAGACTTGGAGAAAATGGGTCTCAAAGAAGACTTTGACTGGTTTGCACCTCCTCCGAAGAAATACAAGAAGGTCAAGGTTCCTTCTTTGGTGGCCAGTTCATATTCTTCATCGCGTGCAACTGATGAAAATGAAGATTTGGACGACACTGCAGCTGGCCCTACTTCAACAACCGACCCCAACAACGTTGGCGCTCCTTCATCAACTTGAAAATCTTCAGGGGCATTAGTCCTCAGTTTCGATCCTTTTGGTCATTTGATGACAAAGGGGGAGAAATCTGAGTTAGTCTTCAAGCGGGTCTATAATAAGGGCGTTTTTTTAAGTTACAACTCTCGTTCTTCCGAAACTTTTATTGGATCGAGTTGTAATCTTAAGTCTGATGGTGCGCTGATACTTTTGTTGCACTATGCTTTGATACTTTGATGCGCTATTCTGCATGCTTATTCCTAATTAATATTATTGCACGCATGCTGAGTTACATCAGGCACCATATTTCATCATGCATTTCAAATTCTTCATATTATATATCAAATGTGTGTATGAATTACAAGATATAGGGGGAGATCTCCATGATTCAACTCTTCAAGTGTGCATTGCTTCAAGAGCAAAATCCTCACTATGCACATCTTCAGGGGGAGTTCTTCTATATCTTGCAATCAAATTCCTCAATATTAGTATTTACACTTCATATATTTATCCCCGTTGAAAACTTAACCTATGTTGTCATCAATCACCAAAAAGGGGGAGATTGTAAGTGCATCTAGTGCCCCTTAGTGATTTTGGTGTATTGAAGACTTATAGGTTAAGTATCTAATGTGTTTATGAGTGTACACAGATCTATAAGTCTATGAGGAGTTTGATATTTACAGAGAAAGTCGACCCCTAAAAATGAAGTTCTTCGACTGAAGACTTTGATATACTGAAGACTTTCTGAAGACTTTGAAAGTGAAGAAATTGGTGTGACCTTGAAGACTTGGTATTCATTCGAGGAACATGAAGCGTGAAGACTTTTGTTTTTGTAGTTTCATTTTCTCTTTCTTGAGTCATAGGAAACACCGTACTGTTAAAGGGGGTCGAGGAAATACTAAGGAGAAAATTTCCATGTGATGCTCAACTCAAATCCTACACCTACCAATCCCTTTGAGTGAAGCCATTGGAAATCTCATACAGTTCAGTCAATTTCTTCAGTGACAGAGACGCAGTTCTTCTGGTCACTGAGGACTTTGCTCTGACTGAGGAGTTAGGAATTCGCCAATGCGAATTGCCTACACAGTGAGGAACATGATAGCCCTGAGGAATTTGTACCTCAAATTTCCGGCCGTTGCGGTGTTACGCGCCAGCTGTCCTAAAATATCTTGTCCACCTAATGGTCATATCATTGAAGGGCATTTATGTCTTATCATGTCGGGCTGCTCCCTAGGCTATAAATAGCCGCCCCCTACAACCACTAGCTGGTTGGCTGCTCCACGAGAACTTGACACTTGTCATTTGAGAGCAACCCATCCTCCAAGGACTTTGAGCGAAAATCATCAAGTGAGGAAAATCCAAACCCAAACCCAAAACACCTACAAACCCAAAGTGATTGAGCATCACTGAAGAGATTGATCCTGCGTGGATCCGACGCTTGTTACCTTTGAAGACTGTGCTTCTTCCAGACGGTTAGGCGTCAAGGTCTAGAGCATCCAAGAGGAATTGTGGATCGCCGAGTGACCAAGTCTGTGAAGGTTTGGAAGTCACCTGAAGACTTACCACGAGTGATTGGGTGAGGACTGTGTGTCCTTAGCTCAAGGAGAATACTGTGAGGACTGTGTGTCCGGGACTAGGTGTCCTCGAGTTTAAATACTCAGCCGCTCCAACCAGATGTACAACTGAGACAGCAGTTGGAAATGGTCTACCAAATCATTGTCTTCACCAAGCTTACTGGTTCCATTTCCTCAACTCTTTCATTTCCTCAGTAGTGTGCTGTTTGTTTATCATATCTGTGTTTGAAGACTTTGACTGAAGACTTTCTCAATTTCCTCAGTTCAATTTCTTCAGTCTGTTTGTCTTCATCTTGTGCTATCCTGTGTTTACGCTTTCTGTACTTTGAGTTTGTCTTGATTTCATCATGATGACCATGCATGTATTCTGCTATGTTTACCTCTGAGTACTTATTCCGCTGCTAGTAGTTCTTCGCTAAGGAATTTCCTCACGAGCAAATTCCTCAGTGAAGAATTTCATAAAAATCGCCTATTCACCCCCCTCTAGTCGATATAACACACTTTCACCACATCGCCATGGGACGCATCGGCGAAGTTAATCACAAGGATCTTAAGGACACCATCTACCTGATATGTGGGCGCTGAGATGAGCAATGGGAGATGATCAACACCAGGAGGGACAAGTCCATTGCAGCTTTCATCCAGGAGTTAAACCAGCACATTCGTCGCCAGGAGAACCAAATGTGCGCAAGCATGATAGATCTGAAGAAGGTGATAACAAGGAACATGGAGCTTGAAGAGGAACTCAAGTCTACACGCGATGGATACAAGGAGGAAATCACAATACTAGTAGAAAAGAATGACGACCTGACAAGGAAGCTAGGAGTATTCATGAGAGACCCTGCGCCAGGAGGAGATGACGACCATCCCGAGGACTACATCATCATTGACGACACCGACTCCGACCCCGACAATAGTGATGATGATTACCAAGACGAAGCTGGAGCGGATATCCTGGAGTCTTCCACCGATCAAAATTTCTAGATGACCACCACATCAGTAGTATTTTCCCCCATGTATATAGTAGTAGTCCTAGTATTTTGTAACGGTAGTTAGATCGTTTGTATGCCCTTGTTTGAATTGAGTGGTGTGATATGAATGTGTTTGTCTCATGTGCACATGGGTAGTGTTTTCTCACTAGACTCACTCTATTCTAATCTCTCCCCTATAAACCCATCAGATGCCTCCGAGACGTGACACCAGATTAGTTTTCCCACCGGAGATCACTCAGTTGATCCAACAGCGGAATGCCTCGATGCAGCTACTAGTCCAAAACCAAGGCAACAACAACAACAACAACAACAACAACAACAACAACAACAACAACAACAACAACAACAACAACAACAACAACAACAACAACAACAACAACAACAACAACAACAACAACAACAACAACCCACCGCCACCACCACCAGTTGACAACTTAGCCCGTTTTCTGAGATTGAATCCGCCGGTGTTTTCCAGTAGCACCGAGCCGATTGTTGCTGATGACTGGCTACGCAGGATTGGAAGGGAGTTGACCACGGCAGGTTGCACAGATGCTGAGAAGGTGCGTTTTGCCGCACATCAATTGGATGGACCCACAACCTCATGGTGGGAGGATTACACAACCACTTTCCCTATAGCCTATGTCACTTGGGATCAGTTTCAGGAAGCATTTCGCACCACACATGTCTCAACTGGAGCTATGAGCATGAAGAAGCGCGAGTTTCGCAACTTACGCCAGGGAAACCGTACTGTGGGGCAGTACGTGGATGAGTTTAACAAGTTAGCTCACTATGCCCCGGATGACGTGGCCACAGATGCCGCGAAGCAGGAGAAGCTTATGGAAGGGTTGAATGATGAGCTGAGTATGCAGCTGATGGTAGCAACATTTGCTAACTACCAGGAGTTAGTAGACATGGCTCTTATGATTGAAGGGAAGCAACAGTAGATTGAGAGCCGCAAAAGGAAGTACGGACAAGGGAAGTACAATTCAGGAGCTCAGTAGAGACCTCGTTTTACCCCGAACTCGGGAGGACACACCCACCACAACCATGGAGGCCACACTCACAATGGAGGAAGTTTGCATAACCACGGTGGCCCCAAGAATGGAAATTGGAATGGAGCAAGCAGCAACCAGAACCGTTCCAACCCCTTTACACCCGCCAAGAAGGATCTAAGTCACATTACTTGTTTCAAGTGCGGGAAGACTGGACACTACGCAACCGAGTGTTCTGAAGAAAAGAATGGAAATGGCAATGGAAGCTCTGGGAAGAAGCCCAACCCTTTCAACAGGGGACAGGTGAACCACGTTAACGTGGAGGAGGCTGAAGAGCAGCCCGATGCAGTTATAGGTAAGTTTTTGGTAAAGTCATTTACTGCAATCATTCTTTTTGATACTTGTGCATCGCATTCATACATATCAAGGGGATTTGTGGATAAGTATAAGTTGCCCACCAAAGTTATTAGGACACCTATGTTAGTAAGCTGGCTAGGAGCAGAGTATATGGAAAGCCAAGGATGTTTTCAGATGCCATTGACCATAGGTAGGCATGTTTTCCCCTCAGACCTGATAATTCTGGAGTCGCAAGGATTGGATGTAATACAAGGCATGGATTGGCTATCGATGTATGGAGGAAACATTGACTGCGCGAGTAAGTCAATTCTGCTCACCACCCCGGAGGGAAAAAGGATTAAGTATGTATCTAGGCATGCGCCAAGGAGGACCCAAGTAAATTCCCTCTCAGGAGTTGTTCAGGAGGAAGTGACTGTAGTGAAGGATTACCCAGATGTATTTCTAGAGGATCTACTAGGCATGCCGCCGGATCGAGACATTGAGTTTTTGATAGAGTTGTTGCCAGGCACCGGTCCGATATCAAATAGGCCATACCGGATGCCTGCAAATGATCTGGAGGAAATTAAGAAGCAGATTAAGGAGTTATTGGAGAAAGGTTACATTCGACGAAGTTCGTCACCGTGGGGAGCCCCAGTGCTCTTAGTTGAGAAGAAGGGTGGATCTTTGAGAATGGTTGTTGATTATCGTGCATTGAATGAAGTGACGATCAAGAACAAGTACCCACTACCGATGATCAATGATTTGTTTGACCAGCTGCAAGGAGCTAAAGTATTCTCCAAGATCGATTTGGGATCAGGATACCACCAGCTGAAGATTCGAGAACAGGATATACCTAAGACAACTTTTACCACCAGGCATGGGCTATATGAGTATGCGGTTATGTCTTTTGGATTGACTAATGCCCCTGCCTATTTCATGAGTATGATTAATAAGGTGTTCATGGAGTTCTTGGACAAGTTTGTCGTGGTGTTCATTGATGATATTTTGGTATACTCAAAGAATGAAGAAGAGCACAAGGAGCATTTGCGTTTAGTTCTTGAGAAGCTCAGGGAACATCAGTTATATGCCAAGTTCAACAAATGTGAGTTTTGGTTGAAGGAAGTTGGATTCCTTGGGCATGTTATATCAAGAGATGGTATAGTAGTAGACCGCACCAAGGTTCAGTCTGTCACTGATTGGCTGGCACCCACCTGAGTAGGAGAGATCCACAGTTTTCTTGGACTAGCGGGATATTATCGGAGATTCATTGAGAATTTTTCCAAGATTGCTAAACCCATGACAGAGCTATTGAAGAAGGACACTAAGTTTAAATGGACAGATGAATGTGAGGCAAGTTTCCAGGAGTTGAAGAAACATTTGGTTACAGCCCTCGTGCTGATTCTGCCAGATATACACAAGGATTTCCAAGTGTATTGCGACGCTTCTCGTTTAGGACTTGGAGGATTACTTATGCAAGACGGAAGAGTTGTTTCATATGCCTCACGATAGCTTCGACCGCATGAGTTGAATTATGCCACACATGATTTGGAGTTAGAAGCTGTAGTGCATGCACTCAAGACCTAGAGACATTTTCTTATTGGAAACCGCTGTGATGTGTACACGGATCACAAGAGTTTGAAGTACATTTTCACTTAGAAGGAGCTGAATCTCAGGAAAAGGAGATGGTTGGAGCTCATAAAGGATTATGAAATGAAGTTGCATTATCATCCAGGAAAGGCCAATGTCGTAGCAGATGCTCTGAGCCGGAAGGGTTATGTCAATACCCTCGTAAGCGGAGGATTACCAAAGTAGTTAGCCAAAGATCTGAGGGAGCTTCGCTTGGAGATAGTCCCTAGAGGTTTTGTTGCAGTAATGGAGGTTCAGTCAACATTATTGGGAAAGATTCGAGAAGCTCAGAAGGATGACAAAGAAATTGCTGAGATAAAGGAGAAGATGAGCGAAGGAAAAGCCAAAGGTTTTAGTGAGGATGAGCATGACACCTTATGGTTTGAGGACCGTGTATATGTACCCAATAATGCAGAGATCAGGAAGTTAATACTTTAGGAAGCCCATGACTCGCCATACTCGATACACCCCGGAAACACCAAGATGTATTTGGATATGAAGGAGCATTTCTGGTGGACCGGTATGAAGAAGGATATTGCCAAGTATGTAGTCGTATGTGATGTATGTCAGAGAGTGAAGGCAGAACATCAGAAGCCAGCAGGATTACTACAGCCAATGCCGATACCCGAATGGAAGTGGGACAAGCTTGGCATGGATTTCATCACCGGATTACCCAGGACCCGATCAGGATATGATTCTATCTGGGTAGTAGTGGATCGTTCGACCAAAGTGGCTCACTTTATCCCAGTAAAAATCACCTATACAAGTGCGAAGTTGGCCAAGATATATATATGACCAGGATCGTATGCCTGCATGGAGTTATGAGGACCATCGTATCAGATAGAGGAACACAGTTTACCTCGAAGTTTTGGAATCAGTTGCACCAGACTTTGGGTACCAGGCTAGAGTTCAGTACAGCCTTTCATCCGTAGACAGATGGACAGACGGAGAGAGTCAATCAGATTCCGGAAGACATGTTGAGAGCTTGTGCGCTAGAATATGGATCTAGTTGGGATGATAATTTGCCGTACTCGGAGTTCTAATATAACAACAGTTATCAAGCCAGTTTGAAGATGGCCCCGTTCGAAGCCTTGTATGGAATAAGATGCAGGACACCATTGATGTGGGATGAAGTTGGAAACCGTCAGTTGTTCGGACCAGATTTGATCAAAGAGTCAGAAGAGAAGGTTAAGTTGATTAATGATAGACTAAAGGTAGCTCAGTCCAGGCAGAAGAGTTATGCAGACTCCAAATGCAAGGAGGTAGTCTATCAAATCAGAGACAGAACATATCTACGAGTGTCACCTTTGCGAGGAGTTAAACGATTTGGAGTTCAGGGAAAGTTAGCGCCAAGATTTGTAGGACCATACCGAGTTTTGGAGCGTATGGGAGAAGTGGCCTACAAGTTAGAGTTAAGGATTGTCAGGAGTTCATAATGTTTTTCACGTTTCCCAGTTGAAGAAGTGCCATGTAGAGATGGCCGATATTCCTCTAAGAGATACAGTGCCCCTGGAAGAAATTCAGCTGGATAGTGATTTGACCTACGAGGAGAAACCCTTCAAGATTCTCGAGTTTGCCAACCGAGTCACACCCAGCAAGGTTATCAAGTTTTGCAAAGTTTAGTGGAGCCACCATACCAAGGACCAAGCCTCCTGGGAACGAGAGGAAGACCTACGCAAAGACCACCCACACCTATTTGCTAGCAAACCCGAATCTCGAGGGCGAGATTCCTCTTAAGGGGGGTAGGTTTGTAACATCCCAAATTTTCAATTTGGAATGTTATACATAGGTCATCATATGCATATCATATTTTATTTGCATTTCGTTTGCGATCCTGGAAATTCTAAGTAACTCAAGGACCCACGGAGAGAGTTGGGGATTTCATTATTTTCATATTTGAAAAGAGGATCATTTTGGTTTTAAAATTTTCTCTCCGAAATATTTCCAATATAACAAAAATAAAAGAGAGGACATAAAATGACTTCTCCAAAATAAAAGAAATATTGGAGGAAAAATGTTAAAATCAAATAAATATTTTAATTGGATTTTATTCAAGATTTTATTTGAGTTAGAAAAAATATGCATTTTTCAAAATTGCATTTTTAGGCCAGAAAAAGGTTCACTTTGTTCTAAATATTTTATTTAGACGGTGAAAATTGTTTTTGGCATTTTTAGAATTTTTTTATATTAATTTACGATTTTCTTCGGCAGAATTCATTTTGAAAAAAAAAACTTTCGGACGGCGGTGGGCCCAAGGCCCAGCCGGCCTACTCGCCGCCGCCTTCCCCGCCGTGCCCGTGATGGACTCCGGCCGGAGTCCGATCCCGAGCCGCCCCGCGTCACCCCTCCCCCAAGCCAGCGCCGCCCCCCACCTATAAATGTCGCCGCCACCCCTCTCCACCCGTCCCGAGCCCCGAGCCGCGTCGCCTGCAGCCGCCGCGGTGCCGCCGTTGCACGCCGCCGCCGCTGCCGCATGCCACCACCACCTTGCCGCCGCCGCGGAGCCCCGCCGCCGTTCGGTTCCGCGCCACCGCCGACCTGTTTTGTCGGTTTTCGTCGGTTTATTTTGGGTGAACCCTAGATCGGTTTTCTCGGTTTTCTTCGGTTAGATCTATTCTGCGAACATTCACTCGTTAGTTCGTTTTAACGAACAAATTCGTTCGTTTGTCTCTGTTAGCGGACGGTCGTCCGATAGATTTTTCTTTTTCTATTTTATTTTCGCCAGGGACCTACCGCGATTATTTTTATCACAGATTAGCCCCTGATCTTCAAACCCTCGCAACTTTTTAACCGTTTGTCCAAATCCAGTGAAACCAACGCCAAAATCTTTGTCTCGAACCCCTCTTTCCAGTTAATCAACTTAAACAAATTTTTGACAATTTAAAATTGATTTCAAGCAGATTTGAATTCGAACTTCTTTTGATCGTAGTTTCAGTTTCGTAGCTCCGATTTGGTTGATTCTTTTTGCAAATCGAAGCTCTTCAGTTGAACTTTCATATTTGATCTTTCTCATCCGAGTTTTACCCTTGCATATATGCTTGAGTTCTTATGTATGCTATTGTTTGTTTGTGATAGAGTTCCCGGAGTGCGAAGCGTGCTACTACGAGTCTCTAGGGTTTGCAGATCATCAGCAAGGCAAGTAACACTTTGATCATACCCCTTTATTACCCAGTTTTTATGCATTAGTTGCAAACTTTCAAACATTGCATGATTAGGATCTGATTAACATGTGGGTATTGGGAAGTAGATGATGAGGTAGAACCTATTGCCTTTATATCAAACCCTTGGGAGTTACTTCTACATTATGCTTATACCGCTATGCTATGCTAGTAGACTTGGTTTTGGTTTGACTGTATCCATGACAGATGTGAGATTGTTATTTAATGGTTAACTTAAGGTGGCTACTTAAATACACATCTGGGTGGATTGGTTGCGGGCACCTGGAGAATCCAGTGTTGTCCTAGGATATCCCGGAGTACCCGTGTGTTCATCCTACGGTTCACCCCACAGGCTCAAAGGGATCATAAGATCATTCATGCTAGAAACTTCTGTGTGCAGCCACAAGCCATTATGGGCTCTAGCATAGTTGAGTATGTTGTGTGACCTCTTTCAGTGTAGGCTAGCAGATGTAGGGGAAAGTAGGTGCAACTGTCTACCCAAAGTAAAGAGTTAATGCTTCTGAAAGGCTGTGTCTTAGTGATCCGTTTCTGAAACACCATGTAGTGCGAGAAATCCAACGGAGGAGATCGAGTCTTGTGGGGAAAAGTGCGCAAACCTCTACAGAGTGCATAAACTAATCATGGTTAGCCGTGTCCCCGGTTATGGACATCTTGAGTATCTTGTTCTTGAATTATCATGTTGATCTCATCACTCTAAATAAATTTGTTGGGTTATTAATACTGTTTAATTGGGATTGAGTTGGAGGAACCTTCTCAATGTTTATCAACTACCATGATAGTTAAACAAAATATATTCCTTTGTTGTAGGAAAAAATTGGCTTTTCGCAAAAAACATGTTAACTGTAGAGCCTCCACCAGCCATATTTGCATGTAGTGATAGCATTTACCAGTTCATTGCTCTACTGTGTTATTTTGCGAGCATATTGCATGTCCTGACCCGTTCCGGGCTGCAATGTATGAAGTTATAGACTTTTCAGACGAAGAGTAAGGTGCGCTAGGTCGTTGTCGTGCACTCAGCTATGCCGTTGGAGTTGATGGACTCATTTACCTTCGATGCTTCCACAATTATCTTATTTAGATGGCCTTAAGCCATATTATTGTAATAAGTTCTCTTTTGAGACATTCGATGTAATAAGTGTGTGATTGCACTCTGTTATAGATCCTTCAAGTACTGTGTGTGTCAGCATTACCGATCTAGGGATGACACTTATGCATAGAGATTCAGCCATTTGAGGTCGGATCGCTACAATGATGTTGATGTAGAAGCCCTCCATGATCGAATCCACCTCCGGCAGATCACCGGAAAAGACTCTAAGATGGGATCTCATGGGTACAGAAGGTTGCGGCGGTGGAAAAGTGGTTTCGTGGCTCTGTTGGATGTTTTTAGGGTATAAGAGTATATATAGGCGAAAGAAATAGGTCGGTTGAGCTTCGAGGGGCCCATGAGGGTGGGGGCGCGCCTACCCCCCTGGGCGCGCCCTCCTGCCTCGTGGTTGCCTCGTTGCTTCCTTGACTTCCACTCCAAGTCTCCTGGATTGCGTGTGTTCCAAAAAAGATCCTCGCGAAGGTTTCGTTCTGTTTGGATTCCATTTGATATTCCTTTTTTGCGAAACACTGAAATAGGCAAAGAAATAGCAATTTGCACTGGGCCTTCGGTTAATAGGTTAGTCCCAAAAATAATATAAAAGAGCGTATTAAAGCCCATTAAACATCCAAAGCAGATAATATAATGGCATTGAACAATAAAAAATTATAGATATGTTGGAGACGTATCAAGCATCCCCAAGCTTAATTCCTGCTCGTCCTCGAGTAGGTAAATGATAAAAACAGAATTTTTGATGTGGAATGCTACCTAACATAATTTTCAATGTAATTTTCTTTATTGTGGGATGAATGTTCAGATCCGAAAGATTCAAGACAAAAGTTTAATATTGACATAAAAACAATAATATTTCAAGCATATTAAGAAAGCAAAATAACATGGCTAAAGAAAGTTATCCCTACAAAATCATATAGTCTGGCTATGCTCTATCTTCATCACACAAAGTATTTAATCATGCACAACCTCGATGACAAGCCAAGCAATTGTTTCATACTTTTGATGTTCTCAAACCTTTTCAACTTTCACGCAATACATGAGCGTGAGCCATGGACATAGCACTATAGGTGGAAAAGATTGGTGGTCGTGGAGAAGATAAAAAGGAGAAGATAGTCTCACATCAACTAGGCGTATCAACGGGCTATGGAGATGCCCATCAATAGATATCAATGTGAGTGAATAGGGATAGCCATGCAACGGATGCACTTAGAGCTATAAGTGTATGAAAGCTCAAAAAGAAACTATGTGGGTGTGCATCCAACTCGCTTGCTCACGAAGACCTAGGGCAATTTGAGGAAGCCCATCATTGGAATATACAAGCCAAGTTCTATAATGAAAAATTCTCACTAGTATATGAAATTGATATCATAGAAGACTCTCTACCATGAAGATCATGGTGCTACTTTGAAGCACAAGTGTGGTAAAAGGATAGTAGCATTGTCCCTTCTCTCTTTTTTCTCATTTTTTCTTGGGCCTTGTCTTTTTTTATGGCCTCTTTTTTTATTCTCTTTATTTTTTATTTTTCGTCCAGAGTCTCATCCCGACTTGTGAGGGAATCATAGTCTCCATCATCCTTTCTTCACATAGTACAACGCTCTAATAATGATGATCATCACACTTTTATTTACTTACAACTCAAGAATTACAACTCGATACTTAGAACAAAATATGACTCTATATGAATGCCTCCGGCGGTGTACCAGGATGTGCAATGAATCAAGAGTGACATGTATGAAAGGATTATGAAGTTGGCTTTGCCACAAATATGATGTCAACTACATGATCATGCAAAGCAATATGACAATGATGGAGCATGTCATAATAAACTGAACGGTGGAAAGTTGCATGGCAATATATCTCGGAATGGCTATGGAAATGCCAAAATAGGTAGGTATGGTGGCTA
Organism: Aegilops umbellulata; assembly: GCA_032464435.1. NCBI lineage: Eukaryota > Viridiplantae > Streptophyta > Magnoliopsida > Poales > Poaceae > Aegilops > Aegilops umbellulata. The sequence goes on along the minus strand of CP136060.1, from coordinate 172,069,868 downwards.
TTTTGAGGAAGTTATATGGCGGGTGTATGATACTGGCGAAAGTTGCGCGGCATAAGAGAGGCTAGCAATGGTGGAAGGGTGAGAGTGTGTATAATCCATGGACTCAACATTAGTCATAAAGAACTGACATACTTATTGCAAAATTCTATTAGTTATCGAAACGAAGTACTACGCGCATGCTTCTAGGGGGATAGATTGGTAGGAAAATACCATCGCTCGTCCCCGACCGCCACTCATCAGGAAGACCATCAATAAATAAATCATGCTCCGACTTCATCACATAACGGTTCACCATACATGCATGCTACGAGAATCACAAACTTTAACACAAGTATCTCTCAAATTCACAATTACTCAACTAGCATGACTCTAGTGTCACCATCTTCATATCTCAAAACAATCATAAAGAATCAAACTTCTCATCGTATTCAATGCACTTTATATGAAAGTTTTTATTATACCCATCTTGGATGTCTATCATATTAGGACTAAATTCATAACCAAAATAAAATTACCATGCTGTTCTAAAAGACTCTCAAAATAATATAAGTGAAGCATGAGAGATCAATAATTTCTATAAAATAAAACCACCACCGTGCTCTAAAAAGATATAAGTGAAGTACTAGAGCAAAATTGTCTAGCTCAAAAGATATAAGTGAAGCACATAGAGTATTCTAATAAACTCTGATTCATGTGTGTCTCTCCAAAAAGGTGTGTACAGCAAGGATGATTGTGGTAAAATAAAAATCAAGAAATCAAATCATACAAGACGCTCCAAGCAAAACACATATCATGTGGTGAATAAAAACATAGCCTCAAGTAAAGTTACTGATAGACGAAGACGAAAGAGGGGATGCCTTCCGGGGCATCCCCAAGCTTAGGCTTTTGGTTGTCCTAGAATTTTACCTTGGGGTGCCTTGGGCATCCCCAAGCTTAGGCTCTTTCCACTCCTTATTCCGAAATCCATCAAATCTTTACCCAAAAACTTGAAAACTTCACAACACAAAACTTAAACAGAAAATCTCATGAGCTCTGTTAGTGTAAGAAAACAAACCACCACTTTAAGGTAGTGTAATGAACTCATTCTTTATTTATATTGGTGTTAAACCTACTGTATTCCAACTTGTCTATGGTTCATACCCCCCAATACTAGCCATAGATTCATCAAAATAAGCAAACAACATACAAAAACAGAATCTGTCAAAAACAGAACAGTCTGTAGTAATCTGTATCAAACATATACTTCTGGAACTCCGAAAATTCTAAAATAAATGGGTGGACGTGAGGAATTTATCTATTAATCATCTTCAAAAAGAATCAACCTAAAATCACTCTCCATTAAAAAATGTCAGCTAATCTCATGAGCGCTAAAGTTTCTGTTTTTTATAGCAAGATCGCAAAGACTTCACCCAAGTCTTCCCAAAGGTTCTACTTGGCACAAACACTAATTGAAACATAAAACCACATATAAATAGAGGCTAGATGAATTATTTATTACTAAATAGTAATGAAAAGCAAGGAACAAAAATAAAATTGGGTTGCCTCCCAACAAGCGCTATCGTTAACGCCCCTAGCTAGGCATAAAAAACAAGAATATATCTAGGTATTGCCGTCTTCTCCCTTTTGGTGATAAAGAGAAAATTTCTTATCTAAAGCACTTATCTTTCTATTTTGTGAAAGCACGTGGACATTAATGGTAGAATAAAGATTAAGCACACTACGAAAATTTGCATCTAAACTAGCCTTCACCTCTTTGATAATTTCATTCTGATAAAAACACAAAAGAGAGGTAGATTCAAGTTTTTCACTCATGGGGTGCCCAAATATAGCTTTCATCTTTTCATATGAATCGATGGCATCCCCCTCAAGAAAACCCTCTTCAAAAACAGAATCCAAAACTTTCTTAAAAGAAGATGGTAAGCCAACATAAAAACTTTTTAAGTATACCTCAATTTGATATTGGGGAACATAGCTGGCTCGGATCCTTAATAGCCTATCCCAAGCATCTTTCAAAGTTTCATCAAGTAAATAACGGAAAATTCCGGGGTCATCTTCATCAAAATTATTCAAACTCTCATCAATAACCCCGGTAGGTCTTTCCATAGAATCATTATTTATGAGCTTAGAAAGGACAGAGGGACTATCCAAAGTATTAAAACCCGGAAGGAAACCGTTAGCCCCTTTTGATTCGGCCATGGCGGCGAAACAAACGATCTAACACACGGACACACAAGAAGCAAGCAGAGAGAGACGAACTAAAAAAGGGGCGAATAAAATGGCAAGGGTTAAGTGGGGGAGAGGAAAACGAGAGGCAAATGGCAAATAATGTAATGCGAGGGATAAAAGTTTGTGATGGGTACTTAGTATGTCTTGACTTGTGCGTAGATCTCCCCGGCAACGGCGCCAGAAATCCTTCTTGCTACCTCTTGAGCATGTGTTGGTTTTCCCTTGAAGAGGAAAGGGTGATGCATCAAAGTAGTGTAAGTATTTCCCTAAGTTTTTGAGAACCAGGGTATCAATCCAGTAGGAGACTACATGCAAGTCGCCTAGTACCTGCACAAACAATCAAGAACCTTGCAACCAACGCGATAAAGGGGCTGTCAATCCCTTCATGGCCACTTGCAAAAGTGAGATCTGGTAAAGATAATAAGATAAATATTTTTGGTATTTTTGTTGTATAGATTGGAAAGTAAAGATTGCAGAATAAATGGTGACAGAAATAGCTAGTTGACGGGAAACTAATATGATGTAAAATAGACCCTGGGGCCATAGGTTTCACTAGTGGCTTCTCTCATGATAGCATATATTACGGTGGGTGAACAAATTACTGCCGATCAATTGATAGAAAAGCGCATAGTTATGAGAATATCTAGACATGATCATGAACATAGGCATCACGTCCGTGTCAAGTAGACCGAAACGATTCTGCATCTACTACTATTACTCCACACATCGACCGCTATCCAGCATGCATCTAGAGTATTAAGTTCATAAGAACAGAGTAACACATTAAGCAAGATGACATGATGTAGAGGGATAAACACAAACAATATGATATAAACCCCATCTTTTTATCCTCGATTGCAACAATACAATACGTGCCTTGCTGCCCCTGCTGTCACTAGGAAAGGACACCACAAGATTGAACCCAAAACTAAGCACTTCTCCCATTGCAAGAAATATCAATCTAGTAGGCCAAACTAAATCGATAATTCGAAGTGACTTGCAAAGATATCAAATCATGCATATAAGAATTCAGAGAAGAATCAAATATTGTTCATAGATAATCTTGATCATAAACCCCACAATTCATCGGATGTCGACAAAAACACCGCAAAAAGTATTACATCGAATAGATCTCCAAGAACATCGAGGAGAAGTTTGTATTGATAACCAAAGAGAGAGAAGAAGCCATCTAGCTAATAACTATGGACCCGAAGGTCTGTAGTAAACTACTCACACATCATCGGAGAGGCCATGGTGTTGATGGAGTGCTATAGCATGTCTTAATCTTGCTCTACTTTTGCTATAAAACATTCCTGGCAGATTGTTTACATGTCACACAATTTTTCCATGGTTAGCTTCATGAACATGCCATCTTGCTGTAGGTATGCTTGTATTGTCATGAAATGCTTTTTGATGAGTGAATTGAGCTCGCAAAGGTGCCTTCGTAATTCTGTTTATGCCATGCTCAGCTTTCTGCTAAGTCTGAATCTGTTTACAAAACTTGCTATGTTTACATGGGTACCATCATATCTTCTGTGCCTTTTTGGCTCATGATCAGCAAGGGACTTTGTTCTATGCAATTAGTTGATTCATTCCATGCCTTTGGTTGCCCTGATAAGTTCCTGTAGAATGTTGCTTGATAGCTCTAAACATTGCAACCTGATGTTATTCCTGCCATGTCCTGTGAATTCCGCCAAGTCCGTGAAACTACTATGATTTGCAATCTTGACATGCCCTTTTTAGCATGTTCTAGTGATTTCTGGAGTTAGCTCAGTGTTCATGTTATGTAATGCTTTACCTGTACATCATATCCATGCCATTTGTTTTCATGTTGTTGTGGTGCTCTAGCATGTTGTTTTGATGCTTGCAATATGCCTAGTTGCTGTTTTGGACAGCTTGTCCCTTAAACTTGTTCCATGCGTATGTGTTGAACCGTTGCTCCGTTTTGAGTGTGCTCTACATGAAAGTTGCTTAGTTTTGCATGTAGTTTCATGTTACCTTGTTGCATCCATGTTTTGAGTGCGTTTGCTTGATGTTTTAATGCATTTTGCATCAATGTCATGTTTAACTTGTTTTGCTCATATCTTCTAGGCCGTAGCTCCGAATCTAATGAACTTTACACGTAACTTGACTAGAATTTCATGTAGATCATCTTGGTGCATATTAAATTGCTGTTTAACAACTTGAACATAAGGTTCATTCATATCTGGACCAATTTCTAAATTTGCATATGAGGACTTACCAGAATTGTTATATGTTGTTTCCGGCCTCATTTAAACTTGCTATGATGTGTTGCTCTTGTATGCATCATCTCTTGCCATGAGTAGCTTCATGTAGCCTTGTCATGCATCATATTTGGTTAAGCATCATGCCTTATTCATGTGTGGTGTGTTTACCATGTTGTGTGCTTCTTCTCGATAGTTCCCGTTTCATTGCGACCGTGAGGATTCGTTCGTCTATGCTTGGTTCGTCTTCGTGGCTTCATCTTCTTCATGGACTCGTTCTTCTTCCTAGCGGGATTTCAGGCAAGATGACCGTCACCTTGGATCTCATTACTATCATTGTTATGCTAGTTGCTTCGTTCTATCGCTATGCCGCATTACCTACCACTTGCTATCAAGCCTCCCAAATTGCCATGAACCTCTAACCTTTGTCACACTTCCTAGCAAACCGTTGTTTGGCTATGTTACTGCATTTGCTCAGCCCCTCTTATAGCGTTGCTTGTTGCAGGTGAAGATGAAGATTGCTTCATGTTAGATTATGTTTATGTTGGGATATCACAATATCTCTTATATTATTAATGCATCTATATACTTGGTAAAGGGTGGAAGGCTCGGCCTTACGCCTGGTGTTTTGTTCCACTCCTGCCGCCCTAGTTTCCATCATATCGGTATTATGTTCCCGGATTTTGCGCCCCTAACGTGGTTGGGTGTTGTGGGAACCCCTTGACAGTTCGCCTTGAATAAAACTCTTCCAGCAAGGCCCAACCTTGGTTCTACATTTGCCTCACCTAGCCTTTTTTCCCTTGGGAGTCGCACTCTCGAGGGTCATCTTATTTTACCCCCCCCCCCCCCGGCCAGTGCTCGTCGTGAGTGTTGGTCCAACCTGTCAACCGCCAGTGGCCACCAAGGGCAACTCTGGGCTCGCCTACCGGAAGTTTGGACAATCCGGTGTGCCCTGAGAACGAGATATGCGCAGCTCCTATCAGGATTTGTCGGCACATTCGGGCGACTTTGCTGGTCTTGTTTTACCATTGTCGAAATGTCTTGTACCGGGATTCCGAGACCGATCGGGTCTTCCCGGGAGAAGGAATATCCTTCGTTGATCGTGAGAGCTTATCATGGGCTAAGTTGGGACACTCCTGCAGGGTTTGAACTTTCGAAAGCCGTGCCCGCGGTTATGTGGCAGATGGGAATTTGTTAATATCCGGTTGTAGTAGACTTGAAGTAAACTCTTTCTAAAAAACACCAACGGTGTGCGTAACCGTGATTGTCTCTTTTCGGGGTTGTTCGAGAGGAGAACATGGTTTTTGGGTTATGTTTGGCGTAAGTAGGAGTTTAGGATCACTTCTTGATCTTTACTAGTTGATGACCGTTTGTTTAGCTCCTCTTCTCGCTCTTGTTTCGTAAGTTAGCCTCCATATTTTGCTTCGCCGCTGCTGCAACCTCACCACTTTACCCCTTCCTTACCCATTAAGCTTTGCTAGTCTTGATACCCATGGTAATGGGATTGCTGAGTCCTCGTGGCTCACAGATTACTATAACACCAGTTGCAGGTTCAGGTTGCGATGTTCATGACGCGAGAGCAATGTTTGCTTGTTTTGGAGTTCTTCTTCTGCTTCTTCGATCAGGGGATAGGTTCCGGGTCGGCATCCTGGGCTAGCAGGGTGGATATTGTTGAGTTCCTGTTTATGTTTCATCCGTAGTCGGATGTTGTTCTCATGTATGTTGATGTATTTTTGCGGCATTTGTATGCCTTATATGTATCCCCATCTATTATGTAATGTTGATGTAATGATATCCACCTCGCAAAAGCGTCTTCAAGATGCACTTCTATCCTTGGTGGGACCTTCGAGTTCCTTTAGGATAGGGTCGCATCTTGGGCGTGACAAGTTGGTATCATAGCCTCGACCGACCATAGGAGCCCCCTTGATTGATCATGTAGTTTGGCCGATGTCGAGTCTAGAACAAAACTTTTTCGGAGTCTAGTTATATCAGAGAGTAGGATTTGTTTTTACTCCTCAGCCCCTTCGTCGCTCTGGTGAGAAATCTTGACGTAGGTGTTTTGAATTACTCCTCTTCCCCTTCAAATTTTTCTTTAGGTTCACGCAGGTAGTTTTTGTTCGTTGTCCTTCCTCTTTTGTCCGGTGCATTTCTCATCAAGTCAACTCGAACCTCTTTGTCTTTTGGGAGATCAATCCTCAGTTCTTTTCAATCGACGCTGTTTTTCCCATCCGAAGTTGTCCTTGTTTTTTCCCACCCGCCCACCCTTCTTCTTCTCGGAACCGGAGTCCAAAATTGAGTATCCATCCTACTCGTGCGAAGCCTTTACATTCTCTCCTCAATAATTTCAACTGGTGCTTTTTCTCTTCAAGTTATTCGTCGGTTCCCTATTTCAAGTTGCCTGTGTTTTCCCGCCCTCCCACCCTTTTTATTCCCGGAGTCTGAGCCTCTATTCGAGCATCAATTTCATTCGTGCGGAGTATCTTCAGTCTTTCCTCAATTGTCTCAACCGGTGAAATCTCTTCTAGTTAATCATTGTTTGTCTCATTTCCTTTTCCGGTGGATCCAATTCAAGTTTTTCATTGTCTATCGTATTCTTTCCCTCAGCTCAAAAATTTCCCTCTAATCGTTCGCCTCTCGCCATATAATCCTTTCGGAGTGCTGAAGTCATCTCAGAAAGATTTCGTGTTTGCATCCATTTAATTCGAGGTTGTCACCTCATTCAAATCTTTCAATTGTTCCGGTGCATCATTTCTCATTCAACAACCCTTTCCAACGGTGTTTCTTTTTAGTGGGCCCTAACCCACAGGTCTTTTCCCAGGATCTTACCTGACTCTTCTAATTTCCCGGAGTTATTCTCAAATCCTTTTCTAAGTCTGACGTAAGAATGAATTTCATCAGTCAGATGCCTTTCCAAGATCGCTCCCAAATTCTTTCATGTTCAGGTCAATCTTTCCTCTTTTCATTATCCCGGAGTATCTCAACAATTTTGATGGTGTTTCTCGTCGTCCTTCTCAACGTTTGAAGACCGAAGAAGAGTTTTTCCTCTAAATCTTGTCCATTCTCCCGAAGATTCGCGGTGCTAGCTTGATATATCCTCGCAAATTGTTTCCAGTCGTGCAATTCTTTTCATCCATCCGGAGTATTTCAGGAGTTGTTTTTCCGTCTCGATCATCCGGAGGTCATCTTTTTTCGAACATTTCTTCGTTCTAAGTTTTCAAATTCATTCTCCAATTATTCTATATCTGTGTCTCTTCATTCATCTCCATATTATTCCGGTGCTTCACGCTTTAATCAGTCCGAGACCTCTTCTTTCCGTGGTATCAAATTCCCTCAATTGTCTTCGTGTTTTTCTAATTCTTCCCGGTGATTCATTCCTTTTCGTCATTAAAGTTTGGATTCATACGGTGGTTCGTTGAGAGATTCCTTATCCGTTCTTATCATATCAATTAATTCGTTATTCCCAATCATACCGGTGGATCATGAAGATTTTCCCAAATTTCGTGCTATATCCCCCCCTTAATCTTTTCCAACGCGAATAAGTAGTATGCAAATCCATTGTTTCTCATCAATTTAATTGGTGGAGGATATGCATAACATAATTCTTATTCGTCTTTCATCAAGTGGATCAATTCCTTTCTTCGGAGATTTTCATGATGAATAATCTCTTGGTCCTAAGTTGTTCATGTCGGTGTCAAAACCGGCGGATCTCGGGTAGGGGGTCCTGAACTGTGCGTCAAGGTCGGATGGTAACAGGAGACAAGGGACACTTTATTTTACCCAGGTTCGGGCCCTCTCGGTGGAGGTAAAACCCTACTCCTGCTAGATTAATATTGATGATATGGGTAGTACAAGAGTAGATCTACCTCGAGATCAAGGAGGCTAAACCCTAGAAGCTAGCCTATGGTATGATTGTGTATGATGATGGTTGTCCTACGGACTACAACCCTCCAGTTTATATAGACACCGGATAGGGTTAGGGTTACACAGAGTCGGTTACAATGGTAGGAGATCTCGAATATCCGCACGCCTAGCTTGCCTTCCACGCCAAGAAAAGATCCTTCCGGACACAGGACGAAGTCTTCAATCTTGTATCTTCATAGTCCTGGAGTCCGGCTGAAGGTATAGTCTGGCTATCCGAACACCCCCTAATCCAGGACTCCCTCAGTTCATCTTTTCTTTTCCGGAGTTCCAAGTCTTCTAGCTTGTCTCGTCGCGAACCTCCATCTTAATCATCGCAAGGCTTCAATATTATCCCTTTCATCCTTCAATTTTATCCCGTCATCCATTTGTTACCAAAGTTCTTCACGGTGGTTCTTCAGTATTTAATTCATTCTTCAAGTGTTCATCAAGATTCTTGTTCAAGGAGCTCCAGTATCTTTTCTTCTTGCATCTTGAAGTGCAATTAATTCTCCGCATTCTTTTGAAGTGGAGTTTTGCATTTCTTTGTTCCTCTCAGCTATTCAATCTTTTCTGCTTGTGGTCGGTTATCACCTCATAATTTTGAGATGTTTGTCCATAAGTCCACAACAAGCTTATTCTTTTCGTTGTTGATTTTCTAAACAACTTCGTTCAATCCTTCCTCCTAAGGATGCTTCCAAACTCAGTTGTGGTAGATGATATCATTTCTTCTTCGTTCCTTTCATTCAACTATTTCAATTCTTCCGGATACATTGTGTTGTTCCTCTCGTCATCTATCGTTCCATCTTGTCAATCTTAGTCATAACTCTTTCCTTGTTCAACCGGAGTGCTGCATAAATTATTTCAGTCTTATTCCATTCTCACCTTGCTCCTCGAGCTTTGGATTCTCGTCTTAATCTTCTCTCTTTTGTTCTTGTTTCACCTCATCCCCTTTTCCCTTCCGTCTCGGTCCTAAGATCTCGGGACGAGATCTCTTGTTAGTGGAGGAGAGTTGTAACGCCCTGGATTCGATGCGCCAGGTGTATGCCAGTTATTCGTCGTCGTTGCCATGTCATTTGCTTGCGTGTTGCATTTTGCCATGTCATCATGTGCATTGCATTGCATACGTGTTCGTCTCATGCATCCGAGCATTTTCCCCGTTGTCCATTTTGCAATCTGACACTCCTATGTCCTCCGGCGTCCCCCTTTTGTCTCTTGTTGTGAGCGGGTGTTAAACATTCTCGGAATGGACCGATATTTGCCAAGCGGCCTTGGTACACCACCGGTAGACCACCTGTCAAGTTTCGTGCCATTTGGAGTCCGTTTGATACTCCAATGGTTAACCGGGGAACCGTGAAGGCGTCGTGTGTGTTGCCGCCCAACACCCCTCCAGACACCCCAATAACCCATCTAAGTCATCTCCATGTCCTTCATCGTTAGATCACGATCGTGTGGGCGAAAACTACACCTCATTTGGACTCTCCTAGCTCCCTCTAGCTATAAATATGCCCTTCCCGTCCAAAAATCGCATTCTAACCCTAGATCCAATCCTCCTCCGTGCCACCGGACAAAACTTCCACCGGCCGGACATGTCCGCTCGCCCGACCACCTCACTCCGTCCTATCCGGTGCCGCCACGTCAGCCTCGCCGCCGCCCATGCCCAACAGCGCCTCGCCACCTGTCGCGGCGCCGTCCCACCGACGTCGTGGCCCGTGGAGCCCATCCAGGGCCCGCCCGAGCCCGTCCGCGCCACCGCCTGGCCCGCGCGCGCCCGCGCCCCGCGCCGCCCGATCGAGCCGCGCCGCCCGGCTCGCGTCCCCACCGCCGTCCGTCTCCTCGCCGCCGACCGCCAGTCGGCGCCGCTTCACCTCACCGCCGCCAGACGCCGTCGCGTCGCCATGCTCCGCCGCCGCGTGGTGTCGCGCCCCGCGCCGCCTCCGGCTAGATCCGGTCGAGGAGCGACCGGATACGGCTCCCTCGTGCTCCGGCGAGCCCCCCTTCGACGCCGGCCATCGTTCCCCGCAAGTCCGGCGACGTCTCCGGCGAGATCCGCCGGCCCCCTTGCCGCGTTGACTTTTTCCCTCGAGGTTGCCCCGAAAATCTTCGAAGTCCTTCAAATTTTAGCATTCTGGTGCTATGTTCTACATGCTATAACTTCATGCTCGGGGCTCCGTTTTGTGCGTATAATATGTCACAATGTTCACCATGAGATGCTGTTCATTTGATTTCATTGTGCCATGCTTTTTTGAATCCATTTTGATGCCCTAATCATCGTTGCAAGAGTGCTATATGATGTTTACTAGTGAAACTTGTTATAACTTGGTGATTTGTCTTTTCGTTGCATTTTGTGTGTGCATCTTATGAGGATGATGTCTACATGTTTTAGGAGCATATTCGTTCCATCTTCACAGTGGTGTAATCCGTGTATTTTTGTTTGCCTTGTGGTGAGTGCATCAAGCTTGTGAAGTGGGCTACTTGCTGTTAATGTTCTGTCAATGCTGAAATTGTTATATCATGTTGCTAAGTTTGTTTGCTGCTACCATGAGTTCCATGCATAATATGGAGATGTTCACTAAGGATGTTTTGTTATACATGTTATGCTCTATTCATCCATGCTCCTGTTTGCATTTATGGAGTGCAATAGCATGTCTTAATCTTGCTCTACTTTTGCTATAAAACATTCCTGGCAGATTATTTACATGTCAAACAATTTTGCCATGGTTAGCTTCATGAACATGCCATCCTGCTGTAGGTATGCTTGTCTTGTCATGCAATGCTTTGTGATGAGTGAATCGAGCTCACAAAGGTGACTTCATAATTGTGTTTATGCCATGCTCATTTTTCTGCCAAGTCTGAATCTGTTTACGAAACTTGCTATGTTTACATGGGTACCATCATATCTTCTGTGCATTTTTGGCTCATGATCAGTAAGGGACTTTTGTTCTATGCAATTAGTTGATTCATTCCATGCCTTTGGTTGCCCTTATAAGTTCCTGTAGAATGTTGCTTGGTAGCTCTAAACATTACAACCTGATGTTATTCCTGCCATGTCCTGTGAATTCTGCCAAGTCTGTGAAACTACTATGATTGGCAATCTTGCCATGCCCTTTTTAGCATGTTCTAGTGATTTCTGGAGTTAGCTCAGTGTTCATGTTATGCAATGCTTTACCTGTACATCATGTCCATGCCATTCGTTTTCATGTTGTTGTGGTGCTCTAGCATGTTGTTTTGATGCTTGCAATATGCCTAGTTGCTGTTTTGGACAGCTTGTCCCTTAAATTTGTTCCATGCGTATGTGTTGAACCGTTGCTCCGTTTTGAGTGTGCTCTATATGAAACTTGCTTAGTTTTGCATGTAGTTTCATGTTACCTTGTTGCATCCATGTTTTGAGTGTGTTTGCTTGATGTTTTAATGCATTTTGCATCAATGTCATGTTTAACTTGTTTTGCTCATATCTTCTAGGCCGTAGCTCCGAATCTAATGAACTTTATACGTAATTTGACTAGAATTTCATGTAGATCATCTTGGTGCATATTAAATTGCTGTTTAACAACTTGAACATAAGGTTCATTCATATCTGGACCAATTTCTAAATTTGCATATGAGGACTTACCGGAATTGTTATATCTTGTTTCCGGCCTCATTTAAACTTGCTATGATGTGTTGCTCTTGTATGCATCATCTCTTGCCATGAGTAGGTTCATGTATCCTTGTCATGCATCATATTTGGTTAAGCATCATGCCTTATTCATGTGTGGTGTGTTTACCATGTTGTGTGCTTCTTCTCGATAGTTCCCGTTTCGTTGCGATCGTGAGGATTCGTTCGTCTATGCTTGGTTCGTCTTCGTGGCTTCATCTTCTTCATGGAATCATTCTTCTTCCTAGCGGGATTTCAGGCAAGATGACCGTCACCTTGGATCTCATTACTATCATTGTTATGCTAGTTGCTTCGTTCTATCGCTATGCCGCGTTACCTACCACTTGCTATCAAGCCTCCCAAATTGCCATGAACCTCTAACCTTTGTCACCCTTCCTAGCAAACCGTTGTTTGGATATGTTACCGCATTTGCTCAGCCCCTCTTATAGCGTTGCTAGTTGCAGGTGAAGATGAAGATTGCTCCATGTTGGATTATGTTTATGTTGGGATATCACAATATCTCTTATATTATTAATGCATCTATATACTTGGTAAAGGGTGGAAGGCTCGGCCATATGCCTGGTGTTTTGTTCCACTCCTGCCGCCCTAGTTTCCATCATATCGGTATTATGTTCCCGGATTTTGCGTCCCTAACGCGGTTGGGTGTTATGGGAAACCCTTGACAGTTTGCCTTGAATAAAACTCTTCCAGCAAGGCCCAACCTTGGTTTTACATTTGCCTCACCTAGCCTTTTTTCCTTGGGAGTCGCGCTCTCGAGGGTCATCTTATTTTACCCCCCGGGCCAGTGCTCGTCGTGAGTGTTGGTCCAATATGTCAACCGCCGCTGGCCACCAGGGTCAACTCTGGGCTCGCCTACCTGAAGTTTGGACAATCCGGTGTGCCCTGAGAACGAGATATGCGTAGCTCCTATCAGGATTTGTCGGCACATTCGGGCGGCTTTGCTGGTCTTGCTTTACCATTGTTGAAATGTCTTGTAACTAGGATTCCGAGACTGATCGGGTCTTCCCGGGAGAAGGAATATCGTTCGCTGATCGTGAGAGCTTATCATGGGCTAAGTTGGGACACCCCTGCAGGGTTTGAACTTTCGAAAGTCGTGCCTGCGGTTATGTGGAATATGGGAATTTGTTAATATCCGGTTGTAGTAGACTTGAAGTAAACTCTTCTAAAATACACCAACTGTGTGCGTAACCGTGATTGTCTCTTTTCGGGGTTGTTCGAGAGGAGAACACGGTTTTTGGGTTATGTTTGACGTAAGTAGAAGTTCAGGATCACTTCTTGATCTTTACTAGTTGACGACCGTTTGCTTAGCTCCTCTTCTTGCTCTTGTTTCGTAAGTTAGCCTCCATACTTTGCTTAGCCGCTGCTGCAACCTCATCACTTTACCCCTTCCTTACCCATTAAGATTTGCTAGTCTTGATACCCATGGTAATGGGATTGCTGAGTCCTCGTGGCTCACAGATTACTATAACACCAGTTGCAGGTTCAGGTTGCGATGTTCATGACGCGAGAGCGATGTTTGCTTGTTTTGGAGTTCTTCTTCTGCTTCTTCGATCAGGGGATAGGTTCCGGGTCGGCATCCTGGGCTAGCAGGGTGGATATTGTTGAGTTCCTGTTTGTGTTTCATCCGTAGTCGGATGTTGTTCTCATGTATGTTGATGTATTTTTGCGGCATTTGTATGCCTTGTATGTATCCCCATCTATTATGTAATGTTGATGTAATGATATCCACCTTGCAAAAGCGTCTTCAAGATGCGCTTCTATCCTTAGTGGGACCTTCGAGTTCCTTTAGGATAGGGTCGCATCTTGGGCGTGACACATATCTACCATATATACATCTACAACTATTACATGAGACATCGCTAACATAGTTGCGCATTCATCTATAACTAGAGCGCGTGTGAGACAAATAAATGGCTAGGTACTATCACTCTTTTGTACATGTGAATTAACTAAAGAGAATATTATGTTGCAATATTTTCCCTATTTATTTGTGCGCAAGAATAAAGGAATCAGAAAAACAATTAAAGAGGAGCAACACTCCTTGCATGCATGGCCACCCTAATCGATCCATCCATCACATCCATCATGCATGAGGTGCAAGAAGTCAATGCCACACGAGACATACAATCTTATTTTGGCTACATGGAAAAATGTGATTAACGTGTTGGGTCCGAAGATTTACACCAGGACGGGCCAACGGAAGGAAAGGTCACCGTCATACACTGTGCATCCTTCATACGGCCCTGCATCCCATGGAACAGCAGACAACCTGGTCGCACCGTCGATGTTTAATAAATAGCTAGTTTAGGTTATGATTTAGACTCGGGTTTTGTTTAGAGAAGTTTAGCTATTGCAACTTTATTTCTTTGCCTGTAGCGGCTAGTGCAACCGTCAAAACATCCTATTGGAACCCCATCTTGTGAGATTTATTCCATCTAGAACATTCACAATTTTGAGATTGTTTGGGTATTATTTTCTTACATGTTCTTAGATTTGCTTGTAGGAAAAACCCTTCGTTAATAGGTCGACGCACCGTTGGCTCGGTCGATAACACCGTGGAGTAGGTTCAGTGATTGTCGTGGATATTAGTCGTGTACGGTTCTCCCTGTACGGTTGGTAGCCGGATCGTGAGGGTCAAGTCCCACCCAAAAATCGTAGTTATCTCCCTCTCATCGAAAGATCGAGCCCGAGTGCACATCGCCCTTGATATTAAATTAAACATATAAATCTTCTAAATATCTCTAGACCATTATATATATATATAATTTAACATCCCCAGAAACATTTTCGACCTATATATAATTTATTGGTAATACCCGATATTACCTGATACTCTCCGAAACCCTTCCGGTGACCCCCAAACGCTTCCGGATCCTCACGAAAGTATTCTGAATATTTAGGAAACAATTCCACAAATATATTCTCATTAATCCTATACCACTAACACTCGGCAGATCATGATTACCTTAAGCTTGTGATCCCGTAGGTTCGTTAAATCATAGACATGAACGAAACCCCTTCGTTCAATGACCGATAGCAGAACTGTGGATATCCATATCGGTCCCTATGATTACACCAATAATATACGAGTGAACCTTTGGTTATCATGTGACGTTCCCTTTACTTCACGGTACTTTAGAGAACCTGGTGTGCATCGGTATCCTCCTGAGTCATTACCATGCTCACTATATCGTTGCTCCCATTACCGGTTTTGTTCTTCTTTCTCGTTAACGTGTTCCAGCATCCACGTAATGTAGTCACCTGTGTCTAACCATAAGATGATGGATGCCGTCACAGGAGAGGGCCCTAAGAATATATCTCCATAGTCAGAGGAGCAAATCCCACTCTTGAGCTATCCAGTCACTTGTCAAACTTTCCGGTGAGCCTGAAAGTTGTCGTTATGATCACCTTGTTACATATGACGTTTGAGCAACCCAAAAGTCCACCGTCTGGTAGGAAGTGACCGAGATACTCACATGGTCTAAGGAACTAAAACACAAGCTAACACTCTGTTTTATAACATGTGATTTCAGATGATATAATCACAAAGTATAACAAACAAGTATTTGGTCGATTCAATATGATCGTTTTTCTAACGTCATACCCTCAATGTTGTTTTATGATTGTCATTACACTTAATGTTATCCTAAGATCTGGAAAACGTGATTACCAACAACACTTGAACCAGTCTTAGAGGCAAGACCGGGAACCTATTGTTTATGATTTATCATTTTACTCGTGCATATCAGTTTTCCACTGAATCGCATATTCCAGGATCATAGCAGTTATAGAATAAAATATAAACACTTAATTATGATTAATGGAAATATAATAATACAATATTATAGCCTCCAGTGCATATTTCCAATAGTCTCCCACTTACACTAGAGTCAATAATCTATTTAGCACATTTTCATTAACACCAATGGCAATCCGGTGCTTGCCCATGCTTTGCTTGTTGTATAGCCTTTGTCCTATCAGATCTTAACAACTTTAGATCCATGTGTATCATTTGCATTTCTATGCATCTATCATGTTTTCACAAGAATTCATAATTTATGTGAAACCGGCTTTGTATATATATTGAATCACTGGTAGAACCTTTGATTCCTCAGACTAAGTTATGGAACCACTATTAAGAATAGTGTTCCAATGATACAATCATCTAGAAACCATACCAATCTCATAAATGAACTTTTGATTCATTACCCTCCATTTTTTGTGTCTAAAGCGACAATATACTCAGCCTTCTATTAAAGAATTCACCACAATAACTTTCTTGGACCAATTCCAACTTACTGTGCCACCATAAATTATTTAATTTAAATCAAAATTTGCTTGGAGCACCGACTGAAGATTTTTGTCAATGTGCTACTTACATCAAGCATGTATTGATGTAAACCCCTTACACCAATCTCTTCATTTTCTCCATATGCGAGAAACATGTCATCAGTACTCAACGACATTTTCACTGTTATCCTATGATCAATAATTTGATCTTTCTGGTAACTTTACTCACAACTTAATTGGAGTACTAGACTTATCTGGTTATTTACATACCATGGAATTAACACAAGTGTGATTTAAATCATGTATGTTACTCATTAGTATTTCAAGATACCGGTTCTTGCTAACAACTCCTTCCATGTAACTTTGACAAGAAAACTCTTCTGGACATTTTCATACTAAACTGCTTTAGTACTTTGTCAATATGTATTTTGTCTAAGCCCGATTAGACACTACTATTTCCATAGATTATTATGTCTAATACAAAGACTATATTGCATAAGTACTTTACTAAAAACTATTTCTGATAAAGTCTTAATCCGTGTCAAGAAATTTATACAATTTCCGATCAACAATGTGTCATGCACACACAGCGTTCATAAATATTACCACGCTCCCACTTACTTTCTTGTAAATACAAGCATCTTTGTTTCTATTGATGAAGTCATATTATTTGATCATTTCATCAAAACAAAGATTCCAACTCCACTATGCTTGCTTCAGATTATTACTGGATCTCCTGAAGTTTGCACACTTATTAGCATCCTCTGGATCGAGAGAATTTCCTTGGATCGTATCAAATATACAACCTTGGTTCTATTTCCATCTCATGGGAATCATTTTGACATCCATCTATTATATCTGAAAACTGAAATATTTAGTAATTGCTAGTTTAATGTGAACTGACTTTAAGTATTATTACAATGAGACAATCTTGTCATAATGAACTCCTTGATCTTGTCATAAACTATTTGCAACAAGTCAAGCATTATAAATGGACTTTAGGACTTTTAGATGGTCTATCAAGTTCTAAAGTTGAATTATGTGTATGGATACTATCTCGGAATATTTTGGCGTATAGCTAATTCTGGAGTCAGAGCCCATCAATGCTTCTCTATGTATTATAGGTTCGTTGTTTCTTTCAACAATATTTTGTCTGCATACCCTAAAGGTCTGTACGAATTTTCCAACCTATATAGTTCAGCTGCATGTTCAACCGAAGTCTCTATATCCTATGTAGAGGCCTATGTATCAATCACGGTAAGAAATTTTAGAACCAATTATAGTGTTTATTTTCTTTGACTTGATCATGAAGATTTTGTAATCTCGTGGAATTGCACTGTCCTCCCACTCACTCTTTTGCAGACAAAATTGTCTTCAAAATTTCCGCACTATAGCAAAACACTTTGCCTTCACATAGTGATAGAGGAGTACTCAACTATTTGGGATAACCTTCAAAGTAGCACTTATTTCAACAAATTTGATGGCGCGCTTTTCAGTGTAAAAGCCATAGTCTCTAAAGCATCACATTAAACGTATATTGATGGAACAATCAATGTCATCTCTGATCTCACCATGTCATACATAGTTTGATTACATCTACTCAAAACACTCTACTCTTAGTGGTGTTTCTAGGAGGTGCAAGATTTTATAGCTCATAAGACATTTGCTAAATTTGTCACTCAAATATTCTTTTCTGCAATCCAATTGTACAACACAATTTTCTTGTTACAATTATTTGTACTACATTTTGAAACATTTCAAAAGATCCATATTTATGCCTCAATTAGTAAATATAAATATCTACTTGAGTCATCCTTGAAGATAGATAAAATCGCTGCTTCTGACAGTACTTATTGGACTACATACATCAATATGCATATTTCCAATTATTTTTGTTGCTCCTTTTTTATGGCATGTGAACGGTATTTTAGTTTACTTCACTATTTGGATGAAAGTTGCAAATGTCTGATGATTCATAATCATATGACTCCAAAATCCATCACTATGGAATTGCTCCATGCGGGTTTCTCCAATTACTGGTGCAGCGAGGTGCTATAAAAAGGTTTTTAACCCCTTTCCATGACGACATCTTGAACCGTCGCCTAGTGAGTGTGTGCGATAGGTGGGGGGTCCTTCCCACACGACCCAGAAACCGTCGGGGATGGGCCCTCCTAGCACACACGCTCGGCAAAATGAGGTCGTGTGCGAAGGGCGAGCGATCAAATACGATTGCACGTACAGTTGTGCTAAAAAATACAATTATAGATGACAAATCTTTTTCGGTCGTAAGTACATCCCACACAGTCAGTCCCGGCTAAACTTTTTCGTTCGCATGTACATTCCACACAGTTAGTCAAGGAATACGTTTCCGTTAGTATGTACATCCCACACAGATAATCCAAGAAGTATGTTTCCGTTCGTATATACATCCGCACAGTTACTCCAAGGAAAATGTTTCTGTTCGCAGGTACATCACACAAAATTTTCCCCATTAATTCATTTGTGATAGCATTGCCATTGCAGACAATATTAATAATTTTATCGTTTGCATTATTGAATTCATCACACATAGTGCGTAGAAGAAACTTTGTGGAAGGCGGATAATGAGCCTTCATTGATGTTGAAGGTCTTTGCAACTTTAAGCCAGTGCCTATGGATGATTGACCGTCCATCCTTCGTCCTCTTCAGAAACATTTTAATATTGAACCGTGGGTGTTGTATGAATACCTTCCTCGCCTCCCGACCATACAGGTGGTTTGAGAGGTAATCATCAGTGAACTGATTTGGAAAGGCCTGGAAATAAGGATGTGCATAAATATCTTCTCTAGATTGGAAACGGGGCAATGGAATAAAAAAGCCAAGGTATAAAAGTTAGTACCATCCTGTAGTGAACTAATGTCTTCTTCATTGTGCACACAAAGATCTTGTTGCTTTTTGTCGCTAATTTATTTATCCTAACAATCTTTCTGAGTTTCTTGATTTGACTGACATTCATGGACAACTAATTTCCCCGTATGCAAAAAGGGTCGAACAGTGGGTCAAAACCTCTGCCAGCAGAACCTACATGTGCAAGACCAAATTGTTAAAAACCTAAATATTAGAATGGTTCCTGCAATTGCACAATAATGTGCTATTAGACAAAGGACCATGCATGTGCAAACGTCGATTGTAACCTTAGTGCTTCCCATTGTTGCCCTGCAACACATATAAGGTATTTAGTGATCAGGTTAAGTGAGGGTTCGCATGCTGTCAGTAAAATATGTTGATGAAAAATAAGAACATTGCAGATTCATCAGATTAACTTGAGCCACATGGAAAACCCATTTATTTAAACCAAGCATGATTAAGAACTAGGAAATATAGCAATTGTATATGTTTCTCATGTATTAAGTGCAGCCAAATTCAATTTATTCCTCACATGCACAACAATACAAAATTCTACCCACGACAATTGGACATCGCATTCCAGAATTGAATCAAGCAGTTAACTAAACACCACAACAAATGAACCAAACATTAACTGAGCACCATATTGCACAATATAACATACTCCTAATAGAAGACTGGACAGTTAACCAAACCAAGCATGCTTAACAACTTGGAAATATAGGAATTGTATTTGCTTCTCGTGTATTAGTACAGGTAAATTCGATTTATTTCTCACATGGTATGCAATAACAAAATGCACCCACAACAATTGAAGATCGCATTGCAGAATTGAATCAAATAGTTAACTAAACACCACAACAAATGAACCAAACGTTAACTAAGCACCACATTGCATAATATATAATATACTAGAAGATCAGACAGTTAACCAAACCAAAGATGCTTGACAACTTGGGAATATAGCAATTGTATTTGTTTCTCATTTATTTTTTAAAGATAAATTCGATTTATTTCTCACATGGAAGACAATACAAAATTGGACGCTGAAGAATTGAACATCACATTTGCAGAATTGAACCAAACAGTTAAGTGAACACGACAACTAATTAATTGCACGACATATACAACATATACACTAGAGCAACAGATTGCATGGTAAAAGTAGATAGGACAATTCACTAGAATTTGTTAAGGAAAGGCAGGAGCAACACATGCAATGGGTAAACTGAGCATGCTTAACTGGCGTAGCTAGCAAACTGACCATAGGTCCTTATAGTGAGCTAATAACACATGCTACTCATCATCGTCGGAGATATCGATGATGATTGGCTCCTTGGACATGGAAGAGGGCGAGGCCTCCACATCGTGTGTGCCCTCATCGTAGTGGTGAGTTACCTGAGCCTCTCCGGGCACCAACCTGCTGGCTCTCGAGTTG
Source organism: Aegilops umbellulata (assembly GCA_032464435.1). NCBI lineage: Eukaryota > Viridiplantae > Streptophyta > Magnoliopsida > Poales > Poaceae > Aegilops > Aegilops umbellulata. The sequence goes on along the minus strand of CP136060.1, from coordinate 172,049,248 downwards.
AGGTAAGCACGGGCACGCTTATGACAGCCTGATTTTTGGCCCTTTCTTTTTCATTTGTTTTCTGAGATTTTTGCTTGAGTTTTCTTTCCCGTGACTTTATGGTCTGGAAACTGAAGAAGATGACCTCTTCTTTGCTTCCAAAGTGTCTTGTCAACCTCAAATACTTCCCTAGACCTTCCCATTTTCATCCTAGCCCAAATCCCAATATTCTTTTTATTGGAGAAATTCCTTTTCTATTAAATGAACAACCCTAATTGCCCTAGGTTGTGAAGCAACCTATATTTACATCACTCCTAAAATTCCCAAATAATTCTCATAAATTATTTGGGTCATATCTTCCTCAAATATGGCAAATTGTTTCATTTGACATGTTTATCATCATGCTCAAATAATTCATTTCCTATTCTGCCCAAAATGGCACATTGTGAAGCAAGTATATTTTAAATTGCTTCATTAATTTTGATAAATTACCAGATCATCCTCCTACCCATATAACACCTCTCCACCAAATTTGGGATCATTTGCTTAAGACATTTGATCACCAAAATTATTTCTAGTTTCTGTCCAGAGGACATGTTTGTGAAGCAAGTACTATTTTGGCATGTCTATTTGGTATAAAACTTTTACAGCATCTTCATATGGCCACATAACCCGGCCTTGCCAAATTTCAGCTCAACTTGACACTCTAAGTGAGTGCACCTTCCTGATCTTGATTCTGGACCAATTTGTGCAGTTGTTAAGCAACTATATTAATACTTGATCCAAATCCATCCATAATTACCAGGATCGTAGTCCCTCCATAGTTAAACACCTCAGACAACTCCATTTGACCAAATCAGCTCCCTGTTGATCACCAATGCTCATCCAAAACTGATACAACAAAGTTTCAGCGATGCAACACTCCTCTTGTTGTCTCCTTCTCTTGATCCATCGACTCCCTCAGCTCATATGATGAAGGGACTCATCACTAGACAACGTTTCCCTACCTCTTGCGTCCCGTCCTTGCCGGTCATAGTGGTGACCACATCGTTTGCACGTGCGCTGGCAGCATTGGACGCGCCGGCCGGCTCTGCATCGACGGAGCTCGCGTGTCTATTGGTGCCGACCCGACTCCCCCTCCCTCTCACGTCGACCTGTCGCCGTCCCTCTGGAGCCCTTGCCCCCTCCGTCCTCTTCCCCGGTGAGCCGTCTCCATCATAAACAGAGCGCGTCCACGGGTGCGCTGTAGCCGACCGTCGCCTTCCTCCTCTGTCCGCTTCCTCCCCATGCCTCTTGGCCGCCTCCACCCCGTGAGACTCTCATTCGTTCCCTCCTTCGTCGCGTACCTACGAGCTCATGCGCGTGCACACGCGTCCGTGGCGCCGGACACGCGTCCGCGGCGGCACCCGAGCTCGAACCGCCTTGACCCAGCGATAAGTAGCAGCCCCGAGCCCCTCCGAGCTCACCATCAGCCCCACCTCTCCCCCTGAGCCCCGCCTAGCCAGCCCCTCGAGCAGGGGCGGGCCCAGGAATTGAAGAATGTGTATTCAAATTTTGAATTTCTTATGGGAAGCCTATAGCCTTCCTTTTGGCGTGTATAACCGATTATAGTAGTATATTGTACTAGTTCTAAACTATATAAAAGATATTTCATAATGTTTTATATTCATCAAAATTGATCATAACTTGCATTGTTCAACATATAAAAGTAATTGTTCAACATATTGTGGCAAAATCTAAGATATATAGAGAATAGAAAATAGAAAAGGATAAGAAACCTTACAAATTACAGGAGTACTATTCTTTAGATAACGTTCACTGTAGCAAAATCAAAATTTATAAACATTCTCACATTACAAATTTAAATGGGAAATTGCAAATTCTCATGTCTAAATAATTCACAATCGACTGCAAACAAGTTCTAATTTCACTATAATTAAATAGGCAGAGAAGTGTTCAAACTAACTTACTTTTGTTTGTATATACTGTAGTGCATCCTCCTTAACGAGAAGAAAAATCTGCTCCTGCCTGCAGCGATATATTATTCAGTTGGACTAAGAAATAAGAATTGGCATGAGAAGAGAGCTCCCAATTTTAGAAGTGAAGGATTAATATATCCAATTAGCAATTATACCTGAATATGTGGGTCGTGCCTTTAAAACTGAACCAATGCCTGCTGGCTGCTGCCCGCTGCTGGATCAGAACCAGGGTAAGCGGGGGATGAATTTGTTGCGCCATCCGGGCCGCCGTTCGCACGTCCAATCGCCGAGCAGGCGATGGCAACCGCCGTGGCCTCCTGGCGGCTCGCCGCTCGCGTGGGGAGAGAACAAGGCAAAGGTATCGGTTCGTCTTCGTCTGACCTGATCGATAGATTTTTTTTAGGGCCGATGGTCGACAGATCAATGGCCTGCATGCGTGCGCGCGCTACAGCCACTTGGGCCAATGGGCCAAGTCGCGGAGTCGTGGAGTTTTGGGCTGAAATACTTACCTAGCAAGTTTGATTATACAATTTCGTTTTTCCTTATATATACACAGAATATACATTATATATATCTAGTTTTTTTGCAAAATTAATGGGTATTCAACTGAATACCCTTGAATTGAGGTGGGCCCGCCCCTGCCCTCGAGCTCGAGGAGCTCTCTGTAGTAACCATGGCCGCCTCGGCCGCCGACCTTCTCCTCTTAAATTCGGTCAAGCCGAGCTCTCTTCCTCCTTCGTTCCACAACCAGAGCTTCACCCACTCACCGGCGCACCTCCCCCTTCCCTTAGTTCGTCGGCGGAACGACCAGGGCCTCGACCCCAACTCCGGCCAAGACGCCATCCGTCGCAGCCCTCCCTACCTCCGTTCCCGAGCTTCCCGATGACCGCGCTGCCATGGAACGGGTCGGCCTCGTCGCCCTGAGCACGTGGGTAGGTCGAGCACTGCCTACGGTGGCCGGAGTCGCCGGCAAGCATCGCCAGAGTACGCTCCTCCCGTGGCCAGGTGCGGGCACGATGGAGATGACGACGTCGCCGCGCCAGCTGGCCAATGGATCCCGCAGGCCCCGTGCGTCAGCCGCACAGCCCGTTGACCCCGCCCTCGCTGACGTGGATTAGTGGAAACATATTACTCAGAATACGTTTTCGCTAAAGGTAAGCGTAAACGGCGGCGGTTGTAGGCAGGAAAGCGTTTTCACTTGACCGAAAGCGTATTTCCTCAAGTGCACGTTTTGTTTCTCAGCCGAGGTCCTGTTTGTGAGGATTTTTCTTACAGAAAGGTCCCTGGAAGAAAAACAACTATATCTTTTCACCCACAACTCCGATTGAGGTGAATCCAACGCCCACTTCTTCGTTTCGTCGAGCACATTCCGATGGAACCATTTTCACCATGTTTCAACATTCTGAAAGCGACCATTCTGCCCTTACGCTTAATCGGCCCCCTTCGAGAGAGTACCCTTTCCGGCGATTCCTTCTGCGATTTTTCCGCACTTCTCCCCGGAGCCTTTTTCATCCCCAGGCAAGCCACAACCACCATTTTCATGATAGCCATGCAGAAGCATTGGTTTTCAACTTGAATCTTTAATAACTGTCTGTTTGTTTTGCTACTGTTGTCGGTATTTCGATTATGCTTATGGATCGGTGTGTACCGTCATGCTATGTTTTCTTGCGCTCTGTTATTATGCTCTTCATGCTAGTATTACTTTATTATGGACCATGGTTGGTAGTAGTACATGTGGGCGATGGTCTTCGGTGCATGACTATCGTCTGTTCCGAGTACCGCCGTTATGCGTGTTTCTTTACATCCAGTTGATTAAATACTTGCATGGTAGTTTTATCATTATTGCATGGTATTTATTGTTGATGCTAGTGTCATGTCATGCTATGAGTAGTGTGCTAGTTGTGATATTCATGCTCGTTAGTATGCCATGCTCATCTGGATAAATGATTAAATGTTGTTGTTCTGCTTGTTGATTATGTTGCACCTCCATGCTTACTTTGATATCATGTTCATGCATTGTAGTTGCATCATGTTATTTTATCATGGCTCAGCATATTGCATTCAAGTTTAACCGGATTAAATTGAACTTGAACAACTGTTGGCTGAGTCATGGTGCCACCATATCGATCTGACCAGTGCAACCACGTTTGCCTTATGGGAAGGCCCTAACTGGGTCTATTGTCGTGCCTCTCGCCGGTGCGTCCCGCGAGGGAAGGTTATGCGCGGGCGCTACCTTGGCCGGGTAGGATGACATAAGCCTTGTGTGCCCATGTTTGGTTTTGATCTCATGTCCCCGTTTGGGACCGTTTTGCCACGACCGTGGCCGTTGGTGCCTTTGGTAGGCACGGGGCCACCCAGGACTTAGCCCAAAGGGGAGTTGGTCGGAGTGGCCGGGAGAGTGTCATGGCAGTAGGTCAGTTTTGCCGGAACGCTGTGTCCGCGCGTATGGGAGTGCGAGACCATGGGTTCTGTGGTGTGGGTACAGTGTACTAACCTCTTCAGAGTGTGTGTTTAATCTATCGATAGTCGTGCCCGCGGATATGGGCCCAGTTCGTGTCGGTCACACTATGGGTCAACAGTAATAATAATAATTTGATTAATCACAACCCCGGTTCGATGATGAAAGAAGTTGGTTGATATGTATGTGATCATGAGAGGATCACTGTTGTACCGTGAATACCAACTTGTTGGATATTTGGGGATGTTATGCAAGAGTCAAGGGTAAAGGTCAAGCTCCTTGTGGTCATAAATGATTACTATGGTATTGTCAATACCAAGCTTGATTGGATGCTGAGATGATTGTGTGATATCCGTGATGGTAAGTGATATAGGTGATGGTTACGAGGTAACCCGAACAGAGTAAGTTGGTGCATGATAGTTTCATCATGTTGCATGCTAGTATCATCATGTTCATATATGCCATGCTCGTATTGTTCTAGCTATATCATCTTGTTCATGCTATGATTGATCTGATAGTATCATGTTAATCCTTGTTAACCTGTAATTGCCATGCTATTGTTTGTCTTGATTGCTTTGGTTGTTGTGAGCTTGCAAGTACATTCAATGTACTGACCTGGCGTGTCATGCCAGTTTGCAGGTCATGCCGAATATGATTGCTTGTTTGCCGTTGATCCCTTGTTTGAGCGCTAGGATAAGCGTTCCAGCCAGAGTCCCTGCGGAGTGGAGTTCATCACCGTCATCGCTGTTCCGCTGCCAGTAGTCATTCCGTTGCGTCGTGTTGTTCTGCTGCTTGCATAGAGCAACCGTGGCAGGCGTAGCTTCGCCGTGCCGATGTAATCCCCTTGTACCCCAATAGATTGCAATAAAGAGATGATTTTGTTCTATGCTAAGCAGTGCCATATTCCAGAAGACTTCTCCTCGATCTCTAGGCTGGAATACGGGGTGTTCCAGTTTCTCTGAGCCGGGGTGCGACAGGCTTGGTATCAGAGTAGGTCTAGCTGTAGGATGCCCTAGCCCGCGTGAGCGTTAGAATGTGGAAGTATAGAGTCTAGGTGGTTTGTTGCACTTGATTGCTGCATTTGTTTGTTGCATAGCATGCATATAGATTATTATTTAGTCGCTAATGGTTAATCTTGTGAGTATACATGGCATCGGTTTCGATCCACTACCTGCACCCTCCTTCTTAGCATGCATGCTCTTTGGTGTTCGGCGTTATCTCTATCCCAGCAGAGTGATGCCTTGGTGCCAAGTATGCCAGACACCATTTTGCAGGAGTTATGCTCAGGTATCGCGTCGATATCTTTCCACTACCCACCCGTATAATTTCGGTGATAGACTTGTCTCTATCCTGAATCGTGCCATCCATCTCGTCCCTTCAGCAACCCTTACTGATAATTGTTATCAGAAAAGGGCAATGTCATCAAGCCTTGCTTTTCCTCCACTATATTGCCATGTCATTCCATTCTTTGGACGTGTATGGTTCCCCTTAGTACGCTTGATGATGACGTGGTCGTGACCTTGTGTCTCGCTACATGATCACCAAGGTCGTCCTCGCCTCCGTATCTATCAAGAACTCACCGGTGTCCAGCCAGCGCTTGGTGTAGCCTTGGTTACACCAATTCCTTCCACACGTAGATTCACTTTCGTGCACACCGTCACAACATATTAGACCATAATACCGGAGTTTCTGTGAAACTTGTGTGCTTAGGTATGCATGCATATTATTGTGTGAGTAGCGGTAATATGCGAGGTTGCTTGATTATTTATATTATTAGTATGCTTGTGTGTTTTTATTTTCGTCGTTTCTTTTGTTTCTTTCTTTGGCCTTCGGTGTTACAAATTTTCCCCTTATTAAAGTTGCTCGTCAACCAACACCGGACCTGAAGAATCAGTAAGGAATTCAAATACTTGGAAGCTCAGACAAACAGAATGAAGTTATCAGCAGACTGCAGCAAAATTTGGAATATCTTGTCTGAATGGAAAAGGAATCCTGGATGGACAGTCAGTATCATGTTTGCATTAGCATGCACTCCTTACAACAGTACGGATAATCAAGTTTTCCTCAGTGTGCACTCTTCATGACAGAAATGATCAGATCAGCAAGAAGATAAGCTATGTGCAAGACCAACAGTGCAATTTCAGTCAAAGGTATGGTGCAGATACAAGGTTTGATTCTTCATTGAGGATGATGTTGATATGCCTGGGAGAAAGCAAGGATGTGCCATATATTCGGAAAGGAGGATAATCCAGCAAACCCTGTTTCACGCAAGAACGAAAATATTAAGGTGGGGGATATATAAGGTAATCAGTCCACAAGCTTCTGCAGCACGAAACCCAGTCTTCCTCAGCAAGATACTCTCGATGGTTTCCAGCATAAGCCATCCAACCATCCTCATTACGACACTGATGCACGATTGTACATTGTGAATTGACAGCAGATGGCAGAATCAGATCCGCAATAGTTGGTCAGAAGCAAGAATAAGTCAGAACACAAGTCTGCCTCGGGAATCAGAATCTCAGATATATGTGAAGGAAGCCAGATATACACCTCAGTGTGACAAAGGACCATGAGGATTGACAACAACACTGAGCTCTGTACAAGTACCGGTGAACCAGGAATATGATCTTGATAAGCCCTTGTCTTCTTTTCTCTGTTAATGGCACCACACCTGTATTCTAAGCCGTTTTCTGCCGTTCAGGGTGGATGCCGACTTTATATTTCTCTATTCAACAATTGTCACGAGTTCTGAGCTTCTTTCCGGCCGTCTCGTACATCTGTTGAGTTTCTTTTTTATAGCGGCCCTTTGCTCTGAGCTGCTTTTCAGTCGTCTTAGGGAACTGTCACTTTCTTCTTATCAACACGGTCTCCTGCTCTGAGCCGCTTTTCGGCCGTCTTGAGCCGTGGTTGAGGTACTTCAGTAATGTCCCAGATATGAGTTGTAAAGACCGTTCTGGTGGCTACTGATTTATTTGCCGATTTCTTGCAAGGGTTCAGATGATCATTTTCCTACGGTTAAAACTTGAGAGACGATGAACCTGCAATGGGAATGATGCTACCATGTCAGGAGATGAGGATAACAGTACATTTGTCCGAATATTGCAACCGACAGAACCTATGGTCACACGAAGAAGCAATATGACCCCGCTCCTTCACCCAAGGATCCAGGCAAGGAAAACAGTAATGAAGGAGCCAGACTGATAATTGTTGTAGGATTCACATGGTGCAGATACCCTAGACAGTGTGAGTCAGGATCGACCGCCATGGATATTCACCTAAGGAGTCTACTCAATTTTGAACCACCGTTAGTCAAAGATGAGGATATTATCAGATAAGGTCATACCCCTTATGCTGGCCACGACAGGCGATAATAAAATATTCGGTATGAAGCTGAGACTAAAGACAGTGGAGCTAGTCATGATGATTCAGAAATTCCTGCGATAAGTCAGAAACTTTCAGGAAAACAGTTATGTCTCAACTCTCTGGTTGGAACGCGAAGAACCTGCATTTAGCAGAGGAACCCAATGCAAGGAGTCATAGCTTGGGTGTTCATCAAGAAAATCTGATCACCAATTCATGGAAAGTTGTCAACACAGACACAGCAATCAGAAATCACCCTCGGATTTGTGAAATATACATATATTTCAGACATGGAAAATCTCAGATAAGTCAGCAGATATGAGCAGAATTGGAGCCAGTATAAGCAGGAAAATGTGAGGTAAGATCTGTCAGGATATGGATACAATGAAGCAAACCACCCCAAAGCCAGTCAGATAAGTCAGGTGAAGAATTTAATGGGAACAATCAATAAAGGAAAAAGGATACCCGAGTTGGAAACGGTTTCCTTAAGTCAGTATATTCATACTTGTCCCCTGAGTAACAAAATCTTGAGGATGAGATTTCTTTAAGGGGGGAAGGTTTGTCATAGCCTGATTTTGGCCCTTTATTTTTCATTTGTTTTTCTGCGATTTTTGCTTGAGTTTTCTTTCTCCGTGGCTTTATGGTCTAGAAACTGAAGAAGGTGACCTCTTCTTTGCTTCCAGAGTGGCTTGTCAACCTCAAATACTTCCCTAGACCCTCCTATTTTCATCCTAGCCCAAATCCCAATATTCTTTTTATTGGAGAAATTCCTTTTCTATTAAAGGAATAACCCTAATTGCCATAGGTTGTGAAGCAACCTATATTTCCATCACTCCTTAAATTCCCAAATAATTCTCATAAATTGTTTGGGTCATATCTTCCTCAAATATGGCAAATTATTTCATTTGCCATGTTTATCATCATGCTCAGATAATTCATTTCCTATTCTGCCCTAAATGGCACATTGTGAAGCAAGTATATTTTAAATTGCTTAATTAATTCTGATAAATTATCCGATCATGCTCCTACCCATATAACATCTCTCCACCAAATTTGGGATCATTTGCTTAAGCCATTTGATCACCAAAATAATTGTTAGTTTCTGTCGAGAGGAGATGTTTGTGAACCAAGTACTATTTTGGCATGTCCATTTGGTATGAAACTTTTACAGCATATTCATATGGCCACATAACCCTGCCTTGCCCAATTTCAGCTCAACTTGACACTCTATGTGAGTGCACCTTCCTGATCTTGATTCTGGACCAATTTGTGCAGTTGTTAAGCAACTGTATTAATACTCTATCCAAATCCCTCCATAATTACCAGGATCGTAGTCCCTCCATAGTTAAACACCTCATACAAATCCATTTGACCCAATCAGCTCTCTGTTGATCACCAGTGCTCATCGAAAACTGATACAACGAAGTTTTAGCGATGCCACACTCCTCTCATTGTCTCCTTCTCTTGATCCATAGACTCCCTCAGCTTATATGATGAAGGGACTCATCACTAGAAAACATTTCCCTGCCTCTTGTGTCCCCTCCTTGCCGGTCACAGTGGTGACCGCGTCGTTTGCACGTGCGCTGGCAGCGTTGGACGCGCTCTGGGCGTCGGGACGCGCCGACCACCTCTGCATTGACGGAGCTATCGTGTCCACTGGTGCCGACCTGACTCCCCCTCCCTCTCACGTCGCCCTCGACCTATCGCCATCCCTCTGGAGCCATTGCCTCCTCTGTCCTCTTCCCCGATGAGCCGTCTCTGTCGTGAACAAAGGGCGTCCACGGGTGCGATGTAGCCGACCGTCGCCTTCCTCCTATGTCCGCTTCCTCCCCATGCCTCTTGGCCGCCTCCACCCCATGAGACTCTCGTCCGTTCCCTCCTTCTTCGCCTACCTTAGAGCTCATGTGCGTTCCCACACGTCCGCGTCGCCGGAAACGCGTCCGCGGCGGCACCCGAGCTCGAACCGCCTCGACCCGGCTATAAGTAGTAGCCCCGAGCCCCTCCGAGCTCACCATCAGTCCCACTTCTCCCCTAAGCCCCGCCTAGCCAGCCCCTCGAGCTCGAGGAGCTCTTTGTGGTCACCATGGCCGCCTCGGCCGCCGACCTTCTCCTTTTAAATTCGGTCAAGCCGAGCTCTCTTCCTCCTTCGTTCCACCACCAGAGCTTCACCCACTCACCGGCACACCTCTCCCTTCCCTTAGTACGTCGGAGGAACGATGAGGGCCTCGACCCCAACTCCGGCCGAGCCGCCATCCACCGCAGCCCTCCCCACCTCTGTTCCCGAGCTTCCCGGTGACCTTGCTGCCATGGAACGGGTCGACCTCGTCGCTCTGAGCACGTGGGTAGGTCGAGCACCGCCTACGGTGGCCGGAGTCGACAAGAAGCATCACCGAAGTCCGCTACTCCTGCAGCCAGTCGCGGGTGCGATGGAGACGGCGACGTCGCCGCGCCAGCTGGCCAGTGGATCCCGCGGGCCCCGTGCGTCAGCCGGACAACCTGTTGACCCCGCCCTCGCTGACGTGGATTAGTGGAAACGTATTTCTCAGAATATGTTTTCGCTAACGGTAAGCATAAACAGCGGCGTTTGCGGGCGGGAAAGCGTTTTCACTTGATCAAAAGTGTATTTCCTCATGTGCACGTTCTGTTTCTCAGCCAAGGGCCTGTTTGTGAGTATTTTTCTTACAAAAAGGTCCCTGGCAGAAAAACAACTATATCTTTTCACCCACAACTCCGATTGAGGTGAATCCAACGCCCACTTCTTCATTTCGTCGAGCCCGTTCCGATGGAACCAATTTCACGATGTTTTAACATTATGAAAATGACCATTTAGCCGTTATGCTTAATCAGCCCCTCCGAGAGAGTACCCTTTCCGGAGATTCCTTCCGCGATCGTTCCGCACTTCTCCCCGAAGCCTTTTTCATCCCCAGGCAAGCCACAACCACCATTTGCATGATAGCCATGTAGAAGCATTGGTTTTCAACTTGAATCTTTAATAATTGTGAGTTCGTTTTGCTACTACTGTCGGTATTTCAGTTATGCTTATGGATCGGTGTTTACCGTCATGCTATGTTTTCTTGCGTGCTGTTATTATGCTCTTCATGCTAGTATTACTTTCTTATGGACCATGTTTGGTAGTAGTACATGTGGGCGATGGTCTTCGGTGCATGACTATCGTCTGTTCTGAGTACCGCTGTTATGCATGTTTCTTTACATCCAGTTGATTAAATACTTGCATGGTAGTTTTATCGTTATTGCATGGTATTTATTGTTGATGCTAGAGTCATGTCATGCTATGAGTAGTGTGCTAGTTGTGATATTCATGCTCGTCAGTATGCCATGCTCATCTGGATAAATGATTAAATGTTGTTATTCTGCTTGTTGATTATGTTGCACCTCCATGCTTACTTTGATATCATGTTCATTTATTGTAGTTGCGTCTTGTTGTTTTATCATGGCTCAGCATATTGCATTCATGTTTATCCGGATTAAATTGAACTTGAACAACTATTGGCTGAGTCATGGTGCCACCATATCGATCTGACCAGTGCAACCACGTTTGCCTTATGGGAAGGCCCTAACTGGGTCTATTGTCATGCCTCTCGCCGGTGCTTCCCGCGAGGGAAGGTTATGCACGGGGGCTACCTTGGCCCGGTAGGACGGCATAAGCCTTGTGTGCCCATGTTTGGTTTTGAGCTTATATCCCCGTTTGGGACCGTTTTGCCACGATGGTGGCTGTTGGTGCCTTTGGTAAGCACGGGGCCACCCAAGACTTAGCCCAAAGGGGAGTTGGTCGGAGTGGCCGGGAGAGTGTAATGGCAGTAGATTGGTTTTGTCGGAACGCCGTGTCTGCACGTATGGGAGTGCGAGACCGTGGGTTCCGTGGTGTGGGTATAGTGTGCTAATCTCTGCAGAGTGTGTGTTTAATCTATTGATAGCCGCGCCCGCGGATATGGGCCTAGTTCGTGTTGGTCACACTATGGGTCAACAGTAATAATAATAATTTGATTAATAACAACCCCGGTTTGATGATGAAAGAAGTTGGTTGATATTTATGTGACCGTGAGAGGATCACTGTGGTATCGTGAATACCAACTTGTTGGATATTTGGGCATGTTATGCAAGAGTCAAGGGTAAAGGTCAAGCTCCTTGTGGTCATAAATGATTACTACGGTATTGTTAATACCAAGCTTGATTGGATGCTGAGATGATTGTGTGATATCCGTGATGGTAAGTGATACAGGTGATGGTTACGAGGTAACCCGAACAGAGTAAGTTGGTGCATGATAGTTTCACCATGTTGCATGCTAGTATGATCATGTTCATATGTTTATGCCATGCTCGTATTGTTCTAGTTGTATCATCTTGTTCATGCTATGATTGATCTAATAGTATCATGTTAATCCTTGTTAACCTATAATTTCCATGCTATTGTTTGTCTTGATTGCTTTGGTTGCTGTGAGCTTGCAAGTACATGAAAAAAAGTACATTCAATGTACTGACTTGCCGTGTCATGCCAGTTTTCAGGTCATGCCGAATATGATTGCTTGTTTGTCGTGGATCCCTTGTTTGCGCGCTAGGATAAGCGTTCGAGCCAGATTCCCTGAAGAGTGGAGTTCATCACCGTGGTCCCTGTTCCCCTGCCAGTAGTCATTCCGCTGCTTCGCGTTGTTCTATTGCTTGCATAGAGAAACCGTGGCTGGCGTAGCGTCACCGTGCCGATGTAATCCCCTTGTACCCCAATAGATTGCAAAAAGAGCTGATTTTGTTCTATGCTAAGCAGTGACATATTCCAGAAGACTTCTCCTTGATCTCTGGGATGGAATACGGGGCGTTCCGGTTTCTCTGAGCCGGGGTGCCACAATGTTGCGAAAACACCTCGTAGTCTTCGTCGAAGGCACCGACGATGGCCTCGAGAAAACGCCACAAACTGTCATTTAAACCAGCCAACCGCGTCGCGGCGTCGGCGTGAGAGGCGTCGACGGTGGCCTCGACGGCGAGGTGCTCCTCCAGGATATGGGGGTCGGCACAAATGGCAGCCATCGCGACCTCATCCACGTGTGCGACCGCAATTTGCTTCTCCACTGCCAAATGTTCCTTGAGCTCCTGGCTATACTGCGTGCACCATGGCTTAGGGCGGCACTTATTTGGCGGAGGGGTTGGTGATTTGGGTGGAAGGTGTCGCGCCGGCGGTCGTGGCATGTGGGATGGTGAAGGAGGAGGAGGATGGGGGTCGGGTGTGGATTACCTGCCTAGATCGACGAGGCCGAGTAGCGTGAAGGAGGGTCGCCGGTGAGGAGGCGGAGCTGCAAGCAAGGAGGGAAGGTTTCAACTTGGAAAGGAAGGCAAAAACAGGGGAAATGTTGCTTTTGGTAAGGGGGAGGGAGCGGTGAGGTAGATATTTCCGCGGAAGCCGAAAATTTTGGATCGGTGTAGTGAAAAAATTGGCGCGCAAAGTGTCATCAGACACGGTCCCTTATTCAGCACAGTGTACGATATGTGAACATCACAAACGATTCATATAGCTTACCTCGTGTGTGATGAGTTTAAATGTGAAAATTTTGGTCCAAATTTCCCTGGTTACAGTGGTCATCCACGTCATTGCATAATTTGGGTACACAAAGGAGACTACAACACACACCCACTTCTTAATCGAGCAAGTTCAACAATTAAATAGGGATAGCTGACCTAAACATTACTCTAACAAATTAAAGACCAACACTCTTAATTAAACAAAACAAAAGTACTACTTCGGCTGGTGCTCGTCGATCTCCGCCGCCTCCTCTATGTCCATATCGCGCCCGATGATCACCTGGGGAAGGGGCTCCATGGCATTCATCGCACAATACTAGGCAAGCATCTTGCCATCCGCGTCCGCCATATCTTTGGAAAAGGCCGCCACGAGCTGGGCATGGGTGGTCGCGATCTGGGCTTGGACGGGCTCCGTCATGGCAAGGTATGCTGCGGAGGAATAGACGGCCGCTCGAACACTCTCGGCGATTGCCAACTCTTCGATCGTGGGTTGCCAACCGTTGTCGAAGAAGCTTCGTTCGATTTGTGCGGTGACCGCCACGATCTGGCCGTGGGCGGCCTCGACATGGTCGTGGGCGGCCTCCACCAGGGCTAAGGCTGCCGCCACGGAACGGACAGCTGCTGTGTCACTCTCGCCAGTTGCTATCCCCGAGGCAGATGTTGTTGCCGCCACCTGAGAAGCAATAGTGGCCTTTTGGGCTGCCTTGTCCGCCCGGTCGTAGATTGCGACCATGCTCACAAAGCTTGTTAGCACACGCCTGGCGGTTGAGGCCGCGCTCTCACCGGAGTGGGCTACCAAAGTTGCCCTCATGAAGCGGGTCCACGTCCCCATCTTTCACCGACGACGATTGAATAGTGAAATGATATTTGTGGAGCAAGCTAGTGTGCTTGATACGTCGGTTGTGGACTGTAGCCGACGCACCTTCTCGCGAAAGCCATATGCGTAGTATACTCCGACAATGCTCCAAGATATTTTATGTTGCATCTCACACGGTTGGTGATAATAAACTGTGTGCGATCTACTTGATTTTTCGTCTTGATTTGAATTACATAACGGAGTCACAACGGCAAAGGAGGGGGTTTAAATTGCTAGAACTTTTATCCGCAGTGAACATGCAACTATAGGCGTGTCGGAAAAAAGGAATTATTCCAGGTTCGTTTGGACATTTTTATACATTAACTTGGTTTTCTGGGCATTTCAGGTGCACAATTCAAAATTAAACTACATGCACATGCTCTGGTGCACCAAAATGGGTTGTAAAATCATATATGTGTCCATGGGTTGATGCTTATGTCCCATGCAAAAAATGGGGATGAATTTCAAACACCACGGCACCGTGGCTCTCCGGCAAACATTGAGGTACTTGCTTTTCTAATTCTAGTAAATCCAAAACTCGTCTGAAATTCATGAACCTTGGCATGCTATCATGGAATGGCATCAACATGCTGGGGTAAAAAATATTGTCCCATTTGGGGTAGGTTATGGTATAAGCTTCTCACAAGAAGCCTCATGGTTCCGGTAGAGGAATGTGTCACCTTTGTGGATGAAACAATATATGTTGCCTCTTCTTGCTTTCAGAATTTTTCTAGTGTCAACGTAGAACAACAGGAGTGTTGTGTCATTTTTTGGGATTTTTCGTGGTCCGTTTGGATATTTTATACATTAACTAAGTTTTCTATGCATTTATGTGCATAATTGAAATTCGAACTACATGCAAATGCTCTAGTGCATATAAATGGGTTCAAAATTCAAATGTGTGTCCTTGGTTGCATGCTTAGGTCCCATGCAAGAAATGGGAATGAATGTTAAACACCTTTCGACCATCGCTCAGCCACTAAAATTGAGATACATGGTTTTTAAATTTTAGTAAATCGAAAACGCGTCTGAAATTTATGAAACTTGACATGCTATCATGGAACGGCATCACCATCCGTGGTAAAAATATTGTCCCATTTGGGGCAGGTTGTGGTATAAGCTTCTCACAAACTTGAGCTTTGATGTCTACTACGCAACTTTATTCTGTAGACTTGTGTTGGGCCTTCAAGCGCAGAGTTTTGTAGGACAATAGTAATTTTCCTCAAGTGGATGACCTAAGGTTTATCAATCCGTGGGAGGCATAGGATGAAGATGGTCTCTCTTAAACAACCCTGCAACCAAACAAAAAAATGTTTGTTGTGTCCCCAACACACCAAATACAATGGTAAATTGTATAGGTGCACTAGTTCGGCAAACATATGGTGATACAAGTGTAGTAATGATAGTAGATATTGATTTTTGTAATAAGAACAATAAAAAACAGCAAGGTAGCCATTGATAAAACGGAGCACAAACGGTTTTGCAATGCTTGAAAATGAGGCCTAGGGTCCGTACTTTCGCTAATGCAATCTCTCAACAATGCTAATATAATTGGATCATATAACCATCCCTCAATGTGTGATGAAGAATCACTCCAAAGTTCTTATCTAGCGGAGAACATAAGAAGAAATTGTTTGTAGGGTATTAAACCACCTTAAAGTTATTCTTCCCTTTCAATCTATTCAAGAGTTTCGTACTAAAAGAATGCAAAGTTATTCTTTCCGTTCGATCTATGCAAGAGTTCATAATAAAATAACACCATATGATACGCGTCAACCAATCTAATGTCACCTAGATACTCCAATGTCACCACAAGTATCCATGAGTTAATTATACAATACGTATCAAACAATTTCAGATTCATAATACTCGATCCAACACAAAGAACCTCAAAGAGTTCCCCAAGATTTCTACCGGAGAAATAAGGACAAAAACATGCATCAACCCCTATGCATAGATTACCCCAATGTCACCTCGGGAATCCGCGAGTTGAGTGCCAAAAAATATAACAAGTGAATCAATATAATACCCGATTGTCACCACGGGTATTCATATGCAAGACATATATCAAGTGCTCTCAAATCCATAAAATATTCAATCCGACAAAATGAAATCTCAATGGGAAAACTCAGTTCATCACAACAAGATAGAGAGGGAGAAACACCATATGATCCAACTATATTAACAAAGCTCGCGATACATCAAGATTGTGCCATCAAGAACACGAGAGAGAGAGAGAGAGAGAGACTAAACACATAGCTACTGGTTCTAACCTCAGCCCCGAGGGTGGACTACTCCCTCCTCATCATGGTGGCCGCCGGGATGATGAAGATGGCCACTGGTGATGATTTCCCCCTCTGGCAGGGTGCCGGAACAGGCTCCCAATTGGTTTTTCATGGCTACAGAGGCTTGCGGCGGTGGAACTTCCGATCTAGGGTTATCTTCGGGGGGTTTGGAATACTTGGGAATTTATAGCGCGAAGAGGCGGTGCGGGAGGCCACCGAGGTGGGCACAACCCACCAGGGCGCGCCTGGGCCCCCAGGCATGCCCATGTGGGTTGTGCCCCCCTTGGGGCACCCCTCTGGTACTTCTTTGGCCCACTGGATGTCTTCTGGTCCAAAAAAAATCTCTAAAATGTTTCGCGGTGTTTGGACTTTGTTTGGTATTGATTTTCTATGAAGTGTAAAAACAAGCAAAAAATAACAACTGGCACTTGGCACTTTGTCAATAGGTTAGTACCAAAAAATGATATAAAGTTGCTATAAAATGATTGTAAAACATCCAAGAATGATAATATAACAGCATGGAACAATAAAAAATTATAGATATGTTGGAGACGTATCAGCATCCATAAGCTTAATTTCTGCTCGTCCTTGAGTAGGTAAATGATAAAAACAGAATTTTTGATGTGGAATGCTGCCTATCATGTTCATCACATATTATTTTCTTTTGTAGCATGGACATTTGGACTTTTATATGATTCAACGCAATAGTCTAGTTTTGACATGAAGATTTCAATACTAAATAATATCAACAAGCAACCATGTTTCAAAATATCAACACTAAAGCAAGTTATCCCTAGCCCATTATGCTCAGTCATTGATCCATTCATGAAATACACTCGCATATTAGCTACACCCAATGCTCAAGTACGATCATAGTGCCCCTTAGTTGGTGCATTATAAGAGAAGATGGAGACTTAAATAAAAATAAAAATTGCATAAAGTAAATAGAAAGGCCCTTCGCAGAGGGAAGTAGGGTCTTGTAGAGGTGCTAGAGCTCAAAGCGAAAAAAGATAGAGATAAAACATTTTGGGTGGCATGCCTTTCCTGTCAACAAAAACGATCGAGTAGTTCCCAATACTTTCCATGCTAGATATATCATAGGCGGTTCCCAAACAGGAAATAAAGTTTATTCCTTTTCCACCATACTTCCACATTCCACGGCTAACCGAATCCACGGGTACCATCCATACCAACACTTTCCAAGGAATTCAGTATTGAACAACATAAATAATATTTTTTTGCATTTCGGGACTGTGGGCGTCCCTATTACCTTTGCCACACTCTCGTGCAATGACAAATGAATAAACACTCATCTTGAGAATAACATATCTAGCATGGAAAATATTGGCCACCCCTGCCGCTTCATGAGCGGTACAGGCACACAAAAAGGAAATTTATTTTGAAAATTAGAGTTGGCACATAAAAATTTACTTGGAGCGGCACGAAAATACCGCATATAGGTAGGTATGGTGGACTCATTTGGCACAACTTGGTTTAAGGAGTTTGGATGCACAAGCAGTATTCTCTCTTAGTACAAATGAAGGCTAGCAAATAGATTGAGAAGCGACCAACCAAGAAAGATCATAAACAAGCATTAAACATAACTAACACCGAATAATGCACCACAAGTAGGATGTAATTTCATTGCATAACTATTGACTTTCGTTCTTGCATAGGGAATCACTAACCTTACACCAATATTCTTACTAAAGCACAATTACTCATCAACATGACTCACATATCACAATCATCATATCACAAATCTATTACAAAGAATCAAGTTTAATTTGTCCAATGATCTTCATGAAAGTTTTTATTATATCCCTCTTGAATATCTATCACTTTGGGACTAGTTTCATATATTGCAATTGCTTTTGACAACCTCAAATAAATTGAAGTGAAGAACATGAGCATAAGTATTTCTTCAAAATTTTCAACTCTCAAAATAATCTAAGTGAAGCATGAGAGTAAATGACAAACTAATCCTAAAAGATATAAGTGAAGATCAAGAGAGTAGTTATGTAAATGGGTAGCTATGTGAGGACTCTTTTTTTATTTAAAAACTTCCAGATCTAAGTATTTTATTAAAACAGCAAGCGAAACAAAATAAAATAAAACACTCATGTCAAGAAGCAAAAACTCAGGCTCAACCGATACTAGCCGATAATTGTTGAAGAAGGAAGGTGGGATGCCTACCGGGGCATCCCAAGCTTAGATGCTTGAGACTTCTTGAAATATTAACTTGGGATTCGTTGGGATCCACAAGCTTGAGCTTTTGTGTCTCCTTAATTCCTTTTATATCACGCTTTCCCTAAATCTTAAAAACTTCATCCGCACAAACTCAACAAGAACTTGTGAGATAAGTTAGTATAAATCAATGCAAAATCTTACCATTCTCAAATGTAGCAAATCACTAGAATTATTATTCAACATGGCCTACTAAATTCATATGCATATTTAATACTCCTATGCTCAAATAGAATCATTAAGGAAGCAAACTTATGCAAACATAACAACAATCTGCCAAAACAGGGCAGTCTGTAATGGATGAAGAAGTATCCATACTTATTTAACCCAAAAGCTTCTGAGAATTTACCACGCTGTAGAAAATTTATCATAGCTTATTGTGCAAAAAAATTCAACATTTTTTCACATTCTGACTTTTCTCGAGAATTCTTGTAACAGCGACAAACTTTCTGTTTTGAACAGCAACTCATATACTTGCAAAATAAGCATGGTAAAGGCTATCCTTGCCACTTTTATTGAAATAAAATATACAAAAAACTATTCTAAATAAAATCAATCAAATCAAAACAAAATAGAATGATGGTCCAAGAAATACTCATATCATGTGACGAATGAAAATATAGGTCCAAGTGAGGTTACTGATAATGTTGAAGACGAAAGAGGGGATGTCTTCCGGGGCATCCCCAAGCTTAGTTGCTTGGATCTTCCTTGAATATCACCTTGGGGTGCCTTGGGCATCCCCAATATTATGGTCTTTTCACTCCTTATTCTTCTCATATCGATATCTCACCCAAAACTTGAAAACTTCAATCACATAAAACTTAACGGAACTTCGTGACATAGGTTAGTATGATAAAGACAAATCATTCACTTTGGTACTGTCAAGATAAGATACATAATTGTTTCCACACAATGCATACTGTAGCATATCATTTCTACAATTTATATTGATCAATATAAGCCATAGAAACTAGAAAACAACCAAACTATGCATTGAAAACAGAATCTATCAAAAATAGAACAGTCTGTAATGATCTAGACAACTACCATACTTCTGCTACTCCAAAAATTCTGAAAAATTTGTACAACGTAGAGAATTTGTATATCAATCATCTGTAAAAAATCAGATCAAAATCACATTGCATTCAATTTTTAAAATTCCTGCACTGAGCGCCAAAGTTTCTGTTTTTGCACAGAATCAAGTCAACTATCATCCACATTATCCCAAAGGCTTTACTTGGCACTTTATTGAAACAAAAGCTATAAAAAATGATTACTTGGCACATCCTAATGATGTGAAAGCACAAAAATAGTAGGGATAAGTGTTGGGTTGTCTCCCAATAAGCGCTTTTCTTTAATGCCTTTTAGCTAGGCATGATTATTTCGATGATGCTCACATAAAGATAAGAATTGAGACACAAAGAGATCTTCATGAAGCATATGACTAGCACATTTAAGTCTAACCCACTTACTATGCATAGGGATTTTGTGAGCAAACAATTCATGGGAACAATAATCAACTAGCATAGGAAGGCAAAACAAGTATAACTTCAAAACTTTCAACATAGAGAGGAAACTTGATATTATTGCAATATGTAAAAGCATATGTTCCCCTCTCATAATAATTTTCAGCAGCATCACGAATGAATTCAACAATATAACTATCATATAAAGCATTCTTTTCAAGATGCATAAGCATAGAAATTTTATTACTCTCCACATAAGCAAAGTTATTCTCATCATTATTGGTGGGAGCAAACTCAACAAAATAACTACCATGTGATTGAAAATTAAAATCATGATGACAAGTTTCATGGTTATCATTACTCTTTATAGCATACATGTCATCACCATAATCATCATATATAGGAACTTTGTTGTCATAATCAATTGCAATCTCCTCCAAAATAGTGGATTCATCATTAAATAAAGTCATGACCTCTCCGAATCCACTTTCATAAATATAGTCATCATAAATAGGAGGCATGCAATCATTCATATGTCTCCAACGCATCTATAATTTTTGATTGTTCCATGCTATTATATTATCTTTCTTGGATGTTTTATATGCATTTATATGCTATTTTATATGATTTTTGGGACTAACCTATTTACCTAGAGCCTAGTGTCAGTTTCTGTTTTTTACTTGTTTTTGAGTTTCACAGAAAAGGAATATCAAACGGAGTCCAAATGAGCTGAAAATTTACGGTGATTTTTTATGGACCAGAAGAAGCCCCCGAAGCAAAAGAGTTGGGCCAGAAGATCCACGAGGCCTCCACAAGGGTGGAGGGTGCGCCCTACCCCCCTGGGCGCGCCCTCCGTCCTTGTGGGCTCCTCATGGATCCCCGAAAAGAAACCTAGATCAGAAGTTTCGCTGCCGCAGGCCTCTGTAGCCACCAAAAACCAATCGGGACCCTGTTTCGGCACCCTGCCGGAGGGGGAAATCATCACCGGTGGCCATCTTCATCATCCTGGCGCTCTCCATGATGAGGAGGGAGTAGTTCACCCTCAGGGCTAAGGGTAGGTACCAGTAGCTATGTGTTTGATCTCTCCCTCTGGTGTTCTTGATTTGGCACGATCTTGATGTACCGCGAGCTTTGTTATTATAGTTGGATCTTATGATGTTTCTCCCCCTCTACATGCTTGTAATGGATTGAGTTTTCCCTTTGAAGTTATCTTATTGGATTGAGTCTTTAAGGATTTGAGAACACTTGATGTATGTCTTGCATATGCTTAGCTGTGGTGATGATGGGATATTCACGTGATTCACTTGATGTATGTTTTGGTGATCAACTTATGGGTTCTGTGACCTTGTGAACTTATGCATAGGGGTTCGCACACATTTTCGTCTTGACTCTCCGCTAGAAACTTTGGGGCACTCTTTGAAGTTCTTTGTGTTGGTCTGAATAGATGAATCTGAGATTGTGTGATGCATATCATATAATCAAACCCGTGGATACTTGTGATGACATTGGAGTATCTAGGTGACATTAGGGATTTGGTTGATGTGTGTCTTAAGGTGTTATTTTAGTACGGACTCTAGGGCTGTTTGTGACACTTATAGGAATAGCCCAATAGATCGATCAGAAAGAATAACTTTGAGGTGGTTTCGTACCCTACAATAATCTCTTCGTTTGTTCTCTGCTATTAGTGACTTTGGAATAACTCTTTTTTGCACGTTGAGGGATTGTTATATGATCTAATTATTGTATTATTGTTGAGAGAACTTGCACTAGTGAAAGTATGAACCCTAGGCCTTGTTTCTAAGCATTGCAATACCGTTTTCGCTCCCTTTGACCACTCGTTACCTTGCTGTTTTTATATTTTCAGATTACAAAAACCTATATCTACCATCCATATTGCACTTGTATCATCATCTGTTCGCCGAACTAGTGCACCTATACAATTTACCATTGTATTGGGTGTGTTGGGGACACAAGAGCCTCTTTGTTATTTGGTTGCAGGGTTGCTCGAGAGAGACCATCTTCAACCTACGCCTCCAATGGATTGATAAACCTTAGGTTATCCACTTGAGGGAAATTTGCTGTTGTCCTACAAAACTCTGCACTTGGAGGCCCAACAGTGTCTACAAGGATAAAGTTTCATAGTAGACATCAAGCTCTTTTCTGGCGCCGTTGCCGGGGAGGCTAGGTAAGCAGCACTAGCACCCCGTCAACTAAGCTCTTTTCTGGCGCTTTTGCCAGGGAGGTTAGTGCTTGAAGGTATATCTTTAGATCTTGCAATTGAATCTTTTAGTTTCTTGTTTTATCACTAGTTAGGTCTATAAAAGAAAATTACAAAAAAAGGAATTGAGGTTGCCTCATATGCTTCATATTTTTAATGTCTTTCGTGAAAGTGATGGAAAGGAAAATTGTGCTCAAGTGTTAGAGGAAGAAGTCCATAAAATGTTTGGCACTAAATCTTTGTATGATGAGCATGATTGCAATGTTGTTAGTATGAATTCTTTGAATATCCATGATGCTAACGATATGCAAAGCCACAATCTTGGGGATTCTATGTTTGATGAAGATGATATGTCTTGTCCCCCAAATTTTGACAAGCAAATTTACTATGATGACAACATGCCTCCTATTTATGATGATTATATTTATGAAAGTGGTTTGAAAGTGTAAACTCTAGGTAATGATCCCACCATTTTGGAGGGTGTTGTATCTTATAATATTTATGGAAGTGGATTTAGAGAGGTCATGCCTTTATTTAATGATGATTCCACTATTTCGGAAGAGGTTCCAATTGATTATGAGAACAATGTTGCTATCTATGATGATTATTGTGAGGACATGTATTCTATAAAGAATAATGATGACCATGAAACTTGTCATCATGATTTTAATTTCCAATTGGATTATGCCTCACATGATAGTTATTTCGTTGAGTTTTCTCCCACTACTATTGACGAGAATAGATTTGCTTATGTGGAGAATAATAAATTTTCTATGCTTTGATCACGGAAAGAATGCTTTATGTGATAGTTATATTGTTGAATTAATTCATGATGCTACTGAAAATTATTATGAGGGACGAATATATTCTTGTAGGAATTGCAATAATATCAAGTTTCGTCTCTATGTGTTGAAAATTTTGAAGTTTTGCTTGCTTTACCTTCCTATGCTAGTTGATTCTTGCTCCCATAAATTGTTTGCTCACAAAATCCCCATGCATAGGAAGTGGGTTATACTTAAATGTGCTGGTAATATGCTTCATGATGCTCCCATTATGTTTCAATTCTTATCTTCTATGCGAGCATCATTGAAATCATCATGCCTAGATAAAAAGGCATTAAAGAAAAGCGCTTGTTGGGAGACAACCCAATATTTAACCCTACTGTTTTTCCATGTTCACATGATTAAACTACTGTATTAATCATGTTTTATAGCTTTTGTTTCAATAAAGTGCCAAGTAAAGCCTTTGGGATAGTGTGGATGATAGATGATTCAATTCTGTCCAAAAACAGAAACTTTTGCGCCCAGTCACAAAATTGTTAAAAATCACTGGAGCGTCAAAAAATTCTGAATGTTTTACAATATATTTATATACAAATTTCCTGGGTTGTCCTATTTTGTAAGAAATTTTCGAGTAACGTAAGTATGATTTCAATTCAGATCTTTACAGACTGTTCTGTTTTGACAGATTCTGTTTTCGATGCATAGTTTGCTTGTTTTCTAGTTTTATGGCTTATATTGCTTAATATAAATTGTAGAAATGATAGGGTATATTAGGCATCACGTGAGAAAAATTATGAATCTTGTCTTGACAGTACCTAAATTGAATGATTTGTTTTATTATACAAACGGAGCTCACGAGTTTTCTGTTAAGTTTTGTGTTGTGAAGTTTTCAAGTTTTGGGTAAAGTTTCAATTGACTACGGAATAAGGAGTGGAAAGAGCCTAAGCTTGGGAATGCGCAAGGCACCCCAAGGTAATATTCAAGGACAACCAAGAGCCTAAGCTTGGGGATGCCCCAGATGTCATCCCCTCTTTCATCTTCGTTCATCGGTAACATCACTTGGAGCTATATTTTTATTGACCACATGATATGTGTTTTTCTTAGAGCGTCATTTTATTTTATTAGGATTTGCTTACTGTTACTTAGAGTATTGTTTTGCATCTTTTATTTCAATAATAAGGTCAAGTATAGCCTTCACCATGCTTATTTTGCAAGTCCATATGTTGCTATTTTAAAAATAGAAAGTTTGCTGTTATGTTTTGAATATTTGTGAATAGTCAGAACATGATAAAATCTTGAAATTTTTACACAATGACTAACAACAATTTTTTTACAGTGTGGTAAAATTTTCAGAATTTTTGGAGTTAGGGAAGTATGATTCCTCTTGCATTCTTTACAAACTGTTCTGTTTAGACATATTGCTGTTATGTTGGCATTGTTTGCATATGTTTGCTTGTTTAATGATTCTATTTGAGGATAGGACTATTAAATATGCAGAGGCATTTAGTATCCAATGTCAAATAATAATTTTAGTGGTTTGCTACAGTAGAGAATGATAAAGTTTATGCATTGATTTATACTAACTTATCTCACGAGTCCTTGTTGAGTTTCTTGTGGATGAAGTTTTTAAGATTTAGGGAAACCGTGATATGAGAGGAATTAAGGAGACACAAAAGCTCATGCTTGGGGATGCCCAAGGCATCCCTAGTCAATATTTCAAGAAGTCTCAAGCATGTAAGCTTGGGGATGCCCCGGTTGGCATCCCAGCTTTCTTCTTCAACAACTATCGGCCAGTTTTGGTTGAGCATACGTTTTTTCTTCTTCACATGATATGTGCTATCCTTGCAATGTCATGTTAGTTTGTTTTGCTTGTTGTTTGAATAAAGTACTTAAGATCTGAAATTTTATTTATGAGAGAGTTTTCACATAGTTACATAATTACCCAACTACTCATTGATCTTCACTTGTATCTTTTGAGTAGTTTGTCATTTGCTCTAGTGCTTCACTTATATCTTTTTAGAGCATGGCGGTAGTTTTATTTTAAAGAAATTGTTGAACTCTCATGCTTCACTTATATCATTTTGAGAGTCTCTAAACAGCATGGTAATTTGCTTTGGTTATAAATTTAGTCCTAGTATGATAGGCATCCAAGAGGGATATAAGCGACCCATTTTCATATAAAGTGCATTGAATACTATGAGAAGTTTGATTCCTTATGATTGTTTTGAGATATGAATATGGTGATATTAGAGTAATGCTAGTGAGTAGTTGTGAATTTGAGAAATACTTGTGTTGAGGTTTGTGAGTCCCGTAGCATGCACGTATGGTGAATCGTTATGTAACGAAGTTGGGGCATGATTTTTTTATTGTCTTCCTTATGAGTGGCGGTTAGGGACGAGCGATGGTCTTTTCCTACCAATCAATCCCCCTAGGAGCATGCGCGTAGTACTTTGTTTTGATGACTAATAGACTTTTGCAATAAGTATGTGAGTTCTTTATGACTAATCACTACAAAAAAATACACTTCCGTGATGATACGTGTTTGTCACAGTAGGTTACATTTTCTGTCATGCATGTACATCCATGACGATTCTATGACAGAATGAAGATAGTCATACATGTGCCGCCGTAGAAGTGTTCCATGACATTACCAAAATTAGCATCATGAAGTGTCCACTTCCATGACGATAAATCGCGCGCCACAAAAGTGCTTTCGTCAAGGGTGACCGACACGTGGCATCGACCTTAACGGGTCGCTGTTAAGCTATTGGGTGCCGGTTTGGATCCGATAACCCATTAATAGCCCAGACCAATGGGGATTTTCCACGTGTAAAATTCTCATTGGCCATAGGAAATATGTGTTGGCTCACCTTTTGGGACGGATGTCATCCACTCATTGGACATGAGGCGCCTATGATAGGTCGACATGTGGCATGGCCCAACAGTGGCCCATTCCGGTGAAAAAGGCCGACCCAGTAAAAATTAGCAGGCTGACCCATATAAGGCCTACTTGTGTCAGGTCCATTTAAGCCCACGACCCATATGAGATGTGCCAATTCGGCCCGTCAACGGCCCGTTAACGATTTGACACCATTGCAGCCCATCGTTAGTTTGAGCCCGTTAACAACCCGGTATATATTTGGGCTCAATATCGACCCGATGTGGTTTCGGCCTGTTAACGGCCCATTCAAGTGATGGGCCAATTTTCAGGATGTACATCTTTCGGCCTTTTAGCGACCCATTTAAGTGTTGGGCTAATTTCCGGCTCGGTGTGTCTTTCAGCCTGTTGACTGCCCATAAATGAGTTGGGCCATTTGTAGTCGGACCTGAGTTTTGGCCTTTTAATGGTCCATGCCCTTCATGGTCCAATACTAGCACAATTTCTCTTTCGGCCTGCTAAAGGCCCACAACACAGTTGGGCCATTTACAGAATGACCTGAGTTTCGGCCTCTTAGCGGCCCATGCTCTTCATGGTCCAGTACGAGCCCACTGTCTCTTTCGGCCTACTAAAAGCCCACAGTATAGTTGGGCCATATGTAGCCTGACCTTACTATTGGCCTGTTAATGGCCCGTGAAATCAAATGGGCCCACCTGTTACCCGCTTCGATGTCGGCCTGTTAACGACCCGGGAGGTAATAGGGCTGACCATTAACTTTCGGCTTGGTAACGACCCATTAACTTAATGGGCCCACTAAAGTTCGTACATATCTTTAGGCCTAATTAGATAATTTGAGCCCATTACCACGAGCAATTATGCACAGACCAAAACTGTTCAAGCAAAGGTACGACATACAGGGAATAACATTGCACATCCAACATATATTACAGGAAATTACATCCACTGGGCAATCAAAGATTGATGCCAGTGCAAATAAATGACAGAACCTAACGATCTACAACGTCACAATCTGCAACCTCAGCGCGGATGACGCCCATAAGCATGTGGGCAAGTTCTTGCTGCTTTGCTACACTGTCTCTAAAAACATTGATCAGTTGTTGTTGCGCACGAATGTGCACCTCTGATTCCTCCACCATTTCCATCATTGCTTCAGCCATTAATTGGTTCACAAACATACATTTTTTCCATTCATTCAAGACAGAGGAAACTGAGCAGATTCAGATGGCGATTTTGGCAGGCTTGTATTATTGATAGTGGAGAGTGTCTCGATCACTACATCATAACATAAATTAGGAGGGGAACCAAACAGATTAATCAAGAGTTATTGCCATATTACCTGGCCTAGATTTATTGGAAAGAAACAATGGGGTTGCCTTGCTGTTTTCAGAGTTTGTCTTCTTATCTTCAACAGCCTACACCAAATTAACACACACTAGCATTGCTATCATTGGCCAGGTCAGATAATAGGAAAGCAACATTGACACAACGAGCGTTTGGGCAACCAGACCACACCAGCCTACACCAAATTAACACAATATGGCACAACTATCATCAGCCAAGTAAGGTAATACAAAAGCAACAATGACACAATGAATGAATGGGCAACCAAAGCAGCACTACAATTTAGTAATGTGCATGATATGAGATAGTACACTCATGCAGCTCAGTATGCAAAACTACCAGGCAGTTTTCCTTACAAAAATCAACATTGTCGCCTTTAACATTTTGCTACAACTAAATTTAGATCAGATAAAGGTTGGATTCACGCCGATTAACAAAATATATGCTGATGTAAAAAAAATATAGTGATATACCACCGGAACTTACATCAGCATTGGGGCACAGAGAATTCCCGCAAGATACTTTCCTCGAATACGATCCCAATGTAGGAAGTCTTCTATTGTTTAACCTTATTTTCTAAAAGAGAGATGGGTGAGAAACATGTAGAAAATATGATCAAAATGCTATAACATTTCATGATGCAAGGATACTCACACGCTCCTTAGAATGGAGTTGACATATTTTTGCTGGACTAGAGCGGACTAGTTCTTTGGCCACTGGAATCTGCTTATTATCAATGGGAGTTGCGTTTCTCTGTGCTAGAGCAGTATCTATGAAAATTGGAGTTGGTTTACTATCTCCTGAGTTTGGATCTTTTGCAAAGACCTGGTTTGTAACCCTTCAGATTCTAACATAGCCGTCTTCCCCTTGCATGCCTTATTTAGAAGAATGGTGCTTCAATTATAAAACATGCTACATCAAAGATGAAATAGGTACCAAAGAATAGAAAGGCATGACATATTGATATTTATTCCCTCCATCGGGAAATAAATGGATGGGTCTAGGCGTATTTCAGTTTTAGATACATCCATTTTATCCATTTCTGCGACATGTAATCCGTACAGAGGGAGTATGATGTAAGAGCTAGGGATACGACAGGACAACAGTGTAAAAAAACACTACTTGAATGTAAAACTGTATGCTAGTGGAATACATACAGAAAAACACTAAGGCGACATATGCGTGTATGATTGGCAAACTAAGATGGCATTGCAACAGACCATCAAAACATCATTTCAATGTAAAAAAGAACATGGTATGGTAGACAGATGAAGTACATACTGATGAATAACAATGCATAAGATATTCATAAGCATGATGTCCAAACTAAGCAGATGGCATTGCGATAGAGTAGAATGACAGTACTTGAATTTGAAAACATGTTATCACGAATGGAATAGGTACTGAAAAACAGGAAGGCATGCCATATTTACATGCATGATCAGCAGGCTAAGCACAAGGAATTGCAATGGAGTAGATGCACTCCAGGACATTTTATGCATGCTGTACCCATATCACGGGCCAAGTTAGAGCAAGGACCTTATGGGGTGAATAGGATTCATCATCTTTCTGCAAGTCTTGTGAAGAACTGCCTTTACATGTTCCATCATATTGGTTATCATTGACGTCAAGTTTGTTGGCCACTACATTGCTCCATGAGCACTACAAGGATACCCCCTATAAAGCAACACAAATTCTACAACGTTTTGACTATGTGTTGCAGAAGTCATTGTAGATACGCATATAAGCGTAGCAGTGAATGTGTTGCAGAGTTGTAGCTCATGACTACATTCTAGTACATAAGTGCAACATATCATACACGTTGCCAGGATGTGTTGCCAATTATATGTATTATAAGACTGTCAATATACATAATAAAAATAAATAATAATTAGATATGCCTGTACACTTAAAGCATTTGGCGCGGAAATATGTGTTAAACGTTCGACCACAACCAAATCACGCAGTGCCCCTCTCTTTTATTCTCCGTCTTGCGTCTTGTCCTCTCTTTTATTCTTGGATGTATCTAGATTGACATCAGATCGATCTAGATTTTTTTCTTTAGGGGTAGATCTACCTAGGTCTGTCCCTCCAACTACGACACAATTTGTTTTGAGTCCGCGGACTACGACACAAATCAATCATGGAATCTCCTCTCGTTTTTTGGCAACAGGAATCTCCTCTCATTTTTTTAGACAAAGGAATCTCCACTCATTGAGCGACAATGGCGGAGCTCGGCCACAGGCAGCCCAGGCCATTGCGTGGGCGTAAGAAAAAGTCCCAGCCTGCTTTATAAAAAAATATTCCAACCTAGCGCACAGCCCGCTCCTAACCTCTAGTTGGGCCTCATTTCTTAGCCCAATACTTTGTACGACCCAAAAAGGAAAAGTGCAGTATGAGGATTCGAACCTGGGTCATCTCGCTAGGAGAAACTGATGCTAGCAATCCCGCTAGGAGCTTGCAACACATTGCATAAACAGTCCGAGGGTACATGAACTAACTGACAATCCAAGTAATTTAAAAAAATGTAAACTAAACATTTGAAAAAAAAATTGAATGCATACATAAAAAATCTTTCTCATATATATACAAAATTTATACAGCAAAATAAAAATGTGTATTGGAAAAGTTGATCGTGTATTTAAAAGTAAACAAGTATTTGAAAAATGTTGAATAAGTATTAAAGAATGATGAATGAGAATTTGAAAAATGTTGAATAAGTATTAAAAATGTTGAACGGGTATTTGAAAAATGTTGAATAACTATTAAAAAATGTTAAATGAGTATTTGGAAAATGTTAAATAACTATTAAAAAATGTTAAACGAGTATTTGGAAAATGTTGAATAAGTTTTAAAAATGTTGAACAAGTATATGAAAAATGTTAAACAAGTATTTTAAAAATGTTGAATAAGTATTAAAAATGTTGAACCGGTATTTGAAAAATGTTGAATGAGTATGAAAAATGTGAACGAGTATATGAAAAATGTTAAACAAGTATTACAAAATATTGTATAAATATTATAAGTGTTGAATAAGTATTAGAAATGTTGAACAAGTATTTGGAAAATGTTGAATAAGTATTAAAAAATTGAACGAGTATTTGAGAATGTTGAATAAGTAATAAAATATTGAACAAGTATTTGAAAAATGTTGAATAAATGTTCGGACAATGTTGAATATGTGTACGAAAAATCCCGTAAACCAGGGGATACATTTATGTTCGTCGGAGCGACGCAATCGGATGAGCAGCCAACTCTTCCTGGAAGGAGGATATCATCCTCTCCTCCAGCGGCGAGGAGGAGTAGAAGCTGAAATCCAGTGAAAAACACGACCGCCTGCCAAAGGCTTTCTGCATTCAGTTAATCTATGTAGAATGAATCAGTGCCAAAGGAGCCCCTAAAAGGGTTGTCGTCCGATGGGTACATGAAAGTGACAAAATTGGTTTGATAGTAGCCACCGCAGCCACGCCTCCTCGCGGAGGCGGCGACAATGGACGTGAAGTATTAGCGACACATGGCGATCCTCGTCGAGCGGTCGATCATGGACCATGGTCCAGCACCGCCTTCACCACCACACAATAGGGTCAACACGGAGCCGGCATGCATTGCCGCCTTGCCACTGCTCCAAGGCAGATCTGGCTTGGCCGCCTCTTTGGTGCAATCACGCAAATCGAACGCCGCATGAAGGAGGAGCCAACATCGCCGTTGCTCATCCAGTACACCCGCATCACCTAGAAGGCGTCATCGCCGCGCATCATGTGGCGCAAATAAGATCGTGAAGGAGGAGGTACCCCCGATAATCATGAAGGTGCATGGGCCCCTCCTCCACTACCTCGGTCCCGGCGGTGGCTCCTAGTAATCGGTGAGCAGCAGCAAGGTCGAGGAGAGGGTGGCCTGGCAAGCGGCCCGGTGGGAGTTGCGCAATGCAGCGTGCCACTCGACATTTGTGAAATCCGACGCGACGCCGGCCTAGGTCCTCGCAGGCCCTAACCTTGCTTAGGCCTGGACTCGCGACCTGTTAGCGAGCATCGCGGAGTCGTCCATGAGGCGGTTGTGCCGCTCGACGAGGAGCTCTCCAAGATCGGTGAGAGGTTGCTCAGTGACACCTCCGCCGTTGCCTACATGGGAAGGCCAGGGCACCCTGGCCGGGGTCATCATGGGTTGAGTAGGCCATCCACACGATGTAGGAGGAAGCGAAGCGGCGCATCCGCAAGTGCCAAGCAGCGGCTGGGCAGGGCTCCCGTGGCCCCTGAAACTTCCTCCGCTGGAAGGATTGCTCCAACGACGACGGAGGTGCTGCCAACCAGCTGGCCAAGCATACAAGTTCACCGCCCGCTACAAATTAGTTTAGGTTTTTCTAATTTTAGTTGAACGGATGGTTTATGTAAATTATACTGAACGTACATCTGTTTGAATGAGTTCCATCAAGTTTTCATTAATTATGTCCGAATTTGTTTGTATGGCGTACGGACGTTTGGGGAAAGTGTTTGATGGCTGGCTCTCGTATAACTATAGCCGCAAACAAATATTGTGTCCGTTTTGGTAGCCGGTGTTGGCGATGGCCTTAAAACTTAAACCTCAAATGAGTGCAAACATTAGAAAATATTGCTTTAGCCTTCATATCGATGAGAACTAGCTAGTAATCTTGGACGAACAACTAGTGATTTTTTTAGGATACTAGTGATCTTGATTTGTATAAACCTAGAAGAAGCACGTGCTATTTGACACAAAAAGAATATGTAAAGTGCCTGTCATGGGCAAGGTGATATAAAATAACAAAATTTATAATTGTTTCGCTCCAAATATTTCGACTCTCTCGTATTTCTATTTTGGTCAATTTTCACTTTCCCTCCATTCTCTCCCTCCAATAGCGACTAATTTGGTAAAAAATACATACATGCGCTTCATTACCATGGCCCCACCTGTCATACGAAGCCCGGAAGGAGACTAACATCAAACAGATCGATCGCGATGAGGTAACTGCGCCAACAATATCTGAAACCATCCCCCCATAGCAACATGATTCCCTTCCATGTCTCATCTCCAATCTCCACCGAATCCACTCGCCGTCGCTACCACCAAACTCCTCGCCCACCGCCGCCTCCCATGGCTGGTGACCCCATGAATCCCGTGCCTGCACAGCTCTTCCACTGCCTAGTTCGAGGGCACACCCCGTTCTCTCCCTGTACGCCAAGGTGCCGCCTGGGACCGATGCGTGGCGGTGAGTTGGATCCGCTGCAAGTCCAAGACCCATAGCCGGGGGTCGTGCATGTTACAATTGGACCAATTGCCGCCAGCGAGACCGTCGTCCAGGGAACGCCGCTGCCCAAACCTGAAGGTCATGGCGCCGCCGCCGCCACCGATTGTGCTGGAAGCATCTCCAACTTGGTTGCTTTTGTCCCAAACGGGCTGTCAGCCCAGTCACACGTAAGTGCCGAGAAGAATCTCTCTTCCCGTCTAAAAAGCACGGTTCCTTTCCTTGTCTCTTGTTGGACTCATGGCACGCCCGACGACCGGTGACGCATCACCACTAGCTAAGCAAGGTTAGTTGCTGACTTACTCTCCCACAGTTCATCCTCTCCTGCTCCTTACTCTGCCAATCTGCGGGCTTCGTCAATTTTGCTTTGTTATGTTCTATCGATTTGTGCATCTGTTCTGTTCTTGCTGAGAGAGTCGATTCATCTAATCAATGGTCAAGTTCACGGGTACGTGTATATACATGTGCGAGTGCTACTGTAGATCAATCCAGGTGCTTGTCTGCTAGCTTTGTAAGCTAGCTTGCACGCAACATAGCATCTTGTGGCTTTGATCTAGCAGGTTTTAAACATACAGATTACCCCTTCCCATGGATCCTACCCAGATTCTTATGTTCTATGTCTCTCTAAGATTGAATTGTAATTTTTCCAAACCTCAGTGTACCATATATTGTATTTTCTGAAACAACATAAATTGTATTTTACATAATCTATTTAAACTTTTGGTCATTGACATGTTGCAATAGAATGTCACGGACAAGGATTAATGTTGTTCCTAATAGCTACTAATGATGCTGATGCGGATGAAAATGAAGAAGGTAAGCTTGTTATTCATTCCTTGCTGACTGCAATATATGATTATTCATCATCGTAACATAATTCATGGTTCTATATATTCAGCTGAAAATACGGAATCAAAAGAGCGTAAGAAGAGGAAGTTGAAATATATTTGGAACCTTCAAGATAGGGTTCACTCTGTTGGTTGTGTGCCACCTATAAGAGTGCTCGAATTCATTTGATATGATCCCTATTTTTTGTCTCTGTTTTTCATGGGTGATGAGGATGAAGCTGCAATGATTAGTTTGATTTTCTCCAAGAGGTGGGAATTTAAGTGTTCTTGAAGAGCCTGAGAAATATGACAGGGACGTAGCCCTTTGCTACAATTGTAAGTTGCAATCCTCAATTTCAATTTGCTAGTGCTGAAATTAAAAATGAATTTTTTGGCAGTGCATGTCGATGTGGCACTTATGATAACTGAAGATTTGGTACATAATTGCAAAAAGTGCAATACTCGATAATGCAGAAAAAACGAAGATTGCATGGCCTTCAACCTTGGTACGTGACTAATATCCCGCCTCTATCACTACTTCCATCATTTAAATGCATTGTGTGCTAACAGTTCATTTTGTTTTTTGTCTGAAGATTCGAAAGATGAATGGATGATTATATGGGTGTGTGGCAAGTATACTGCAATGATGCTCCATTTCATGACGATGACGATGGATGCTTTTAGTTTTCATATGTAGGGATGATGTCCGGTTGGATGATGTTCCTTAGTTAAGTTTTGGT
The DNA here is from genome assembly GCA_032464435.1 of Aegilops umbellulata. Classification (NCBI taxonomy): domain Eukaryota; kingdom Viridiplantae; phylum Streptophyta; class Magnoliopsida; order Poales; family Poaceae; genus Aegilops; species Aegilops umbellulata. Next base: position 172,015,025 of record CP136060.1, on the reverse strand, counting down.
TAAGTTGTAGGGATGTAGATGGATGTTTTCAGTTTGTGATGTCAAGAAAATATTTGGATTATGCCTCACATTTGGATGATCCTATAATATCCACTATTATAATTTAATAATTTTATATAATATATATAACATCTTCCTCGTGAGTATATTCTCTTGTTTCTCTTCACTTGAAATACATAATTATCAGCAATTCGTGAAGCATTAATTTAACTGTTGGACTTTTGAAGCGTTGCAAATTCTCCGTTGCCAAGCAATGGGATTTTGATTCCCATACATTTTGCACCAACATATACATGTGTTGTAAAAGTATGTTTAATGTGTTGTAGTCTTGCAACGGTCCCTTTTACCAACGGTAGTCTAATCATTGCATTATGTGCTAGCAACACTAGATAAGGCTATGAATCCCAAACCGTTGGTAAAGACTCTTACAACGCATATGTGGACTTTTAGATACGGAAGAAACCGTTGCTATAAGGGGGGTCCTGTTGTAGTGGAGCTTCTTGTGGATGAATCAGTGTGTGCAATTATATCTGACATGCATGGAAGACAACTAGTAGTTAGATTTATGTAATGAGTGCCTGTAGGAGACGACATAAATAGTAGGACTGGGGTTAACTAGCTGCAAGAGGTCTCAAAAACTAAAGGGAGAACACAGATGAAAGCTACAAAATATGAATCGTTTGTACTCGAGATTAACTAGATGGCACACGAAAGTATTAAAGAACAACATAGGTAATACTAGAAGTGGTATAATACTGTAATCATCAGCCTGTGGGATAGCATTGGCTGATGGATGATAACTATGGAATAGTGTTACCTAAAGAACAAGTCTCTTAGCTGAACTATGGAACAATGTTAACTCCTGAACAAGACCTGTAAGAGATCAGCATGAATATACAGTGAAATTTGATAATCTATTTTCTATGCTTAAATGAATAACAAAGCCATAAATGGTGCACACAAGTAAGATGAGGGTACAACCTATCTGGCCGCCATCCATAGGAGTGAGCATCATGTCCCGACTTGTCGATGGCCCTGCAGTTGTTGTGGTTGTCCATGTCGGGCACGCGCATTCAATGCAGTGAACTATTGAGTGGGGACTATAGCTCCCTTCTGTTGTATGCTTCCCTTGTTGGAGCAACTGCGGTGAGTTGGAAGACGGTGAGGCTGAATATGCAGAAAACACATAATGTTAAGAATGACACATCTGTCTGATCTCAAGAAATACCCTAAGAGATCAACAAGAAGGTACGAGAGTGGTCACACGTCCGTTGACTGAAGACTAAATTGAGGTCACACGATTTTATATTATTTTGGTACTGTCCGATCTACGCCGGATGGCTTGATGGCCGTCTTGTGCCTCTCGGCTGACATTGTTCAGAATTTTCCCCGAAGAGCCAGCAACCACCGGCAGAGCAGCCTACCTCCGCCGTACGTGGCCGCGAGAGCTCCGACCAAAACCCCGCTCCCCGCCCCACCACACTACCATGGTTGCGTCGCCCCCGGCCAATCCACAAAGACTCGTCGTCATCCAGATTCGGCGACGGCAGTACCTTTAACCCACGCAAATCGAAGGTAGCCATCTAAGCGCTGCTTCCGCGGTGAACTTGCGCACCTGCACCCTTACATTAGACACCAGCCAACCGGCAACCTAGGAGCTCCGCTGCCTCAAGGGGTGCTGCTTTCAATTGGGAATCGATTGGCCTAGAATAAAAATTCAGACAACTGACGCCTAAATAAAGTGATTTGAGATGAGGGTGCGACCTATCTAGTGGCCCGGTGAAGTAGGCAGCTCCAGCTGCCGAGTCGGTGAGGCCGGTTGCGGTGGCTACCGGCGGCAGGGAAGCAGAGATGTCGCGACGGTCGATGGCTACGGGGAAGCAGCACCGGGGCTCTGGATGGATCCGAAGTTGGAGCCGCTCCGGCGCCATGAAAAACGGCGGGGGTGAATCGGCTCCGGTATGGTTCACGCGGCTGTCGTCGAGGCAGCTCCGGCAACACGGAGTAAGAGGCACACGGCCCAGTGCACGGCGGCAAATGGACAATGTCTCCGGCATTAGGGAGGAGGGCGACTGTGAATTTGGTGCAGTGGGGGGTGTCGGTGTCAAAACCGGCCGATCTCGGTTAGGGGGTCCCAAACTGTGCGTCCGAGTATCGAAGGTAATAGGAGACAAAGGAGACACGATGTTTATCTAGGTTCGGGCCCTCTTAATGGAGGTAAAACCCTACTTCCTGCTTGATTATCTTTATGAGTATAGGGGTTACAAGAGTTGATCTACCTCGAGATCGTAATGGCTAAACCCTAGATGTCTAGCTTGTATGAATTCTGATGATCTCTACAGACTAAACCCTTTGGTTTATATATACACTAGAGGGGTACAGAGGCGGTTTACAAGGGAAGGAAATAATACATCTGGACTCCAATCTTGCCCTCCATGCATCCAGGAGTCCTATCCGAACACGGGGAATAATCTTCCGCTCTATCTTCACGGCCCATCAACCCGTCCCATGCTTGAATAGGCCGGACACCTGAGGACCCCCGAATCCAAGTCTCCCTCGGTAGCCCCTGAACATGCCTTCAATGATGAGTAGTATCCGGCTCATGTCTTCGGCTTTGCAAGGCGGGTTCTTCATTATACTTCGGACCAAGGACAGTCTGGTTCTGACCCCTATGTTCTCTCTTTATGACTCCTTGTTGTTGTCACTTCAATTTCTGCACGACGGGTGAATACGAACGGTCCGTGACTTTTTGCAAATAAGCCCTTCATCACGCTCGGATGGCATCTATATAAAGAGATTTAGATCCCCAAATGCCATCTCACATCATGCATAAGAAAAAAGCCTTCCAACATGGCCAATGCCCCAGGCTCCTCTTCGCGCCCCCATGGCCCTCAAGAGGGTGATTGGCAGAGTTGCTCAGTGCCTCATCTTCAGCTGAGTTGACTCCAGACACAGGGCTATCTTCCCCTCGGAGATCTAGTCTCCGTTCGAGCGGGATTGGCCTCAATCGGCAACGACGTGATGGCTGAAAATCTCTAACCCCAATAAGGAGGAGAGAGTGTGATTTGTCCCAATCCTATTGCGGGGCCTAGGATTTCCAATCCATACCTTTCTTATGGGTCTATTGGAATTTTACGGCATCCAACTTCACAACCTTACCCCAGGTTTTGTTTCCCTCTACGAACTGTTTTTAGGCATTGAGGCCCATTTTGATCTATGGAGGAAGTTCTTTTGCCTCGTTCCCCGCCATCGAGGAGGCTCCATACTTGAAGTGGGCAGTGCCGAAGTGTGGCATATAGCCGGATCCGGATACCTCATAGCAACTCCCAAAGAGGTATACCCACAGTGGTCTTCGGAATGGTTCTATATGGATGACGTCCCACTGCCGAACCCAGTTCAACGCGACCTTCCTGAATTTTCTAGTGCTCCTTTAAAGAAGTGCTTCAACTGGCGTCCCCGAAGTCCCAAGGAGGAAGATAGTGTGGAAATAAAAAGGTTGGTTAGCAAGGTCAGATTGCTATCCCATACTAAGCTCTCAGTAATCGAGGTTATGGCCATTGCAATAAAGAGGTGCGTCCAGCCTCTCCAATCCATAGTAACTCCCTTATGGTGTTACGACGGAGAAGATGACGCGTCCCATTACAGACGCAAGGGTCCGGATACCCCTGCTGAACTGGACAAAATCTTGGCCGATCTGTATAAGGGTGAAAAAGAAGATTTCCTCCGCTTAAACTGTCGGGAAGGCTATTCCATGTACAACCCTATTGAATGGGTAAGACTTCGATTATCCGTGTTGCCTTATTGTTGTCACGGCATGCTAATCCAATTTGTTCTCTATTAAATAGTAATGGCGGAAGATGATCAAGGACGTTAAATGTCCTGCTCCACAGCCAGAGGATCGTAATCACGAGGGAGACCCTAGCTTTGACAAGGATCTGGATATATACATAGAGTTCGATGATGGGGTATTTTATCAAGCGAGTTGACGGCTCGGAAGTGGCTATCACCGCTGACTACCCCCGCTTCTATCCCTTCTGCATCATAAGTATTCGGAGGGCTCTTAAAAGGAAATCCTACTTGCACCTTTGTCCATTATATTGATCTGGACTTTAATAGGATCGGCGCTCGGCGGACCGCACCTCCTCAAGGGCGGCCCCTACGCAGGGTAGTCGTTCAAAACGAAAGGGAATCGGGACTGCTGTAGAAACCTCATCATCTTCCAAGAGGTATGTCCGCTTAATACATGCCTGGGCACGAGTCTGGATTTTCTAAAGTCTCTCTTTATCCTTGATGTCAGGAGAAACACACAGCAGACGGTGGGAAAACACCTTGTTAGCCAAATGTCCGCCAATCCGGTGCCAGACTCGTCAACTAGGATGAGAGCCGACGCAATGCCAGTTTGTAGGATCTCGAAGTAGGTGTGTCTAGAGGGGGGGGGGAATTAGACACTTAGTGCTAAAGTAGCAATTTTTAAGCTTTTCAGTTTGAGTGGAGTTTTAGGCACAATTTCAACATACACAATACATATCAAGCAAGCATGCAAAGAGTATATGAGCAGCGGAAAGTAAAGCATGCAACTTGCAAGAATGTAAAGGGAAGGGTTTGGAGAATTCAAATGCAATCGGAGACACGGATGTTTTTCCCGTGGTTCGGATAAGTGGTGCTATCCTACATCCACGTTAGTGGAGACTTCAACCCACGAAGGGTAACGGTTGCGCGAGTCCACGGAGGGCTCCACCCACGAAGGGTCCACGAAGTAGCAACCTTGTCTATCCCACCATGGCCATCGCCCACGAAGGACTTGCCTCACTAGCGGTAGATCTTCACGAAGTAGGCGATCTCCTTGCCCTTACAAACTCCTTGGTTCAACTCCACAATCTTGTCGGAGGCTCCCAAGTGACACCTACCCAATCTAGGAGACACCACTCTCCAAGAAGTAACAAATGGTGTGTTGATGATGAACTCCTTGCTCTTGTGCTTCAAATGATAGTCTCCCCAACACTCAACTCTCTCTCACAGGATTTGGATTTGGTGGAAAGAAGATTTGAGTGGAAAGCAACTTGGGGAAGGCTAGAGATCAAGATTCATATGGTAGGAATGGAATATCTTGGCCTCAACACAAGGGTAGATGGTTCTCTCTCAGAACATATGAGTTGGAAGTGTAGATGTGTTCTGATGGCTCTCTCCACGAATGAAGAGGAGGTGGAGGGGTATATATAGCCTGCACTTAAAATCCAACCGTTACACACAATTTACCAATCTCGGTGGGACCAAATCAACAAACTCGGTCGGACCGAAATGGTAAACCTAGTGACCGTTAGAGTTTCTCGGTGGGACTGACATGCATCTCGGTAGGGCCGATATGGTTAGGGTTTGGGCATAACGTAATCTCGGTGAGACCGATTACACAAACTCGGTGAGACCGATTTGGTAATTAGCTAACCAGAGAGTTGGTCAGGCAAACTCGGTGGGGCCGATTACAAAACTCGGTTGGACCGATTTTGGTAATGAGTTACCCAGAGAGTTTGCATTGTAATCTCGGTAGTACCGACCGCCTAAACTCGGTGAGACCGATTTTGACAATGGACATACACAGTGAGGTTGCAATCCCATCTCGGTGAGACCGAGATCCGTATCGGTGAAACCGATTTGCTAGGGTTTGGCAGTGGGTTATGACATGTGAAACTCGGTGGCGCCGGATAGAAAGAATCGGTAGGTCCGAGTTTGACTTTGGGTTTAGGTCATATGTGGAAGTGGGAAAGTAGCTGAGGGTTTTGGAGCATATCATCAATCACATGGAGCAAAAGGCTCATTAAGTAACACCTCATCCCTCCTTGATAGTATTGGATTTTCCTATGGACTCAGTGTGATCTTGGATCACTAAAAGTGTAAAATGAAGAGTCTTGAGCTTGAAGCTTTAGCCAATCCTTTGTCCTTAGCATCTTGAAGGAGTTCCCACAACCTTTAGTCCATGCCACTCCATTGTTGAACTTATCTGAAATATACTAGATTAAAGTATTAGTCCAACAAGAGATATGTTGACATTAATTACCAAAACCACCTGGAGAGCACTTGTGCTTTCAATCTCCCCCTTTTTGGTAATTGATGGCAACATACATCAAAGCTTTAGCTAAAGATAAAAAGAATAGCAAGTAAAGCTTTGGAAGAACATGTAACAAGCATAGGCTCCCCCTACATGTATGCAATCATGTAAATATAAGATATAGATGCATGTGAGAGCATAACCATGACAGAGAAAGCAATGTGTTACATGTATCTTGGCCATATGCATCAGAGCAAAAGATTATTAAGAGAAATACCTTCATGCTTATGAGTCCTTCTTGCAAACAGTATGTACAAAAGCAAGAATTCCTCATACTCATGATTCTGATGCATATACTTACCTTGTAGTCTTGAGTTGGCTTAGGATGGAATGAACCTGCATAAACAAGGTTAGATAACACAGGTGTATCCACTAGCCAGAGCAAACCAAAGAAAACCACAAAAATACCAAGACTGGGATGACATGTAGAGAGTGAGTACAAGGTACCACATTAGATTAGACATGTCCCCAAGAGTAAAGATCTGCAATTAATTTAAGCTGAAATATACTGACATACATGAATGAATAGAAGCAATATATTCTATGAACATTTCTTTCCCCCAAAAAGACATGTGGCATCTCTCCTCTTAAACATCAAGCATCTGTGATCCTTGAGTATTCTCTCCCCCTGGAGATATCTTTCTCCCCCTTAATACTTTCTCTCTCTTTCTCCCTGATGATAAGCTTTGATGTGATCTCTCTCTCCCCCTTTGACATCAATTTCCAAGAAGGTTCTTCTGGATTCTGTCGAATAGGTTTGGTCCTTGAGATTCAGTATAAAGCAATGGATAAAACTGTGATGCTTGTAGAGGATAAGATTCATCGAGTGGAGCTGGATCAGAAGAAATATAGAACAAGTGGCAAACTATTTTCCTATTGTGAAATCGGTGGCACCGAGCGTCATGTTTCGGTGGTACCGAAGGGATTCGGTTGATTCGAAACGTTCAATTCGGTGAAACCGAGTTTACTACAGAGAAAACACTTGTCACCTCAGCTCACTTGTCAAATAAGATCTCACAAAGATTTGCAATGAATTAACTGAAAGATTTGCAAGGAATTTGATGCAGAAATATGCAGAATAGAAAAGAATGAAAGGTTCTAGATGAATTTTTTTTTGTTCGAAAAGGAGGGAAACAAATATGCAAGGGACAAATGCAATAACACAGAAAAGAACACAAGAGAACTTCATCTAGAATTGGGCGGTGACATAGTCACCTATGTTAGAGTATATTGACTTAGGAGTCAAGTGAGAACACTTGATCATAGGTCATACTCATCGTTTAAGCTCAAAATGGGGTTACCATTTTTCGTTTAAGCATCTTGATGTATTCACATCTTGTAGAGTTGCTTTAACTCATGTCTTGGAGTAAAGCTTCTCTAAGATGGAACAACATACCTTGGGTGGTGCTGTGGATCTTGCTCATGTAGTTGAACTTGTGTGGATGCTCGAAGTCGATGTAGCTCATCATGAGTTGGGAGCACCCCTTGGAATTTGAGTTCATCTTCCTACATGGGTTAGTTCTAGCAAGGAAAAGCATTTGTGTATCCAAAAATGACAATCATGAATATCAACATAGAGTTTGTCAAAGGATATGTTCAAATGGTTTCGTGCTTCCTTGTCGTCAACCACCATTGTGTAGAGACTTGGTGATGTAGAGATTTCTCAAGTTGTGAGTGAGTTGCAATCTCATAGAATTTGATTCAACCAAGTACCTACATGGGTTAGATATCATGCAAGATACAAATATATCCAAGACATAAGATAGTCATCATATGAGAAATATCATGGATTGGCCATAAGCTCATGTCTTGCATGTATCCAATGGAGTTTCTACTCCAAGTTCGAAGCATCAATGATGTTCAATTCTCCTCTCAACCTGCAAAACACTTTCTCATCAAGTGGTTTAGTGAATATATCCGCTAATTGCTTGTCGGTGCGAACATGCTTAAGATCAATGTCACCCTTAGCAACATGATCTCGAATGAAATGATGACGAACTTCAATGTGCTTAGTTCGAGAATGTTGCACAGGATTATGACCAATTTTGATAGAACTTTCATTGTCACAAAGCAATGTAACATGTTTAACATAGACCCCATAATATTTAAGAGTTTGGGTCATCCAAAGTAATTGAGCACAACATGAACCAGCGGCAATGTATTATGCTTCGGCGGTGGATAAGGATACCGAGTTTTGTTTCTTGGAGGACCAAGACACAAGAGATCTACCAAGAAATTGACATGTACCCGAAGTGGACTTTCTATCAACCTTGTCTCTGGCATAATCCGAGTCAGAATACCTAACAAGATCGAAAGAGGACCTCTTAGGATACCAAATGCCAAAATTTGGTGTATGGATTAAGTATCTCACTATCCTTTTCACGGCCTTAAGATGACATTCTTTAGGAGCAGCTTGATATCATGCACACATGCACACACTTAGCATAATATCGGGACGTGAGGCACATAGGTATAACAATGAACCAATCATAGAGCGATAAACCTTTTAATCAACCGGTTCACCATCTTTGGTCAAATCATTATGTCCACTAGTGGGCATGGGTGTAGACATACCTTTGCATTCTTGCATATTGAACTTCCTGAATAGGTCTTTGGTGTACTTCGTTTGAGAGATAAATGTACCTTCCTTAGTTTGCTTGATTTGCAAACCGAGAAAGAATTTGAGTTCACTCATCATAGACATCTCAAACTTCTTTGACATAAGCTTTCCAAACTTTTCACTAAAAAGAGGGTTAGTATAACCAAATATGATATCATCAACATAAATTTGGCATACAAATAGTTCTCCATTAACTCTTTTAGTAAAAAGTGTAGAATCAATTTTTCCAATTTCAAAACCACTTGCAATAAGGAACTTAGTCAAGCATTTATACCATGCTCTAGGAGCTTGTTTAAGACCATAGAGAGCTTTGTGTAGTTTGTAAACATGATTAGGTTTCTTAGGATTGACAAAGCCGGGAGGTTGTTTGACATAAACTTCCTCCTCTATTTCACCGTTTAGAAAAGCACTTTTAATGTCCATTTGGTACAAGGTGATATTGTGGTGATTAGCAAAGGCAAGTAAGATGCGAATGGACTCAAGTCTAGCAACGGGAGCATATGTCTCACCATAGTCCATACCTTCGACTTGTGTGTATCCTTGGGCGACGAGACGTGCTTTGTTGCGAACCACTTGTCCATCTTCATCTTGCTTGTTGCGAAACACCTATTTGGTACCAATGATGTTGTGGTTGTTGTCGGGCTTCTCAACCAAAGTTCAAACTTGGTTTCTCTCAAAGTTGTGTAGATCTTCATGCATAGCGTTTATCCAATCCGGATCTTCCAATGCTTCTTCAACCTTCATAGATTCAATGCTAGAGATGAATGAATAGTTTTCACAAAAGTTAGCTAAACGAGTTTTTGAGCGAGTAATTCTCCTGGTTTGGATATCATTGTAGATTTGCTCGACGGGATGATCTTTGGCAATTCTTGCTCGAACTCGGGAAAGCATTTGCTTGGGTCTTCGTTGAACTTCTTCTTCATCTTGTTATTCTTCTTGGCCTTGTTCATTGTTGGCGTTGTCGTTCTCTTGTTGTGGTGGAGAAGGAGGTTGTTGATGTTCGTCTTGACGCATTTCCTCGTTTTCTTCATCTTGGCGTGTCCCACTTGTGGATGCCTCCGGGTCGATTCTTGGTTCACCTTGTCATGAAGTGGAGGCTTCCACTTGGACGGACGAGGTACTCTCCTTCACCTCCGTTGGACGAATTTTGCCAATAGAAAAGTCTTGGATTGCTTCCGAAGGGTTTTTGTCTCCTACATCAATTGGCAATTGCTCTACTTGCGAGCCATTAGATTCATCAAACTTCACATCTACTGTTTCTTCAACCTTTCGGGTGAAAGAGTTGTAGACACGGTAAGTGTGAGAGTTTGAACCATAACCAAGTAGGAAACCTTCATGAGATTTAGGAGCAAACTTTGAACGACGATGCTTATCAAGAATGTAGCACTTTGAGCCGAATACTCGAAAGTATCCAACTTGGGGTTTGTTACCGGTGAGGAGCTCGTATGCCGTCTTGCCGAGTAGCTTGTGAAGATACAAGCGATTTGTTGCATGACAAGCCGTCTCAACCGCTTCTGCCCAGAAGTGCTTCGGCGTCTTGTACTCATCAAGCATCGTTCTCGCCATTTCGATGAGCGCCCGGTTCTTCCTCTCAACAATTCCATTTTGTTGAGGTGTGTACGTAGCCGAGAACTCATGTGAAATCCCTTCTTCGTCAAGAAAGGTATCCACATTTGCGTTCTTGAACTCTGTTCCGTTGTCGCTCCGAACCTTCTAGATCTTCACGTCAAACTGATTTTGGGCCTTTGTAGCGAAGTTTTTGAAGATCTTTTGGACCTGTGATTTATCATCAAGAAAGAACACCCACGTAAATCTTGAAAAATCATCAACTATAACTAGACCAAAAGAATTTCCACCAAGACTCTTGTAGGCATTGGGACCAAAAAGATCCATATGAAGTAGCTCGAGTGGCCTCCTTGTGGTCATGATGTTCTTCACGGGATGCCTTCCTCCAACCTGTTTACCTGCTTGACAAGCACTACAAAGTCTATCCTTATCAAATATGACATCGTTAACTCCAAGGATATGATTTCCTTTAATAAGCTTGTCAAGGTTTCTCATGCCAACATGACCTAGTCGTCTATGCCACAACCAACCTTTTGAGGATTTAGCAATAAAGCAAGTTTTAGGTTGTGCCTTTTTAGAGAAATCGACAATGTAAAGGTCACCTCTATGTATACCGGTAAAGACCATTTTATGATTATCTCGTCGAAACACTTGGCAGTCTACCTTAGTAAATAGGACATTCAAACCGAAATCAGCAAGTCTAGATACTGAAAGTAAGTTGTACCCAAGAGATTCAACGAGCATGACATTTTGAATGGAGCTATCGTGTGAGATGGCCACCTTACCAAGGCCAACCACCTTACCCTTTGAATTATCACCAAAAGTGACTTATTTTCGAGGGCCGTCATTTTCAGCAAGCTCACGGAACATCTCTTCATCTCCGGTCATATGATCAGTACATCCACTGTCGAGAACCCATTCCTTTCCTCCTGACACATATCCTCGAAGGTTAGCCATAAGACCAAAGTGTCTCATTGCTTCATCAAGATCGAAGTCACTATCATCATCTTCATCATAGTATCCATGTTCAACATCATCTTGTGATTGATCATATCCTAGAGAGGGTAATTCATTAGATAAATGATCATCAAAGTGGTCACTTTTATGAATTCTTATGGATTCGGTTATGATATCACCAATGATTCCAACATTTCCTTTAGCACACATGAGATTGGTAAGCTCAAATAGACAATTACCAAAACTAGGATCACTAGAGTTCATTTTACTCAAGGCAATAGATTTATGGAGAATTTCATCCAAATTTTTCAAGGAATAATCGGGGAATCGTTCCTCAAGAAATTTCCATATAGTATAGGCGCATTTAAGAGTAGGTAAACTAGCAATCAAGTATTTGGGCAATCCTCTAATGATGAGCTCAACGGTTCTAAGATTGCGAACCATGTCAATATCTTCATTTAGAGTGGGATGCACAGGATCAACATGAGGAGCACAAGGACTAGCAATATACTTGTTCAAATGATATTGAGTGAAAATCACAAGCATCTCATTTTCTATTCATGAAAATATTCTCCATCAAGAATAGGCACTCTATGTCTAAGACTCCCTAAAGTAGACACATCCATCTTCCTCCAATGGTGATTAAACCAAGGCAATGGAGACCAGAGCTCTGATACCACTTGTAGGATCTAGAAGTAGGTGTGTATAGAGGGGGGGGGGGAATTAGGCACTTAGTGCTAAAGTAGCAATTTTAAGCTTTTTAGTTTGAGTGGAGTTTTAGGCACAATTTCAACATACGCAATACATATCAAGCAAGCATGCAAAGAGTATATGAGCAGCGGAAAGTAAAGCATGCAACTTGCAAGAATGTAAAGGGAAGGGTTTGGAGAATTCAAACGCAATTGGAGACACGGATGTTTTTCCCGTGGTTCGGATAGGTGGTGCTATCCTACATCCACGTTAGTGGAGACTTCAACCCACGAAGGGTAACGGTTGCGCGAGTCCACGGAGGGCTCCACCCACGAAGGGTCCACGAAGTAGCAACCTTGTCTATCCCACCATGGCCATCGCCCACGAAGGACTTGCCTCACTAGCGGTAGATCTTCACGAAGTAGGCGATCTCCTTGCCCTTACAAACTCCTTGGTTCAACTCCACAATCTTGTCGGAGGCTCCCAAGTGACACCTAGCCAATCTAGGAGACACCACTCTCCAAGAAGTAACAAATGGTGTGTTGATGATGAACTCCTTGCTCTTGTGCTTCAAATGATAGTCTCCCCAACACTCAATTCTCTCTCACAGGATTTGGATTTGGTGGAAAGAAGATTTGAGTGGAAAGCAACTTGGGGAAGGCTAGAGATCAAGATTCATATGGTAGGAATGGAATATCTTGGCCTCAACACAAGGGTAGGTGGTTCTCTCTCAGAACATATGAGTTGGAAGTGTAGATGTGTTCTGATGGCTCTCTCCACGAATGAAGAGGAGGTGGAGGGGTATATATAGCCTGCACTTAAAATCCAATCGTTACACACAATTTACCAATCTCGGTGGGACCAAATCAACAAACTCGGTCGGACCGAAATGGTAAACCTAGTGACCGTTAGAGTTTCTCGGTGGGACTGACATGCATCTCGGTAGGGCCGATATGGTTAGGGTTTGGGCATAACGTAACCTTGGTGAGACCGATTACACAAACTCGGTGAGACCGATTTGGTAATTAGCTAACCAGAGAGTTGGTCAGGCAAACTCGGTGGGACCGATTACAAAACTCGGTTGGACCGATTTTGGTAATGAGTTACCCAGAGAGTTTTCATTGTAATCTCGGTAGTACCGATCGCCTAAACTCGGTGAGACCGATTTTGACAATGGACATACACAGTGAGATTGCAATCCCATCTTGGTGAGACCGAGATCCCTATCGGTGAAACCGATTTGCTAGGGTTTGGCAGTGGGTTATGACATGTGAAACTCGGTGGCGCCGGATAGAAAGAATCGGTAGGTCCGAGTTTGACTTTGGGTTTAGGTCATATGTGGAAGTGGGAAAGTAGCTGAGGGATTTGGAGGATATCATGAAGCACATGGAGCAAAAGGCTCATTAAGCAACACCTCATCCTTCTTGATAGTATTGGCTTTTCCTATGGACTCAATGTGATATTGGATCACTAAAAGTGTAAAATGAAGAGTCTTGAGCTTGAAGCTTTAGCCAATCCTTTGTCCTTAGCATCTTGAAGGAGTTCCCACAACCTTTAGTCCATGCCACTCCATTGTTGAACTTATCTGAAATATACTAGATAAAAGTATTAGTCCAACAAGAGATATGTTGACATTAGTTACCAAAACCACCTGGAGAGCACTTGTGCTTTCACAGTTTCGCCGCCTCATGAGGATTCGGACGACGTATCTGTCACGAATTCCTAAGTGGAAAGTGTGATGAATCACCGTTGATTGATAGAGGGCATGCGCGCTCCGGCCTTTTCCGAGCAAGAGTATACCACACTCAGCTCGGTGGATGCATATATCCGAGCCGCCCGAGACGGACTTGCCGGAGTCACCCAGTTGTTATCAAAGGATATACAGGTACAAGTTTATAGAATTTTGATAGTCGTATGCCAGTAGCCCGTGAGACTTGAAGCGGTGAGGCAAACCGATTTAAGGATCGATATGATCCGTAGGTTCTCAAAGAAAAGAATACTGCGCTATCCCAGGAGCTGAATATAAATTAGACGCAGCTAAATGCCGTCACCGCCGAACTGGCGGAAATGAAAAAGGCTGCAATGGGCGCGTCCGGGAAGGAAAAACACGAGGAGGAAAAAGACAAACAATCTGAAGAGATAGAGAGCTTAAGGGCTCAGTTATCGGCCGCTCAGAAAGAAAATGAGAAGCTGAAGGGCGGCATGTTCGGTATGTCTTCCTTCTAAAGAAAACCACCCTAGGGGCTCGTGTTTAGTATATGATTCGGAACTTCATGACTCTATTGCTGCAGGTCTGTTAACTAGCTGGCCGGAAGAAGAAGTATCCAGATTTCAAGGCAACGTGCTGAAGGAATTGTCGTGGTACATGCTCGGGCCCGGAAAGCCATGAGGAGTATGGTCAAGGCATTATGGCCAGCCGATACCCCTCCAGAGAGTATGGAGGGCTTGGCAAACCTGTTCAGAGGTGCCCGGCACCAGTTCGAGCTATGGAAGACATCTACCTGCTGGGAAGGCGCACGAGAAGCCTGGGCCATGGTGAAAACACGCTTCACCAAGTTAGATCCAAATCATATGGCCCGAGTGGGACCACAGGGACCAAACGGGAAAGAAATTCTACTTAATTTGGTGTATGACCAAGTAATGATAGCTACGAAGTATTCGCAGGAAGACTGTAGTTTAGACAGTCTTATAGATGGAATAGATAAGGAATAGGTATTTGATTTGATGTATTAATGTACGTTATGATCAACCTATAACTTTATCCGAACATGTGAAAAGTTTGTAATCGCAGGCTTTCGGCTTTAACCTCCGAACCAAAATGGCGGAGTGTTTCCGGATACTATTCAGAATGAAAAGAAGCATTCACTATGTCCGGAAACCAGGCAACCCAGTCATTGTGCTCGAACAGACAAAAAAATTTAGTTCGGGATGTATGTTATATTACATATGTAGGAAACATCTTCCAAGAAAAATAGTTTCGTTAAGGGTTCCTTTCCTTGGGTTGGCATGCTATAATTATGCGTGCCAGGGCGTTGGTCCACAATATAGAAAAAGTATCCCGCATTGTTAGAGTGGTTACAATAATGTAACAATCTGTCATTTGATTGCCGACCAATTATTCTCTTAAGAATGCTAGCTTTCAACTTCACCAGTCTGAGGTACATGTCCGGATGACCCGGTTGTAACAATCACAGAGGTGCTCCCTTTACGCCCTAGCTGAACAATCGGGAACGTAGGGCATGAACACAGGAGCAAGGCAACCCAACTTGGCAAAAACATAAGTCATAGAGGTGCATATAATGGCAAAAAGGACGTATATGAGCAAACGACACATATATTGTGAGCTCCAGGCTCGGAATAATAATAAGCTTCGATTAAAGAAGCCCCCAGTCATGGTGGGGTGTGTACATTTTAGGATGTGTACCCCTCAAGTGCTCGGCTTATCCAAACAAATCCTGTAAATTGTATAAAAATGAGAAAACTGTTGGGGAACGTAGCAATTTAAAAAAAAAATCCTACGCACACACAAGATCATGGTGATGCATAGCAACGAGAGGGGAGAGTGTTGTCCACGTACCCTCGTAGACCGAAAGCGGAAGCGTTATGACAACGCGGTTGATGAAGTCGTACGTCGTCACGGCCCGACCGATCAAGCACCGAAACTACGGCACCTCCGAGTTCTAGCACACGTTCAACTCGATGACGATCCCCGGACTCCGATCCAGCAAACTATCGGGGATGAGTTCCGTCAGCACGATGGCTTGGTGATGATCTTGATGTTCTATCGTCGCAGGGCTTCGCCTAAGCACCGCTACAATATTATTGAGGATTATGGTGGAGGGGGGTACCGCACACGGCTAAGAGAACGATCACGGCTAAGAGAGCGATCACGAAGATCAACTTGTGGGTCTAGAGGTGCCCCCTGCCCCCGTATTTAAAGGAGCAAGGGGGGAGGCCGGCCGGCCCTTGTGGGCGCGCCAAGGAGGAGGATCCCTTCTCCTTGTAGGAGTAGGACTCGACTCCCCTCTTTAGGACTCCCCTCTTTCCTACTCCTACTAGGAGGGGAAAGGAAGGGGGAGAGGGAGAAGGAAAGGGGGGCGCCGCCCCCCCTCTCCTAGTCCAATTCGGACCAGAGGGGGAGGGGGCGCGCGGCCCACCCTGGCCACCCCTCTCTCTCCACTAGGGCCCATAAGGCCCATTACTTCTCCCGGGGGGTTCCGGTAACCCTCTGGCACTCCGGTTTTCTCCGGAATCACTCGAAACACTTCCGGTGTCCGAATATAGCCGTCCAATATATCGATCTTTATGTCTCGACCATTTTGAGACTCCTAGTCATGTCCGTGATCACATCCGGAACTCCGAACAAACTTAGGTACATCAAAATATATAAACTCATAATGAAACTGTCATTGTAACGTTAAGCGTGCGGACCCTACGGGTTCGAGAACAATGTAGACATGACCGAGACACGTCTCTGGTCAATAACCAATAGCGGAACCTGGATGCTCATATTGGCTCCTACATATTCTATGAAGATCTTTATCGGTCAGACCGCATAACAACATACGTTGTTCCCTTTGTCATCGGTATGTTACTTGCCCGAGATTCGATCGTCGGTATCTCAATACCTAGTTCAATCTCGTTACAGGCAAGTCTCTTTACTCGTTTCTGTAATACATCATCTCACAACTAACTCATTAGTAGCAATGCTTGCAAGGCTTATATGATGTGCATTACCGAGAGGGCCCAGAGATACCTCTCCGACAATCGGAGTGACAAATCCTAATCTCGAAATACGCCAACCCAACATGTACCTTTGGAGACACCCAGTTACGTTGTGACGTTTGGTAGCACACAAAGTGTTCCTCCTGAAGGAAATATGCCCTAGAGGCAATAATAAAGTTATTATTTATTTCCTTAATTCATGATAAATGTTTATTATTCATGCTAGAATTGTATTAACAGGAAACATAATACATGTGTGAATACATAGACAAACAGAGTGTCACTAGTATGCCTCTACTTGACTAGCTCATTAATCAAAGATGGTTATGTTTCCTAACCATGAACAAGGAGTTGTTATTTGATTAATGAGGTCACATCATTAGTTGAATGATCTGATTGACATGACCCATTCCATTAGCTTAGCACCCGATCGTTTAGTATGTTGCTATTGCTTTTATCCATGACTTATACATGTTCCTATGACTATGAGATTATGCAACTCCCGTTTGCCGGAGGAACACTTTGGGTGCTACCAAACGTCACAACGTAACTGGGTGATTATAAAGGAGTACTACAGGTGTCACCAAAGGTAGATGTTGAGTTGGCGTATTTCGAGATTAGGATTTGTCACTCCGATTGTCGGAGAGGTATCTCTGGGCCCTCTCGGTAATGCACATCACTTAAAGCCTTGCAAGCATTGCAACTAATGAGTTAGTTGCGGGATGATGTATTACGGAACGAGTAAAGAGACTTGCCGGTAACGGGATTGAACTAGGTATTGGATACCGACGATCGAATCTCGGGCAAGTAACATACCGATGGACAAAGGGAACAACGTATGTTGTTATGCGGTCTGACCGATAAAGATCTTCGCAGAATATGTAGGAGCCAATATGGGCATCCAGGTCCCGCTATTTGTTATTGACCGGAGACGTGTCTCGGTCATGTCTACATTGTTCTCGAACCGTAGGGTCCGCACGCTTAAGGTTTCGATGACAGTTATATTATGAGTTTATGAGTTTTGATGTACCGAAGGAGTTCGGAGTCCCGGATGAGATCGGGGACATGACGAGGAGTCTCGAAATGGTCGAGACGTAAAGATCGATATATTGGACGACTATATTCGGACATCGGAAAGGTTCTGAGTGATCCGGGTATTTTCGGGAGTATCGGGGAGTTACGGGATTACGGGAGAAGTAATGGGCCTTGATGGGCTTTAGTGGGAAGAGGAAAAGGCTGCTGCGCCCCCCTCCCCTTTGGTCCGAATTGGACTAGGGAAAAGGGGGCCAGCCACCTTTCCTTCTCCTCCTATTCGTTCTCCCTTCCTCCCCTCTTGGTGGACTCCTACTAGGACTTGGAGACCTAGTAGGACTCCACACCATGGCGCGCCAAACCCTAGGCCGGCCACCCCCTCCCTTGCTCCTTTATATACGGGGGCAGGGGGCACCCCATGACACACAATTGATCAACGTGATCGTTCCTTAGCCGTGTGCGGTGCCCCCCTCCACCATATTGCACCTCGGTCATATTGTCGCGGTGCTTAGGCGAAGCCCTGCGTCGGTAGTACATCAAGATCGTCACCACGCCGTCGTGCTGACAGAACTCTTCCCCGACGCTTTGCTGGATCGGAGCCCGGGGATCGTCATCGAGCTGAACGTGTGCCAAGAACTCGGAGGTGCCGGAGTAACAGTGCTTGGATCGGTCGGATCGTGAAGACGTACGACTACATCAACCGCGTTGATATAACGCTTCCGCTTTCGGTCTACGAGGGTACGTAGACAACACTCTCCCCTCTCGTTGCTATGCATCACCATGATCTTGCGTGTGCGTAGGAAATTTTTGAAATTACTACGTTCACCAACACCTCCGATAAACGGGAGTTGCATAATCTCATAGTCATAGGAACATGTATAAGTCATGAAGAAAGCAATAGCAACATACTAAACGGTCGGGTGCTAAGCTAATGGAATGGGTCATGTCAATCACATCATTCTCCTAATGATGTGATCCCGTTAATCAAATGACAACACATGCCTATGGTTAGGAAACATAACCATCTTCGATTAACGAGCTAGTTAAGTAGAGGCATACTAGTGATGTTTAGCTTGTCTATGTATTCACACAAGTATTATGTTTCCGGATAATACAATTCTAGCATGAATAATAAACATTTATCATGATATAAGGAAATAAATAATAACTTTATTATTGCCTCTAGGGCATATTTCCTTCAGTATCCCACTTGCACTAGAGTCAATAATCTAGATTACACAGTAATGATTCTAACACCCATGGAGCTTTGGTGCTGATCATGTTTTGTTCGTGGAAGAGGTTTAGTCAACGGGTCTGCTACATTCAGATTCGTATGTATCTTGAAAATCTCTATGTCCCCCCCTGGACTAGATCCCGGATGGAATTGAAGCGTCTCTTGATGTGCTTGGTTCTCTTTTGAAATCTGGATTCCTTTGCTAAGGCAATTGCACCAGTATTGTCACAAAGATTTTCATTGGACCCGATGCACTAGGTATGACACCTAGATTGGATATGAACTCCTTCATCTAGACTCCTTGATTTTCTGCTTCTGAAGCAGCTATGTACTCCGCTTCACATGTAGATCCCGCCACAACACTTTGTTTAGAACTGCACCAACTGACAGCTCCACCGTTTAATGTAAACACGTATCGGGTTTGCGATTTAGAATCGTCCGGATTAGTGTCAAAGCTTGCATCAACGTAACCATTTACGATGAGCTCTTTGTCACCTCCATATACTAGAAACATATCCTTAGTCCTTTTCAGGTATTTCAGGATGTTCTTGACCGCTGTCTAGTGATCCACTCCTGGATTACTTTGGTACCTCCCTGCTAGGCTTGTAGCAAGACATACATCAGGTCTGGTACACAACATTGCATACATGATAGAGCCTATGGCTGAAGCATAGGGAACATCTTTCATTTTCTCTCTATCTTCTGCAGTGGTCGGGCATTGGGTCTTACTCAACTTCACACCTTGTAACACAGGCAAGAATCCTTTCTTTGCCTGATCCATTTTGAACTTCTTCAAAACTTTGTCAAGGTATGTGCTTTGTGAAAGTCCAATTAAGCGTTTTGATCTATCTCTATAGATCTTAATGCCCAATATGTAAGCAGCTTCACCGAGGTCTTTCATTGAAAAACTTTTATTCAAGTATCCCTTTATGCTATCCAGAAATTCTATATCATTTCCGATTAGTAATATGTCATCTACATATAATATCAGAAATGCTACAGAGCTCCCACTCACTTTCTTATAAATACAGGCTTCTCCAAAAGTCTGTACAAAACCAAATGCTTTGATCACACTATCAAAGCGTTTATTCCAACTCCGAGAGGCTTGCACCAGTCCATAAATGGATCGCTGGAGCTTGCACACTTTGTTAGCTCCTTTTGGATTGACAAAACCTTCCGGCTGCATCATATACAACTCTTCTTCCAGAAATCCATTCAGGAATGCAGTTTTGACATCCATCTGCCAAATTTCATAATCATAAAATGCGGCAATTGCTAACATGATTCGGACAGACTTAAGCATCGCTACGGTGAGAAGGTCTCATCGTAGTCAATCCCTTGAACTTGTCGAAAACCTTTTGCGACAAGTCGAGCTTTGTAGACAGTAACATTACCGTCAACGTCTGTCTTCTTCTTGAAGATCCATTTATTCTCAATTGCTTGCCGATCATTGGGCAAGTCAACCAAAGTCCACACTTTGTTCTCACACATGGATCCCATCTCAGATTTCATGGCTTCAAGCCATTTTGCAGAATCTGGGCTCACCATCGCTTCTTCATAGTTCGTAGGTTCATCATGATCTAGTAGCATGACTTCCAGAACAGGATTACCGTACCACTCTGGTGCGGATCTTACTCTGGTTGATCTACGAGGTTCAGTTGCAACTTGTTCTGAAGTTTCATGATCATTGTCATTAGCGTCCTCACTAATTGGTGTAGGTGTCACAGAAACCGGTTTCTGTGATGTACTACTTTCCAATAATGGAGTAGGTACAGTTACCTCATCAAGTTGTACTTTCCTCCCACTCACTTCTTTCAAGAGAAACTCCTTCTCTAGAAAGTTTCTGAATTTAGCAACAAAAGTCTTGCCTTCGGATATCCAACAGTTTCCTTTGGATATCCTATGAAGACACATTTCTCCGATTTGGGTTCGAGCTTATCAGGTTGAAGCTTTTTCACATAAGCATCGCAGCCCCAAACTTTAAGAAACGACAACTTTGGTTTCTTGCCAAACCATAGTTCATAAGGTGTCGTCTCAACGGATTTTGATGGTGCCCTATTTAACGTGAATGCGGCCGTCTCTAAAGCATAACCCCAAAACAATAGTTGTAAATCAGTAAAAGGACATCATAGATCGCACCATATCTAGTAAAGTACGATTACGACGTTCGGACACACCATTACGTTGTGGTGTTCCGGGTGGCGTGAGTTGCGAAACTATTCCGCATTGTTTCAAATGTACAACAAACTCGTAACTCAAATATTCTCCTCCACGATCAGATCGTAGAAACTTTATTTTCAACTTCACTCAGAAATTCTTTGAACTTTTCAAATGTTTCTGACTTATGTTTCATTAAGTAGATATACCCATATCTGCTTAAGTCATCTGTGAAGGTGAGAAAATAACGATATCCGCCACGAGCCTCAACATTCATCGGACCACATACATCTATATGTATGATTTCCAACAAATTTGTTGCTCTTTCCATAGTACCGGAGAACGGTGTTTTTGTCATCTTGCCCATAAGGCACGGTTCGCAAGTACCAAGTGATTCATAATCAAGTGGTTCCAAAAGCCCATGAGTATGGAGTTTCTTCATGCGCTTTACACCGATATGACCCAAACGGCAGTGCCACAAATAAGTTGCACTATCATTATCAACTCTGCATCTTTTGGCTTCAACATTATGAATATGTGTGTCACTACTATCGAGATTTAATAAGAATAGACCACTCTTTAAGGGTGCATGACCATAAAAGATATTACTCATATAAATAGAACAACCATTATTCTCTGATTTAAATGAATAACCGTCTCGCATCAAACAAGATCCAGATATAATGTTCATGCTCAACGCTGGCACCAAATAACAATTATTTAGGTCTAATACTAATCTCGAAGGTAGATGTAGAGGTAGCGTGCCGACCGCGATCACATCGACTTTGGAACCATCTCCCACGCGCATCGTCACCTTGTCCTTAGCTAATCTTCGCTTAATCCGTAGTCCCTGTTTCGAGTTGCAAATATTAGCAACAGAACCAGTATCAAATACCCAGGTGCTACTGCGAGCATTAGTAAGGTACACATCAATAACATGTATATCACATATACCTTTGTTCACCTTGCCATCCTTCTTATCCGCCAAATACTTGGGGCAGTTCCGCTTCCAGTGACCAGTCTGCTTGCAGTAGAAGCACTCAGTTTCAGGCTTAGGTCCAGATTTGGGTTTCTTCTCCTGAGCAGCAACTTGCTTGCTGTTCTTCTTGAAGTTTCCCTTCTGCTTCCCTTTGCCCTTTTTCTTGAAACTAGTGGTCTTGTTGACCATCAACACTTGATGCTCCTTCTTGATTTCTACCTCCGCAGCTTTCAGCATTGCGAAGAGCTCGGGAATTGTCTTATCCATCAATGCATATTATGCTTCATCACGAAGCTCTTGTAGCTAGGTGGAAGTGATTGGAGAATTCTGTCAATGACGCCATCATCTGGAAGATTAACTCCCAATTGAATCAAGTGATTATTATACCCAGACATTTCGAGTATATGCTCACTGACAGAACTATTCTCCTCCATCTTGCAGCTATAGAACTTATTGGAGACTTCATATCTCTCAATCCGGGCATTTGCTTGAAATATTAACTTCAACTCCTGGAACATCTCATATACTCCATGACGTTCAAAACGTCGTTGAAGACCCGATTCTAAGCCGTAAAGCATGGCACATTGAACTATTGAGTAGTCATCAGCTTTGCTCTGCCAGACGTTCTTAATGTCGTCAGTTGCATCAGCAGCAGGCCTGGCACCTAGCGGTGCTTCCAGGACGTAACTTTTCTGTGCAGCAATGAGGATAATCCTCAAGTTACTGACCCAGTCCGTGTAATTGCTACCATCATGTTTCAACTTTGCTTTCTCAAGGAACGCATTAAAATTCAACGGAACCAATGGAATAACAGCACTGGCCATCTATCTACAATCAAACATAAACAAGCAAGATACTATCAGGTACTAAGTTCATGATAAATTTAAGTTCAATTAATCATATTAATAAATAATTCCCACTTAGATAGACATCCCTCTAATCCTCTAAGTGATCACGTGATCCAAATCAACTAAACCATGTCCGATCATCACGTGAGATGGAGTAGTTTCAATGGTGAACATCACTATGTTGATCATATCTACTATATGATTCACGCTCGACCTTTCGGTCTCCGTGTTCCCAGGCCATATCTGTTATATGCTAGGCTCGTCAAGTTAAACCTGAGTATTCCGCGTGTGCAACTGTTTTGCACCCGTTGTATTTGAACGTAGAGCCTATCACACCCGATCATCACGTGGTGTTTCAGCACGAAGAACTTTCACAACGGTGCATACTCAGGGAGAACACTTTTACTATGATAATTTAGTGAGGGATCATCTTATAATTCTACCGTCAATCAAAGCAAGATAAGATGCATAAAAGATAAACATCACTTGCAATCAATATAAGTGATATGATATGGCCATCATCATCTTGTGCTTGTGATCTCCATCTCCGAAGCATCGTCATGATCACCATCGTCATCGGCGTGACACCTTGATCTCCATCGTAGCATCGTTGTCGTCTCGCCAATCTTATGCTTCTACGACTATCGCTACCGCTTAGTGATAAAGTAATGCATTACAGGGCGAGTACATTGCATACAATAAAGCGACAACCATATGGCTCCTGCTAGTTGCCGATAACTCGGTTACAAAACATGATCATCTCATACAATAAAATATAGCATCATGTCTTGACCATATAACATCACAACATACCCTGCAAAAACAAGTTAGATGTCCTCTACTTTGTTTGTTGCAAGTTTTACGTGGCTGCTACGGGCTTAAGCAAGAACCAATCTTACCTGCGCATCAAAAACACAACGATAGTTTGTCAAGTTGGTGCTGTTTTAACGTTCGCAAGGACCGGGCGTAGCCACACTCGGTTCAACTAAAGTTGGAGAAACTGACACCCGCCAGCCACCTGTGTGCAAAGCACGTCGGTAGAACCAGTCTCGCGTAAGCGTACGCGTAATGTTGGTCCGGGCCGCTTCATCCAACAGTACCGTCGAACCAAAGTATGACATGCTGGTAAGCAGTATGACTTATATCGCCCACAACTCACTTGTGTTCTACTCGTGCATATAACATCAACACATAAAACCTAGGCTCGGATGCCACTGTTGGGAAACGTAGTAATTTCAAAAAAATTCCTACGCACACGCAAGATCATGGTGATGCATAGTAACGAGAGGGGAGAGTGTTGTCCATGTACCCTTGTAGACCGAAAGCAGAAGCGTTATGACAACGCGGTTGATGTAGTCGTACGTCTTCACGGCCCAACCGATCAAGCACCTAAACTACGACACCTCCGAGTTCTAGCACACGTTCAGCTCGATGACGATCCCCGGACTCCGATCCAGCAAAGTGTCGGGGATGAGTTCCGTCAGCACGACGGCGTGGTGACGATCTTGATGTTCTACCGTCGCAGGGCTTCGCCTAAGCACCGCTACAATATTATCAAGGATTATGGTGGAGGGGGGCACCGCACACGGCTAAGAGAACGATCACGAAGATCAACTTGTGTGTCTAGAGGTGCCCCCCTGCCCCCGTATATAAAGGAGCAAGGGGGGAGGCCGGCCGGCCCTTGTGGGCGCGCCAAGGAGGAGGAGTCCTCTTCCTAGTAGGAGTAGGACTCCACCCTGGCCGCCCCTCTCTCTCTCCACTAGGGCCCATAAGGCCCATTACTTCTCCCGGGGGGTTCCGGTAACCCTCCGGCACTCCGGTTTTCTCCGAAATCACTCGGAACACTTCCGGTGTCCGAATATAGCCGTCCAATATATCAAGCTTTATGTCTCGACCATTTCGAGACTCCACGTCATGTCCGTGATCACATCCGGGACTCCGAACAAACTTCGGTACATCAAAATATATAAACTCATAATGAAACTTTCATCATAACGTTAAGCGTGCGGACCCTACGGGTTCGAGAACAATGTAGACATGACCGAGACACGTCTCTGGTCAATAACCAATAGCGGAACCTGGATGCTCATATTGGCTCCTACATATTCTACGAAGATCTTTATCGGTCAGACCGCATAACAACATACGTTGTTCCCTTTGTCATCGGTATGTTACTTGCCCGAGATTCGATCGTTGGTATCTCAATACCTAGTTCAATCTTGTTACAGGCAAGTCTCTTTACTCGTTTTTGTAATACATCATCTCGCAACTAACTCATTAGTAGCAATGCTTGCAAGGCTTATATAATGTGCATTACCGAGAGGGCCCAGAGACACCTCTCCGACAATCGGAGTGATAAATCCTAATCTCGAAATACGCAAACCCAACATGTACCTTTGGAGACACCTGTAGAGCTCCTTTATAATCACCAAGTTACGTTGTGACGTTTAGTAGCACACAAAGTGTTCCTTCGGTAAATGGGAGTTGCATAACCTCATAGTCATAGGAACATGTATAAGTCATGAAGAAAGCAATAGCAACGTACTAAACGATCGGGTGCTAAGCTAATGGAATGGGTCATGTCAATCACATCATTCTCCTAATGATGTGATCTCGTTAATCAAATGACAACACATGTCTATGGTTAGGAAACATAACCATCTTCGATTAATGAGCTAGTCAAGTAGAGGCATACTAGTGACGTTTAGCTTGTCTATGTATTCACACATGTATTATGTTTCCGGATAATACAATTCTAGCATGAATAATAAACATTTATCATGATATAAGGAAATAAATAATAACTTTATTATTGCCTCTAGGGCATATTTCCTTCAAAAACAAAGAACAAAATGAAGAGGAGAAAAAGGAACAAAAAATAAGTATGGCCGAACTTATGCATAGAATCTTCGGAGCCGAGCAGCGTTCCATGGATTCAACTCTAGGAGATTATCCGATGCATTACGAAGGCGATAGGCTCCTCCTGTGAGAACTTCATCTATAATGAAGGGACCCTCCCATTTTGGTTTGAGCTTGTCCTTCTTCTTCTCTGGAGGCGTAAAACGAGTTCACCGACATTATAATTATTGGCCCGCACTTCTCTGCTTTGGTATCTCCGAGCCTGTTTTGGATAGAATGCGGAACGAGCTTTTGGAATATTGCGCTCCTCCTCCAGGCCGTCTAGGTCGTCCTGCCAATTGAGCTCAAGTTCTCTCTCTTCATACATGCGCACTCGAGGTGAGTCATGAATAATGTCGCAGGGCAAGACAGCCTCTGCGCCGTACACCATGAAAAAGGGTATGTATCCGGTCGTGCGATTGGGCGTGGTCCGCAGTCCCTAGAGTACGGAATCAAG
Organism: Aegilops umbellulata; assembly: GCA_032464435.1. NCBI lineage: Eukaryota > Viridiplantae > Streptophyta > Magnoliopsida > Poales > Poaceae > Aegilops > Aegilops umbellulata. The sequence continues at coordinate 171,988,759 of CP136060.1, read as the reverse complement.
TTCCTTGACCCAGTGTTTATCTGACTCCCATAGGGATCGCACTAGTCTGGGTTTGATGCCGCTAATAATCAGGCCATTAGCCCGTTCGACCTGGCCGTTTGTTTGAGGGCGATATACAGAGGCATAATCGAGCTTAATGCCCAGGTTAGCACACCAATATTTCACCTCATCGGCTATGAAGTTGAAGCCATTGTCTGTAATGATGCTGTGACGGACACCGTAACGGTGTACAACGATGAATATAAAGTCGATCACTGGCCCAACTTCAGCCGTTTTTACTGGTTTGGCCTCTTTCCACTTAGTGAATTTATCCACCATAACTAGCAAATATTTTTTCTTATGGCTTCCCCCTTTAAGGGGTCCGACCATATCTAGCCCCCAGACCACAAAAAGCCAAGTAATGGGGATTGTTCTAAGGGCAGTGGGTAGCATATGACATTGATTGGCGAAAGACTGACATCCTACACAACATTGTACAAGGGCCTGTGCATCTGCTCGGGCCGTTGGCCAAAAGAAACCTGTACAGAAGGCCTTATTTACAAGGGCCCAAGCTTCGGCATGATGGCCACCGAGACTAGCATGTATTTCGGCCAAGAGCTGTCATCCCTCCTCTTCGGAGATACATCTTTGAAGAACTCCAGTGGTACTTTTCTTGTAGAGTTTTCCTTTGTGAACTTTGTAGGCTTTAGAGCGTCGAACTATGTGGCGGGCCTCATTTTGGTCATTAGGGAGCTCCTGCCTATTAAGGTAGGCCAGGAAGGGTTCGGTCCATGGAGCAATGACAACCATGATTACATGGGCTGAAGGTGTCATTTCGGTGCCCGAGCCCCCGATGATATCAGAATTGTGTTCGGCATCTGGGGGTATGATCGGCTCCGGACTAGTATTGCCGCTCTCGTCCTGCCATACCACGGATGGCTTGAAGAGCCTTTCCACAAAGGTGTTAGGCGGGATGGGGTCGCTTTTAGTGCCCACTCGAGCAAGGATGTCCGCAGCCTGATTACTGTCTCGAGCAACATGATGAAACTCGAGCCCCTCAAACCGAGCTGATATTTTGAGTACGGGGTTTCAGTATGCCGCCATGTTTGGATCTTTTGCATCGAATTCTCCATGTATTTGGGATATTGCGAGGTTCGAATCCCCACACACCTCGAGGCATTGTATGCCCATAGAAACAACCATTCGGAGACCATGCAGTAGTGCCTCATATTCGGCCGCGTTGTTGGAGTCCGTATACATGATTTGTAATACGTACGGACTGTGTCCCCTATAGGGGATGTTAGGATGACACCAGCCCCCAATCCGGCTAACATTTTAGAGTTGTCGAAGTACATCACCCAGTTGGAGTATGTACTGTGCTCTTTAGGGAGTTCGACTTCCGTCCATTCGGCGATAGTCAGCCAACACCTCAGATTTAATAGCTCGGCGTGGCTTGTATGTTATTTCAAATGGTAAGAGCTCGATGGCCCATTTGGCTATGCGGCCGGTGGCATCCCGATTATTTATGATGTCATTGGGTGGTACTTCGGACACCATCGTGATCGAACACTCTTGAAAGTAGTGCCGCAGCTTCCGGGATGACATGAAGACCACATACCCTATCTTTTGATAGTGTGAATATCGAGATTTGCATGGTGTAAGGACCGTCGATACATAGTACACTAGTTTTTGGAGTGGGAATTTGTGTCCCTCTTCCTCTTGTTTGACGACGAGTACGACGCTCAGCACCCTGTGAGTCGCAGATATGTAGAGCAACATAGGTTCACCAACACTTGGTGCGGCAAGGATTGGGTTGCTTGCTAACAAAGTTTTTATTTCTTCCAATCCGGCTGTAGAGAAAGTAATCGATACGTCGGAGGAGTCAATAAAGTGGCAGCGCCTTTTCTCCTAATCTGGAGATAAAGCGGCTCAAGGCTGCCACGCACCCAGCTAGTTTTTGGACCTACTTTAAGTCTGGTGGCGTTGGCGCGTTGCCAATTGTGACAAGGCTCGGATTTTTGTTGGGTTCGCTTCGATTCCTCTATTGGAAACGATGAACCCGAGTAGTTTTCTGGATGGAACGGCGAAAATGCATTTTTCCGGATTGAGCCGTACTCCCTCCTTTCCGGTTTATAAGGCTTATCTCAATTTTTTGTTTTTCCAATTTTTAGGGCTCATCTCCATCTCATTTTTCGTTTCCAATGTGCATTATATCTTTGCATGCAAGAATTAAAAAGGAACACACCAATGCATGTGATGTTCCTACTCATCTAGTGGCCAAGCATGCACGCACTGTAATTAATCCAAATTAATGCATGAGTTTAATTGGGGTAGTTTTGTAAAGTACGAGATACATTCCTATACTCACAAAATTCCTTGGTTGATGAGATTTGAGCCCTATAAACCGGAAGGGAGGGTGTATGTCATATGTTCGGACGTTGTCGAATGTGAGGCGTAGATCGTCCACCAATGATTCGACATGTTTAGTCTTGATGGCTACATCATCTACGTATGCCTCCACTGTCTTGCCTATTTGCTTTTCCAGACATGTTTGAATCATGCGTTGGTAAGTTGCGCCAGAGCTTTTGAGTTTGAAAGGCATAGTGTTGAAGCAGAATGGCCCGTATGGGGTAATGAATGCTGTTGTGGTTTGGTCGGATTCCTTCATCTTAATTTGATGGTATCTGGAGTATGCGTTGAGGAAACACAGTGACTCATGTCCTGTGGTCACGTCAATATTTGGTCAATGAGGGGCAGCGGGAAGGGGTCCTTAGGGTAAGCCTTATTGAGGTCCTTGAAATCGACACAAAGGCGCTAGGATTTATCCTTCTTCGGCACCATGACCAGGTTTGCTAGCCAGTCCGGGTGTTTGATCTCTCTGATGAACCCGGCTTCAAGTAGTTTGGCTAGGTTCCCTCCCATAGCTTGTCATTTAGGTTCGGAAAATCGCCGTAGCATTTGCTTGACTGGTTTGAACCCGTTTATTATATTGAGGCTATGTTCGGCCAGTCTGCATGGGATTCCTAGCATATCCGAAGGATGCCAGGCAAAGATGTACTAATTTTTGCGCAGGAATACTCATAAGGCGATGTCGACCGTCGGATCCAACTGTGCTCCAATGGAGGCTATCTTGTTAGGATCGGTCGGGTGCACTTGAAATTTGACTATTTCGTCTGCTGGCTTGAAAGAAGTGGACTTAGGCCTCTTATCGAGGATTACATTATCTTTTTCCATTGTGGAACGCAGAGTGGTTAGCTCATCGGCCGCGAGGGCCTCGGATAGTGCCTCGAGGACAAATGATGCAATTTTGTTTTCGACGCGTAGTGCTATATCCGGATCACCGGTGATAGTGATAACTCCATTGGGCCTTGGCATTTTGAGCTTCATGTACCCGTAATGTGGTATGGCTGGCAAACGTGTGAAGGCGTCTCGCCCCAACAGGGCGTGATAACCGCTATTGAAAGGTGCGATGTGGAAGAGCAACTCTTCGGACCTGTAGTTCTCCGGCGTGCCGAATACTACATCAAGTTTAATTTTCCCCGAGCATCGTGCTTCTCAACTAGGGATAATGCCTCGAAAGGTGGTAGTGCTTTGCTTGATGCGACTCTTGTCCATTTGCATTTTATTGAGCGTGTGTTTTTAGATGAGGTTCAGTCCGCTGCCGCCGTCATGAGCACTTTAGTGAGTCGAAAGCTATCCACAATTGGGTTTAAGACCAAGGCAGTTGGTGCTCGGACTGATCATACCCTTGGTTCATCATCGGCAGTAAAAGTTATTGTCGTATCATTCCAAGGATTTATTGCGGCTACTTGGTTAACTTCGGCAAGGTGGCAGAGCACCCTTTTGCACTGATTATTTGAAGAAAAGGTCTTGAAGACCATAAAGACATTGAGATCATCATCCTCCGAAGAGTGCTTCTCTAGGGTAGTGTTGGTGAGGATGGCCTCGCCGCTCTTAGCCACCTACCAGAGTACCCAACATGCCTGAAGGCTATGTGTTGGTTCGGTATTCGGCGTTGTGTGTATTTAACAGGGCTTGTCGAGCAATTCGTCGAGGACAGTTCTATGTCCCATGAAGGGCTTGATTTTCTTGTCAATAGGATGATGGTCGGGTGCCCCGTAAGGGTGCATCCTTTTTGCCCGTCCGGCGGGCTGCTTAAAGGCAGGGGGTTCCCACCGGGCAATCTGGGCTTTCTAGGCGCTTTCCGTTGCGCAGTACTTCTGTACTATATGTGCCAAATCTACAAAGTGCAGTATGCAGCGGTGGTTGAGGGCATTGAGGATTCCCTCGTCCGTACAGTTGCGGCAAAAAACTGAAACCGTGTCGTCGTCGCAGCAATCTTTAATCTTGTTTTTAACAAGGAGGAACCTGGCCCAGAAGTAATGGACCGTTTCCTGAGGTTGCTGCCATACATACATTAGGTCACATACGTCTGGAGGACCTGAATTTCTTGGGGAATATTGCTTGTGGTGGGTGAGCGGGCTGAAATCCGAACCCTGACCCACTATTGGATTCGGAGTTTGAAGAATCTCCGAGGACACCAGTTCAGGATCAGTAAGGTCCTGAAGACTTCCGGACACAACGCCCGATCCTGTGTTCGGAGGACATGAGGTCTCTTCTCGAGGAAGGGTGTCCGGCTCGCAGGGCTCGGAAATCCGAACATAGCTGGTGCTTAATTTAGGGGAAGAGGCATTCTAAGCTCGTTCCTCAACGACCGCTACCAGGTGGGTGACCGGTGGGGACTTGATTCCCTCTGATCGGGTTTAAGCCCGATCCGATCATAGTTTGTTGAGACCCCCGGGGCGGCGATGCGATCTAGCAGCTCGTTCAAGGACAAGACATCTGTTGGGTCCATCTTTTTGGAGTGTTCGAGGCTGACATGGGGATGATGTTTGGAGACTGTGGGGTCCGCCGTTGGATTGACAGCCGAGCGAGCACCCATGGTAAAACCGCCGAGCAGGAGGACCTGTCCATGAGTTAAGGCCCTTCTAGAAGTAATATCATCATTAATGACAAGGCGAGCCGTCGATCCTTTTGTCGACAACACAAAGGAACTCTTAATGAAAGCACCAATGTCGGTGTCAAAACCGGCCGATCTCGGGTAGGGGGTCCCGAACTGTGCGTATGAGGATCAAAGGTAACATGAGACAAAGGAGACACGATGTTTACCCAGGTTCGGTCCCTCTTAATGGAGGTAAAACCCTACTTCCTTCTTGATTATCTTTGATGAGTATAGGGTTTACAAGAGTTGATCTACCTCAAGATCATGATGGCTAAACCCTAGATGACTAGCTTGTATGAATTCTGATGATCTCTACGGACTAAACACTCCGGTTTATATATACACCAGTGGGGTACAGTGGCAGTTTAAAAGGGAAGGAAACAATACATCTGGACTCCAATCTTTCCCTCCATGCATCTAGGAGTCCTATCCGAACACGGGGAATAATCTTCCGCTCTATCTTCACGACCCATCAACCCGGTCCATGCTTGAATAGGCCGGACACCTAAGGACCCCGTAATCCAGGTCTCTCTCAGGGGGCACCATTGAGGAGGGGCTTAGGTTTCGCGGCTGGGGAGAAGGGAGCTTCCGGGGAGAAGGTGATTTGGCGCCCACGAGGTATGAATGGGGAATTGGGAGGGGGAACCATTTTTACGGATGGATTTGTCTGAAATGTGTGTGTGTGTGTGTGGGGGGGGGGGTTACAGTTCTACCCCTGCCTTCAGGCTTCTCGGCTTGGGTCTGTGTACTGAGGGTCGGGGATAGTAGAGTAACTTTGCTTCTCCCAAATAGTGGGCGCGAGCGATTTCGGGCGAGGAGGGCGTGTTTTGAAATAGTGGGCATGAGCAATTTTGGGCGAGGAGGGCGTGTTTTAAAATAGTGGGCGCGAGCTATTTCGGGCGAGGAGGGCGTGTTTTGAAATAGTCGGCACGAGCGGTTTCGGGCGAGGAAAGGGTGTTTTGCCGCCCATGGTTTATGAATTATTTGGCACATGTCATTTCGGCCGAGGAGAAGGAGCGCTTGGATGAAGTTACGAACCTACCCTCGATGTACAACGGGCCAATTGATGCGTGTCCCACATAGGCCGGTAATTTCTGGTCTCACATTTATTTGCACGGGCGAATTCCACCAAGTAGAGAGTGTTTAACGGTTCGTTCAAATTTTGGAAGAACGAGCATCCATTCATTTTTTGCCAAGTTGATTGGAATAAATTTTTGAAATATTAGCTTGCCACTTCTTTTTTAGATGGAGAGATGATGCTCGGGAGTAATGTGTTTTTATATGCTCGTTGCTACCGATTTACTATATGAAAAATAGTTGACCCACTGAAAAATGGGAATCAAACTCAAAATGAAATATCTCGATTCAATGAAATAGCTCGTTCACCAAGTCAAAATAGTGAACCAAATCCAAAATTTAACACCTCAATCGAGTAGCATGTTGTACAGTATTATAGTACTCCATGAACATGTTGAAAGTCAAATTAATGAACTTGTTTGATACGCATATATCCGTTCATGTGTGGATTGCAGACAACATGTTCTCCAATTTAAATATTTGAATGCAAGTTTATATCGAAACATGGTTTATATCAGTCTTTGATGCATAAAACGCGACCTCCCCCTCTCCCGGACTCCTGCTCTCTCTTTCGCCGACAATCTTCAATTCTGTCGCACGCATCCAGCACACAAGCCTTGTTGGTCCCTCTCCATCTCTATCTCTCTCTGTCTCTTTGTGTGTGTGTGGGGGGGTGTCTTTCTAGTTCGCATGCATATATACTCCATCTATAGGTCTCTCCGCACACTATGTATGATTCTCTAGTCCAAGCTAAATATCTTGGGTGCACTCATCGTACGCACACAAATTCCCTGGCTCATTGCCCGTAACTCTCTCACGCACCACTCTGTCGTCTCGGAGCTCTTCCCTCTCTCTCAAACTCTCCATCTCCCTGGGTCACACATACACATGCATATCTCACTCGCACTCGATAGACCCATCTAAAACTCTATCTCTCTCCCTCATTCTCTCTCCATCTCACACGCACACACACACACACTCTCATGCCTAGCCAAGTATGATGGTCTCTCACTCAATTGTAGGCACACACATTCCCCCCTATATGTATATGACTAGCTAATTCTTAGTCTCCATCACAAACATGTGCATGGTATATCTCGATTCCTCTTGGGGCATGTTTCTATTGCACACGCACCTCGTCCCTCGATCTCGCACCCATATAGTCCCCTCACGATCTCGAGGGGATCTCTCTATCACAAACACACCCTCTCTCCCTCCCCATGCGTCCATCTTCTCCATGCGTCCCTCTCGACCTTTGTTCCTTGTTGGCTAGACCTCTATTGGACATGTTCTATAGGGGTGTCTCTCTCTGTTGCAAACAATCACGCACTAGATATCTTCGTGTATCTCCTCACCTTGCTTTTCTATCTCGAAGATGCATGTGTGATATGTTTGCATAAGAAACGAACACACACACACACACTCTAATTTATTGTCTGTTGTCCCTTTCTCTTTCACACACATACTGTTTTTGCACACTCACTCATTCTCCTTCACACGCACTTGATCTCTCTCGACTTAGGCACTCTCTTCGGTCCATAGCATATAGATTTATTCAAAAGTCAAACATCACAAAGTTTGACCATGTAAGTGGAGAAAAACATTTACATCTAGAATGACAAACATATACCATTAGATTCATCATGAGATGTAGTCTTGTATGATGTATCTTTGGTATTGTAGATATAAATAATATTTGCGTAAACCTGGTCAAACTTTCCAAAGTTCAACTTCTAAAAAATTTATATGCACTACATTATCGAGCGGATGGAATATCTCTTTCCCCCTCTCAGCTATCTGACATACCACTCAGCCTTACCGGGGCTCCTCTATCTCCCTCAAACTTTATATCTCCCTGGTTCACACATACACATGTCTCGCTCACGCTACATAGAGCCATCTAACACTCTCCGCCCTTGTTCTCTCTCTATGTGACACGCACCCCACTACTAGGAAAAGGGCTAAAGATAGGATTGACACTAATGGCGCACCAGAGAAGTGGTGCGCCACTACTATATACTAATGGCGCACCTGGTGGAGATACACCATTAGTGTGGAATACACTAATGGCGCACCAGGAAAAAGGTGCGCCACTAGTAAAACGATTTTTTTTTCATTTTTTCAAACATACTAATGGCGCATCCTGGCAAAGTGCGCCATTAGTAGTTAGAACTACTAATGGCGCACTGGCGACAGAGTGCGCCAGTAATTTTTTTTTACTTTTTGGCAAAAAAACATTCTAATGGCGCACCACTGCTAGGTGCGCCATTAGTAAGCTTCCCCCCACTCCACCTATTCCCCTCCCTCCCTTCCTCCCCACTCGACCTAACCGTACGCCCCCTCCGCCCCAACCGTACGCCGCCGTCGGACCTGCACGTCCCCTCCGCCCCCTGCCGCCACCGCCCCGACCCCCGCCCCCGCGCCCCCACGCCCCCTCCGTCCCCTGCCACCGCCGCCCCGACCCCCGCCCCCGCGCCCCCACGCCCCCTCCGTCCCCTGCCACCGCCGCCCCGACCCCCGCCCCCGCGCCCCCACGCCCCCTCCGTCCCCTCCGTCCCCTGCCGCCGCCGTCCCGACCCCCGACCCCCGCGCCCCCACGCCCCCTCCATCCCCTCCGTCCCCTGCCGTCCCCTGCCGCAACCGCCCCGTCCCCACCGATCTCCGTCCGTCGACCATGGGAGGCGGCCAGGACCTGGAGGCCGGCGCCGGCGACGGCGGCGAGAAGAAGATGGCCCACTCCTCCTCCTCCGGCCTGCTCCCGCCGTCGGAGCCGCCGCACCTGCGGGGCCAGGACCCCGCCCAGTACCAGTACGACACCTTCCACCCCCCGCCCCCCATCCCGACGTCCTCTACCAGGCCGCCCCAGGTACAGTTCCTCGCATACTCTTGCGGCTCCCCAGCAAGGTCCCGTCCCCGTGCCAAGTCGCATTCCATGCCCTCGCTTCCATTTCTGGCACTGAAATTTTGTGTTGGTTTTTGCTGATTTTGTTGCTGTGGTGGTGTACTGGTGTTTGGTGCAGAGTTGCCTGTCGGATCACGGGTTCCGGCAGACCCTTAAGGTTCGAACTCTGGGGTGCGCGCGGAGATCGAACCCTCTACCTCTGCGTCTCGTCAGGATCTAGCTACTGCAAGAACAACACAAGAGACACAGGGTTTATACTAGTTCGGGCCACCATTGTGGTGTAATACCCTACTCTAGTTTGTGGTGGGTGGATTGCCTCTTGGGCTGATGAGGAAGAACGGTACAAGGAAGAACGACCTCGCGAGGGTCTGTTCTTGGTTAGGGGATGAACTGCTAGGGGGAGTTCAATCGCCCTTCTCTCTCTCTCTCTCCCTCTACTTGTTCTAGATACTGAATCAGATGCCTCTACTCTGGGGGCGGCTAGTCCTATTTATAGGCAAAGGCCCTGGGCCTCTTCCCAAATATTGAGCGGGAAGGGCGCCAACAATTGGCCAATTTGAAGGGGAACATCGGGTACATTTATCCTGACTAAAGTTGGTCTTCCCCTGCCAAAGGTTTTGGTGATGACGCCGGCTTGGGCTCCACAGTGACTTCCTCCTTGTCGTGGAGCGGGTCTTGGTCTCGTTGCACCGAAATGTGATGAGGACATCAATACCATTGTTACATCCACAGCCCCTGCTGCTATACATACTGGACCAATTACTAGAGCTCGCGCACGCCAATTAAATTACCAGGTACTTTCGTTTCTTGGTAATGATTCTAATGTTCATGAGAATATGATACTGCCTAAATTGGATACATTTGTTTTGCTTACAAGTGAAGGGCCTAGCTTGGAGAAGGATGAACATTGGAGCAAGAACACGCATGGAGTTGATGGCATGCGCAAGGGGATCAAGAACGGAGTTACAAGTGATGATTTCAGGACTTTGAAGCCACCATAAGGAGTGAATGAATCCTTGGACGAAATATACAAGATGCCACTTCATAATATTCGTCCATAGGCTATTCTAGGTGCTGCGTCACCTTATTTTTGGGCCAGGCCCATGTAATTTCGAAATACTTAAGTATAGGCTATTTTTAGAGTCCGTATGTGTGGGGAAACAAGAGTTAGGGTTGGTTTCGGACCCCACCATCAGGGGCCACGAAATTCCCTCCTCTTCCTCCATATATACAGCCCTTAGGGCGTCGTTTAGACTTTGGGTTTTGTTTAGATCAAAAGTTCGCCATAGCTGCAACTTCGCGTACTTCGTTTGTGTTCAACGACCAGACCAAGGCGTCACAGAACCCCACCTTCGTTAATAAAGCTTTCCTCTTTTATTCGCAATATCCAGATTGCAATCTTAGTTTCTTGCTTGTTCTTCGTTTGCTCGCAGGAAACAGGCCCTCGTGGTCAGGTTGATCGTGCTCCGGCGTGGTCAATAACCCTCGGAAGTTGGTTTAGCGATTGCTAAGGCGCGACGTCTCGCACGTTCGTAGTCGGATCGTCAAGGTCGACTCCCACAGAAACGATAGCGACCATCTCATCGAAACATCGGGACACCTTTGCCTCTATCAAGTGGTATCAGATTTTCAAGTTGCTCGGTGAGATTTTACAGTTTTTCGTAGTTTAGATCGAGTCTGTTCTTCATACCTATAGTCCATGAAAAAGCCAAAAAAAAATTAGGGTTAGTTCATCATATCCGAACCAATCTGAGCCTTTGCATAATCTTTTCTGTATTTGCTTTGTTGAATTTGCGGTCGCATCGTCGTGTCAAGTTGCTGGTCTTAGCGTCTAGTCTTTTAGAGTTTCGAGTTCTGGTCATATTAGTCACGCCGCCGCCGCACCATCATCATTGTCCCTGCCATATACCACCACCGCTTATCCGCCACCGCTCCGAGTCCATATACCACCACCGCTCCGAGTCCATATACCACCACCGATCCGTATCCATATATCACCGTCACTTCGAGTCCATCTCATATTAGGTTTGCTTTCGAGATCCATCTGTTGCTAGATTCGTGTTTCCTTGGTTGAGTAGGTTTAGGATTCCATCAATCTTTTGCCGTACGTAGAAGAGGTTGGTTTCCAAAAAAAAAAAAAAAAAAAGAGTCTGGAAACCACCCTCCGTTTAGGCCCAAAATTTTCCAAAAACGCACTTGACAAAAAAATTTCTGGCTATCCTATATTTAGGTGTTTCTTAGCCTTTTGAGACAGTCGCCGTTATTGAAAGTTTTTTTTGAGCCGTTTCCAGTTTTTGGGTCCGGGCAGTCGAAAAAAAAATCACAAAAAAAAATTCGTGTCTATCCTGTCAGTTTGACCTGGGAAGAGTTTTGAGACACTCGCCATTATTGTGATTTTTCGCAAAAAAAAAAGAAGAAGAAGCAAAAAAAAAAGAGTGCCAAAAAAAAAACAGGGCGAAAAAAAAATCCAGAGTGTGCTTTTCCCTGTGTTTACGTGCAGCGCCGTGATTTTGTTGGTGTTCTAGGCTCGCGTCTCTAGCACGGTCTAGCCTAGGACCAGCACAGTACCGTCGTTGAGCGTTTATTCAACTTTGCATCTCTGAATTGATTATTGCTGACCCTTTTTGCTACCATACTATAAGCCTTCCCAGCTCCACATACATCTACTTCGTGCGTTTGACTCTCCCTGGCAATCGCTCTATCCAAGCTTTTGAGAGTTTTGACTACAACGGCTGCCGATCACCGCCTGCTGCTGGGTAAGAACTGGTAAGAATTTGAGATTTGCTTGACGGATTTGTGACACCACCACCACCTCTTGTTAGTACTCTGTAGGATCATATTCTTGTGTGTTTCTATTGCTGCTAACCATGCCAGGATCACAAGCCGACGAGACTGACTGGGAGAACTTGACGAACAAGGAGCTTCATGATAAGTTTCAGCAAATGATGAGTGGACAGGTGCAAGATGTGCTAAACAGATTTGAAGAGGCCATGGAGAAGATAGATGGCATGGAGAAGACGTTCGAAACAAAGCTCGATAACAGATTTAATGAACTGCTTGCGCGTCTTCCACCACCGGCTGCACCTGCCGCACCTCTGCAACAACAGCAACAACAACGAATACCTCCAGGTCGGGAAGCAGCCCTTCGCCGAGCGATCCGTGTCCCTCTTCAGCCTGGCCAAACTGCTGGTGCTGCTGTTGATACTTCTGTGGCTCCTGCTGCTGATGCGGAGGAGGATGATTATGTGGGAGATTATGAGGATGAGGTTGATGACAATCAGAACTACGTGCAACCACCAGCACCACAACCACCAGGTCGTCCACATGCAAATAATGGTAATGTTAGGGCTCCCCCTCAGGTACGAGATCATGACCATCTCCTTAAACTGAAATTGAATATTCCACCATTTGAGGGTAGATATGTTCCTGATATATATCTTACTTAGGAGTTAGAAACTGAACAACGATTTACATGTTTACAATATCCTGAGGAGAGACGTGTTCCTGCTGCTGTTTGTGCTTTCACTAGCTTTGCATGTGTTTGGTGGTCTGAATATTGTAGATTATATCCTGTTCCAGCTACTTGGGCTGCTTTGAAAACTGCTATGCGTACTCGTTGGGTTCCACCATATTATCAACGTGAATTACTTCAAAAATTGCAGCGCTTAAGACAAGGAAAAAATTCTGTAGAAGAATATTATCAGGAATTACAAACTGGCTTGATTAGATGTGGTATTGTTGAGGCGAATGAAGCTATGCTTGCACGTTTTCTGGGTGGATTAAATAGAGAGATTCAGACCATTCTAGACTATAAGGATTATAATAATATCACTCGTTTATTCCATCTTGCTTGTAAAGCTGAACGTGAAGTGCAGGATCGACAGGCATTGGCGCGGACTAACTTTTCTGCAGGTCGACCTTCATCATGGACACCACGTGCATCATATACTTCCACACGTTCTGCTACACCGGCACCTCCGTCAGCTGCCACCTCCAACCGTGATACAAGAAAGCAGGCACAACCACCACTATCTGCCAAGAGCACACCTGCCGGGCCTGCACAGAGCTCTGCTTCTTCCATGGCGTCTACAGGGCACACAAGTGATATTATTTGTCGTCGTTGTAAGGGAAGAGGACATTTTGCGCGCGAATGCACATCTCAGCGTGTGATGATTGCTACTGAGGATGGTGGGTATGAGTCCGCTAGTGACTATGATGAGGAGACTTTGGCTCTTCTTACACATGAAGAACACGGTGGCGATGATTCTGATCATGAGACGCAATACATGGCTGCTGAAGATGCTGACAGGTATGAATGTTTAGTTGCTCAACGTGTTTTGAGTGTGCAGGTCACGCAAGCTGAGCAAAATCAGAGGCATAATTTGTTCCATACAAAGGGAGTTGTGAAGGAACGTTCTGTTCGCGTCATCATAGATGGAGGGAGCTGCAATAACTTGGATAGCATGGAGATGGTGGAGAAGCTATCCCTCACCACAAGACCACATCCACATCCTTACTACATCCAATGGTTCAACAACAGCGGTAAGGTTAAGGTAACACGTACTGTTCGTGTGCATTTTAGTATCTCTACATATGCTGATTATGTTGATTGTGATGTGGTACCCATGCAAGCATGTTCCTTATTACTTGGTAGACCATGGCAATTTGATAAAAATTATGTACACCATGGTAGAAACAATCAGTATACTCTTGTTCATAAGAACAAAAATATTACTTTGCTTCCTATGACTCCTGATTCCATTTTGAAAGATGATATTAATCGAGCTAATAAAGCAAAACAGGAGCAAAATAAGAGTGAAAATCAGATTGTGGCAAAAGAATTTCAGCAACAAATGAAGCCTAATAATAAATCATCTAGTGTTGCTTCTGAAATTAAATTGAAAAGTGCATGTTTATTTGCCACCAAATCTGATATTGATGACCTAGATGTTAGCAAATCTGTTTGCTATGCTTTTGTGTGCAAAGAGGTATTATTTTCATTTGAGGACGTGCCTTCCTCTTTGCCTCCTGCTGTTACTAACATTTTGCAGGAGTTCGCTGACGTCTTTCCACAAGACGTGCCACCGGGATTACCACCTATTCGAGGGATTGAGCATCAGATTGACTTAATTCCCGGTGCATCATTACCCAACCGCGCACCATACCGTACCAATCCAGAGGAGACGAAGGAGATTATGCGTCAAGTACAAGAGCTACTCGACAAAGGTTATATACGCGAATCCCTTAGTCCTTGTGCTGTTCCTATTATTCTAGTGCCGAAAAAGGATGGTACCTCGCGTATGTGTGTTGATTGTAGAGGCATTAATAATATTACTATTCGTTATCGTCATCCTATTCCTAGGCTAGATGATATGCTTGATGAATTGAGTGGCTCTACAATATTCTCCAAAGTTGATTTGCGTAGTGGATACCATCAAATTCGTATGAAATTGGGAGATGAATGGAAAACAGCTTTTAAAACTAAGTTTGGTTTATATGAGTGGTTAGTCATGCCTTTTGGGTTAACTAATGCACCTAGTACTTTCATGCGACTAATGAACGAAGTTTTACGTGCTTTCATTGGACGATTTGTGGTAGTCTATTTTGATGATATACTGATTTATAGCAAATCTTTGGAAGAACATTTGGAACATTTATGTGCTGTTTTTAATGCTCTACGTGATGCACGTTTGTTCGGTAACCTTGGGAAGTGCACCTTTTGCACCGACCGAGTATCTTTTCTTGGCTATGTTGTTACTCCACAGGGAATTGAAGTTGATAAAGCCAAGATTGAAGCTATTGAGAGTTGGAGGCAGCCCAAAACGGTCACACAAGTGAGGAGTTTTCTTGGCCTTGCTGGTTTCTATAGGCGTTTTGTGAGAGATTTCAGCACCATTGCTGCACCTCTCAACGAGCTTACAAAGAAGGATGTGCCTTTTGTTTGGGGTACTGCACAGGAAGAAGCCTTCACAGTATTGAAAGATAAGTTGACACATGCTCCTTTACTTCAACTTCCTGATTTTAATAAGACTTTTGAGCTTGAATGTGATGCTAGTGGAATTGGATTAGGAGGTGTGTTATTACAAGATGGCAAACCTGTTGCATACTTTTCTGAAAAATTGAGTGGGCCTAGTCTGAACTATTCTACTTATGATAAAGAATTATATGCTCTTGTTCGGACTTTAGAAACATGGCAACATTATTTATGGCCCAAAGAATTTGTTATACATTCTGATCATGAATCTTTGAAACACATTAAAAGTCAAGCTAAACTGAACCGTAGACATGCTAAATGGGTTGAATTCATTGAGACTTTCCCTTATGTCATTAAACACAAGAAGGGTAAAGAAAATGTTATTGCTGATGCATTGTCTCGTCGTTATACTATGCTTTCACAACTTGACTTTAAAATATTTGGTTTGGAGACCATCAAAGATCAATATGTGCATGATGCTGAATTTAAAGATGTGTTGCAGAATTGTAAAGAAGGAAGAACATGGAACAAGTTCGTCGTTAACGATGGATTTGTGTTTCGTGCTAACAAGTTATGCATTCCAGCTAGCTCCGTTCGTCTTTTGTTGTTGCAGGAGGCGCATGGAGGAGGACTAATGGGACACTTTGGCGTGAAGAAGACAGAGGATATACTTGCTACACATTTCTTTTGGCCAAAGATGAGACGGGATGTTGAGCGTTTTGTTGCTCGCTGCACTACATGTCAAAAAGCTAAGTCACGACTCAATCCTCATGGTTTATATATGCCTTTGCCTGTACCTAGTGTTCCTTGGGAGGATATATCTATGGACTTTGTTTTAGGTTTACCTCGAACAAAGAAGGGGAGGGATAGCATATTTGTTGTCGTGGATAGATTCTCGAAAATGGCACACTTTATACCATGTCATAAAAGCGATGATGCTGTTAATGTTGCTGATTTGTTCTTTCGTGAAATTATTCGCTTGCATGGTGTGCCAAATACCATTGTTTCAGATCGTGATACTAAATTTCTTAGCCACTTTTGGAGATGTTTATGGGCTAAGTTGGGGACTAAACTGCTTTTTAGTACTACTTGTCACCCCCAAACTGATGGACAAGCTGAAGTAGTCAATAGAACATTGTCTACTATGCTTAGGGCTGTTTTGAAGAATAATAAGAAAATGTGGGAAGAATGCTTGCCTCATATTGAATTTGCTTATAATCGTTCATTGCATTCTACTACTAAGATGTGCCCTTTTGAAATTGTGTATGGTTTCCTACCTCGTGCACCTATTGATTTGTTGCCTCTTCCATCTTCGGAGAAGGTTAATTTTGATGCTAAAGAACGTGCTGAATTGATTTTAAAAATGCATGAGTTAACTAAGGAAAACATTGAGCGTATGAATGCTAAATATAAACTTGCTGGAGATAAGGGTAGAAAACATGTTGTCTTTGCACCTGGTGATCTTGTTTGGTTACATTTGCGTAAGGATAGGTTTCCTAATTTGCGCAAATCAAAGCTAATGCCACGTGCTGATGGTCCATTTAAGGTGTTAGAGAAAATAAATGATAATGCATATAAACTTGAGCTACCTGCAGATTTTGGGGTTAGTCCCACTTTTAACATTGCAGATTTGAAGCCTTATTTGGGTGAGGAAGATGAGCTTCCGTCGAGGACGACTTCATTTCAAGAAGGGGAGGATGATGAGGACATCAATACCATTGTTACATCCACAGCCCCTGCTGCTATACATACTGGACCAATTACTAGAGCTCGCGCACGCCAATTAAATTACCAGGTACTTTCGTTTCTTGGTAATGATTCTAATGTTCATGAGAATATGATACTGCCTAAATTGGATACATTTGTTTTGCTTACAAGTGAAGGGCCTAGCTTGGAGAAGGATGAACATTGGAGCAAGAACACGCATGGAGTTGATGGCATGCGCAAGGGGATCAAGAACGGAGATACAAGTGATGATTTCAGGACTTTGAAGCCACCATAAGGAGTGAATGAAGCCTTGGACGAAATATACAAGATGCCACTTCATAATATTCGTCCATAGGCTATTCTAGGTGCTGCGTCACCTTATTTTTGGGCCAGGCCCATGTAATTTCGAAATACTTAAGTATAGGCTATTTTTAGAGTCCGTATGTGTGGGGAAACAAGAGTTAGGGTTGGTTTCGGACCCCACCATCAGGGGCCACGAAATTCCCTCCTCTTCCTCCATATATACAGCCCTTAGGGCGTCGTTTAGACTTTGGGTTTTGTTTAGATCAAAAGTTCGCCATAGCTGCAACTTCGCGTACTTCGTTTGTGTTCAACGACCAGACCAAGGCGTCACAGAACCCCACCTTCGTTAATAAAGCTTTCCTCTTTTATTTGCAATATCCAGATTGCAATCTTAGTTTCTTGCTTGTTCTTCGTTTGCTCGCAGGAAACAGGCCCTCGTGGTCAGGTTGATCGTGCTCCGGCGTGGTCAATAACCCTCGGAAGTTGGTTTAGCGATTGCTAAGGCGCGACGTCTCGCACGTTCGTAGTCGGATCGTCAAGGTCGACTCCCACAGAAACGATAGCGACCATCTCATCGAAACATTGGGACACCTTTGCCTCTATCAAAATGGGTGCCTTTGCTTGATCCTCTCGCCTCCGCTTGCCCCCTTTGCACCAAAGAGGAAAGGGGGGACACTGCGCGGGCTGGCGCCCGCCTGGCACCCTTGGTCGTCATGGCTTGCGTCATGGGCACCTCGTGAGGTGCCCCACCTTGATCTCTCCACCTCCTCGCGAGCCAACCTAAGGAGGTCGTGCTGGAGGAAGCGTCGTGTCGTCCGCCTCGCGAGGCTTGGTCCCTCGCGAGGGTCTTGTGCCTTGTGTTGATGAAGATGGGCCACGTTGGGCCCCCACTCGAGCCACGCGGCTGGCCGCAGGCAGGCAAGTCTGGGGACCCCCGTTCCCAGAACGCTGACATTGCCAGTTGTCGGTGAGGCAGCTCAACCCGGGGCAGTACACCGCCGACATCCCACAGGTGAGTTCTCATCTCCATCTCCTCGGCATCACTGTGTACCATAGCTAGGCATGAGAAGTGTTTTGTTGCTGGGAGCAGGGACTGAATCAGTACGTCTTTAGGTCCTGATTGGCTCATTGACAGGGTGACACTGTTTAGAGACACCGTGGTTTGGCAATTTATTAGATTTGTTTATTCATTGCTCGTATAAGCGTCTGTTTCATGCTTAAACACCGTACCTCGGCATGCCCTGCATTTTTTTCATCTACAATTGACATTAGCACGGGGCTTAATACGACCATACAAACATTCTCTATTTGGGCATATCAATGAGGTGGCCTTCTTAATTTTCTGATTATTTTAGAATAGTTAGAGGAGCATTGGTTTATTGCATCAGATGTGATATGTCAGGAGATTTATTCCATGTGTTAATATTTTCTTCCCAACAGTTCTGTCAAGATGAGATCTATCCATTGTCCATAATATATTGCTGAATAATAATATGTGTGGTGTCTTTGACATAAATAATAAATTGGAAGATGTTCAGAGATTTAGGCCAACTGGAACTTTAACAATCCAAAATATTTATTAGGTTCAGCTGTGGTTGGTGTTTGCTGTGTTGTGTTGCTTTGTGCTGCAGTTTCACTGTATGGAAAAATAAATCCTTACTGGTTCATGTAAAACTTACCCTTCCGATTAACTATTTTGCATCGGCAAAGCTCTGCAAAGAGAACTTATGCAACCAGTTATTCATAAAGTCAACAACATTGAACCCCAGCTAGTGTTTATTTCTTCAGTTTCGCCAGTTTCATCAGCTTCGTCAGTAGTAGTTTGAGATTGTTTTCTGTCTATGAGTTTAGCTCGAGTTAGTTAGCGCCAAGAGCGAGTCTGGCGCCCCGTCTGATCGCTTGTGGGATGGCACGAGCACCACGATCGGTGGTGCCGCGTAGTTAGGGGCCATGAGCCCGTTTCCTTTGCTGTACTAGAGAACTAGTACAGCAAACACATGCCACTTTAGGGGCCACGATCTTCATCCCCGTAGTTAGCGGTATTTTTTAGAACACTTTTTTGATCCTATTGTAGCAGCAAAACTTGTCAAACAACATATTGAATTATTGGATGAAAGCGAGGAGGAGGATGACCATGATGAAACTATGATGCAATATGGTAGTGATGATGAAGATCACACTGGTCACAATATTGGTGATGATGACAAGTAGTTCTTATTATCTTCTGTGTTCACATCTCTAGATTTTATCTCATGTTGTCCACATCTGTCTTAATACCTTGCCTTGCCTTGTTCGGTTCTAGTGCATAAAGGTCTATGGTCAATTGATATTTTGTGCTTCCACTACAGAAAGGTCTATGGTATATTTTGTCTGTCCTTTTCAAGTAAAGAAATCTAAATGTTATCTGTATAATACCTTGCCTTGTTTGGTTGTATCGGCATAATAAGCTTATAGTCTTCTTCTTATTTCTTTTCCAAAATTCTTCTTATTCTTCTTCTAGTGTTCTTCTTCTTCTAGTATTCTTCTAGTCTTCTTCTTTTTCTTCTTCTAACTTCTTGTTTATTATTTTGCAGATTTGATTTAATTCATGGAAGCTTGCATGGATGGAGTGCTTCTTTTCCATTTGTGTTTTTATTTTGTATCAATGTGAAACTTTTGTGAATTGATGGATAAAGGTGTTGGATGAACAATGTGAAACTTTTGTAATATGTAACGATGGAACTATGTGTTGGCTATGTATGTATATATGATGGAACTTGTGTGTTGGCTATGTATGTATATATGATGGAACTTGTGTGTTGGCTATGATTGTTATATGGATGCTTGTTGTATATATATATGTGTTGGATATCTCATAGGTGAAATAGTGACCTGAGATTAAGAAAAAAAATTAAAAAAATTGTTACTAATAGCGCACTACCATGTGGTGCGCCATTAGTATAGCATACACTAGTGGCGCACCGTGGGCAAAACTAATGGCGCACTGCCTGGTGCGCCATTAGTATACCAGATACTAATGGCGCACCAGTGGTGCGCCATTAGTAAAAAATTCTAGTGGCGTGATACTAATGGCGCACCAGTGATGCGCCATTAGTAGGCAAAACTGGTGCGCCATTAGTAGCCCTTTTCCTAGTAGTGCCCCCCTAAGTACCATAATCCCTCACTCCATCATAGGCGCACGCACTCCCCCCCCCCTAAGTATGACTATCTCTCACTAGCCATCAGGGACACACATATTGTCTCCTTCCATCCATACGTCTATCTCGATATCTCTCGGGGTATCTTCTATCGGGCACACACCTTATCACTCGATCTCCCACCCATGTAGTCCCATCACAATCTCCAGGGGATCTCTCTATGACAAACATACACTCTCTCCTCCCCATGTCTGCATTTTCTCTGTACGTCTCTCTCGACCTCTCTCCCTTGTTTGTCAGACCCCTCTTGGCCACGTGCTAGGGTATTTCTCTCTCGGTTGCAAACAACCACACACAATCTCCTCACCTTGCTTCTGCTGTCGAAGATGCATGTGTGATATGTTTGCATAAGACACACACACGCTTTTTCCCTACTTTTATCGTGTGTTGTCCATGTCTCTTTCACACACGCACACACACTTTTTTTAGTCACTCTTTCTATTTCACACACACACTCTCTCTCTCTACTTAGGCACTCTCTCATGTCCATGAGCATATGGATGTTTTGAAAAGTCAAACCTCAGAAAAGTTTGAGCAGGTATATGTGGAGAAAAACATTTACATCTGGAACGATCATTAGATTCATCACAACATGTACTTACTTCATACTATCATTTATCTTTGGTATTGTAGATATAAGTAATTTCATTATAAACTTGGTCAAAGTATCAAAAGGTTGACTTTAAAAAAAATTAGGGACTACATTATCGAACGGAAGGAGTAGCTCTTTCTCTCTCTCTGCTATGTCCCATGGGCCTCCCCTCTCACTCGAACTCTCTATACCGACGGATTATATGGTCACTGTGTCAGCGTATAGCTCCGTATATTGTTTAGTTGACCAGTCAACTAGTCCACATGCTGCCTTGTTAGCTCGTGTTCTCTATCTTCGTGTGTCGGCCCATGTGGCAGTGGGTGAAAATAAGTAAATTAGAGGCCCATCTGACACGCGGTGAAGTAAACAAAGTTGAAACCACTCAGGGAAGCGCCCCGCACGGTAGTAAATTGAGGGCACACTTCTCCCACGCGAAGGACGCACTCGCGCACAACTGAGCACCGCGCGGCGGCATGCACAGAAGGATGCACTCGCGCACACCCAGCACACAACACACACCAGCACACGTGTACACCAGCTTCACCGCCGGCTGAGATGGACGGCGAGGCAGCCAACAAGCGGAGGCGGCTCAAGCCAAAACCGCATCCGGCGAGCCTGGACTTCATCAGCAGCCTCCCCGACGACATGCTACTCATCATCATCGGCCTCCTCCCCACCAAATCTGCCGTGCGGACCACCCCGCTCTCCAGGCGGTGGCGCCCCCTCTAGTGCCGCGTGTTGGGGAACGCTGTAATTTCAAAAAAAATAACTAGGTGATGCATAGCAACGAGCGGGAGAGTGTGTCCATGTACTCTCGTAGACCGAAAGCGGAAGCGCTATATCAACGCGGTTGATGTAGTTGTACGTCTTTACGATCCGACCGATCCTAGCACCCAATGTACGGCACCTCCATGTTCAGCACACGTTCAGCTCGATGACGTCCCTCGTACTTTTGATCCAGTTGAGGCCGAGGTAGAGTTTTTTCAGCACGATGGCGAGGCGACGGTGATGATGAAGTTACCGACGCAGGGCTTCGCCTAAGCACTACGACGACATGACCGAGGTGTGTTTCTGTGGAGGGGGCACTGTACACGGATAAAAGAGCAAATTGTGTTTATGGGGAGCCCCCTTCCCCTGTATATAAAGGAGTGGAGGAGGGGAGGGCCGACCCTCTCATGGCGCGCCCAAGGGGGGAGTCCTACTCCCTGTGGGAGTAGGATTCCCCCTTCCCTAGTTGGAGTAGGAGAGAAGGAAGGAGGAGAGAGGGAGAAGGAAAGGGGGGGCGGCTGAAGGAAATATGCCCTAGAGGCAATAATAAAGTTATTATTTATTTCCTTATTTCATGATAAATGTTTATTATTCATGCTAGAATTGTATTAACCGGAAACATGATACATATGTGTGAATACATAGACAAACAGAATGTACTAGCATGCCTCTACTTGACTAGCTTGTTAATTAAACATGGTTATGTTTCCTAACCATAGACATGAGTTGTCATTTGATTAACGGATCACTTCATTAGGAGAATGATGTGATTGACTTGACCCATTCCGTTAGCTTAGCACTTGATTGTTTAGTATGTTGCTATTGCTTTCTTCATGATTTATACATGTTCCTATGGCTATGATATTATGCAACTCCCATTTACCGGAGGAACACTTTGTGTGCTACCAGACGTCACAACATAGCTGGGTGATTATAAAGGTGCTCTACAGCTGTCTCCGAAGGTACTTGTTGAGTTGGCGTATTTCGAGATTAGGATTTGTCACTCCGATTGTCGGAGAGGTATCTTTGGGCCCTCTCGGTAATGCACATTACTATAAGCCTTGCTAGCAATGCAACTAATGAGTTAGTTGTGGGATGATGTATTACGGAACGAGTAAAGAGACTTGCTGGTAACGAGATTGAACTAGGTATTGAGATACCGACGATCGAATCTCGGGCAAGTAACATACCGATGACAAAGGGAACAACGGATGTTGTTATGCGATTTGATCGATAAAGATCTTTGAGGGAGTCCTGGATTAGGGGGTATCCGGATAGCCGGACTATATCCTTTGGCCTGACTGTTGGACTATGAAGATACAAGATTGAAGACTTCGTCTCATGTCCGGATGGGACTCTCCTTGGCGTGGAAGGCAAGCTTGGCGATACAGATATGTTGATCTCCTCCCATTGTAACCGACTCTGTGTAACCCTAGCCCCCTCCGGTATCCATATAAACCGGAGGGTTTAGTCCGTAGGACAACAACAATCATACCATAGGCCAGCTTCTAGGGTTTAGCCTCTACGATCTCGTGGTAGATCAACTCTTGTAATACTCATATCATCAAGATCAATCAAGCAGGAAGTAGGGTATTACCTCCATCGAGAGGGCCCGAACCTGGGTAAACATCGTGTCCCCCGCCTCCTGTTACCAGCCGCCTTAGACGCACAGTTTGGGACCCCCTACCCGAGATCCGCCGGTTTTGACACCGACATTGGTGCTTTCATTGAGAGTTCCAATGTGCCGTCTCCGTAAGGCTTGATGGCTCCTTCGATCATCAGTAACGATGCGGTCCAGGGTGAGGTCTTCCTCCCCGGACAGATCTTTGTGTTCGGCGGCTTCGCATTGCGGGCCAACTCGCTTGGCCAGCTGGAGCAGATCTAGAGCTACGCCCCTGGCCATCAGGTGAGGTTCGAAAGCTTGAATTACACTGCCGACATCTGCGAAGACTTGATCTTCGACGGATTCGAGCCCATGTCAGGTGTGCCACACAATCACAGCGAGCATGATATAGCTCTGCCGTCGGACAGTGTTCGGGAGATCACACCGGCAACTACTCCGGCCTTCAATCCGGAGCAAATTGCGCCATCCGAGGACGGGCGAGTAGACCCCGCCTTGGAGGCTGCACTCTCGGCGGCGATAGAGCCGAATACTGACCTTACCCCTCACGAGAGCCGTGATGCCGAACCACTGGATTCATCTCCGGCCACGGACTCCGAACTGCCTGCACCCATGCCTATCAAATCCGATTGGGCACCGATCATGGAGTTCACCTCCGCGGATATCTTTCAGCACTCGCCCTTCGACGATGTACTAAACTCGTTAAGGTCTCTCTCCTTGTCAGGAGAACCTTGGCCGAACTATGTCCGGCTAGAATGGGATGCAGATGACGAGGAAATTCACTCCCCACCCACCACCCACTTAGTAGCCACTGTCGATGATTTAACCGACATGCTCGACTTTGACTCAGAAGACATCGACGGTATGGACGACGATGTAGGAGATGAACAGGAACCACTGCCCACAGGGCACTGGACCGCCACCTCATCATATGATATATACATGGTGGATACACCCAAAGAAGGCAATGTCGACAAGACAGCAGAGGATGACCCCTCCAAGAAGCAACCCAAGCGCCGACGTCAGCGGCGCCGCTCTAAGTCTCGCCACAGCAAAAGCGATGATACCGGCACAGGAGATAATAGTATTCCGGACAGTGCCGAACACAACTACAATCCCCTCCAGCAAGATTTAGGGCCGGGGGGGTGAACAAGCCAACCCTCCTGAGAGAGCGGCAGAGGGAGAAGCGGAGGATGACAATTACATGCCTCTCTCCGAAGACAAAGTGAGCCTCGGCGACGAAGAATTTGTCGTGCCTAAGGATCCCGTCGAGCAGGAGCGCTTTAAGCGCCGGCTTATAGCCACAACAAATAGCCTGAAGAAAAAGCAACAACAGCTTTGAGCTGATCAAGATGTGCTAGCAGACAGATGGGCTGAAGTCCTTGTGGCCGAGGAATATGAACTCGAACGCCCTTCCAAGGGTTACCCAAAGCGCAGGTTGCTACCCTGACTCGAGGAGGAAGCATTGAAACCTACATCACCAGCGTATGATGCAGCTGATCGGCCACCTCGTGGCCGAGATAGAGAGGCATTCCAGCCTGAAGCTCATGCCGCACCCCGCCGCCACTCACACAAAAACACCAATGCACGGGGCAACACGCGAGACCTGCGAGGTGTATCCGAAAACAAGGCAAAACATGCAACATCGATCTACGGATCAAGGGGGCGTGCACCATCACATGACGATGATTGTCACGGCGGATACACTAAATGTAAATCCGGCCGAGCCGAATACGACAGACAATACTCATATGAACTGGTCGTGATATAGCCCGGCACAGAGGCGCCGCACACCCCCTATGCTTCACTGATGAAGTTATGGATCACAAATTTCTACAGGGTTTTAAACCCATAAATATCGAATCGTATGATGGTACAATAGACCCCGCGGTATGGATTGAGGATTTCCTCCTCCACATCCACATGGCCCGCGGTTATGATGTACACGCCATCAAGTACCTCCCACTAAAACTCAAAGGACCATCCCGGCATTGGTTGAATAGCTTGCCAACAGAATCGGTCGGCAGTTGGGAGGATTTGGAAGAGGCATTCCTCGACAACTTCCAAGGCACTTATGTGCGACCACCAGACGGTGATGACTTAAGTCATATAATTCAGCAGCCAGGGGAATCGGCCAGGACATTCTGGACACGGTTCCTAACCAAGAAAAACCAAATTGTCGACTACACGTATGCAGAGGCCTTAGCGGCTGAGGGAGTCCTGGATTAGGGGGTATCCGAACAGCCAGACTATAACCTTTGGTCGGACTATTGGACTATGAAGATACAAGATTGAAGACTTCGCCCCATGTCCGGATGCGACTCTCCTTGGCGTGGAAGGCAAGCTTGGCAATACGGATATGTAGATCTCCTTCCTTGTAACCGACTCTGTGTAACCCTAGCCCCTTCCGATGTCTATATAAACCGGAGGGTTTAGTCCATAGGACACAACAACAACAATCATACCGTAGGCTAGCTTCTAGGGTTTAGCCTCTCTGATCTCGTGGTAGATCAAATCTTGTACTACCCATATCATCAATATCAATCAAGTAGGAGTAGGGTTTTACCTCCATCGAGAGGGTCCGAACCTGGGTAAAAACATCGTGTCCCTTGTCTCCTGTTACCATCCGCCTAGACGCATAGTTCGGGACCCCCTATCCGAGATCCACCGGTTTTGACACCGACATTGGTGCTTTCATTGAGACTTCCACTGTGCCGTCACCACTGGGAAGGATGTCTCGTCTCGTCCTTAAAGACGACATTACCGCCGGAGGTTCCTTGGCTGTCGGTCAAACTCTCCGGCTAGGCGGTTTTATCATGACCGCCTGTTCGGCCGCTGCACCAACGATGACTTCTCGGGTCATCAAAAACAGCCTCCATGTCAACTCGGAACTTGCCGAGCAGATGGATCCAATGGAGCTCTCTTCCCTGAACGAGCTCTTGGATCGCAAGATTCCTGAGCTCTCCGAGATTGGAAGCATCCAAGATTGGAACATCCCGGAACACGAACTTCCAAGATTGGAAGCTCCTCGGCCCCTGGGTCTCAGATCGGGTGAGGGTTTGGATTCAATTCCACCCACCCACCCAAACATAGGCGATCTTTCCCACATCACGCAAGAGCCCCAGGAAATAGTACATCATTATTGGGCCAGATTCCTCCTTGTGATGAACAAGGTTAAGGACTGTCGCGAGGAAGACGCGGTCTCATTCTTCTGCAGTAGTTGCACGGACAAGGGAATCCTTAACGCCATAAGTCGCCGTGAAATAACACGCTTTTCCGACTTGGCGTCCATAGTACGAAAGTACTGTGCGATGGAAAGCGCCTGGAAAACCGAAACAAAATTTTGGGATAATCCGGCCCCAAATACACACCCAGTGCAAAATAAAAGGGTGCATTATCACAAGACACCCGAGTTCACTACAAAAAAGCAAAAACCCTCTATAGGGCATGGAACTGTATTTGAGGGATGGCTCAACGGACCCTGCAAAATTCATAGTACAGAAGGCGCCATACCAACACATAGCCTTAGAGCATGTTGGATACTCCGGCAGGTGGCTAAAAGTGGCGAGGATCTTCTCATCCCAGAAGCCACAGAGCACCATCCCAAGGATAACAATACGGTATTAACAGTCTTTGAGACCTTCGCATCAAATAAACGGCGCAAGCGAACACTCCGCAGCCTTGCCGAAATCTGCCACGTAGCAGCAATAAATCCATGGAGTGACACGGCTATTACCTTCAATGCTAGTGACGAACCTAAATTCTTAACAGCCCGGGAACCAATTGTGGATGGCTTTCGACTCACCAAAGTACTCATGGATGGCGGAAGTGGATTAAACCTCATCTATGAGGAAACTCTCCAGAAAATGGAAATAGACTGGAACCACATTGAGCAAAGCAGCACAACCTTCAGGGGAATCATCCCCAGTCGGGAAGCACGCTGTGCTGGGAAAATCATACTAGATGTGGTATTCGGAACACCGGATAACTATAGGTCCGAAGAAATTACATTCCAAGTGGCCCCGTTCAGTAGCGGATACCACGCCCTTTTTGGGCGGGAGGCATTCACAATCTTCCAAGCCATACCCCATTATGGGCACATGAAGCTTAAAATGCCTGGGCCCGACGGAATCATCACTCTTGCTAGTGATCCGGACGCAGCCCTTCGAGCCAAAAACAAAACATCCGCATTGGCCCTCGAGGCATTATCCGAAGCCCTCACGGCCGAGGAATTAACCGCGCTACGCTCCAAAGTGGACAGGGACGATGTGATACTCGACAAAAGATCCAAGTCCACCTCTTTTAGACCAGCGGATGAGATAGTCAAATTCCAAGTCCACCCAATGGACGCTACGAAAACAGCCTCCATCGGGACACAGTTAAACCCCGCCGTGGACGCCGCACTACGAGAGTTCCTGCGCGAGAATTGGGACATATTCGCCTGGCATCCTTCAGATATGCCAGGAATCCCACGCAGCTCGCCGAACACAGCCTTAACATCCTAAAAGGATTCAAGCCGGGCAAGCAAACTCTTTGGCGTTTCTCCGCACCCAAGAGACAAGCTATGGGAGAGGAACTAGCCAAGTTATTGGAGGCCGGATTCATCAGAGAAATAAAACATCCGGACTGGCTAGCAAACCTGGTGATGGTACCAAAGAAGGACAAATCCTGGCGCCTATGTGTCGATTTCAAGGACCTCAACAAGGCCTGCCCAAAGGATCCCTTCCCACTCCCCCGCATCGATCAAATTATCGACGCTGCCGCGGGACACGATTCATTGTGTTTCCTCGAAGCATACTCCGGCTACCACCAAATTAAAATGGCGGAGTCCAACCAAGCCGAACGGCATTCATCACACCATATGGCCCTTTCTGTTTCAACAATGCCTTTTGGGATCAAAAATGCCGGCGCAACATATCAGCGCATGATTCAGACATGCCTGGAGATACAAATCGGCAAAACAGTCGAGGCATACGTAGATGATGTGGTCGTCAAAACCAAACACGTCAACTCTCTAATAGACGACTTGAGGCTCACATTTGACAACCTCCGAGCATACGACATCAAGTTAAATCCGAAAAAATGCGTTTTCGGCGTACCGGCCGGAAAGCTCCTGGGCTTCATTGTCTCCAGTAGAGGAATTGAAGCAAATCCAGCCAAGATCTGAGCTCTGTCACAGTTGGCTATCCCAATGGACCTCAAACAAATCCAGAAATTAACTGGATGCGTGGTGGCTCTAAGCCGCATTATCTCCCGCTTAGGAGAAAAGGCATTACCCCTTTATCGCCTCCTTCGGCGCACCGAACACTTCGAGTGGACGGATGCTGCCACAACCGGATTGGAAGAAATAAAAGCCATACTGGAAACCAACCCAATCCTGGCCGCACCTAACATTGGCGAACCTATGCTGCTATACATAGCGGTGACTAATCAAGTCGTAAGCGGAGTGCTCGTCGTCGAATGAGAAGCGGACGGACATAAATTCCCCCTTCAAAAGCCGGTATATTATTTATCCACTGTCCTCACTCCATGCAAATCACGGTACCCGCATTATCAAAAGATGGCATACGCGGTATTCATGGCATCCCGGAAATTACGACACTACTTTCAGGATTGTTCAGTTACAATGGCCTCGGAAGTACCACTCAACGACATAATAAACAACCGCGACGCCATAGGCTGGATTACCAAATGGGCCATTGAGCTCCTTCCGTTCGACATAACATATAAACCTCGGCGAGCTATTAAGTCGCAGGTGTTGGCCGATTTTGTCGCCGAATGGACAGAAGCCGAACTCCCTAAAGAGTATGGCGCATACTCCAATTGGATCATGCACTTCGACGGCTCTATAATGTTGGCTGGTCTGGGGGCTGGCGTCGTCCTGACGTCTCCCACCGGAGACATACTCCAGTACGTACTCCAAATACTGTACACGGACTCCAACAATGCAGCCAAATACGAGGCCATGTTACATGGACTCCGGATGGCAGTTTCCATGGGCATTCGACGCCCGGAGGTGCGTGGGGATTCAAACCTTGCAATATCCCAAATAAATGGAGACTTCGACGCCAAGGATCCAAAAATGGCGGCCTATCGCAATGCCGTCCTGAGGATGTCTGTTCGGTTCGAGGGGCTCGAATTCCACCATGTGGCTCGGGAAAACAATCAAGCGGCAGATATCCTCGCCCGCATCGGCGCAAAACACGATGCGGTCCCACCCAACATCTTCTTGGAGAGGCTGTTTAAGCCATCCATAGTATGGGAAGGGGACGCCGGTAACAATAGTCCGGACCCGGCCACAATGCCCGATACCGAACACTCTGACATAATCAGAGCTCTGCCACCGAAATAACACCTTCCGACCATGTAATAATTGCCATCATCGCCCCGTGCACAGAACCATTCCTGGCCTACCTAACTAGGCAGAAACTTCTCGAGGACCAAAATGAGGCACGCTGCATAGTGCGGCGGTCTAAAGCCTACAGGGTCCACGAGGGAGAGCTTTATAAGAAAAGCACTACCGGAGTCCTTCAAAGGTGCATCTCCGAAGAGGAAGGGCGAAAACTTCTGGCTGAAATTCATGCCGGACTCGGCGGCCACCATGCCGCAGCCCAAGTCCTTGTAAGCAAGGCCTTCCGTACATGTTTTTATTGGCCGACGGCCCGTGCAGATGCACAGGACCTGGTCCAACGCTGTGCCGGTTGCCAGCTTTTTGCAAACCAAAGCCATATGCCACCCACTGCCCTCCAAACAATCCCCATTACCTGGCCCTTCGCGGTCTAGGGGCTTGATATGGTTGGACCCCTTAAAGGGGGAACACATAAGAAAAAATACCTACTGGTCATGGTGGATACATTCACCAAATGGGTAGAAGACAAACCCGTTAAAACGGATGAATCCGGACCGGTGATAGACTTCATATCTGGGGTTGTACAGCGTTACGGCGTCCCCAAAGCATCATAACTGACAACGACACAAACTTCACAACCGATGAGGAAAAACTCTGGTGTGGCAATATGGGCATCAAGCTCAACTATGCTTCTGTCTATCACCCACGAACTAACGGTCAAGTCGAGTGAGCAAATGGTCTTATCATGAGCGGCATCAAACCCAGATTAGTGCGTCCTTAAAGGAATCTAACACGCACTGGGTAGAGGAGCTCGACTCCGTACTCTGGGGGCTGCGGACCACGCCGAATCGCACCACCGGATACACGCCCTTCTTTATGGTGTACGGCGCAGAGGCGGTTCTGCCCTGCGACATAATCCATGACTCACCTAGAGTGTGCATGTATGAAGAAAGAGAAGCCGAGCTCAATCGGAAGGACAGTATGGACACCTTGGAGGACGAGCGCGACGTGGCAAAAGCCCGTTCCGCATTTTATTAGCAACAGGCTCGAAGATACCAAAGAAGAGAAGTACGGGACAAAACTTATAACGTTCGTGAACTAGTTCTACGCCTGCCGGAGAAGAAAAAGACCAAGCTTGAGCCCAAATGGGAAGGTCCCTTCATTATTGACCAAGTTCTGACTGGTGGAGCGTACCGTCTGCGGGATGCATCGGAAAACCTACTTGAGCCGATCCCATGGAACGCAGCCAGGCTCCGAAGATTCTACGCCTAGTGCCGGACTCTAAGTTCGTCTCCTTCCTCTGTCCATTTTTTACATATACATTATCTGTCTTTTCTTTCTCTCTCCCCCATCTTTCTTCTTTCTCGAGGCCCTTAAAAAGCCAACTTGTGCCCTGCTTGCACACTATTGATGCGCTAACCGCGCTCACTATACCTGGGGGCTTCTTACACAGAAGCTTAAATTATCTATCTGGGCTTCATGCCCAGCACATGTGTTACTATTGCACATGTACCTTTTCTTCGCCATTATATGCATCGATATGACTTAAGTTTTGGCCAAGATGGGTTGCCTGGCTCTTGTATTTATGCCCTACGTTCCCGTTAATTCCGCTAGGGCATAAGGGGAGCACCTCTACGATTGTTACTGCCGGGTCAGTCGGATGTGTACCTCAGACTGGGTGAAGCCGAAAGCTAGCATTCTTATGGGAATATTTGGTCGGTGAACAAAAGATGATTTTTATTTTTTATTTCTTATATGCGCCCCCAGACGTTTTTTCCTGTGTCCTTTTTCGCAGTCCGGACATGCACTTTAGGGCATGCGTACCCAGGGAAAGGAACCCTTAACGGAACTATTCTCCCTGGAAGATGTTTCTTACTACCCATGTAATATAACATAACTAGTTGGGCACTTGTCTGTTCAAGCACCAATGACCCCTACGCCTGGTTTCCACGCATGCCCCGGTTCTTATATAACTGAGAGGGTATTCGGAAACACTCCGGACTATCGGGTCCAGAGGTTGAAGCGAAAAGGTCCGCCATGACAAATGATTTACAATCCGGCTAGAAGGCATCTTACATGTCATTTCAAATACATAGTCACTTATACTGGCTAAATTCCTCTTCTATACCATCCAATAGGTTGTATAGTCTACAATCCTGTTGGGAATACTTTGCGGCTAATTCTACTTGCCCATACACTAAGCTAATGGGGACTTCCTTCCCATCGGGCCCCACAGGGCCGACCTCGGCCATGTGGTTTGGGTCAGCCTTGGTATACCTCGTCTTCACCATGGCCCATGCTTCCCTGGCACCTTGACGGCAGGCCGATATCTTCCATAATCGAAGCACCGCCGCGCTCCCTTGAGCTTCTCCGCAAGCTCTCCAAAGGCTACGGGCAGGGAGACGGAGGACCACAAGGCCTGGTCAATGCCTCGCATCACCTGCCGCACTTGTTCGTGCAATTGTGAGAGCTCTGGTTGAAGATCACCCTCCGACCCGGGCATCTCATCCACGGGACGACCTGTCAACATACCTACAGACATAACTCTGTTAGCTGTCTTCTTCGCCGAACTCTTTTTAAAAGTTCGCTCAAGCACTTACTAAATATGCCGCATCGAAGCCGCTTATTCTCCTTCACGGAGTCCGACAGCTGGGCGCGAACATCCTTTAGTTCCACGATCAGCTGATTATTGGCATCCTGGAGATTGATTTTCTACTGCCTAACTTTTGTAAGCATGCGCTCGCCAGCCTTTAGCCGG
The DNA here is from genome assembly GCA_032464435.1 of Aegilops umbellulata. NCBI lineage: Eukaryota > Viridiplantae > Streptophyta > Magnoliopsida > Poales > Poaceae > Aegilops > Aegilops umbellulata. Next base: position 171,956,530 of record CP136060.1, on the reverse strand, counting down.
CGTAGGAGATGTTGCTTATCCGGATTCACTCCAGCGTCATCTGCAATATTTCTTTTCAGATTTGCAGCTACGCCGCACTCTATATGGTACCTATCATTCTAAAAAAAGTGTTACCAGAGGAGGCCTCCTCGGACTCCTTCGCTGTGGCAGCTGCGGCCCATAGCTGGGCCTTGCACTCTTCAAGCTCATGAGACAATCGGGTATTCTTCTTTGTAAGAACCTACATAATAGATGATCCTTAAATCAGTTATCCTAACTATTTCAAGTCTCAGGGGTTACTGCTATATGTAATCATCAAATTTTCTTACCCGTATATCCTTTACATACTAGTCCGTGGCTCTGGCTAGACATTTTGAGCAGCACGGATGTACGCTTCTCCTGAGTTGAAGGCATCAAACCCTCTTGGGAGAAACAAGCGTCATGGAGTACGGCTCGGCGACGCCTGTGGTTGAAGGCGCTCTCCACTTAGGAATTTGTGGCGGATATTTTATCCGTATCCTCTCTCGGAGGAGCGTCCGGCGTGTGCCTCATGTTCGCTTCCGCTTCCGTGTCCGGCCCAGGAGCCCAACTGGTTGAGGCGTGATTGGCGACCTCTCCGGATATAGTCCGGCGAGCATTCTTCTTTCTAGGAAGCACGGGCGTTATTATGTCTTTAAAGACGACAACCATGGAGTGAGGTGTTGCATCATACCTCTGCGCCGGCATCTCCGTCTGGACCACTTTCCTTTTTAGCCTGCCCGGCCTCGGAGCCCCTTGTTGGCTAGTCGCCGCGGGCTCGGCATGGCGTCCCAAGGGCCTTCCCTATAAAACACCGTTTGTATACGGTAAGTGAAGTGTGTAAAGGCAAATCCTTTTCAAAAGGTTGTGACTTTGGTCTCATTCACCTGCGAAGCTGGGAGTAGCCCAGGGTAGTCGGCCGTAATGGCCACCAAGGCGTCATCGCTGCTTAATTGGTAGAATACCCTATCAATAAGCTGCACGGATATGTTTGGGTCCTCTTTGAAGACCGGGTCGAGGGACCGCTCAGGATCCTCTGGTTGTGGAGATGGGCTGTTGATCTCCCTTACAGCCTTACGTAGCTCCTGCGATGAATTTGCAAGGTAAAACATATAATTGTGGGAATGTGGAATGAATGGGCGTAACAAGTGGCGACCTACCCAGCTCGGAGGATTGTACATGGAAAATCCATCATGTGGCTTGATGCGGAGGAATTCTTCTTCCTCCCCCTTGTACAAACCGGACAAGATTTTTGCTAGGGCAGCGGTCGAATCCGGCCCCTTGCAACAGCAACGGGTGGCGTCATCTTCCCCGTTGAAATCCCACATAGGGTGGCCTCGATATTGAAGCGGTTGCACCCCCCGCGTAATGCATATTGCCATAACCTCGATTATGGTTAGTCCTGATTGAGCCAATACCTTTATCCGGCCCATTAGGTAAAGAACGTCTCTCTCATCTTCCTCCTGAGGGCTCCTTGGTCACCAGCTCAGGCGCTTCTTCATAGGAGCATTGTCAAACTCGGGAAGGCCGATCCGAATAGGATCCGAAAGAGGCACATCCTCTATATAAAACCACTCTGAAGGACAGTCTTTGGACGCCTTCTTCGGGGTCCGGATAGGTATCCGGTCCCGGTGATGCGCCATACTTCGGCGCCGCCACTTGATATATTGACCCCCTCTGTGAACGGGGCACAAGGCAGAACAACTTCTTCCACGGTGCGAAATGAGCTTCGCAGCCCAACAACAGCTCGCAAAGAGCTACGTAACCCGCGATATGCAGTGTGGAGCCAGGGGTGAGGTTATGCAGCTGGAGGCCGTAGAACTCTAGGAGCCCGCGGAGAAACGGATGGATTGGAAATTCGAGTCCCCTTAGCAAATATGGGACAAGGCATACCCGCTCTCCCTTAGAGGGGTTGGGAAAGCTCTCCGCCTGCTCCCCGCCATTATACGTGGCGAGCCCGGCTTGAACCGGGACCATATACGCGGGGGGGGGGGGGGGAGAAATCCCTGGGTCTGAAGCTTCACTAATTGGTTGTGCGGGATGGAACACCTCTCCCAATCTCCGGGCTTGGGGCTGTGGGAGCGAGAGGAGGAGCTGCGCTGGCCGGCCATGCTGGGATGGATTTTTTTAGGCGCGCTCCGATGAATGCTCCATGAGGGAGGATGGTGTGGTTTGGATCTGAGAATCCTCATCTCTTTAAATATACAGTTCGTTCACACAGCTAGGGTGGTAAATGTAAAAATGCCCTGGCTTCTCACATTCGCTTGACACGTGGAAGATGGCCATTATTGGGCGTAGAAGCCAAGAAATGCAACATTTATGAGAAGCCGGACACTATTCAATAGGAGCTCGAGGTTTGAAGAAGAACCCGCCTTGCAATGCCGAAGACGATCTGCGTGCCGGACTCATCGTCATTGAAGCCTGGTTCGGGGGCTATGAGGGAGTCCTGGATTAGGGGGTATCCGGATAGCCGGACTATAACCTTTGGCCGAATTGTTGGACTATGAAGATACAAGATTGAAGACTTCGCCCCGTGTCCGGATGGGACTGTCCTTGGCATGGAAGGCAAGCTTGGCAATACGGATATGTAGATCTCCTTCCTTGTAACCGACTCTGTGTAACCCTAGCCCCCTCCGGTGTCTATATAAACCGGAGGGTTTAGTCCGTAGGACACAACAACAACAATCATACCATAGGCTAGCTTCTAGGGTTTAGCCTCTCTGATCTCGTGGTAGATCAACTCTTGTACTACCCATATCATCAATATCAATCAAGCAGGAGTAGGGTTTTACCTCCATGGAGAGGGCCCAAACCTGGGTAAAAACATCGTGTCCCTTGTCTCCTATTACCATCGGCCTAGACGCACAATTCGGGACCCCCTACCCGAGAGCCGCCAGTTTTGACACCGACAGGGGCATTTAAGCATAACATCCGTGACGAATGGCTCGCCCGACACCTCGGCCAAGAGAAGCCAAAATCCATGGCAGCCCTCACGTCACTCATGACCCGCTTTTGTGCGGGTGAAGACAGCTGGTTGGCTCGTAGTACCTATACAGCAAGCAAACCTGACACATCAGAAGCCAGGGATGGCAACGGCAAACCACGACGCAACAAACATAAGCGCCACAAATATGGTGAAAACGCCGAAAAACACGGCAGTTAATGCCGGGTTCAGGGGCTCAAAGTCCGGTCAGCGGAATGGGCAACCCAAAAATAAAAATCCAGGTCCTTCCAGTCTGGACCGCATACTCGATCGCCAATGCCAAATTCATAGCACCCCAGAAACACCAGCCACCCATACCAACAGAGAATGCTAGGTCTTTAAACAAGCCGGCAGGCCAGGCGCCAGGGACAAAGGGGAGTCTCAAAGCGATGATAGCGACAAAGAGCCCAGACCGCCGAACACAGGAGGGTAAAAGAAATTTCCCCCGCATATTCAATCGGTGAACGTGGTACATACCACCCAAATTACAAACTCGGACCGGATATCCATCCTTCGGGATGGCACATCAACAGAACTTGTCATCCCACAATATAAACTAGGGCGAGTCACCTTCAACCGCACGGACCGTCCGGTCAACGCCAGTCAGGGCATCCCAGCCGCACTAGTCCTGGACCCAATAATCCACGGGTTCCACCTCACTCGAGTTCTCATGGACGGTGGAAGCAGTCTAAATCTGCTCTACCAAGACACAGCGCGCAAGATGGGCATCGATCATTCAGCGATCAAACCCACTAAAGCCACTTTCCGAGGCATCATAACAGGTGAGGAGGCTTGCTGTACAGGCTCCATTACCCTTGAGGTAGTCTTCGAACCACCAGAAAATAACCATATCGAAGAGTTAGTCTTCGAAATCGTCCCCTTCCGTAGTAACTATCAAGCACTGCTCAGACGAACCGCATTCGCTCGGTTCAACACGGTGCCATATTATGCCTACCGTAAGCTCAAGATGCCTGGTCCACGTGGCGTCATCACGGTTAATGGAAAGACAGAACATTCCCTCGGCCCCAAAATACTCACCACTGCCCTAGAACCAGAAAAAACGAGCAGCACCTCGCAGTCGAACCTTGAGCGAACGCCCAGGCTTCAAGACACCGTCAAGGGACTCCGACCTACTTCGCGGAAGGATAGCCCGGTCCGTCCAGGGCTCAACTAAACACTCCGGCAAAGACCAAGACAGGCCGCACTCGGCGGCTCAACTGCCCTGTGGCACATAAATATTTCTGACTTTTCCCTCGCAGGATCACCTTTGCGCCGACCAGGACGGACTACATGAAGGCAGCTTGAACGCTTAAGGGAATCCTTAGACATTCCCCGCAATGACCATACGGTTGTATTACGGATCCGCACTCATCCTCTTCCACCTGGTCTCAGCAGCTTCCGCAATCATATCCCTTTCTTTTATATATTACATTATATGTACCTATATGCATAGACGTACCACCCAAATACAACATGTGGATTTATTTGACGCTTACCTGCTATTATTTCTTATTAAAATTCTTTTGTCAAAGTGGAATCTGCACATAGCGATACGCCTTAAAATATGCCAGGGGCTACATTTTGCCCATAATACGACAGTGAAGTCCGAACACCTTCATGGAAGTTTGGCACCCCGAACTTATAGCACTATATGCATCAACTCCGAATCATGTCTTGGGTCAATAGTTGGGTTTGCCCGGCTCCCATGTTTTGGTACCTTACGTTCCGCTATATCAGCTAAGGTAGCACTGGGAGAACTACTGCGATTGTGTCCCGGTTCTTCCGGACGAGCACTTCAGTAGAGAAAGCCAAAACTGACTGTCATGATACGGCGAGAGCTGGTCAGCTGTTCGAGAGGTTGCAAAATCTTTAAGGATTTCTTCCGCACAATGCCATAACCAATGCAGCGTGAGATGGATTGGTTTTTCTTCCGATTAGGCACCTATAGAGCCCCTCGTGCGGTATTCCGAACTCCAGGGGCTGCGCCTACCATACTAAAGCTCCTATGGCTAAGTGAGAGTGATAAAGCCCCGTAGTCTGATTGCCTAGTTCGTTGTGCTGAGCACCTCCTTCGAAGGACCCGAAACTGGGATAAAGAGTGCTCAGGTTTATCCCGAACACCCCCGTATTTTTATGTGGGGGCAGAAGCCGACGACTGGCCAACTCTCAGGATTAACATATAAAACGGCCGCATAGGAGGGTAAACTTTTATACAACAGGTAATAAATAAATGAGCTCGTTCAAACTTTACAAAGGACAACATGATCGACATTCATGGAAATATAATGTCCTTGGCACATTGCTCTGCCGCAAGGTAGGATCATTTCAGGACTCCTTCATAATACAATTCGGGCTTACGGTGCTCCTTCCCCTCCAGCGGTCCTTCGGTCATCAGCTTTTCAGCATCCATCTTCCCCCAGTGCACTTTTGCGTGGGCGAAGGCCATTCTTGCACCCTCAATACAGACCGACCGCTTGATGACGTCAAGTTGAGGGCAGGCATTTAGAAGCCGCTTCATGAGCCCAAAGTAGCTGTTCGGGATTGGCTCGGCAGGCCATAGCCGGATAATCAAATCCTTCATGGCTAGCTCCGCCGCCTTCTGCAGTTCGATCAGCTGTTTCAGTTGATCGGCAAAAGGCACCGAATAATTCGGTGCCAAATACTGCGACCAGAAGAGCTTATCCGCAGTGTTCATTTCTTCGGCTTGGTAGAAATAGGCAGCATCTGATATGCTGCGGGGCAGCTCTGCAAATACCCCTGAGAATTCCAAATTTAAAGTTAGAAAGATAATTCTCTTCGCAAATAATTGTTCTACAGAAAAAATCCTTACCCGCCGCTATCTTCCGCGCCTCTTGGATCTCCTGCCGGACGCTGTGGGTTTCCTCCCGGGCCTCGCTCATGGCCTTCTGAGCCTTGGTAAGTTTGGACTCTTTCTCCGTTAAACTCTACTCCAAGTTCTCGCATTTCGTTACGGCCTCTTGCAACTCCTTCTCAGCTTTAATGACCCAGGCCTCGTGCTTTTCACGAAGAGCCTGCTCAGTGGCTACCTTTTTCTCGGCCTCGGCCACAACCTTATTAAGGGTTTCGACTTCGGTCACAATCCCTAGCAAAGTCTTAAAGCTCAGTTAATACTAAAAATTCACCCGCAATAACCGCGAACATGAGTGGAGCATACCTTGCTTATCCCTCAATTGCACTTTCGATTGGCCAAGTTCTTCGGTGGCCCGCTCCAGACTTAGCTTCAGCCCGAAGATCTCTGCAGTATGAGAAGTAGCAGCTGCTACAGAAGCCTGCTTATAATAGAAGAGAGATTGATGTCATTCACTGAGTCTTCCTGCGATCATAAATTCGATCCTCTGTCCGGCTCTTTCTTTTGCCGAACAATGTATCAGGGGCTACTATCTATATTATGACACTTTTCGGCAACCCATAAAACATACCTCAAAGCCTCTTATTAGGCTGATACAGGCTTCATTCAGTCCACTCTCGGTTGACTTAATCTTCTCAATCACCGCACCCATAAGGGCGCGATGTTCATCAACGATGGAGGCGTCTTCCAATGCCACCAACAAAGCATCCGACACTTCTGGGTAGACAGAGGTCGTCGACGGAATAGGCACGCCCCTTCCAGCCAAAGGAGGCTGCCTGCTTGATTCTGGAGCCATATAGGTCTCTGGAATCGCATTCAGCTGGGAGCCGAACTCAGGATCGCCCCCTCCGTCAGCCCCCATGGGGATCTTTTCCCGCACGTGTCTGGCCCCTGAAGTTTGACCTCCAGGCGCCGCCTTCACGGTTTTTTCCTTTCCTCCTTGGCCGGGGTCCTTTTGGGACGAAGCCTCGGTGTTATACGCCTGTTCGGGGGAAGGGGCCTTTGTGGGCGTCCCGCTTTCCATAGCATTTGAGCTTTGTAGGTCCTCTGACGAGGATCGTTCAATACGAGACTTCACAGGACTTCAAAAAATATGGCATAATTCAAAATACTAAGCCATAGTGAGTCCGGACGCCTAAAACATACTCGGATTTTATACACTTAGGAGTGCACCAAGGGCTGAGCCCTAGGATCCCATGCCATGCCGCTGTCAGCGGCGGCAGTGGACTCCTCCGGAAGGGGAACCTTTCCCCTTTTGGGCAGCTCGGCCTCCAAGTGTGCGGAGGCCGTCCTTTTCTTTCTTCCCCCCGCAGGGGACTCATCCTCGTCCTCCTTGTCCTCTTTGGAGGCGGAGTGGGCATCAGAACCTTCGGATATTGTGTCCGAAGTGCCGCGACGAAGAAGGCCGCCCCGGGTCTTTTTGGCCTCCTTCTCAGTCGCCTTCTTCGGCATCTTGTAAGGCACCGGGACCAGCATCCACTACAAAAAAAGACACATCCATGACATTTTGGGGCGAACGAATTTTTTTCCTGTCATACATATGACACTTCTATGACGATAATTGTGACAAAACCCGGTATCATCATAGATGTGGTGGGCTCCTACTTGTATGACAAAAAATCATGACAGAAAATGGGCTTTTCATCCTGGGCGGGCCGGATACGCAGCTGCATGACATTCTTTGGGCCATCCATGACGGAAAAAACCGTGGTAGAAGCGAGGGGGAGGAAAAGTTCGGGGAGTTCCCGGTTACGGCGGGCGGTCGGGGGCTGAGCGATGCGCGTTTCTCTCGTACACGTACGCGCGTGTGTGCGAGGCGTTGGCTCTAACTGAACCCGAGCGAGGCGTTGGGCTCTAACTAAACCCGAGCGATTGCCCTGCAGGCTACGCATTACTGAACCCGAGCGATCGATCGATGGCTGTTAACTGAACCCGATCGAGCGATTCCTTCACTACTGCTGCTAACTGAAACCGATCGATGCTGCCTCTGGGATGAACAATGAGCATTGCAGGGGGGTTGGATGAACAGTGAGCGGTGGCGTTGCCTGTCGGTGTACAAAAAGGGGGGTACACTTTTTGTACCCCTATAACTATGCACGGGCAGTCTGAGCCACGGGCGCCGCCACACCGAGCACGGCAAGGGAGGTAAGCCAAGGTAAGGCCGAACCTGAAGAGAACCAGAACGACGCCAAGACCAAGACCACAAGGAGCAAAGGGGACAGAGCAGACCCCCCCGGCAAGATCCTTACCGTGGCAGCTCGCCCCACACCTACGGAGCGAAGCCACCCTTGAGTCCATTGCCCCTATGGGGCAAGGATTCAGGAGACATCCCTGTGGTGGCATGCAGATCTTTGTGAAGACATTCAAGATCAGATACCCACTTTATAAGATGATGATCCTTGGCGGGATCCCAGCCAAGGAGGACCACAAGGCCCCCGGCAAGAGCCTTGCCGGGGATGACAGCAGACGCCACGGCAAGACCCTTGCCGGGCCCGGGGCAAGACCCTTGCTGGGGCCGCAGCAAGGCCCTTGCCAAGGACGCCCATGGGGCCACCATCAGGCCTGCACCAGTCGCACCCCCACCGTCGTTCGCATGCAGCTGCCGACCCAACCAGTTGGGCAGGCACCTGCGTGGCGGCGAACAGATCTTCGTGGAGACCCACCACTGCGCCAGCTCAGCTGACTGCCTGCCTACATGGCACCACAAGCACCGCTGGCCAAGGCGTGTGTCGATGCAAGAGGGAGCGGCGACGGACGAGACGGGGCTCTCCCCCGCCCCCGATAAAGCAAGGACACCTAAGCAAGGCGCATTAAATGCGCCTTGTCATGTAATGCGAGGGATAACCTCGCACTACTGTACCCTTTACACCTCCTGTGTGCCACTGTGGCAACCCCTTTCCTATAAAAGGAGGCCCGAGGCGACTAGGAGGAGGATTCGGCTTTTTGGAGCTCTTGACGCCCATTGCTAGCTCAAGAACACAGATAAACAATCCACCAAAGCAGGAGTAGGGTTTTACGCATCCTCGCAGCCCGAACCTGGATAAAGGAACCGTGTGCTATCTGTTTGATCTGCTCTTCTCGCAACCCCGCGCCCCACAACCGTAGTAGGGATTCTTGTGATCCCATAGGTGTCGTTTCCCACCGACATCTTTGGCGCGCCAGGTAGGGGGCAGCGCAGTTGTGAGAATCGGCTTTGGCAGTCAGCCCGACACTCCTTCATCTTCGTGACCCTTGAAGAAGTAGGGAGGCTAGAAGATCGACACTCGAGCGATCGCGAACAGAAGCTAAGTTGCACTGAACCCTTGCTTATACTACCCTTTTTATTTGAGGTTATTCCCCCCGGAGATGTCGCGCCTTTGTATGAAAAACCTGCACGCCAGGGGGCTCTACCACGATCGGCAACACCCTTGCCCTGTTTCGAGTCCGCTCAATAGCTCAAGCGGCTGCGTCGAGAGTGGCAGAGTAGCCTTCTGCGATCAACAACGCCCTCGATTCTGACTCGAGTCAAGCTCGACAGTTCGAGCGGCCGCGTTCGGAACGGGGAGGTGGCTCGTCCGGCAGCACGCGTACCCGGCAGGCCATGGGGATCCGTCCCCAAGACGCCGCTTGCGGCTTCCGCGCCGGCGAGCCTTCCCGGTCGGCGTAGGGCACACATACAAAGAGGAATTGAACGGGGAAATAACATGCATGAAAATTAAGAGTACTTCAAAGTTATATTACATCACATCATTGTTGCGGTTCTAACTAAAGATAAAATTTGTCTTGGTCGGGAACCCGCAGCGGAGAGAAGAACGGGACGCCTAGTCCCGGCGCTGGCCTTCCACCCTCTTGATTTCGTCGATGCAGTCGGTGATGGGCTTGATGCGCTCCTTGAGCACCGTGAGGTCAACACCATCCGGCAAGCTTGTCATCGCGGCCGCGAAGTCAAGGTCGGGATTCCAGTGCGCCACTGTCGGTGTCAAAACCGGCGGATCTCGGGTAGGGGGTCCTGAACTGTGCGTGAAGGTCGGATGGTAACAGGAGACAAGGGACACTTTATTTTACCCAGGTTCGGGCCCTCTCGATGGAGGTAAAACCCTACTCCTGCTAGATTAATATTGATGATATGGGTAGTACAAGAGTAGATCTACCACGAGATCGAGGAGGCTAAACCCTAGAAGCTAGCCTATGGTATGATTGTGTATGATGATAGTTCTGTCCTACGGACAACAACCCTCCGGTTTATATAGACACCGGATAGGGTTAGGGTTACACAGAGTCGGTTACAATGGTAGGAGATCTTGAATATCCGCACGCCTAGCTTGCCTTCCACGCCAAGAAAAGATCCTTCCGGACACGGGATGAAGTCTTCAATCTTGTATCTTCATAGTCCTGGAGTCTGGCTGAAGGTATAGTCCGGCTATCCGAACACCCCCTAATCCAGGACTCCCTCAGTAGCCCCTGAACCAGGCTTCAATGACGACGAGTCAGGCGCCGCGCAGATTGTCTTCGGCATTGCAAGGCGGGTTCCTCCTCCAAGTTCTTCAAGAAGATTACAAACACCAAAAATAGTGTCCGGCTCTGCAAAATAAGTTTCCACATATTGCCATATAGAGAATAATATTAGCACAAATCAAATCTGCTGACGTATTCCGTAGTGCGTCACAACACTGCGGCCAAGCTCTTTATATAAATTGTTTTCAGCGTGTTTAGCGAGGCGGTTTCCTTGGCACGTCTTGTCAAAGCAGAGATCGTGTGCCCCTTTTAACGGGATTCTCATCAATATGGACGTGGATAACCCAATCGCGCCATTTACCACGGCGCTTGGGAGGCAAGTGAGTTTTATTAGGTAGGTGGGGACGCCTAACCGCCCCCGCTTGTATAAAGGGATAAGGATTCACCTTTTTAACCTACGCCTTCTTCCTCCTTTGCCAATCCATCTCTCGTGCACTCAAGCTCCAGCGCCCAAGTCCGCTCTTCCTTCCTCAACCTTCTCCAACAATGTCCGGAGCGGGAGGCAAGTGGATGGCCTCCTCCGTTACGGAGGCCCAAGTAAAAAAGCTAAGGAAAGCCGGATACTTGTCCAAGGACATCCCGCATCGGCTTCCTGAGAAGGGGCAGCTTCTTCCTACCCCAGGGCCCCATGAGAGGGTAGTTTTTCTTCCCCACTTCCTCCGCGGACTGGGCTTTCCACTTCACCCATTTGTCCGGGGGCTCATGTTCTACTACGGCCTGGATTTCCACGATCTGGCCCCGAACTTTGTCCTCAACATCTCGGCGTTTATCGTCGTGTGTGAGGCCTTTCTCCGCGTCCGCCCCCACTTCGGCCTCTGGCTCAAGACCTTCAACGTCAAGCCCAAGGTGGTGTCCGGCACCCAGGCGGAGTGCGGAGGCGCTATGGTTGGCAAGATGGCCAACGTCCTCTGGTTCGATGGCTCCTGTGTGGAGTCCCTAAAGGGGTGGCAGGCCAGGTGGTTTTACATCACCGAGCCACGTGATCCGAAATGGGTCGCAGCCCCTGAGTTCAGATCCGGACCCCCCACGCGGCTCATGTCCTGGAAAGAGACGGGCCTGTCGTGGGGCAACGAGGAAGAAGTGACTGGGTTGCAAACGTGCATCCAGTCCCTGGTGAACAAGCCAATCCTGCTGATCAATGTGATCCAGGTCATGCTCGTTCGCCGGATCCTCCCGTGCCAACAACAGGGTTTTACTTTGTGGGAATTCGACCCGGCGCAGCACCAAACCCTCAGTAGGCTCTTCGACACGACGTATGAAGACGTCTGGAAGGTGCTGACCAAAGGCGCCGAGTCCCCCTCATCCGCTTCCGAGGACCGCGGATACAGCTCACAGCGTCATGCCAGCGAGGTGAGCTATCTATACCTTTGACAGGTTTGTTAAGCTCTTCTTCATAGATTAACTCTATACGGGATCTAAACTCCCTTTACCTTTGACAGGCTTGGCAGGTTGTATCTGGACCAATTAACTGTCCGGCTCCCCTGCCCGAAGACCCAACCCCAGCTCTCTTGGTGAAGCTGATGGCTCCGGCACCTTATGTGGTGCTGGAGAAGAAGGCCAAGAAGAAGAAAACCACCGGGACTCGAAAAAGTTCCCGCAACATGGTGGTGTTGAACTCGTCATCTAACGAGTCCGCGTCGCTCTCCTCTCATGAAAACGAGGAGGAGGACCAAGAAAGCTCTCCCCCCCAGCGAGGGGAGCAAAGAAGAAGAAAGCCACCCCAACGGGGGAGGCCGAGGGGTCGAGGAAAAGGAAGACCCCTCCGCCGGACTACTCCCACGACGCCGAAGAGGGCGGAGAGGAGTGGACGGACATAACCAAGCGTCCGGCAAAATCGTAAGCATTCATATACCAGAGTGACTCATGATATTCTTTTAATGCGCGGCTTTCCCTAATATCGCTCGTAATTTATGCAGCCCGCCCCGGGCCGATCTCGACGATTCATCGAGCGGCTCCCTGGATTCATCGGACGTGAACTCTGTTCCGCCCGCTGTCTCCCCCCGCAGGGCGGACGACGCTGAAGTGGCGTCCTGCCAAGCAGGGCAGCAGGAGATAGTCCTGGAGGAGCCGCAAGGCAATCCTCCGGACCCTATGAGTAAAGGGGATGAAACCCCCCAGGGCTCCAAGTCCGGCTTTGTGCTGGACACCGCGCCGGACTCGACAGTCCTGGTCCGCGGTGGGCGAACTCCTTCCAAGAGGAGTAAGCCATCTGAGCCGGCGGCCTCCGTCCAACCGGAGGCGCCGGACAATCTGCTGGAGGTGCTTAAGGGCGCCACCATCGATGAGGAGCACCGTACTGTTATGAGTACGGTGATCTAAAGGGCAGTCCGCCAAAAGCGGACTGACTGAAGCTTGCGCTAGCCTTCTAACAGGCTTCGAGGTAAGTAAAAATATGTCAAATTATTTAACGCATAGATAGTAGCCCCTGATGCTCTATTCGGTGTTCGGAAAGAAAAGCCGAATAGAGCATCTAGTAATTTTCGCAGGAGTCAAACAACAAAAAGTCACATATGCGTATGCAGGCTTCGCTGCTGTCCACCGCCGCACTGACTGCGCAGGTGGATGTCCTTAAAAAGGACCTCGGGCGGACCGAGTAAGAGCTCGGCCTTGCCAAACGGCAGCTCGAGGAGAAAGAAGGTAAGAAATACCCTAAATAAAGAAAAAAGGTGCCTATAGAAAGGCTTGATTGCATAAAGAAATAACAAGATTGTACTGCTTATTGTAGGGGCCACAACCGAGGTGGCAACCCTGAAGCAGGTGTTGGATGAGGCCGGAAAGAAAACGGCCGAGGAGCGCGCCGAGCGAGAAAGGCTTGGGGTTTAGGTCGGCGAGGTGCAGCAAGAGCTGCAAGCTCTTATGGAAAAACATGAGAGTTTGGAGCTTGAGTCAAGAGCGCAAGCATCCGAGCTCGCCCCGGCCCTTGAGACCGCCAAGAGTGCCAAGGTCGAAGCCCAAAAGGCCCTCCAAGAATTGGAGGAGGTGAAAAAGATAGCAGCGGGTAAGGCATTCTTAATGCAAAGTAGGAATATAAAAGTAAACTACCTGTTACTTACCCGAATCCGGAGTTCTCCAGGGGTGTTCGTCGATCTTCCCCGCAGCGTATCCGATGCCGCCGCGTTCTACCGAGCTGAAGAGGGCAGCTCGACGGAGAGTGTGTTCTGGTCTCAGTATTCTGAGGCCGGACACCCTGTGCCTTTGAGCGATCAGCTGAAACAGCTGGTCGAGCTCCACAAGGTGGCCGAACAGGCCATGAAGGGCTTACTAGCTTGGCTGTGGCCTGGAGAGGCCCTGCCTGGGAGCTATTTCGGGCTAGTGCGGTGGCTGGTGGAGCCCTGTCCACGGCTTGAGGTCATCAAGCGCTCCGCCTGCATTGAAGGTGCCCGGAGGGCCCTTTCCCGTGTAAGGGTACACTGGGTTAAGCTGGACGGAGAGAAGCTGGTGAAGGACGGGCCGCCGCCGGGGAAGGAGCATCGCAAGCCCGAGAACTACTACAAGGAAGTTCTTGCCGGAGCCCGCCTTGTCGCGGATGAATGTACTAAAGATGTAGTATTTGAATGAACTCGCTTGTTTGTATCCTGTGCGCTGAAAACTTGTTCATATGCGCTAAGCAATGCTTATTGAATTTAAAATATTATTTTCTGTGCGGCCGTTTATCAAAAATTGAGAGATGGCCAGTCGTCGGCTTCTGCCCCCATGCCACTAGTGCTGGGGTGTTCGGGATAAACCAGAGGGCTCTTTTTCCCATAGTTGGGTCCTTCGAGGGAGGCGTTCAGCACAACGAACCAGGCAATCAGACTATAATGCTTGAACACTCTCACTTAGCCATAGAACGTTATAATTTTAAATTTCGGCGAAGCCCCTAGTTCGGAAGGCCGAATTCGGGGCGCTATCCACGCCATTGGCCGGAAATAGCCAGCTCCTCGCTCGAAGCGGCATAAGTCTTTAAGGACTCGAAAAACCTCTCGAACAGCGACCGGTCTCACGCCTTATCATGACAGTCTATTTTAGCTTTCTCCACTGAGGTGCTTAACCCACCTGAACTGGGGCACAATCGTAGTGGTTCTCCTAGTGCTACCTTAGCCGATATAGCGGAACGTAAGTCACCAAAACATAGGAGCCGGGCAAACCCAACATGTGACCAAAATCATGATTCGGAGCCGATGCATATAGTGCTATAAGTTCGGGGTGCCGCACTTGTGAAAGTGTACGGACTTCTCACACCAGATGGAAGGGTAATGAAGCCCCTGGCGTGTTTTGCCGTACCATGGTGTACAGTTGCGATCATGTTTTTTTAATGAACATATATATTAAAAGAGGACAATGCAAAAAATAGGTGAAAAGCTGTGCATTGTTTATAGAGAGGCTATTTATCAAAGCCGAACGATACAAGTAGTGCGATAAGCAAAAAAGATATTAGACTATTTAACATGTCCTGACCAGGCGCAGGCCGCGGAATTTAGAAAGAGATATATCGCTTGAAATAGAGACCACCTGAGAGTTCCGTAATGCGGCGTGGCTTTGTCTGCTTTCCTGGGTCTTGCATCGTCTGTGCGGCAGCAAAGCCGAACAGGTTATCCAGAGTGTGGAGTCCTGAAAGTAAAAAAAAGAATCCGCCAGCCCCTAGTACATTTGACACCGTATTGGAAGCATGCCGTTGATGTGCCCCTCCCCCAGTGCCCATGGAATTTCGAGGGCGTAATTGTGTACTCGAGGTACTAGCTCCGCTATGTTGCGATGGCTGGGGTTGGGGCCGTATTGCTACGCTTGCTCCAAACGTGCCAGGCGGTCTTGTTGCAGGTTACTCCGGGCGCGCTTTGCATTGTCCGGCTTTTTAACGGCCAGACTGGAGAGTTGCCTTGAAAGGCTGCTTTGTACTTCCGCTGCGAGGGCCGCCGTGTGCTCCTCCGTACGGATGGAGCGTTCTGTGTTTCCATTGACCATAATTACTCCTCGAGGGCCTGGCATCTTGAGCTTGAGATATGCGTAGTGCGGCACCGCATTGAATTTAGCAAATGCGGTTAGTCCGAGCAGGGCGTGATAGCCACTGCGGAACGGGACTATATAGAAGATTAACTCTTCGCTTCGGAAGTTATCCGGAGATCCGAAGACCACTTCAAGAGTTACCGAGCCTGTGCAATTGGCCTCTACACCTGGTATGAAGCCTTTAAAGGTCGTCCTTGTGGGCTTGATCCTAGACTGATCTATGCCCATTTTTCGCACTGTATCCTGATAAAGCAGGTTCAGGCTACTGCCGCCGTCCATGAGGACTATTGTGAGATGAAATCCTTCAATGATTGGGTCAAGAACTAATGCGGCAAAACTGCCGTGATGGATGCTAGTGGGGTGGTCCCTTCGATCAAAAGTGATCGGGCAGGAGGACCATGGGTTTAACTTTGGGGCGACTAGTCCATCGCGTATACGTCCCGTAGCGCATGCTTCCGCTCCCTCTTGGGAATGTGGGTCGCGTATATCATGTTCACCGTCCGCACTTGTGGGGGAAACCCCTTCTGTCCATTGTTGTTCGGCGGCCTGGGCTCCTCCTCGTCCTTGCTATGCAGCCCCTTGTCTTTGTGTTCGGCTCTTAACTTGCCTGCCTGCTTGAACACCCAACGATCCCTGTTGGTGTGATTGGCTGGCCTTTCGGGGGTGCCATGAATCTGGCACGAGCGGTTGAGTATCCGGTCCAAACTAGACGGGCCCTGGGTATTCTTTTTAAATTGCTTTTTCCACTGACCGGATTTATAGCCTCTGAATCAGGCATTTACTGCCGTATCCTCATTGCTGTCGCTGCTAACGCGGCGCTTTTGCTTATTTCGACGTGTCCTGCCACTTTTGTCCTTGGTATCCGAATTACCAGGGTTCTTCGATAAGTTGTTGCTGCGAGCTAGCCAGCTATCTTCGCCCGCGCAAAAGCGGGTCATGAGTGTCGTGAGGGCTGCCATAGATTTCGGCTTTTCTTGTCCCAGGTGCCGGGCAAGCCACTCGTCGCGGATGTTATGTTTGAAGGCTGCTAGGGCCTCTACGTCCGGACAATCGACTATCTGATTTTTCTTTGTTAGGAACCATGTCCATAATTGCCTGGCCGATTCTTCTGGCTGCTGAATTATGTGGCTTAGGTCGTCGGCGTCCGGTGGCCGCACATAGGTCCCTTGGAAGTTGTCGAGGAATGCGGCTTCTAGGTCTTCCCAAGAACCGATCGAGTCCGCTGGTAGGCTGTTAAGCCAGTGCCGCGCTAGTCCCTTGAGCTTAAGGGGGAGATATTTGATGGCGTGTAGATCGTCGCCACGTGCCATGTGGATGTGAAGGAGATAATCCTCAATCCATACCGCCGGATCTGTCGTACCATCGTATGACTCGATGTTGACGGGTTTGAAACCCTCTGGGATTTTATGATCCATTACTTCATCTGTGAAGCATAGTGGGTGTGCGGCGCCCCTGTATTGGGCTATATCACGACGCAGCTCAGAAGAGCTATGTTTGTTGTGTTCGGCCCTGCCGGATTTGTTGTATCCGGAGTGAAGATCATCGTCAGGTGTCGTAGGGCGCCTGCGCGATCCGTAGATCGATCTTGTTTGCCTTGCCTTATCCTCCAGTACATCTCGCAGGTCTGGCGCGTTTTCCCGTGCCTTATTTGAGCGGCGTCGGGGCATGGCTTGTGTGGAGGGCCGAGAGGCCTCTCTGTCGCGGCCGCGAGGTGGCCGGTCTGCCATGTCGTGCGCTGGTGATGTAGGCGCTTCCTCCTCTGATCGTGGTAGCGGCCTGCGCTTTGGGTAATTTTTGGAGGGGCGCTCGAGTTCATACTCTTCGGCCGCAAGGACTTCAGTCCATCTGTTAGCTAGCAAATCTTGATCAGCTCTAAGCTGCTGCTGCTTTTTCTTTAGGCTATTCGCCATGGCTAGAAGCCTGCGTTTAAAACGCTCTTGTTCGGCGGGGTCTGATGGTACGACGAATTCATCGTCGTCGAGGCTTGCCTCGTCTTCGGAGGGAGGCATGTAGTTATCATCCTCAACCTCTCGCTCTGCCGCTCTCTCATGAGGGCTAGCTTCTCCATCTTCCTGCGCCGAATTTTGCTGGATTTGGTGTTCTTCGGCGCTATCCGGGGTAGTATTATCTCCCGTGCCGGAAGCACCGTTTCTGCTGTGGCGGGATTTAGAGCGGCGCCATTGACGCCGGCGTTTTGGCTGTTTTTTTTTAGGTGTCATCCTCCGTTGTTCCATCGCCATCTCCATCCTTTGGAGCGTCCACCATATATATGTCACATGACGAGGTGGCGGTCCAGCGCCCTACAGGTGCTGGTTCTTGTTCGTCTCCTCCTTCGTCGTCCATACCGTCGAAGTCTTCGGAGCCGTAGTCAAGTATGTCAGTTAAATCATCGACAGTGGCTATTAAGTGGGTGGTGGGTGGGCTTTGAATTTCTTCGTCGTTCGAATCCCCACCTCACAGACCATAGTCTGGCCTGGGCTCTCCTGATAGAGAGAGAGACTTGAGAGAATTCAGGATATCACCGAAAGGTGAGTGCTGAAAGATGTCCGCGGCGGTGAACTACATTATAGGCGCCCAATCGGATTCGATCGGCAGGGGCACGGGAGGCCCGGAGTTCGGAGAAGAATCCGGCTCCTTGGAGTCATGGGCCGTGCGGAGTACGGGGCTGGTGTTCGGCTCGATCGCCTTCAAGATCGCAGCCCCCGAGGTGACGTCCAACCGTTCATCCTCCAAGAACGCAGCGGGCTCCGAGTCGAGGATCGGGGCCGGTGCGTGTGCGGCCTCCAGGGCACTATTCGTAGGCAGAGCTATATCATGCCCCTCGAGGTAGTGCGGCGCGCTTGGCTGTGGCTCGAACTCGTCGAAGATCAAGTCTCCGCGGATATCTGCCGTGTAGTTTAAGCTTCCAAACCTGACTTGATGGCCAGGGGCGTAGCTTTCGATCTGCTCCAGGCGACCAAGCGAATTGGCCCACAGAGCGAAGCCGCCAAAGACGAAGATTTGTCTGGGGAGGAAAGTCTCACCCTGGACCTCATCGTTGTTGATGATCAAAGGAGCCATCGGGCCTAAAAGCGACGACACAGAGGAACTCTCAATGAAAGCACCAATGTCGGTGTCAAAACCGGCGGATCTCGGGTAGCGGGTCCCGAACTATGCGTCAAGGTCGGATGGTAACAGGAGACAAGGGACACTTTATTTTACCCAGGTTCGGGCCCTCTCGATGGAGGTAAAACCCTACTCCTGCTAGATTAATATTGATGATATGGGTAGTACAAGAGTAGATCTACCACGAGATCGAGGAGGCTAAACCCTAGAAGCTAGCCTATGGTATGATTGTGTATGATGATGGTTCTGTCCTACGGACTACAACCCTCCGGTTTATATAGACACCGGATAGGGTTAGGGTTACACAGAGTCGGTTACAATGGTAGGAGATCTTGAATATCCGCACGCCTAGCTTGCCTTCCACGCCAAGAAAAGATCCTTCCGGACACGGGACGAAGTCTTCAATCTTGTATCTTCATAGTCCTGGAGTCCGGCTGAAGGTATAGTCCGGCTATCCGAACACCCCCTAATCCAGGACTCCCTCAGCCACCTTGGTGAGGACCTTGGTCACGACCCTCCGGCAAAGCCGCCGGGCCTCCTCGGCCAGTGTGGTTGTCCTGTTGGAGTGAAGATAGGACAAGGCTCCGAGGACGCCTTCGAAGAACTAGGTCAGCTTGGCGTTGACGGTCCCGCTGCGCTCAGGGGCGTACCTCACATTTGTCATCCCCATGGTGGCCAATTGCGAGGTGACCCTGCTGGCGACGACCTCCAGATGGCTGATCCACCTGTTCTCGCCCGCCACGTATTCTGGGTGGGAGGCGGCCTCGTTTGCCCGCAGCTGTTTCTCCTCCTCCAGGCTCTTGGTCAAGGTCTCCTCCCGAGCCCTGCTCTCCGACGACAGCTTCTCGAGATCCTCCAGCTTCAGCTTGAGGTCTCTGATGGAGTTCCGTGCCTCGGAGAGCTCTCCAGTCCTGCTGATGACCACTCCTTGCGCCTCTACAAAGGCACGGTTGAGCGTGTTCTTCTCGCCGGATAGCTTGAGGGCCTGCTCCTTCAGCTTGTCCCGCTCTGCTTCTAGCTCCTTCACCTTGCCGGCATGGGCCAGGGCTTGGGCATCGAGTGCCTCTCTGTGCCTCTGCTCCAGCTCGCGAGTCCGTCGCACGACAAGCGCCTCGAGCTCCTCGTCCTTGCCATGGAGCGTTGCGGCAAGCTTCGCCTCACGCGCGGAGAGATCCTCCTCCTGGGAGTCCAAGACGGCTTGATGCTGGTTCTGGGTGGCTTCGGCCGCAGCAGCCAAGTTCGTCGCCTTCTCCTGGGCCTTCTCGAATCAGCCAACTTCATGGTGAGCTCCACATCGCGCTGGGCCAATTTCTCCTGAAAGGCCCTCTGCTCCTCGCAAGCCTGGTGGAACCAGGTCTGCGTCTCGGCGACGCGCGCCTTGAAGTCCACCTCCGCGTTGTCCACCGCTGCCGCCCTGGACTTGACTTTGTCCAGGCGGGCGCGGTAGAGCACTTGGAGCTTCCGGAAGTTGGCCCCCATGGCGTGGAAGAGCTGCTCTGGGGAACCGTCACCGCCAACGCCCAGCGCATCGACAACTTCGAACCCGGTGGCGGCAAGCACCTCGCCGTCAAAATCTTCCCCTTCAGCGGGCGCTCGGCTTGACGCCCCTGGGATATGGACGAAAAGATCATCGGCCACTTTCAGATACCTGCCGGGGCCCGAGGTTGAGGAGGAGGGAGGCTGATCATCCATCACCTCTTCCTCGGCGGAGGCCTTGTCGGCCTCCCAGGCAGGACCACCGCTGGCGCCCTCGGTGGAAGCCTCGGCGGTAGCCTCGGCGGCCCCTGCGGCGGCATCTTCGGCCGCGCCCTTGGCGGCCTCATCAGCGGCGGCCTCGTCAGCATTCTTGGCGGCCTCCTCGGCGGCTATTTTTTCGGCCTCAGCCGCGGCCTCTTCGGCAATATCCCCGATAACAGTATTCACGTCCTCCGTGTCTGTTAAAGGAGGGCCTGGGCAGCAACGGGAGCAATGAAGCCAGGAAAAGTATAAGGGAAGAGAACAGAGTAGAAGGACGGGCGACTCACCAGTGCCGGGCTGTGAAGCAGAAGTCCCCTCTCCGCCAGCATTTGGCGCCGAGGCAGAGCCAGCAGCGCCTAAGTTCCCCTCTTCCTCCATGGCTATGGACTCCGTGCCTGACGCCCTTGCCGGGGACGCCCCCCGCGGCGGCGTAGTCGATCGGGGTGGTGTGTTAGGAGTAGCCCTCTGCGGCTCCTCCTGCTGCCGCTCCCCTCCTTCTTCTTCTCAGCGGCCTTCGTCAGCCCCTTCACTGCCGAGGCCCTCATGTGCCGCCCGGACCCTTCCAGGGTCAATTGAGGCCGTGAAGCCCTGCCAGGCCGGACCGGCTCGCCGGAGCCAGCCTGCCGCAGGACTCTCCCTCTTCCCCTGGCTGGCATCGAGCCCGCCGCCACGCCCTCCTCCTCTCGTGACACGTCGGCCACGTCCTCGACGAGCGGAGCTCCGTGTCGGCGCCGCTGACCTCCCCAGTGGCCGCCGCCCATAGGGTGAACTGCTCCTCCTTCACGGCCGCCGCGACCTCGTCTTCCACGCCCCCGGCGCTGCTGGCCTCCAGAGCAAGATGTGCCTCCCTCGCCCTGGTGGCGATGTTGTCCAGCTTTGCCTGGGTGATGTCCATGACAAGCCACCGCTCGGCGTCAGCATTGACGTACACCTCAATCAAGGTGTCGAAGAATTGCTGCACGTCTGTGGCCGATGGCTCCCTCCAGCTCGGAACAGGGCCGTGCGCGTTGAAGTCTGGCATCATGGCGATGATCTCAAACCAACGCGAGTTATTGCAGAACGGGACCACCCCCGCTGGCAACTTGAAGAGCGGCCCCTTGACGGCCTTGCCGGCCTTTACGGCAACCCTTGCGGCCTTGCCGGTCAGCTCGACCTCGCCGTCGCGATCCACTTCCAGCTGGAAGAGCCGCTGGCAGAAGTGGGCATGCCCCATCACCGTGAAGTTGTGGTCGAGGCCAGGGCGGAGCCGCATAATGTCAGCAGGATTCTTAAAGAGCCAAGCTGGCCTCCCCTTATTGTGCAGCGGGGCGATCCGGCGGCGAATGAAATCCGCCCGATAATCTCAAGGGTGAGACCAGCCCGGGTCAGCCGAAGAATCCTGGTGGTGGCGACAGTGAGCCTCCCATCGGCGGCGTCGACATCACCCCAATCATTACCGCGGACCGGCGACACTCGGCGGACCTTGCAAAATTCCGGCGGGTCTTCATCTTCAATCCAACACCACCGGTCACGACATTCGTCCCACCTCTCCCTCACGGCACCATCCGGGTAAGCCTCCTTGGACCTTGGGATCCAGGTGACGCAACCAGCGACGGCACCTCCTGTTTGGATTCGAGGGTAGAAGTAATGGCGGAAGAGCGCCGTGTTGGGCTGCACTCCGGCAAAGCCCTCGCAAAGATGCGCAAAGCAAGACATGCACGCCACCGCGTTCGGAGTAAAATCCAAGAGGCGAAAACCGAAGGTGTGCATGACGTCGCAGAAGAAATCAGAGAAAGGAGGGCATAGCCCACAAGAAAAGTAGTCAACAAGGAAGGGGTACCGATTTGGGGCAGGATCGACACAAGCGGCAGGAATGACGCGCGTCGCCGGGTGTCCCGAATTCTCTCCCCCTGTCTTCACTCCCCACAGGGGCTTGAAGGTGGCCCGGAGCTCATGAACGTCAACCGTCGTGGGGAAGAAGAAGATGGACTTCGTCTTGTCCCCCAACAGTGCGCTCTCCGGCGGCTCCACGGTCCCAGAGCCCTTAGCCACCCCCTTGCCCTTGGCGGATTTAGGCGCCATGGCGGCCAAGGAGTCCAGAGGGTTGAGGAAGGGGGGTGGAGAAGCAGCGACAGCGGGCGGCGGCGAGAGCTTGCAAGGGAAGAAAGAAAGGGAACGGCGGCTCTGAGATTGGAAAAGGCACGAAGGAAGAGGAGAAAGTGAGCAGCGCGCCCGCGGTTATTCCTTCTTATGGGGGAGAACGCGGGCCGCCTCCTTTCACATTAATTGTGATGTGACGCATGCCCGCGGGAAGCAACCCCATGCATACCGCCCACGTCACACACGCCTCCCCATGCTGCGCCACGGGCGGGAAGCGTGGGAAGCGCAGCGCGCGAAGGAACTTACCACGGTAAAAACCGCCCCGCCTGCCCGTGCACCGTTTTTGGGCCTAGCCCAACAACGCGTTGCGCTTATGTGTGGCCCAGGCCCGGGGGCTCCTGTGGGTGTACAAAAGGGGGGTACACTTTTTGTACCCCTATAACTGTGCACGGGCAGTCTGAGCCACGGGCGCCGCCACATCGAGCACGGCAAGGGAGGTAAGCCAAGGTAAGGCCGAAGCTGAAGAGAAGCAGAAGGACGCCAAGACCAAGACCACAAGGAGCAAAGGGGACAAAGCAGACCCTCCCGGCAAGATCCTTGTCGGGAGGCAGCTTTAGCTAACCCGGCAAGACCCTTGTCGTGGCAGCTCGCCCCACACCTATGGAGCGAAGCCACCCTTGAGTCCACTGCCCCTATGGGGCAAGGATTCGGAGACATCCCCGTGGTGGCATGCAGATCTTTGTGAATACATTCAAGATCAGATACCCACTTTAGAAGATGATGATCCTTGGAGGGATCCCAGCCGAGGACCACAAGGCCCCCGGCAAGAGCCTTGCCGGGGATGACAGCAGACGCCACGGCAAGACCCTTGCCGGGGCCGCAGCAAGGCCCTTGCCAAGGACGCCCGTGGGGCCGCCATTAGGCCCGCACCAGTCGCACCCCCACCGCCATTCGCATGCAGCTGCCGACCCAACCAGTTGGGCAGGCACCTGCGTGGCGGCGAACAGATCTTCGTGGAGACCCACCACTGCGCCAGCTCAGCTGACTGCCTGCCTACATGGCACCACAAGCACCGCTGGCCAAGGCGTGTGTCGATGCAAGAGGGAGCGGCGACGGACGAGACGGGGCTCTCCCCCGCCCCCGATAAAGCAAGGACACCTAAGCAAGGCGCATTAAATGTGCCTTGTCATGTAATGCGAGGGATAACCTCGCACTACTGTACCCTTTCCACCTCCTGTGTGCCACTGTGGCAACCCCTTTCCTATAAAAGGAGGCCCGAGGCGACCAGGAGGAGGATTCGGCTTTTTGGAGCTCTTGACGCCCTTTGCTAGCTCAAGAACACAGATAAACAATCCACCAAAGCAGGAGTAGGGTTTTACACATCCTCGCGGCCCGAACCTGGATAAAGGAACCGTGTGCCATCTGTTTGATCCGCTCTTCTCGCAACCCCGCGCCCCGCAACCGTAGTAGGGATTCTTGTGATCCCATAGGTGTCGTTTCCCACCGACATTGCCTCTGGATGAACAGGACCCCGTGGTGTGGTGGAGGGCTGGATGAACAGTAGACGGTGGAGGGGTGCCCGTGGAGGGGTGGTTGAACAGGACCCCGTGGTGTGGAGGGCTGGATGAACAGTAGACGGTGGATGGGTTCCCATGGAGGGGTGGTTGAACAGGACCCTGCGGTGTGGACGGTTGGATGAACAGTAGACGGTGGAGGGGTGGTTGAACAGTAGCCGGTGGAGTAGCGCGCGGTGGAGGCTGGATGAACAGGAGCCCGTGGAGGCTGGAGGAGGTCGACGGCAGCCCGTGGAGGCTGGAGGAGGTCGATGGTGGAGATGAACAGTATCCCGTGGAGTCCTGTTTTGCGGTAAGCCACACCCCTCCCGATGAACAGGACCCCCGTTTCGACCGCAGGAGGTCCGTTTCGTCCGTTTTGCGGTACGCCACACCCCTCCCGATCAAAAGGACCCTCGTTTCGACCGTAGGAGTTCCGTTTCCTCCGTTTTGCGGTACGCCAGACCCCTCCCGATGAACAGGATCCCGTTTCGAACGTGGCCGGTCGAACACAATGCCGTTTCCTCCGTTGTGCGGTACGACAGGCCTCGTTTCCATCGCTTGTTCCGTCCAAGCCCTCCCGATGAACACGACCACACATTCCGTTCCGACCCAGCCGGTTGGCTCCCACGCGTTCCATTGCCTCTCGATGAACATGACGCATTCTGTTGCCTCCCCATGAACACGACGCATTCCGTTGCCTCCCCATGAACACGACGACGACGTTGGCTCTCCGTTCCGACCCAACCATGTCAACGAGCCCTCGCCGTACGTATGCGCGAGTAGGCGTTTGAGACCCCGCCCGTATGTACACATATGTGGCCGTATTTTCTTTCTTGCACCCTGGCCGCCGTACGTACGTATACATGCTACGTGCGCGCCTCTACTACGACACGTGCGCGCCTCTACATCCATCAGTATATATGTACGTACACGTTCGAGACCAGAATGACAACGCTACGTACGATTCGACCAGGTGGGTCCCGACTATCAGGCACTTCCTTGGGTGCGAAGATGTAGCTGGTGGGTCCCAACAGTCAGGGGGGAAATGTTTTTTTCGCGAAATACGGTGGCCCGTCCGGTGGGTCCCCACTGTCAGGTGGAGGAATAATTATTTTGCACGTAATAAGGAGGCACTTCCTTGCTGCAGCCGTGGACCCAGCTGTCAGCCTCTCCACGTATAGTCCACGTCCAATGGAAGCCGTTCCTTGACCATGTTGACCACGCCGCACCGAGAGCACAAGGGCGGTGGACGACGGCGAGGCCTAGGAAGGGGACGACGCGGAGCCGGGGAAGACGCGACAGTGGATGCCCACGCGTAGAGGAGTACGAGGGTTCACTGGTTCGCTGCGGTGTGAGGCTGCCGTCGCCGCAGAATAACAGGGGGTGTGGGTGAGTAGAGGGATGGCCTGGCCAGCGGTGGGAGTAGTAGGGGTGGTGAGGCCTCCACCGCATCGCAGCTTGCCACGGGAGGCAGGAGCACGAGGCACGACCGGCGCTGGTTTGGGCGGCTGGAGCAAGAAGACCAGAGGTTGAAGAAGCACTACGGCCGTTGGATGGACATCGTACGGTCACTGGAGCTAGAATCATGCATATTGACTAAGTTGACAAAGCCCCCCGTCCCCGTCAACTTAGTAGGCCCACAAGTCAGCCTGCCACTATACTGGGTCCTAGCTAATAGGGGGAGTATTCATTTTTTTTGTGCGTAATAAGGAGGCACTTCCTTGCGCGCGAAGATATAGCTGGTGGGTCCGAGCTGTCAGCGGCGGTAACGTTTTTTTCGTGAAATACAGAGGCCCTTTCGGTGGGTACCTGATGTCAGGTGCAGGAATCATTATTTTGCGCGTAATAAGGAGGCATTTCCTTGCATGTAGCCGTGGACCCAGCTGTCGGCCTCTCCACGTACAGTCCACTTCAGATGCATGTCGGTCGTTGACCAAGTTGACCAGGCCGCGCCGAGAGCACCAGGGCGGTGGACGACGGCGAGGCCTAGGAAGGGAACGGCACGAAGGCAGGGAAGACTCAGAAGTTGTTTCCCACGCGGAGGGGAGTCCGACTGTACGAGGGTTTACTGGTTCGTCTGTCGTCCCGGGAGAATAACAACAGGTGTGGGTGAGTAGAGGGATGGCTAGGCCAGCGATCGGAGTACTGTGGGGCGGTGAGGCCTGCGCGACAGCAGAGCCGGCCGTGGGAAGGAGGGAGCAGGCAGTCCCGCTGGCGCTTGTTTGAGCGGCTAGAGCAGGAAGAGCAGAGATTGAAGAAGCACGACGGTCGTTGGATGGCCATCCAACAGTCACTGCTTGTGCGTCTACCTTTTTTAGGAAAGCCTCAAATCTGTGGAAAATAGCATATAGCCCATCTGCCATTATTTCTAATAATTTACAGCCCATTTGCTAAGGTTTTTTTGGAGCCCATATTCTTTTTGTTAACATTACAACCCATATTGTGGCCACGGTTAAAAAATTATACGAAATTTTGCATATTTCGGTGCGGTCCGAACTGTTTTTAATCCTGAAATTTCGAATCACCTTCAAACTAATTTGAAAAATAAATGTATATCAATATAAAATCCAACAAATTCTCCACGCATAAAAATTAATGTAATTTAAAATCTCAAAATGAAAAAAAGATATTTGAAACTAATTGCCGGTTTGATGTGTTTTAAAAATGTACAACCCATTTCTCATTACTGATGGGCCATTTTCTCGGCCAGCTAAATGAAAGCTCTCCTCGTCTTGAAAGATTTGCAGCCCAACAGGCCTGACAAAGGGACTTGGCAAATCACAAAAAAAACTGGGCTGTGGCCATGGACCCAGCTGTCAGCCTCTCCACGTAAAGTACTCTTCCGATGGAATGTCGTTGACCATGTTGACCATGCCGTGCCGAGAGCACCAAGGCGGTGGATGACGGCGAGGCCTAAGAAGGGGACGACGTGGAGCCGGGGAAGATGCAGCAGTGGATGCCCACGCGGAGAGGAGTACGAGGGTTCACTGGTTCGGCTGTGGTGTGAGGTTGCCGTCGCCGCAGGGCCTGGATAGCGGTGGGAGTAGTAGGGGGCGATGAGGCCTCATCGGCAGCACAGCTGGCCAATGGAGGCAGGAGCAGGTGGTCTCCCCGGCACTTGTTTGGGCGGCTGGTGCAAGAAGAGCAGTGATTGAAGAAGCAGCAGGACCGTTCGATTTAAATCCAACGGTTACTGCTGCTAGAATCGTTTGTTAACTAAGTTGACAAGCCCTGCGTACGCGTCAACTTAGTAGGCCCACAGGTCAGCCTCCCAACCGGTGTGCCCCAGATGTCAGTGGGAGGAATCATTTTTTCACGTAATAAGGAGGAAGTTGATTGCGTGCAGCCAGGCCAGCGGAGGGAGTAGGGTGGGCCGAGGAAGCCTGCGCGGTATCACAGTGGGCCACAAGTGGAGGGAGCAGGCAGTCCTGCCAGCGCTAGTTTAGGCAGCTGGAGCAGGAAGATCAGAGATTGAAGAAGCACGCCGGCCATTGGATGGACATCCAACACTAACTGCTGCTAGAATCGTGTGTTCACTTACAAAGCCTTGCGTGAACAAGTCAGCCTCGAAATCTGTGGCGTGTACAACCCATTTGCTATTATTTTTATAATTTTTACTCACTTTCTAATTCATATGGAATTTATTACAGCCCGTTTTCCATTTTTAGAATTGCTGGCCATTTTCTGGTCAGTACCAGGGTCAAAACATTAACTAAATATGTGGCAAATTTTTAAAATTCGCAAATTTTTGCTGGGGAACGAAATATTCTTAATACGAAAATTAATAGCTATAGTAAAACAGATTTAAAAATAAATTAGTACTATGTCATGTTAAATCCAATGAAATACGTATAAGATATCAGTGAAGAACAAAAACAAAAAAAGAAACTTATATCCCATTTGCTATTATTTTTTTGGAATTTTCAACCCCTTTTGATATTACTTTTAACAGACATTGACCATACTCTTAAGCCAGGCCGGAATGCATCCCTCCTTGTCTTGAAAGATTTGCAGCCCAGTAATTCGGAGAAAACAAATAGGCCTAGCTTGGGTATTCTTCAAAAAGAAATACAGGGCTACTTATTTTCCCAAAGAACTGGTGCATGAGCATTTAGCTTTATTTATTTACTTATTTATGTATAGGGGACCATGAGCATGTACCTGGGCCGGATTCATGTGAGAGCCTCCCTTCCAGTTAATTATGGGCTTCTCTACTGGGCCTTCATCAGTGGGCTGCACGTTATCAACAAGTGGAAAATGTGTTCCGTATGAAAAATAGTACGCGCTACGTACGGTACGAGGCACTAAAGGATCGAACCGTGCAACGACTTCCAAAACATTGTGTTTGTCGTTCTAACAACACATTTATTCAACCAAAAGACGAAAAATACTACTGATTGTACATTGAAAACAACAGCAGTAGCAACCAGGGTTGGGGGTGCAACAGAAGCAGTAAGCAGGCCAGAAGAGTGAAGACGCAGCTCTCTCTTCCAAACCAAACATCAGCCATCATTACAAAAGGGCTACCAAAAAAGAACAAGTGTATGCATCAAACTAAATAAAGATCCTACTACACCAAGTGTACGCATCTAACTAACTGGCTCAGTTAGACGTTACTATTTATTAAGCTGTGGAGATTGGCTGACGGCTTGAACCAGATGGGTGCCTGATGGGGAAACTCTAGCCAGTAGGTCGAAGTCTGATACTTGTGACCCTCTCTCCTACTTTGGGCTGCAGAGCGTGGCAGCACATATCAGGGTATGGTGCATGTAGAGACGCATGGTACGCTGTGTACTCCCTCCTTCCATCTATATAGGGCCTAATGCGTTTTTCGAGGCTAACTTTGACTAAATGTTAGAGCAATAATATATGACATGCAACTTACACAAAGCATAGCGTCAAATTCGTATGTGAAAGGAGCTTTCAATGATCTAATTTTTACATTATACATCTCATGTACTATTAATCTTGTCAATAGTCAAAGGCGGTCTTGAAAAGCGCATTAGGCCCTATATAGATGGAAGGAGGGAGTACACATAATTTTGCCTGATGAACGAAACCGCACTGCCATCATGATCCTTGTCATCGGTTATCTCCTGGTTAATCGGATAATTCAGTCCGACAAACAGAGAGCGTGTACCAAGGCTACTTACCAGCCTCCAGTCAAAAATTCCTGAAGGCCCAGAGAAGCTGGGATCCTGCTCAAAGACCTTGCAGTGACTGTGATTGTATTCCATGAAACAACACGTCCAGTACGTGCGAACGATCATCAATCTTTCGTCGTTGTCTGATCGAGCCAGGAACCACCTGCAACTGTCATGCCGCTTTTCTTTGAAAGGTTCTGGGATTAGGAAGGGAAGGGACACCAGGCGGCCTACAACATCATATCAAGTTGGATTCAAATAAAAAAAGGGCTCTTGATTTAGTCAATCTTAAGAACAACATGTTATGAGCATGATTATTTTTTCAGCAAATGTTGACAGTAATATAAGCAAGCCATCATGATATCATAGGAAAGTAACATACTGTTGTAACAGCCATTTGTAGCGATGACTGGAGTAGGCCAGCAATATGTCCAGCCATAGAAGGAGTCGACAGCGTAAACGAAGCCCTTGTGTTCAATGGCATCAGAGAACCATGGAGGATGTATGTTCTTGCGATGGACCTGGAGATTTATCCACTTACCGTAGTGACCTGTCAGATAGGTGAGACCGCGGCTGAAGAACGCAATTATCCTGAAGTCTTTATAATTCACAGATCTTGTGGGCACTTGGCAGATTACAACCTTGAGCAAATCAAACTTGGTATCATGTTGGCTACAGTAAGATTCCGAGTATTCTGGGCCGTGGTGCCTAAGCTGTGCAGTGTTAATCGTAGGAAGGGGGATCAGTCGCCGGGTGTAGACCTCCACGAGCATCCAGCTGCCGTGACCGTCGACGAGCACCATCCAAGACGTGTTCATGCCGACCCAGTACATACCGTTAATGTAGTTGAGGCTGGCGGGGATCGGATCGCAGTCAAGGGGGTTGATGCTCGCCACCCTACGATCGTTATGCTGCATGACACGCCATTTCTGAAGATCAGGCGGCATCAGCAAGCAAGGAGCGGGCTTAAAAAGCTCCGGCCTGAGGGCTTTGAGTAAACGTTACAGCCCCGACGAGCACGTGGCGAGCGGCATGATACTGAGATTGTCCACACATGAAATAGTGAGCTTGATTACCTCTGTGGGGAGCGAATTCCAGCCACTCTTTCGGCGGACGTTGCTCGGTTCTGCTATTGTTAGTGCTTGGGTTTTGGACGAGGGGGAGGGGCCTTAGCGGGGATGGAAGAGCGGACAAAGATGGAGAAGCGAATATGTGATGTGGGAAGTGGACAGGTGATGATGACTACAGCACGCCGCTTGACTTACGAGACACATACCAGCAGCGTAGGGTGATATCGAAGTCAGACAACTTGCTTGAGTGCTCCCAGTACTGTTACTCACTACAGTACCTGCTACTATGCCCTAACTTGCTTGAGTAGAGTAGTAGTGGAGTAGGACTCTGCTCTACTAGTAGCACCGGAGGAGTAGTATGTTCTAATCTAAAATAGTTACAAACTTCAATGCCTGAGCGTGGAGCGACTATGAACCGACATCGTTGCTAACTCCAATCCTGCAAGTCATGGATTTGTTTCTTTTCAACTTTCTGTACGAATCTATAGCCAGCCTGCAAGTCATGTACACTGTACTGACAGTGGAACCCACAGAGTACTTAGAATACAAGATTAAGGATGCAATTAACTTTTTATAGAGGGAGAATCATACATGCAATTAACTCAAATGGATTGGATGTGACTCTATTATTCTCCAATGGCAACCGGCAAATTTCCTCCCGCGGGTCGGTGTAGGTTTCTCGGTTTGCATGCGGGTTTAACGGAGGGGTTTGATGGAGGCGAGGAGGCGTGTTCAGCCAGGTGTGCAGTGGACGGCGCAGTACTATTCGATTTGACAACTACAACCAGTATATTATAAAAAACAAAGAAGAGTAGAGATAAGAATAGAGACTAGGGAGGAGCACCATCTACTGCTTCATGGGCTACTCTTGCGCTCCATTCGGCGGCCGCAACGTCCCCTACAGCTACTCCCTCATGCACTCCATTCGGCGGGCGCTGTTGAAATTTGGGGAGCGCACTCTCGCGACTGCTAGCAGCGACGACTTCCCCGACGATGACTTCTTCCCCGACCTTGACAACCTCCTCCTCGACGACATGGGCGACAACCTCAATGCCAATGGTGCTGCTCCCGTAGCACTGTATGTGTTTCTCTCCTTCCTGTTTGAAATCGTGGTAGAATTCATGTTTCTAGTCTGTGTCCTAGGTTCGATCTATTCATCTACTATGCTAGTCCGCATGATTAGTTTAATCTCTGTTATAGCCGTCATGATTTATTTTGTAGTAAATCTCGTAGTAACTTGCTCATATATTCAACCGGCGGAACGTCCCCTACAGCCACTCCCGTTTCATGGACGGCCTGGTCGATGCCTCCAAGGAGCCCTTCGTCTACTGCTGAGTGCCCGGTGCAACTTTGGGGCTCGCCGGCGGACATCATGCATCACCTGACACAGGCGTGCGGCAATCACTACTGGCCCTTGGCTAAGAACATCAAGTACGAGACGTGCTACCCGTTCACCGTGCCGGAGTCGCTGGAGGATCAACGCCGCCTGCTAGTCTCGGAGGAGGACGACAGCGTCTTCCTCTTGATCGTGGCCACCGGCGAGGCCCGCGCAGGCCGCCGCCACATCTCTGTAGTGTGCGTCAGGGGCGACGCCGCTGAAGCTGACACTGACACGAGGCCTATGTACGCGTGCGTGCTCACTATTACTACCCCACGGAGGTACGTGGGCGGCGACACTGGCTACGCCAAGCATACTTGGACTCTGCCGAGCTGGGACCTTCCCGCCGACGTCGACATGGAAAACCCATGATGTTATTTGAACTCCAACAATATGCACGGGGACTCCAAGGAGGTTCACCTGGACATCTGCATTTTCAAGTTAAATGTTGATCATTAGTCTTCGCTCAATGTAATCCGCTGTCTAAGCATGTGGAGACTTCCATGCATGATCTTGCTCTATTCGAGTATCGCGCATGAATAAAAGTGTATCCATTTATGGTGTAGTCTAGAATCTTCCATGTATGAATTTTTACTACAGTACTGGTGAAAGACTTATGATGAACCATTTCTTACATATCCTCTGCCCCCTCCCAAGTCATCCTGATTTAATCCCTCCATCTAGGTGTATAAGGGCATGGTTAATACTTAAATAGTATAGCCAACTGTTGGCTATAAGAAAGTGCCATGTCATCTGTAGCCAACATGTATAACAATGGATACCCAAAAACTAATTCTTGAAGATCATTTCCTGCAAAGCACAATAAGAGTTATTTCTTCACAAGTTTTGGATGCAGGTTGAACAGTTGAACGCTTTTGTTTGCAAAAGATACTTTTTACCTATTTCACCCAGATGCTTGTGAGCTCTAGAGATGAAATAATATCCGAACAAACCTATCGATACTCGTTACACATGAGATGACCCCCACATCCTTTGTCAAAATAAACAACTCCCCGATCAATGCATTTCACTCTTCTGTGCAACGCACGGGCACCTTACTATAGATTAGTACGACCAAAAATTGAACTAACATTATATATAGTACGATAAATGATGATGCATGTCACCTAAAATTATATCATTGAAAACTATGTTCAAATATGAATCCAACGATATTGTTTTTGTTGACATGGACTAACATTTTGTCAGTTAAATCTTCAGTCAAATTCAATGGGGGATAAACCACGACCGATGTAGTATTACTAGTGTAGAGGGCGACGCTGCACGGGAGTCTCACATCAAACCCCACTCGTGGCGCGGCAGTAAAGCCGTCATATCACAAAACCCAACCACTCCCAGTAATAAGTGGCTGGTAAAATAAACGGACAAGCAACCATCACATCCCTCCGTCTTTTTTGCATTTCATCTCTCTGCATTTACTTTCTTTGGTTCATCTTGCACACTCGATCCCTAGCTACTACTCCTAGGGCCAGTTCTTTTGGCGGCTTCCCCAGCTTTTCGCACAAGACTAGTCACAGTGGAGAGTAACAATAAGGCGCCTCACTCATTTATTTGGGCTTCTAAACTACTATTTCGTCCTGGTTTATTCCTCACCATTGTAATTTGTGCTAAATTTTGACCAAAGATTTAACTGGTTTATTCCTCACCATTGTAATCCCTCCGTCTAGGTGTGTAAGTCATCTTACAAAAACCAAATAATCCCAAAACACTTAGGCGCGGTGCATCAACTTCTACCTCGTTTCTTGTTTCTTGACATATCAACCAATAAGAGATAAAGAGTGTGCATGCTTTTAATGAGTTGAGATATCAAACACGACATGTAGTGGTTAGTTCATTGCATGCAATACTATTAATTAGCAAATAAACATTAACGTTTCTCGTTTTCTCCTCCTCCTTGGTCACGGTGCACAGCCTAAGATGACTTACTCACCTAGACGGATGGAGTAGTGCATGTGACATGCACTAACATTTCATGAGTTAAATTTATGATCAAAATTTGACACAGATTACAATGGGGACCAATAAAACAGGACGGAAGTAGTAGTTATGGGATTACTAATCTGGGCCCTCTCGGTAATGCACATCACTCAAGCCTTGCAAGCATTGCAACTAATGAGTTAGTTGCGAGATGATGTATTACAGAACGAGTAAAGAGACTTACCGGTAACGAGATTGAACTAGGTATTGGATACCGACGATCGAATCTCGGGCAAGTAACATACCCATGGACAAAGGGAACAACGTATGTTGTTATGCGGTCTGACCGATAAAGATCTTCGCAGAATATGTAGGAGCCAATATGGGCATCCAGGTCCCGCTATTGGTTATTGACCGGAGACGTATCTCGGTCATGTCTACATTGTTCTCGAACCGTAGGGTCCGCACGCTTAAGGTTTCGATGACAGTTATATTATGAGTTTATGAGTTTTGATGTACCGAAGGAGTTCGGAGTCCCGGATGAGATCGGGGACATGACGAGGAGTCTCGAAATGGTCGAGACGTAAAGATCGATATATTGGACGACTATATTCGGACATCGCAAAGGTTCTGAGTGATCCGGGTATTTTCGGGAGTATCGGGGAGTTACGGGATTACGGGAGAAGTAATGGGCCTTGATGGGCTTTAGTGGGAAGAGGAAAAAGGCTGCTGCGCCCCCCCTTCCCTCTGGTCCGAATTGGACTAGGGAAAAGGGGGCCGGCCACCTTTCCTTCTCCTCCTATTCCTTCTCCCTTCCTCCCCTCTTGGTGGACTCCTACTAGGACTTGGAGACCTAGTAGGACTCCACACCCTGGCGCGCCAAACCCTAGGCCGGCCACCCCCTCCCTT
Organism: Aegilops umbellulata; assembly: GCA_032464435.1. Taxonomy (NCBI): domain Eukaryota; kingdom Viridiplantae; phylum Streptophyta; class Magnoliopsida; order Poales; family Poaceae; genus Aegilops; species Aegilops umbellulata. The sequence goes on along the minus strand of CP136060.1, from coordinate 171,922,288 downwards.
GCTCCTTTATATACGGGGCAGGGGGCACCCCATAGACACACAAGTTGATCTTCGTGATCGTTCCTTAGCCGTGTGCGGTGCCCCCCTCCACCAAATTCCACCTCGGTCATATCGTTGCAGTGCTTAGGCGAAGCCCTGCGCCGGTAGTACATCAAGATCGTCACCACGCCGTCGTGCTGACGGAACTCCTCCCCGAAGCTTTGCTGGATCGAAGCCCGGGGATCGTCATCGAGCTGAACGTGTGCCAAGAACTCGGAGGTGCCGGAGTAACGGTGCTTGGATTGGTCGGATCGAGGAGAACGTACGACTACTTCCTCTACGTTGTGTCAACGCTTCCGCTTCGGTCTACGAGGGTACGTAGACAACACTCTCCCCTCTCGTTGCTATACATCACCATGATCTTGCGTGTGCGTAGGAAAATTTTGAAATTACTACGTTCCCCAACAGTGGCATCCGAGCCTAGGTTTTTATGGTTTGATGTTATTTGCACGAGTAGAACACAAGTGAGTTGTGGACGATACAAGTCATACTGCCTACCAGCATGTCATACTTTGGTTCAGCGGTATTGTTGGACGAGACGATCCGGACCAACCTTACGCGTACGCTTACGCGAGACCGGTTCCCTCGACGTGCTTTGCACATAGATGGCTTGCAGAAGACTGTCTCTCCAACTTTAGTTGAACCGAGTGTGGCTACGCCCGGTCCTTGAGAAGGTTAAAACGGAGTCTATTTGACAAACTATCGTTGTGGTTTTGATGCGTAGGTAAGATGAGTTCTTGCTTAAGCCCGTAGCAGCCACGTAAAACTTGCAACAACAAAGTAGAGGACGTCTAACTTGTTTTTGCAGGGCATGTTGTGATGTGATATGGTCAAGACATGATGCTAAATTTTATTGTATGAGATGATCATGTTTTGTAACCGAGTTATCGGCAACTGGCAGGAGCCATATGGTTGTCGCTTTATTGTATGCAATGCAATCGCGATGTAATGCTTTACTTTATTACTAAGCGGTAGTGATAGTCGTGGAAGCATAAGCGAGACGACAACGATGCTACGATGGAGATCAAGGTATCGCGCCGGTGACGATGGTGATCATGACGGTGCTTCGGAGATGGAGATCACAAGCACAAGATGATGATGACCATATCATATCACTTATATTGATTGCATGTGATGTTTATCTTTTTATGCATCTTATCTTGCTTTGATTGACGGTAGCATTATAAGATGATCTCTCACTAAATTATCAAGAAGTGTTCTCCCTGAGTATGCACCATTGCAAAAGTTCTTCGTGCTGAGACACCACGTGATGATCGGGTGTGATAGGTTCTACGTTCAAATACAACGGGTGCAAAACAGTTGCACACGCGGAATACTCAGGTTATACTTGATGAGCTATGCATATAAGATATGACCTCGGAACACGGAGACCGAAAGGTCGAGCGTGAATCATATAGTAGATATGATCAACATAGTGATGTTCACCATTGAAACTACTCCATCTCACGTGATGATCGGACATGGTTTAGTTGATTTGGATCACGTGATCACTTAGAAGATTAGAGGGATGTCTATCTAAGTGGGAGTTCTTAAGTAATATGATTAATTGAACTTTAATTTATCATGAACTTAGTCTTGGTAGTATTAGCATATCTATGTTGTAGAACAATAGCTCGCATTGGTGCATCCCTGTATTAATTTTGATATGTTCCTAGAGAAAATTGTGTTGAAAAATGTTAGTAGCAATGATGCGGATTGGATCCGTAATCTGAGGTTTATCCTCATTGCTGCACAGAAGAATTATGTCCTTGATGCACCGCTAGGTGACGGACCTATTGCAGGAGCAGATGCAGACGTTATGAACGTTTTGCTAGCTCAATATGATGACTACTTAATAGTTTAGTGCACCATGCTTAACGGCTTAGAATCGGGACTTCAAAGACGTTTTGAACGTCATGGACCATACGAGATGTTCCAGGAGTTGAAGTTAATATTTCAAGCAAATACCCGAGTTGAGAGATATGAAGTCTCCAACAAGTTCTATAGCTAAAAGATGGAGGAGAATCGCTCAACTAGTGAGCATGTGCTCAGATAGTCTGAGTACTACAATCGCTTGAATCAAGTGGGAGTTAATCTTCCAGATAAAATAGTGATTAACAGAATTCTCTAGTCACCATCACCAAGTTAGTAGAACTTTGTGATGAACTATAATATGCAAGGGATAACGGAAAATATTCCCAAGCTCTTCGCGATGCTAAAATCGGCGAAGATAGAAATCAAAGAAAAACATCAAGTGTTGATGGTTGACAAGATCACTAGTTTCAACAAAAGGGCAAAAAGGAAAGAAGGGGAACTTCAAGAAGAACGGCAAGCAAGTTGCTGCTCAAGTGAAAAAGCCCAAGTCTGGTCCTAAGCCTGAGACTAAGTGCTTCTACTGCAAAGGGACTGGTCACTGGAAGCGGAACTACCCCAAGTGATTGGCGGATAAGAAGGATGGCAAAGTGAACATAAGTATATTTGATATACATGTTGATGTGTACTTTACTAGTGTTCATAGCAACCCCTCAGTATTTGGTACTAGTTCAGTTGCTAAAATTAGTAACTCGAAACGGGAGTTGCAGAATGAACAAAGACTAGTTAAAGGGCAAGGTGACGATGTGTGCTGGAAGTGGTTCCAAGGTTGATATGATCATCATCGCAATCTCCCTATACTTTCGGGATTAGTATGGAGCCTAAATAAGTGTTATTTGGTGTTGAGCATGAATATGATTTGATCATGTTTATTGCAATATGATTATTCATTTAAGTAAGAGAATAAATTGTTGTTCTGTTTACATGAATAAAACCTTCTATGGTCATACACACCAACGAAATTGGTTTGTTGGATCTCGATCGTAGTAATACACATATTCATAATATTGAAGCCAAAAGGATGCAAAGTTAATAATGATAGTGCAACTTGTTTGTGGCACTACTGTTTAAGTCATATTGGTGTAAAGCGCATGAAGAAACTCCATGCAGATGGAATTTTGGAATCACTTGATTGTGAATCACTTGATGCTTGCGAACCATGCCTCATGGGCAAGATGACTAAGACTCCGTTCTCCAGAACAATGGAGCGAGCAACTGACTTGTTGGAAATCATACATACCGATGTATGTGGTCCGATGAAAATTAAGGCTCGCGACAAGTATCATTATTTTCTGACCTTCACAGATGTTTTGAGCAGATATGGGTATATCTACTTGATGAAACATAAGTCTGAAATGTTTGAAAAGTTCAAAGAATTTCAGAGTGAAGTGGAAAATCATCGTGACAAGAAAATAAAGTTTCTACGATATGATCGCGGAGACGAATATTTGAGTTACGAGTTTGGTCTTCAGTTAAAACAATGTGAAATAGTTTCACTACTCACGCCACCTGGAAAACCATAGCATAATGGTGCGTCCGAACGTCATAACCGTACTTTATTGGATATAGTACAATCTATGATGTCTCTTACCGATCTACCACTATCGTTTTTGGGGTTATGCATTAAAGACAGCTGCATTCACGTTAAATAGGGCACCATCTAAAGTCCGTTGAGACGACACAATATGAACTATGGTTTGGCAAGAAACCAAAGTTGTCGTTTCTTAAAGTTTGGGGTTGTGATGCTTATGTGAAAAAGTTTCATCCTGATAAGCTCAAACCCAAATCGGAGAAATATGTCTTCATAGGATACCCAAATGAGACAGTTGGGTACACCTTCTATCACAGATCCGAAGGCAAGACATTCGTTGCTGAGAATGGATACTTTCTAGAGAAGGAGTTTCTCTTGAAAGAAGTGAGTGGGAGGAAAGTAGAACTTGACAAGGTAATTGTACCTGCTCCCTTATTGGAAAGTAGTTCATCACAGAAATCTGTTCTTATGACTACTACACCAATTAGTGAGGAAGCTAATGATGATGATCATGTAACTTCAGATCAAGTAACTACCGAATCTCGTAGGTAAACCAGAGTGAGATCCGCACCAGAGTGGTACGGTAATCCTGTTCTGGAAGTTATGATACTAGACCATGACAAACTTGCGAACTATGAAGAAGCGATGGTGAGCCCAAATTCCGCAAAATGGTTTGAGGCCATGAAATCTGAGATATGATCCATGTATGAGAACAAAGTATGGACTTTGATGGATTTGCCCGATGTTCGGCAAGCAATTAAGAATAAATGGATCTTCAAGAGGAAGACGGACGTTGATAGTAGTGTTACTATCTACAAAGCTAGAATTGTCGCAAAAGGTTTTCGACAAGTTCAAGGCGTTGACTACGATGAGAGTTTCTCACTCGTGTCTATGCTAAAGTCTGTCCGAATCATATTAGCAATTGCCGCATTTTATGAAATCTGGCAAATGGATATAACAAAACTGCATTCCTTAATGGATTTATTAAGAGTTGTATATGATGCAACCAGCAGGTTTTGTCAATCCTAAAGGTGCTAACAAAATGTGCAAGCTCCAGCGATCCATCTGTGAACTGGTGCAAGCATCTCAGAGTTGGAATATACGCTTTGATGAGTTGATCAAAGCATATTGTTTTATACAGACTTGCGGTGAAGCCTGTATTTACAAGAAAGTGAGTGGGAGCACTACATCATTTCTGATAAGTATATGTAAATGACATATTGTTGATCGGAAATAATGTAGAATTATTCTGTGAAGCATAAAGGAGTATTTGAAAGGAGTTTTTCAAAGAAGGACCTCGGTGAAGCTGCTTACATATTGAGCATCAAGATCTATAGAGATAGATCAAGACGCTTGATAAGTTTTTCAATAAGTACATACCTTGACAAGATTTTGAAGTAGTTCAAAATGGAACAGTCAAAGAAAGAGTTCTTGCCTGTGTTACAAGGTGTGAAATTGAGTAAGACTCAAAGCCCGACCACGGCAGAAGATAGAAAGAGAATGAAAGTCATTCCCTATGCCTCAGCCATAGGCTCTATGAAGTATGCCATGCTGTGTACCAGATCTATTGCATACCCTACCACTGAGTTTAGCAAGGGAGTACAATAGTGATCTAGGAGTAGATCACTGGACAGCGGTCAAAATTATCCTTAATGGAATAAGGATATGTTTCTCGATTATGGAGGTGACAAAAGGTTCGTCGTAAAAGATTACGTTGATGCAAGTTTTGACACTAATCTAGATGACTCTAAGTCTCAATCTAGATACATATTGAAAGTGGGAGCAATTAGCTAAAGTAGCTCCGTGCAGAGTATTGTTGACATAGAAATTTGCAAAATACTTACGGATCTGAATGTGACAGACCTGTGGACTAAAATTATCTCACAAGCAAAACATGATCACACCTTAGTACTCTTTGGGTGTTAATCACATAGCGATGTGAACTAGATTACTGACTCTAGTAAACCCTTTGTGTGTTGGTCACATATCAATGTGAACTATGGGTGTTAATCACATGGTGATGTGAACTATTGCTATTAAATCACATGGCGATGTGAACTAGATTATTGACTCTAGTGCAAGTGGGAGACTGAAGGAAATATGCCCTAGAGGCAATAATAAAGTTATTATTTATTTCCTTACATATCATGATAAATGTTTATTATTCATGCTAGAATTGTATTAACCGGAAACATAATACATGTGTGAATACATAGACAAACAGAGTGTCACTAGTATGCCTCTACTAGACTAGCTCATTAATCAAAGATGGTTATGTTTCCTAACCATGAACAAAGAGTTGTTATTTGATTAACGAGGTCACATCATTAGTTGAATGATCTGATTGACATGACCCATTCCATTAGCTTAGCACCCGATCGTTTAGTATGTTGCTATTGCTTTTATCCATGACTTATACATGTTCCTATGACTATGAGATTATGCAACTCCCGTTTACCGGAGGAACACTTTGGGTGCTACCAAACGTCACAACATAACTGGGTGATTATAAAGGAGTACTACAGGTGTCACCAAAGGTAGATGTTGGGTTGGCGTATCTCGAGATTAGGATTTGTCACTCCGATTGTCGGAGAGGTATCTCTGGGCCCTCTCGGTAATGCACATCACTTAAAGCCTTGCAAGCATTGCAACTAATGAGTTAGTTGCGGGATGATGTATTACGGAACGAGTAAAGAGACTTGCCGGTAACGAGATTGAACTAGGTATTGGATACCGACGATCGAATCTCGGGCAAGTAACATACCCATGGACAAAGGGAACAACGTATGTTGTTATGCGGTCTGACCGATAAAGATCTTCGCAGAATATGTAGGAGCCAATATGGGCATCCAGGTCCCGCTATTGGTTATTGACCGGAGACGTATCTCGGTCATGTCTACATTGTTCTCGAACCGTAGGGTCCGCACGCTTAAGGTTTCGATGACAGTTATATTATGAGTTTATGAGTTTTGATGTACCGAAGGAGTTCGGAGTCCCGGATGAGATCGGGGACATGACGAGGAGTCTCGAAATGGTCGGGACGTAAAGATCGATATATTGGACGACTATATTCGGACATCGCAAAGGTTCTGAGTGATCCGGGTATTTTCGGGAGTATCGGGGAGTTACGGGATTACGGGAGAAGTAATGGGCCTTGATGGGCTTTAGTGGGAAGAGGAAAAAGGCTGCTACGCCCCCCTTCCCTCTGGTCCGAATTGGACTAGGGAAAAGGGGGCCGGCCACCTTTCCTTCTCCTCCTATTCCTTCTCCCTTCCTCCCCTCTTGGTGGACTCCTACTAGGACTTGGAGACCTAGTAGGACTCCACACCCTGGCGCGCCAAACCCTAGGCCGGCCACCCCCTCCCTTGCTCCTTTATATACGGGGGCAGGGGGCACCCCATAGACACACAAGTTGATCTTCGTGATCGTTCCTTAGCCGTGTGTGGTGCCCCCCTCCACCAAATTCCACCTCGGTCATATCGTTGCAGTGCTTAGGCGAAGCCCTGCGCTGGTAGTACATCAAGATCGTCACCACGCCGTCGTGCTGACGGAACTCCTCCCCGAAGCTTTGCTGGATAGGAGCCCGGGGATCGTCATCGAGCTGAACGTGTGCCAAGAACTCGGAGGTGCCGGAGTAACGGTGCTTGGATCGGTCGGATCGAGGAGAACGTACGACTACTTCCTATACGTTGTGTCAACGCTTCCGCTTCGGTCTACGAGGGTACGTAGACAACACTCTCCCCTCTCGTTGCTATACATCACCATGATCTTGCGTGTGCGTAGGAAAATTTTGAAATTACTACGTTCCCCAACAAAAACGTGCATTTGCACGTACATAAGTAATAGTAGTACTCCCTCCGTCTAGGTGTATAAGTCTTCCCTCCTTCTTGGTCACGGTGCACAACCAAATATGACTTATTGACCTGGACGGAGGGAGTAGCACAGTCTGCAAGCATATATCGAGAGAGACGTGTAGTGCGATAGTATATAGTAAAGTTTGTGCTATATGCACATACTTGCAAAATGCGTACAAATACACAAGGGTTCCAAACTTTCCATTTTACATACTTAATTAAGGACGATAAAAATTCCTGAATGTTCGGGATTTATCATTTGCGTCCCAAAACTAATGAGATCGCCTTACGAAACAAAAATTATACTCCTCCTAAAAGCCACGGCGCTCGCAGGAGCGCTTGCGGCGCGCCACGAGTGCCCTGGTGCACGGCAATTTCCTGGCGCGCCGACACAATGCCTCTTCCTCAGCCTCGCAACTCGCGAGGTGCTGATTGGCGGCTTGCCGGCGGGCGAGCGTGATCTCACCGGTGTGGTGATCCGGTGCAAACAGGTACTCCTCCTTGCTGGAAGCGTGCACCCAGTCCACGTACCTCCAAGCGTAGATGAGGTGCTTGGGCTTGACTGCACTCAAGGCGTTGGCACGGGCGTCCTCCTCCACCCTCATGGCCCTCGCACGAGCCTCCTACCAAAGAGCCAATTGCCTGACTCTCTCCGACGCGACATAGGCCTCCTAGGCAGCTTGTTCCGCGGTGCACTTCTCTTCCTCGGTCTTCTTCTCCGCCTTTATGTTGGCGCGCTCTGCTGGAGGCAAAGCCTCCCACAAGGCGACATCCATTTCTTTCCAAAGCTCCTCAAGTCTGGGGGCTCGGTGGGCGGCGCGGCGTTCTCCTCGTAGCGGGGAGCCGACGCGTCCTCCGGCGCGCGTGCTGGCGAGATTGGGAACGCCGACGCGTCCACCTCGACGCGTCGCGGCGAGGAGCGGAACGGCGACGCGTCCTCGTCGACTAGTGGCAGCGAGGAACGGAATGGCGACGCGTCGCGTCACGGCGAGGAGCAGAACGCCGACGCGTCCTCCTCGACTAGTGGTGGCGAGGAGCGGAACACCGACGCGTCCTCCTCGACTAGTGGCGGCGATGAACGGAACGATGACGCATGACCGTCCGCGCGGTGCAGCGAGGGGCTCCTAGTGCTTGGGAGGGGCGATGCCATGGTGGTCGACGTGAGAGGGAGGGGGAGGAGATAGCGATGAATGTGAACGTGAGGGGGAGGAGATAGCGATGTCGTGGGAGGTGCAGTATTTATAGCGAGCAATGGCACTCCTACGTAAAATATGGACTGAGCTGCACTGACTTAACTGCAGGTCCAGTTGCGTCACTGACATGTGGGCCAGACCCCTGTTGGGCCCATATGTCAGTGACCCAATGCACCTGCAGTTAAGTAACAGCTACGTGGGCATATTTGTTGGAGTAAATTACGGGGGAGCGAAGGGGTGGAAATATTGCTGGTCACAACGGATTGGACGTGCGTGGGGGGAGGAGAGTCATGCATGCAGATTTTTTCACACGGGATGGAGTGGTGGGACCGCCGGAGGGAGAAGGAGAGTTTGGCAGGCATATGTTTTCCACACATGGATAGGAAAAGATTTGGAGACGAACGGACTTCCTGCAGGTATGGGGAACGGTGCATAATAAGTCATCTTGCATGCCTGGCTAGGTATAGTCTCAAGTCATTAAAAACATGCACGGCCCACACATGTTCATATTTCAAGGTGCACTAAATTATTGCATGCGATGATTAAGGCTGGCCATAATGGTGGTATCTTAGCTGGTATCATGCACACTGGAATATCAAACATGCTGATGTGGCAAATAATTAAAGATGAGAGGGGGGTTAGAGTAACTAGTGTTCATGCATGCATTGGTAAACACATTTTTTTGTGAAGAATGACAACACTAGTTGAGTCTTTTGCAGACTTCAAAAACTATTCCACCGCCTCTACTATCTTGCTAAGAGTAGGTGAAAATTTTGAATCGAGCCCTTTAAACTAGAAGGGAGGTAGTGGTACTCTAATAGCTAACCTTGTTGTGATGACAAGATAGGACATGGCACGCACCTGGACGGAGGAACTAGTCTGCATTGTGCATTTAAGTTTTGTCTGAAGTCAATGTACCTCTACTTTCACCAGACTTATAGAAAAATGTGTCAACATTCACAATGTCAAGTCAATATTTTTACACTCATTATAAAACGTAGTTCTTATACTCATTATAATCAGTATTGTAGATATTGATATGTTTAGTATAAATTTGGTCATGGGATTTCATTGATGCCTGTCAAAGCGTGGAGGAAGCGGAGCTTAGGGCTTGCATTGCCGGTCTCTACATAGGTATTTCTCTTCATAATCCTGTAATTTTAGAGATTGATTGCGCTTTTGTGGTAGCGTCTCTTGCATCGGGGGACTATGACAGGTCTACTATGCGTGACCTGAAGATGAAAGCGTTGAGCATCTCGAAGTTGATCAACAATCTTCAATTGTCAAAGATTAGCCGTTCGACCAATAAGGTGGCACACTTAATCGGTAAGTATAGCTTTGACAATATATTAGATGGTATTCTTATAAATAATGTACCGCCCTGTGTGGTGAATATTGTAACGAGTGAGTGTACTAGTGTGGCTGGTTAATTAATATAAGGTGGTGTTAAATAAAGTATAAATTTGGTCAAACACTTTGAAAATGGTTGACGGGAGTAAAAAGGACCAGAGGGAGTATCATGCATGCGGAGTAGGCAAAAAAACTGCTTGTCTAAAAAAGGCAAAAAAAATTGCTCATTTATAGCCGGTCGAAGTCTCAAAGGGCGCGACCGCGCGAGGGAGGCGATGGTCGTGGGAGGCGCGACGTTTGATGGAATTAAGTGAAGTTACATCCATGCGCCGGCATGGCATGTGAACAGGCAGAAACTATACCGTCAGGCCTACGATATGGGTCTAGTAGACATGACATCTAGTGGGTCCCGCATAGTTCTCAAGAACTCTTTGGGGGCTTGGAGCCATTAATCCACCGGGCAAGACAGCAACCCCACGCCGTTCGCACGCCCTACTCGTCCCCGTCTTCTACTAGTAGTACAGTACCTTACAACAGTTCGCTCCCAGTCGTCCCGTCCTTTCACATTACGGCAGTTCCACTAATCCTAACCCTCCTCCCAAATCCATGGCGTCCCAAATCTCCATGATCAGCAGTGAGTACAATGTTAGAACCATCACCGATGATGAGTTCGACGTCATCTACACCCGTTCTTCCGCAATGGTGAAAGAATGCCTTGCTCGCTTCAAACGCATGTTCGAAAACTCAAATGATGAGTGGGTCGCTGGGCTAGATGTTGAGTACACCACAGTCCTCGAAAGCAAGAAGAAACTAAAGGAGGTAGAGAAGAAGAAGCCTGCCGTGATCCAGGTTTGCGTGCATGACTTATGCTTGGTCTACCGCATATGTCATGTCGATGTTGAGTGCGAGGAATTTAAGAAGTTCCTCAAGGGCGGCCGAGTCAAATTTGTTACTATAGACTTTAGGAACGACAAGGAAATCCTGGGTTGGATAGGCCTCGTTGTAGGCCGGCCCTTCGATCTCCAGAAGGTAAGCCTTGTGTCCTCCTCTCAGCCTTCAATGCTGACCCTGGCAGCAGCCATGATTGATCGTTCGTACGGTAAACTGAAGAAACCTCACCACGAGTTTCATCATGCATGGGAGTCGAAGACATTACATGAAGATCACATCCTATACGCAGCAATGAATGCCTACCTTTGTTTAAATATCTACAAGGGTTGTAAGAAGAAGCAGAGCCCAGTGTCCGGTTCAAGCAAAGAAGCGTCGGCGAAGAGGAAGAGGAAGAGGGACGAGGACGAAGTCGAGGACGTGGACTGGGACTCCGAGTAGGTGGTAGTGCCATCGCTCATGCTAGTTCTACTGCAGTGTCAAGCGGACTAGTTTCTTAGTTTATTTTCAAGGGTGTGTTGTGCTGAGGCCCCAGCAGAACTATGTTTTTGTTCTTTCTCGTTATTTGAACTCTTTAGTATGTGCAGTAGTAGTACTATGTCTTACTACTGTTCTTCTTGCAGTTGGTACTACTGCTCGTATCTTCGTGTTCCTACTATACTTAATACATTCGTACTAGTAGTATAATTTGGGTCAGTCGATTCGTGAAAGAAGTTCGAGGCAGCGAAGGAAGAAGACGACATAAGTGGTGGAAGAAGCCCTTCTAGCTATCCATGTTGCATCAAACGGCTCACATGAGTCGACTGACCCAAATTGCTCCTTCAGATTGCAGGATCCACGTGGCATTCAAGGTCTCGAAGGTAGATTCCGCGTCCACACCCGGTTTGCAGGCTCGACGCGTGCGCGACCGGCTTCCGCCGCGACAGCCACCATGCGCACCTCCTCCGCGCGGGCGGAGACGACAATGACACGCTAGTTCCTCCTCGCAGGCGTGCTGGAGCACGCGCTCGTCCTCCTCTTCGTATGTTGCGTGCATAGACGCGGCTCCACCAGCTGCTCATGTGCTTGGCAGCGCGGCGGCATCGCGAGGAGGGACTGCAGACGACGCGAGCGGGCGAGCCTTCGGCTTCATGGCACAGGGATGGCGGCGACACGGCGGTGATGGGCGAGAAATTGTTGGCCGGAGCAGGCGGGCGCCGGCATGCGCAATGGCGGCGGCGGCATATTTATGAGTGCACGTGTGGGAGCTTACTTTAGTTTTATATATAAGGTTGGTCAAACATAAAAGAAAACCATACTAGTACACGTAAACATTAGACTTGGGCAGCATTTTTATTAGTTAGTACCACATCCATGATACGGAATCTTGTGCAAGCGCATGAACCGCGGCCACGCGGTTGATCCAACGGTGCGTCACCGTGTCTCGCTCGAAGGACATCCACCGAACCTTTTTGTGTGTGTGAGAACAATCCTCGAATATTACTCAACTTTTTTTTCTTGTGAAAGTTCTTGACGTTGCAATATTTCCATATATTTAATTTAGCTCCAGTTCGTATCATATACAACTCTCCATTAAGGAATGCAGTTTTGTTTATCCATTTGCCAGATTTCATAAAATGCGGCAATTTCTAACATGATTCGGACAGACTTAAGCATAGATACGAGTGAGAAACTCTCATCGTAGTCAATACTTGTCGAAAAACCTTTTTCGACAATTCTAGCTTTGTAGATAGTAACACTACTATCAGTGTCCGTCTTCCTCTTGAAGATCCATTTATTTTCTTTGGCTTGCCGATCATCGGGCAAATCCCTCAAAGTCCATACTTTGTTCTCATACATGGATCATATCTCAGATTTCATGGCCTCTAACCATTTCGCGGAATCTGGGCTCATCATCGCTTCCTCATAGTTCGCAAGTTCGTCATGGTCTAGTAACATGACTTCCAGAACAGGATTACCGTACCACTCTGGTGCGGATCTCACTCTGGTTTACTTACGAGATTCGGTAGTAACTTGATCTTGAAGTTACATGATCATCATCATTAGCTTCCTTACTAATTGGTGTAGTAGTCACAAGAACAGATTTCTGTGATGAACTACTTTCCAATAAGGGAGAAGGTACAATTACCTTATCAAGTTTTCTACTTTCCTCCCACTCACTTCTTTCGAAAGAAACTCTTTCTCTAGAAAGTTTCCGAACTTAGCAACAAAAGTCTTGCCTTCGGATCTGTGATAGAAGGTGTATCCAACAGTTTCCTTTGGATATCCTGTGAAGACACATTTCTCCGATTTGGGTTCGAGCTTATCAGGTTGAAGCTTTTTCACATAAGCATCGCAGCCCCAAACTTTAAGAAACGACAGCTTAGGTTTATTGCTAAACCATAGTTCATACGGTGTCGTCTCAAGGGATTTAGATGGTGCCCCTTTTAACGTGAATGCAGCTGTCTCTAATGCATGATCCCAAAACGATATTGGTAAATCGGTAAGAAACATCATAGATTGTACTATATCTAATAAAGTACGGTTATGACGTTCGGACGCACCATTATGCTGCGGTGTTCCAGGTGGCATGAGTTTGTGAAACTATTCCACATTGTTTTAATTGAAGACCAAACTCGTAACTCAAATATTTGTCTCCGCGATCAGATCGTAGAAACCTTATTTTCTTGTCACGATGATTTTCACTTCACTCTAAAATTCTTTGAACTTTTCAAACATTTCAGACTTATGTTTCATCAAGTAGATATACCCATATCTGCTCAAATCATCTGTGAAGGTTAGAAAATAATGATACTTGTCGTGAGCCTAAATATTCATCGGATCATATACATCAGTATGTATGATTTCCAACAAATCTGTTGCTTGCTCCATTGTTCCGGAGAACGGCGTTTTAGTCATCTTGCCCAAGAGGCATGGTTCGCAAGCATCAAGTGATTCATAATCAAGTGATTCCAAAAATCCATCAGCATGGAGTTTCTTCATGCGCTTTACACCAATATGACCTAAACGGCAGTGCCACAAATAAGTTGCACTATCATTATTAACTTTGCATCTTTTGGCTTCAATATTATGAATATGTGTATCACTATGATCGTGATCCAACAAATCATTTCGTTGGTGTGTATAACCATAGAAGGTTTTATTCATGTAAACAGAACAACAATTTATTCTCTTACTTAAATGAATAGCCGTATTGCAATAAACATGATCAAATCATATTTATGCTCAACGCAAATACCAAATAACACTTATTTAGGTTCAACACTAATCCCGAAAGTATAGGGAGTGTGTGATGATTATCATATCAATCTTGGAACTACTTCCAACACACATCGTCACCTTGCCCTTTAACTAGTCTTTGTTCATTCTGCAACTCCCGTTTCGAGTTACTAATCTTAGCAACTTGAACTAGTACCAAATACTGAGGGGTTGCTATGAACACTAGTAAAGTACACATCAATACAATGTATATCAAATATACTTATGTTCACTTTGCCATCCTTCTTATCCGCCAATCACTTGGGGTAGTTCCGCTTCCAGTGACCAGTCCCTTTGCAGTAGAAGCACTTAGTCTCAGGCTTAGGACCAGACTTGGGCTTTTTCACTTGAGCAGCAACTTGCTTGCCGTTCTTCTTGAAGTTCCCCTTCTTTCCTTTTGCACTTTTCTTGAAACTAGTGATCTTGTCAACCATTAACACTTGATGTTTTTTTCCTTTGATTTCTACCTTCGCCGATTTTAGCATCGCGAAGAGCTTGGGAATATTTTCTGTTATCCCTTGCATATTATAGTTCATCACGAAGTTCTACTAACTTGGTGATGGTGACTAGAGAATTCTGTCAATCACTATCTTATCTGGAAGATTAACTCCCACTTGATTCAAGCGATTGTAGTACCCAGACAATCTGAGCACATGCTCACTAGTTGAGCGATTCTCCTCCATCTTTTAGCTATAGAACTTGTTGGAGACTTCATATCTCTCAACTCGGGTATTTGCTTGAAATATTAACTTCAACTCCTGGAACATCTCATATGGTCCATGACGTTCAAAACGTCTTTGAAGTCCCGATTCTAAGCCGTTAAGCATGGTGCACTAAACTATTAAGTAGTCATCATATTGAGCTAGCAAAACGTTCATAACGTCTGCATCTGCTCCTGCAATAGGTCCGTCACCCAGCGGTGCATCAAGGACATAATTCTTCTGTGCAGCAATGAGGATAAACCTCAGATCACGGATCCAATCCGCATCATTGCTACTAACATTTTTCAACACAATTTTCTCTAGGAACATATCAAAATAAACACAGGGAAGCAACAACGCGAGCTATTGATCTACAACATAGATATGCTAATACTACCAGGACTAAGTTCATGATAAATTAAAGTTCAATTAATCATATTACTTAAGAACTCCCACTTAGATAGACATCCCTCTAATCCTCTAAGTGATCACGTGATCCAAATCAACTAAACCATGTCCGATCATCACGTGAGATGGAGTAGTTTCAATGGTGAACATCACTATGTTGATCATATCTACTATATGATTCACGCTCGACCTTTCGGTCTCCGTGTTCCGAGGCCATATCTGTTATATGCTAGGTTCGTCAAGTATAACCTGAGTATTCCCCGTGTGCAAATGTTTTGCACCCGTTGTATTTGAACATAGAGCCTATCACACCCGATCATCACGTGGTGTCTCAGCACGAAGAACTTTCGCAACGGTGCATACTCAGGGAGAACACTTCTTGATAATTAGTGAGAGATCATCTTATAATGCTACCGTCAATCAAAGCAAGATAAGATGCATAAAAGATAAACATCACATGCAATCAATATAAGTGATATGATATGGCCATCATCATCTCGTGCTTGTGATCTCCATCTTCGAAGCACCGTCATGATCACCATCGTGACCGGTGCGACACCTTGATCTCCATCGTAGCATCATTGTCGTCTCGCCAATCTTATGCTTCCACGACTATCACTACCGCTTAGTAATAAAGTAAAGCATTACATCGCGATTGCATTGCATACAATAAAGCGACAACCATATGGCTCCTGCCAGTTGCCGATAACTCGGTTACAAAACATGATCATCTCATACAATAAAATTTAGCATCATGTCTTGACCATATCACATCACAACATGCCCTGCAAAAACAAGTTAGACGTCCTCTACTTTGTTGTTGCAAGTTTTACGTGGCTGCTACGGGCTCAAGTAAGAACTCATCTTACCTACGCATCAAAACCAAACGATAGTTTGTCAAATAGACTCCGTTTTAACCTTCTCAAGGACCGGGCGTAGCCACACTCGGTTCAACTAAAGTTGGAGAGACAGTCTTCCGCAAGCCATCTATGTGCAAAGCACGTCGAGGGAACCGGTCTCGCGTAAGAGTACGCGTAAGGTTGGTCCGGATCGTCTCGTCCAACAATACCGCTGAACCAAAGTATGACATGCTGGTAGGCAGTATGACTTGTATCGTCCACAACTCACTTGTGTTCTACTCGTGCAAATAACATTAAACCATAAAAATCTAGGCTCGGATGCCACTGTTGGGGAACGTAGTAATTTCGAAAAAATTCCTATGCACACGCAAGACCATGGTGATGCATAGCAACGAGAGGGGAGAGTGTTGTCTACGTACCCTCATAGACCGAAGCGGAAGCGTTGACTCAACGTAGAGGAAGTAGTCGTACGTTCTCCTCGCGATCTGACCGATCCAAGTACCGTTACTCCGGCACCTCCGAGTTCTTGGCACACGTTCAGCTTGATGACGATCCCCGGGCTCCGATCCAGCAAAGCGTCGGGGAAGAGTTCTGTCAGCACGACGGCGTGGTGACGATCTTGATGTGTTACCGGTGCAGGGCTTCGCCTAAGCACTGCAACGATATGACCGAGGTGGAATTTGGTGGAAGGGGGCACCGCACACGGCTAAGGAACGATCCGTAGATCAACTTGTGTGTCTATGGGGTGCCCCCTGCCCCCGTATATAAAGGAGCAATGGAGGGGGTGGCCGGCCTAGGGTTTGGCGCGCCAGGGTGTGGAGTCCTACTAGGTTTCCAAGTCCTAGTAGGAGTCCACCAAGAGGGGAGGAAGGGAGAAGGAATAGGAGGAGAAGGAAAGGTGGCCAGCCCCCTTTTCCCTAGTCCAATTCGGACCAGAGGGAAGGGGGGCGCAGCAGCCTTTTTCCTCTTCCCACTAAAGCCCATCAAGGCCCATTACTTCTCCCATAATCCCGTAACTCCCCGATACTCCCGAAAATACCCGAAACACTCAGAACCTTTCCGATGTCCGAATATAGTCGTCCAATATATCGATCTTTACGTCTCGACCATTTCGAGACTCCTCGTCATGCCCCCGATCTCATCCGGGACTCCGAACTCCTTTGGTACATCAAAACTCATAAACTCATAATATAACTGTCATCGAAACCTTAAGCGTGCGGACCCTATGGTTCGAGAACAATGTAGACATGACCGAGACACGTCTCCGGTCAATAACCAATAGCGGGACCTGGATGCCCATATTGGCTCCTACATATTCTACGAAGATCTTTATCGGTCAGACCGCATAACAACATACGTTGTTCCCTTTGTCATCGGTATGTTACTTGCCCGAGATTCGATCGTCGGTATCCAATACCTAGTTCAATCTCGTTACCGACAAGTCTCTTTACTCGTTCCGTAATACATCATCTCGCAACTAACTCATTGGTTGCAATGCTTGCAAGGCTTATGTGATGTGCATTACCGAGAAGGCCCTGAGATACCTCTCCGACATTCGGAGTGACAAATCCTAATCTCAAAATATGCCAACCCAACAAATACTTTCGGAGACACCTGTAGAGCACCTTTATAATCACTCAGTTACGTTGTGACGTTTGGTAGCACACAAAGTGTTCCTACGGTAAACGGGAGTTGCATAATCTCATAGTTAAAGGAACATGTATAAGTCATGGATAAAAGCAATAGCAACATACTAAACAATTGGGTGCTATGCTAATGGAATGGGTCATGTCAATCAGATCATTCAACTAATGATGTGATCTCGTTAATCAAATAACAACTCTTTGTTCATGGTTAGGAAACATAACCATCTTTGATTAATGAGCTAGTCAAGTAGAGGCATACTAGTGACACTCAGTTTGTCTATGTATTCACACATGTATTATGTTTCCGATTAATACAATTCTAGCATGAATAATAAACTATTATCATGATATGTAAGGAAATAAATAATCACTTTATTATTGCCTCTAGGGCATATTTCCTTCAGTCTCCCACTTGCACTAGAGTCAATAATCTAGTTCACATTGCCATGTAATTTATCAGCAATAGTTCACATCGATATGTGACCAACACCCAAAGGGTTTACTAGATTCAGTAATCTAGTTCACATCGCTATGTGATTAACACCCAAAGAGTACTACGGTGTGATCATGTTTTGCTTGTGAGAGAAGTTTAGTCAACGGGTCTGCCACATTCAGATCCGTTATGTATTTTGCAATTTTCTATGTCTACAATGCTCTGCACGGAGCTACTTTAGCTAATTGCTCCCACTTTCAATATGTATCTAGATTGAGACTTAGAGTCATCTAGATTAGTGTCAAAACTTGCATCGACGTAACCTTTTACGACGAACCTTTTTGTCACATCCATAATCGAGAAACATATCCTTATTCCACTAAGGATAATTTGACCGCTTGTCCAGTGATCTACTCCTAGATCACTATTGTACTCCCTTGCCAAACTCAGTGGTAGGGTATGCAATAGATCTGGTACACAGCATGGCATACTTTATAGAACCTATGGCTGAGGCATAGGGAATGACTTTCATTCTCTTTCTATCTTCTGCCGTGGTCGGGCTTTGAGTCTTACTCAATTTCACACCTTGTAATACAGGCAAGAACTCTTTCTTTGACTGTTCCATTTTGAACTACTTCAAAATCTTTTCAAGGTATGTACTTATTGAAAAACTTATCAAGCGTCTTGATCTATCTCTATAGATCTTTATGCTCAATATGTAAGCAGCTTCACCGAGGTCCTTCTTCGAAAAACTCCTTTCAAATACTCCTTTATGCTTTACAGAATAATTCTACATTATTTCCGATCAATAATATGTCATTTACATATACTTATCAGAAATGCTGTAGTGCTCCCACTCACTTTCTTGTAAATACAGGCTTCACCACAAGTCTGTATAAAACTATATGCTTTGATCAACTTATCAAAGCGTATATTCCAACTCCGAGATGCTTGCACCAGTCCATAGATGGATCGCTGGAGCTTGCATATTTTGTTAACACCTTCAGGATCGACAAAACCTTCTAGTTGCATCGTATACAACTCTTCTTTAATAAATCCATTAAGGAATGTAGTTTTGTTTATCCATTTGCCGGATTTCATAAAATGCGGCAATTGCTAACATGATTCGGACAGACTTAAGCATAGATACGAGTGAGAAACTCTCATCGTAGTCAACACCTTGAACTTGTCGAAAACCTTTTGCGACAATTCTAGCTTTGTAGATAGTAACACTACTATCAGTGTCCGTCTTCCTCTTCAAGATCCATTTATTTTCTTTGGCTTGCCGATCATCGGGCAAATCCATCAAAGTCCATACTTTGTTCTCATACATGGATCATATCTCAGATTTCATGGCCTCTAACCATTTCGCGGAATCTGGGCTCATCATCGCTTCCTCATAGTTCGCAAGTTCGTCATGGTCTAGTAACATGACTTCCAGAACAGGATTACCGTACCACTCTGGTGCGGATCTCACTCTAGTTTACTTATGAGATTCGGTAGTAACTTGATCTTGAAGTTACATGATCATCATCATTAGCTTCCTTACTAATTGGTGTAGTAGTCACAAGAACAGATTTCTGTGATGAACTACTTTCCAATAAGGGAGAAGGTACAATTACCTTATCAAGTTTTCTACTTTCCTCCCACTCACTTCTTTCGAGAGAATCTCCTTCTCTAGAAAGGATCCATTCTCAGCAACGAATATCTTGCCTTCGGATCTGTGATAGAAGGTGTACCCAACAGTCCCCTTTGGGTACCTATGAAGACACATTTCTCCGATTTGGGTTTGAGCTTATCAGGATGAAACTTTTTCACATAAGCATCGTAACCCCAGACTTTAAGAAACGACAACTTTGGTTTCTTGCCAAACCACAGTTTATTTTGTGTCGTCTCAACGGACTTTAGATTGTGCCCCTTTTAACGTGAATGCAGCTGTCTCTAATGCATGATCCCAAAATGATATTGGTAAATCGGTAAGAAACATCATAGATTGTACTATATCCAATAAAGTACGGTTATGACGTTCGGACACACCATTATGCTATGGTGTTCCAGGTGGCATGAATTTGTGAAACTATTCCACATTGTTTTAATTGAAGACCAAACTCGTAACTCAAATATTTGTCTCCGCGATCAGATCGTAGAAACCTTATTTTCTTGTCACGATGATTTTCACTTCACTCTAAAATTCTTTGAACTTTTCAAACGTTTCAGACTTATGTTTCATCAAGTAGATATACCCATATCTGCTCAAATCATCTGTGAAGGTCAGAAAATAATGATACTTGTCGCGAGCCTTAATATTCATCGGACCATATACATCAGTATGTATGATTTCCAACAAATCTGTTGCTTGCTCCATTGTTCCGGAGAACGGCGTTTTTAGTCATCTTGCCCAAGAGGCATGGTTCGCAAGCATCAAGTGATTCATAATCAAGTGATTCCAAAATCCCATCAGCATGGAGTTTCTTCATGCGCTTTACACCAATATGACCTAAACGGCAGTGCCACAAATAGGTTGCACTATCATTATTAACTCGCATCTTTTTGGTTTCAATATCATGAATATGTGTATCACTGCGATCGAGATCCAATGAACTATTTTCATTGGTGTGTATGACCATAGAAGGTTTTATTCATGTAAACAGAACAACAATTGTTCTCTAACTTAAATGAATAACTGTATTGCAATTAACATGATCAAATCATATTCATGCTCAACGCAAACACCAAATAACACTTATTTAGTTTCAACACTAATCCCGAAAGTATAGGGAGTGTGTGATGATGATCATATCAATCTTGGAACCACTTCCAACATACATCGTCACCTTGCCCTTTAACTAGTCTTTGTTCATTCTGCAACTCCCGTTTCGAGTTACTAAATTTTAGCAACTGAACTAGTACCAAATACTAAGGGGTTGCTATGAACACTAGTAAAGTACACATCAATAACATGTATATCAAATATACTTATGTTCACTTTGCCATCCTTCTTATCCGCCAATCACTTGGGGTAGTTCCGCTTCCAGTGACCAGTCCCTTTGCAGTAGAAGTACTTAGTCTCAGGCTTAGGACCATACTTGGGCTTTTTCACTTGAGCAGCAACTTGCTTGCCGTTCTTCTTGAAGTTCCCCTTCTTTCCTTTTGCCCTTTTCTTGAAACTAGTGATCTTGTCAACCATCAACACTTGATGTTTTTCTTTGATTTCTACCTTCGCTGATTTTAGCATCGCGAAGAGCTTGGGAATATTTTCCGTTATCCCTTGCATATTATAGTTCATCATGAAGTTCTACTAACTTGGTGATGGTGACTAGAGAATTCCGTCAATCACTATCTTATCTGGAAGATTAACTCCCACTTGATTCAAGCGATTGTAGTACCCAGACAATCTGAGCACATGCTCACTAGTTGAGCGATTCTCCTCCATCTTTTAGCTATAGAACTTGTTGGAGACTTCATATCTCTCAACTCGGGTATTTTCTTGAAATATTAACTTCAACTCCTAGAACATCTCATATGCTCCATGACGTTCAAAACGTCTTTGAAGTCCCGATTCTAAGCAGTTAAGCATGGTGCACTAAACTATTAAGTAGTCATCATATTGAGCTAGCAAAATGTTCATAATGTCTGCATCTGCTCCTGCAATAGGTCCGTCACCTAGCGGTGCATCAAGGACATAATTCTTCTGTGCAGCAATGAGGATAAACCTCAGATCACGGATCCAATCCGCATCATTGCTACTAACATTTTTCAACACAATTTTCTCTAGGAACATATCAAAATAAACATAGGGAAGTAACAACGCGAGCTATTGATCTACAACATAGATATGCTAATACTACCAGGACTAAGTTCATGATAAATTAAAGTTCAATTAATCATATTACTTAAGAACTCCCACTTAGATAGACATCCCTCTAATCCTCTAAGTGATCACGTGATCCAAATCAACTAAACCATGTCCGATCATCACGTGAGATGGAGTAGTTTCAATGGTGAACATCACTATGTTGATCATATCTACTATATGATTCACGCTCGACCTTTCGGTCTCCGTGTTCCGAGGCCATATCTGTTATATGCTAGGCTCGTCAAGTATAACCTGAGTATTCCGCGTGTGCAACTGTTTTGCACCCGTTGTATTTGAATGTAGAGCCTA
The DNA here is from genome assembly GCA_032464435.1 of Aegilops umbellulata. Classification (NCBI taxonomy): domain Eukaryota; kingdom Viridiplantae; phylum Streptophyta; class Magnoliopsida; order Poales; family Poaceae; genus Aegilops; species Aegilops umbellulata. The sequence goes on along the minus strand of CP136060.1, from coordinate 171,900,090 downwards.
TCACACCCGATCATCACGTGGTGTCTCAGCACGAAGAACTTTCGCAACGGTGCATACTCAGGGAGAACACTTCTTGATAATTAGTGAGAGATCATCTTATAATGCTACCGTCAATCAAAGCAAGATAAGATGCATAAAAGATAAACATCACATGCAATCAATATAAGTGATATGATATGGCCATCATCATCTCGTGCTTGTGATCTCCATCTTCGAAGCACCGTCATGATCACCATCGTGACCGGTGCGACACCTTGATCTCCATCGTAGCATCATTGTCGTCTCGCCAATCTTATGCTTCCACGACTATCACTACCGCTTAGTAATAAAGTAAAGCATTACATCGCGATTGCATTGCATACAATAAAGCGACAACCATATGGCTCCTGCCAGTTGCCGATAACTCGGTTACAAAACATGATCATCTCATACAATAAAATTTAGCATCATGTCTTGACCATATCACATCACAACATGCCCTGCAAAAACAAGTTAGACGTCCTCTACTTTGTTGTTGCAAGTTTTACGTGGCTGCTACGGGCTCAAGTAAGAACTCATCTTACCTACGCATCAAAACCAAACGATAGTTTGTCAAATAGACTCCGTTTTAACCTTCTCAAGGACCGGGCGTAGCCACACTCGGTTCAACTAAAGTTGGAGAGACAGTCTTCCGCAAGCCATCTATGTGCAAAGCACGTCGAGGGAACCGGTCTCGCGTAAGAGTACGCGTAAGGTTGGTCCGGATCGTCTCGTCCAACAATACCGCTGAACCAAAGTATGACATGCTGGTAGGCAGTATGACTTGTATCGTCCACAACTCACTTGTGTTCTACTCGTGCAAATAACATCAAACCATAAAAACCTAGGCTCGGATGCCACTGTTGGGGAACGTAGTAATTTCAAAAAAATTCCTATGCACACGCAAGACCATGGTGATGCATAGCAACGAGAGGGGAGAGTGTTGTCTACGTACCCTCATAGACCGAAGCGGAAGCGTTGACTCAACGTAGAGGAAGTAGTCGTACGTTCTCCTCGCGATCTGACCGATCCAAGTACCGTTACTCCGGCACCTCCGAGTTCTTGGCACACGTTCAGCTTGATGATGATCCCCGGGCTCCGATCCAGCAAAGCGTCGGGGAAGAGTTCTGTCAGCACGACGGCGTGGTGACGATCTTGATGTGTTACCGGTGCAGGGCTTCGCCTAAGCACTGCAACGATATGACCGAGGTGGAATTTGGTGGAAGGGGGCACCGCACACGGCTAAGGAACGATCCGTAGATCAACTTGTGTGTCTATGGGGTGCCCCCTGCCCCCGTATATAAAGGAGCAATGGAGGGGGTGGCCGGCCTAGGGTTTGGCGCGCCAGGGTGTGGAGTCCTACTAGGTTTCCAAGTCCTAGTAGGAGTCCACCAAGAGGGGAGGAAGGGAGAAGGAATAGGAGGAGAAGGAAAGGTGGCCAGCCCCCTTTTCCCTAGTCCAATTCGGACCAGAGGGAAGGGGGGGCGCAGCAGCCTTTTTCCTCTTCCCACTAAAGCCCATCAAGGCCCATTACTTCTCCCGTAATCCCGTAACTCCCCGATACTCCCGAAAATACCCGGAACACTCAGAACCTTTCCGATGTCCGAATATAGTCGTCCAATATATCGATCTTTACGTCTCGACCATTTCGAGACTCCTCGTCATGTCCCCGATCTCATCCGGGACTCCGAACTCCTTCGGTACATCAAAACTCATAAACTCATAATATAACTGTCATCGAAACCTTAAGCGTGCGGACCCTACGGTTCGAGAACAATGTAGACATGACCGAGACACGTCTCTGGTCAATAACCAATAGCGGGACCTGGATGCCCATATTGGCTCCTACATATTCTACGAAGATCTTTATCGGTCAGACCGCATAACAACATACGTTGTTCCCTTTGTCATCGGTATGTTACTTGCCCGAGATTCGATCGTCGGTATCCAATACCTAGTTCAATCTCGTTACCGGCAAGTCTCTTTACTCGTTCCGTAATACATCATCTCGCAACTAACTCATTGGTTGCAATGCTTGCAAGGCTTATGTGATGTGCATTACCGAGAAGGCCCTGAGATACCTCTCCGACATTCGAAGTGACAAATCCTAATCTCGAAATATGCCAACCCAACAAATACTTTCGGAGACACCTGTAGAGCACCTTTATAATCACTCAGTTACGTTGTGACGTTTGGTAGCACACAAAGTGTTCCTACGGTAAACGGGAGTTGCATAATCTCATAGTTAAAGGAACATGTATAAGTCATGGATAAAAGCAATAGCAACATACTAAACAATCGGGTGCTATGCTAATGGAATGGGTCATGTCAATCAGATCATTCAACTAATGATGTGATCTCGTTAATCAAATAACAACTCTTTGTTCATGGTTAGGAAACATAACCATCTTTGATTAATGAGCTAGTCAAGTAGAGGCATACTAGTGACACTCAGTTTGTCTATGTATTCACACATGTATTATGTTTCCGATTAATACAATTCTAGCATGAATAATAAACTTTTATCATGATATGTAAGGAAATAAATAATCACTTTATTATTGCCTCTAGGGCATATTTCCTTCATCTGCCTCATCGACGACCTCGTACGCCGCACTGGAGCCGGTCCACCGTCGTCGTCGTACATGGAGCCTCTTCCCCGGCATCGTCTTCCACGGTCTCGGATCTGCTTCTCGGAAGCCGACACCAAGCGCAGAAGTACCACCGTCATGGACAATGAACTGACTCCCGTTGCCGACCATGACTCACAGAGGCCGCCGCGACCATCGTTCTCCTCCTCGATTGGTAATGTGTGTATTGAATCACTAAGTAGTGCATGTGTAGTTCCAATTTTGTTCATACCTACCCTTCAAATTTCTTGGGTGCTATTGTTCCCGTAAAAGTAATTGGTTAAAGCCTCCATTGTCCAACAGAATATCAGCTTGTAATTGTGCATCGCTCCTGTATCGCGCTGTGCTTGGGTAGGTTTTTCATCTGCAACTAGTAGTGTGACAAATGATGGAAAGGTTTTTAGAACTAGCAAGATGCCCATGCGTTGCACACATCAAGATGCATTTGTATGAGTAGTTTATCTTATGGGAGAAAAGGATGAACAAGGGAAGGCCTTATTTGCAAATCTAGAGAGGGGTATGGGTATCTTTTTGCAAAATACCCATTTGTTTCCTTCCTATCTGTCAGATATAAATCGGACGGCCTATATTGCAAGAAAAAAAAGTATAGAGAAAAAAAAGTAGACAATAAAGGAAGTAGAGATAAATATTAAATATTAAATATAAAATAAATATAACAGCAGAGAAGAGAGTAGAGATAGCAGAGACGTCGGGAAAGGATCACGCGTGCGCGAGAAAAAGCGGTCGGGCGTGCGCTAGTTTTGGCGCGCGGCGTCCGACGCGCTTTATAAAATCCAACGCCCTCCCACCGCTCTGTGCCTTGGCACCGCTCTCTCCCCGCTCTGTGCCTCGCCACCGCTCTCTTCCCGCTCTTTTTCACCTCACTGCCGCCGCGCCACGATGCTGCCGCGTCGCCGTGAAACTTAGGGATACCGCGGCGTCCGCATGCGCCCCTTCGGCGGCTTCTCAGCCGAGATCCGGTTCCGCGGGATGCACCTAGGCCTCGGCAATTTCGACACCGCCAACGAGGCCGCCCGTGCGTACGACGCAGCAGTGTGGCGCCACCGGTGGCCTCATAGAACATTGAACTTCCCCAACATGCCAACGTAGGAGCGGGCGCAGGAGCTCGCGCCGCTGCCACGGCTTATCAGCGACGAGGATCGTCGCGACAACCGGAGGCGGGAGCACCGTCTCGACATCGCCGAGATGGACGAGGAAGCCATGGCGCTGTGGCGCCAACACTTCCCGCAGGACATCATCAAGGAGCGCGAGTTCTATGCGCAAAGGAGGGCGGAGAGGGATAAGAGGAGGGCGGAGCGAGCCGCCTATCGCGAGGACAAGCGTAGGCAAAAAGCGAATGCTCAATTCAACATGAGGCTAGGAGCAGCGTCGCCCTGGGAATCCAACGATGATCGGTATCTTCACGCCTACAGTCAGACGTTGGAGGAGGACATCACCGAGGAGGAGTCGGACGACGAGGAGTAGTTGAATTATCTTTTTTTATCTATCTATGCTGAGAACTATCCTCTACTCTCTAGTATCTACTTCTTGATCTCAGCACTGTAAACACTTCTTTAAAGCGCCGCGCGTTGCGATTCTGTTGGTGATGCTCTAACATGGCAGACGAGTGCTTTAATGTTGCCCACAAGATGCGCGAGTATTACTAGTAGTATATTTTTCTTGCCATGTTGAGATTTTAAAACCACGAGTGCGAACATGCAGAGGAGCAATGAAGACCAACACACGGGTTATTCGGGACATCTTCAAGGAGCGTGCCAAGTTAAAGAGGAGCTGCACCGAACCTGTAAAACGAGCTTTGGTAAGTAACGCCCTTTCAATTACTTTCGTGTAGCCTCTTATTCTTCGATGTGTATATGTTGTAGTTTCTGTTTATCTTAAGCGTGGTGTTCTTCGATGTGTAATAAGAAGAGTCTTAATCGTCCTAATGCTTTAATTTTTAGCTTGATGTAGGAAGTGGGTGTTCTCACCTTGTAGTATGTTTTTATTTATTTTTTCCTTTTGAATTCACTTCTCCGAGTTCTGTTTATCTGGCTTCTACAAAATGGATCTAGGTTGCTCCGAGTATTGATCTAAAAAAGAAGTAACTTCATGTCGGGATGCAGTTCCTACGAGGAGGGAAGTATGGTCAACCTCGAGATCATGTTTCCAAAATGAGGCTGGATTACACACAAGGTGCCAGTTCCCTAATGATGCTGGATTAGACACAAGGTGCAAATTCCTAGATGATGCTGGATTACACACAAGCCAGGTGGAGTCGTCAGTTGTTCGTGTCCTCGTGGCATTAGTAAAGGCTGAAAGAAAGCGTACAACAGCCCTTGAGAATGTAGCTGAGTTCCTAAAGAAGCGAAAAGAGCAATCAGATGCTCTCTTCACCCAAGCCAAAGAAGAGATGGAAAAAGCCAGAAATAAGCTAGCAGAGGCAGAGCAGGCTAGGCGTCTCCTGCTATCTAAAACTGTTGTCAATACAAAATTTCCTTAATAATAGCTAGGTTCAAACGTTTATCCAGTCAGCATGCCTGTTGTGATGTCCGTGCATCTACTGATGTGGCAAAAAATGTTTTTTTCGGGTCATGTAATAACAGCAATTACTTTCCAAACAATAACAGACGAAGCATTGGTCATGGTATATTTCACGCGCAAGCCTGACATTCCAAGTTCAACTTCCACATCAAACTCATGTTCACAAATATCTGCACATTCATACATAATGTCCACAACCATGATTCACTTCAAAGACAAAAAAATGTGAGGAGAGTTATAAATAAAGAAAATCCTCTACTAGTTCCTGCTACCAGTGCGAGCACAACAAGTCAAGACCATGCGTAAATTAATTATATTTTAGTCATTTTTTGTGTTCTAAAATGCCTGCCGGCTCGCGGAAGGACGTGTTGCCGGCACACGCGTGGATTCAATGAAGGCAGGCAGGGCAATCTTAAGCTGGTTGCATGCAGCGAGGAGGCGTGCTCAGTCGGGCCTGCAACGAGTGCGGCCCTCTTGGCCGGCGCGACGGTTCAATGCCTTCACTATGAGAGGTCGTGTCCGTGTCAGAGAATCACTCCCTCCAGTCCTTTTTTTGTTCTGGTATAACAAAAACTCGTTTTCCATTCACATTTTACAAGTAAAATTCATGGACAAACTTTGACCCAAAGTACGATGGGGACTAGTAAACCAGAATGGAGGTAGTAGTTTTTTTAATAAAGGAAGGGTTTCCCCTTACAGTTTTCATTACTGAAACCAGCATCTAAATCTAAACCATAGTATTTGCCCTAGAACTACCAGGTTCAACATCTCGCAACATAAACCCATACAACCTCCATCGCAAAAAAAACCATACAACCATATGCCAAGGAGGTATGTAGTACTATGAATTCCATTTTCGCTCCATACCAATCGTTCTAAAAACTACTTAATACTTATAACGCGCCATTGAAAATCGGAACTCTTAACCCCACTAAAAAACGATATTTTAAACGTGGCTACTCGATCTGTGGCAACTGGCCAGCCACCGGCTCCAAGTCGTTCACCTGTGGTCCCGACCATCAACTCCTATGGATCAAATTATCACACGATCTGACTATTCCTACAAAGTTGCTCCACCACGTACCCGGTACCCGTGAATGCAGCAATCGTGCACCTAGGGTTTTAGGGTTTATTTGTTAACGTCGCCTATACGTAACACTCATGTGTGCGAGACAGCGAGAGGCCGGCTGCGTGCGTGCGCCTCTTCTCTTTGTATATGTACTCCACCGTTTGTCTGGTGTCCAAAAAATTATAATAACTACTAGCAATGTGCCAATGCGTTGCCACACGATCAAAGTAGATTAATACATATTCATCGATTTGATAGAAAAAAGTCTAGTTTTGAAATACGTATATCACTAAAAATATGTTATGTTTCACTCAAAATATATTCCATTGGCGGTTTTGATGAGATAAGGGAGGAATGTTGTTGGTTTCAAGATTCGAGAAGTGGTATATGTCTAATTTCTACTCTTACTAGCAAGATGCCCGTGCATTGCACAGAACATCAAGATCTCGTGGGAGAAAAGGATGAACGAGGGAAGGCCTTATCTGCAAATGTGGTGAAGAGTGCGGGTAAAGTTCCATATTTTCCTTCCTATCCATCAGATATAAATCGGACGACCTACATTGCAGGATGGCAGGCTCACCATCATCACCAACTCTATATTTTATCCCTACTGTTATAAAAAGCATTGTCGGTGATGATCGTGTGCCTGCTATCCTGCAATATAGGCCGTCCGATCTATATCTGGCGAATGGGAAGGAAACTATGGCAATTTTGCAAAAAGATACCCACACACCTTTCCACATTTGCAAATAAGGCCTTCCCTCGTTCATCCTTTTCCCCCACAAGATAAACTACTCATACAAATGCATCTTGATGTTCCGTGCAACACATGGGCATCTTGCTAGTTGTTGCAAAAAGCCCATGTGTGTGTGAGAGAGAGGGAGAGTGGAGGAGGACGGAGTGCATGTGTGACAAAGACACAAGGAGTGTGTGTGCCATAGGTATCAGCTTAAAATGAGGCGATAGTGTGTGTGTGCACGATCGAGAGGGCATGTCTCAAGAAGGGAAGAAAAATCTACATAGATACAAGGAGCGGGAGAGAGACATGTATGCGATGGTGGAAGCACGAGTGTGCGGGTGTATAAACCTATCTAGAGGCTAGCTAGTCGATAAATGTTTGTGAGAGAAATATGAGTCGGGGTGCGAAAGCGAGAGTTTTGTGTGTGAGAGAGAGAGAGAGACGGTAGTTGGGAAGGGGAGTGGAAGCAGGAGTTGTGTGTGTGTGTCTGTGTGTGAGAGAGAGGAGACGGTAGTCGGGGTTGTCTAATCGGTTAACAAATTAATAATATCAGTCTGGGATGGAGACGAAAAGGAGACCGCAACAAATGTTGTGTCTACAGGAGAGAGAGAGAGAGAGAGAGAGAGAGTAATTTTAGTGGTATGAGTCATATGTAGAGACATATAGGGTGTGTGAGAGAATCCCATAGAGAGAAAGACAAAGTGAAAGACGAGTGGAGACTGTGTGTGTGGCGGTGAAAAAGAAAGCTTAGGTACCGAGTGATACCAGAGAACAGTAGAGACGTGAGAGATAATGAAAACCATGTAATGTATAATGATAGGGAGAGTGTGACACTTCTCAACGGAGACGTCGTGAGACCATGTTTGCGAGGATAGGAGAAACATGAAGTGAGGGTGCGGGTGAGCTGGAGAAAAGAGAGTGATAGCTACCTGAAGGGGCATGCATGCGAGAGAGATGGGCGTGAAAGGAGTGAACAAAAAGGGATTCAAATATTTGAATTTGAGATGATGATACATGTAATCCATACTCGAACCAAAATTGATCTATCAAACATGCATAATCATATGAATTCACACACATCTATGTTATTTAATATGTAGATATTACTGATCCATACATTATAGTAGAACATAATTTGGTTAAAAAATTTCGAATTCAACCTAAAGATTTCGAGATCGTTGTATTTGTAAATCATATTATACATATAAAGGAGCAGAATTCTTTGTTGTGATTTTGAAAGTATATATAAAAAATGATGTGTATAGAATGTAATTCCAACTGAAAATGGATCCCGCCCGAAAAAAATAGAATACAAACGGGATTCGAATTGAGTTGGCATGGTAAACATGCACTCTGCAAAATTTGAATGAAGCAGGGAAAGTCGCAGTAACCGCCCAAAACAAAAATCTAGGAGATGGAAATCACTACTGCCTATCCCTGCCACGCAAAGCCTATCTGCTGGATTTCTTTAGGTTTCGATAGGGGTAGGTTTGTAATTTCACCCAAACATGACGTAACCGCCTCTCACCCGGATTCATACACGATGGGCGCCAAAACATAGTGTGTCCTCGGCCGAAATCAACTCCCTCCCCGATTCATATTCATACACGGTGGGCGCCGAAAACAAACTCTCGTCAGAAAATATTCTGTGTATGCGAGATTACCGTCCTATCCCCAACCGACTAATGTTGTTGTGATGTAGTAGATATTTGAAACTGGGGCTAAGTTTGTAAATTTCCTCGCATTTGAGACAAGCGCGCCCTGAATACATGGTTGCCCCCTTCCTCTCTACCTCCCTTTTCCCCATTCGTACTCCGTGGGCGCCAAAACACCCTCTCCACCCCACCCTCCTCCGTCCGCCGCCGTCCGCCACCCCATCCACCGCCGCCCTCCTCCACCATGCCGGAGTTGATACCCTGACGCGGCCGTCCATTACAAGAGATCGACCTCTCTCATCCACGGCTTCAGACCGGGATCCTTGCATCCCGCCCTCTTGCTTCATCCCCGCCGTCGTCCACCTTGGCGGCGCCGCTCCTACGACCGTCTCGTCCACCGTGCCCTGCCGCCACCATCTACCCTCCTAGATCTGCTTCCACGCCGCTGACAGCCATCGCTAACGCAGCACCGTCAAATTCTCAGCAGATGCATACACAGCGCCACACCAGAGGCGGTACTCTTTCTTATCTGCTCAACTTATTTATCACAGATGCATACACAGCGCCACACCAGAGGCGGTACTCTTTCTTATCTGCTCAACTTATTTATCACAGCAAGAAAATAGATCGCCACTTCTTTACTCTGATTTCTTGTCTTGGTTGCGAAGTTGCCTTTGTCCGGTTTGCACCTTCGGATCCGCCATGGCACGCTCAACACTATACCCGCAATGCTTATGGTTTTCCCCTTTTATATTCCACACTAGTTAAATCACAGTGGACTAATTTTCAAAATTGGGTCTGTCGATTTTTCAGAGCTTGGCGGAGTTCGCCGGTGCGAAGGAAGGGGCTCGGGTGGGGATGGTGGTTGTGGAGGGCGGTGGTGGGGCCTCGTCGAACGAAGAAAACTCGACATGGGTGGGGGCGGGGGTGGGGGTGGCAGAGGAACACAGGCGGTGGGGCCGGTGGTTTGGCCGGCGGCCCGTGCGGTGTTCTGTATGGGAAGCATAGTATGTTCCTTGTTAGGAAGGGGAGCAGGGACATCTGCAGTCAACAACTGATAGAGCTGGCCTGTGCGTGATCGACAGGCTTTCAATTAGTAGCGGCAATACAACAACGTAATTTCCAGCCAGTTCCACTTTCCCGATTTATATATCCTGGTTATGGTGTACCCCTTTTCTGTACACTATGATCTGCCTAGTTGTTGCGGGGTCTTGTTATCATGGTTTGGCAATAAACTCTCTATACAATATATTATGAACCTATCATCTGCCAACTATCCTTACTTCTGGAGCCTATTTTTTTTGTACTTGTGCCAGATTATATTAATGCACACACCATATTACACCACACATGGGCTCTCTCATCAGAATCCGGTGATAGCACACAAGGGTTTACAGGGGCGCCCCTATATTAGAATATCCTCTGCATTACAAAGATAATCTCACTACTATTTATGTTTTCATGCTTTTGAGATATTATACGTAATCATAGTGAATATCAGAATCCGCGCATCAGAAGAATGTTGTAGAACACTGCAACGACTTACAAAATTGGCACCAAGGCATTGAGTGCCATTTTGGATGCAATGAAACTCATATGCTCCCCACCTGTAGATTCTTGTTCAGAATATGCTCCTAATGACTATTCTAACCTCGAGGAGTCAAAGGCAGATGGCCTGTCAACTTCACGCATCAAGGTGCCTGTTTAATTTGGCAAGGTTTTATTGATTGCGCGCATCTTGCATAAGTTGTCTTGCATTTCCTCTACTTTGTAGCACCGCCATTTTCTTAGTTTACTCATCATATATGTCAAGATACCATGCCCATCCATTATAAATACATATTCCATCTGTCACCATACCATGTTTTTTCACTCAAATGCTATTCTTGTGCATCAGACATCAGAAAGGAAGAGGGTGATTGCTGAACCTGAAGGAGCACCAGCAACGTCCTTGAAAACGTGGTGGTGCCGGAGAAATCAGACGGCACCCCACTTATATTGGCTCTAAAACCAGTGACACAAAACATAGGACCGACTGCAGCAGACTGTACCCATACTTCACTAGCTGCACCACTAGCCCCACCACATAGGACCTGCACTCCAGCAAGAGGTATACTGACTTCAGTTGCCATAGCACCATCCATACCACAGAAAAATCCCACTCCAGCAAAAAGTATAGCAGGTCCACCGGCCGAAGACCTATCCCAACTGCAAAGACAACCAATTCCTGCAGATTGGAACCCCATTCCAGTTATTCCCAGTTTAAAAGACAATGCTTTCAATGTTGTTAGGGACTACGTGCATATATTCCCATCATGGGAAGATTATAGTGAAGACAAACACCATTTTCACACCTTCCTGTCCCACTTACGTGTAAGTGCTATAATTCACGGTGATTATTTTCCTATTTTCGACTGATTGAACACATCACTGATTTACATTACATTGTTGTAAGTAGGTGAGGGTCAATCTGGATAGTCATGACGAGCAAAGCTTGCTTGCGCTTTTCAAGGAAGCATTGCAGCAGTATCGATGTTACCTGAGGAAATCACACTTCGATGGCAAGTCTATAAACGAATTTCCGGTGAAGTCTCCTGTGCTAAATTCAGAAGACATTGAATGGAAAAACCTTGTTATGAACTGGTCTCGTTCCCAGGATGAGGTACTGTCTATGAAATCACATGACAATTTGAACTTGTACTTTTCCGCATGTGCCTTACGGATCTTTTTTGCAGGAAATCTGCTCGAAGAAGAATTCCGGTTTGACAAGAATGACATGATATCGCAAATATGCTGCCCGCTGCTTTGCTCTTGTTAGTACCTATTGTCCTGTATCACTATACTTGCATACATACCTGGTTCATTATGTGACAGCAGTATGCATGATAGCTTGCTTATCAATTGTTCGCTCCAAACTATCTGGTCTGTTTGAATGGTTACATTAGTGTAGAATATATCCGATGCCAATGTTTTTTAGCTCTGCATTGTTCTTGTAAGTACATGTTGTCCTTTATCAGTGTACTTATAATGATAGGTAGTTGTTCATGTACCATCACTCTACAGCTTATTTTCCTTTGCCCACCATTTTCTACACATCAGATCTATATTTACTCTTACCATAAGGTTGGTACTAAAGAAGTTTAGTTGTGCATTGCTCTTGGCTGTACCTTTTGCCTGTATTGTTGCACTTACATTTATAGCTACTTGGTTATGTAGCATCACTCTTCATCTTATCTTAAATATTCTCCATTTTTTCGTATATTATAACATCTATATTTACTCTTAAAAAAATGTAGAATAAAGGGAATTCTTTTGAAGAAGATTCTGTGGTAAACTTCTTGAATTGCCCCCCCATCAGCATGGACAAGGCCTTTATAGAGCCTGTCTTCACCAATAATGTAAGTTTGTCCATCTCTTCAAACTTTGTTGTATATATTTGGTTAGGCATGACTGCAACAGCTGTTTATTTTTGGTGTTTGCATCAAATTGCTTGTTTAAAGTTTATTATGTAGTTCATAAACAAAATTTGTCCTTTCTCAGTTTAAGTTTTCAGTTGTACAACCAAGTTCCTTCTTCATACCATGTAAATTAAATTATACAGAGCAAGTGATCTTATTTTGCACTGCATGTATGCTTCTGTTGTTCATCCGTAATCTAATGGTGTGGTGAACCTACCCACTACAGCACAATGTCATATTCTGCATTGTCTTAACTATGAACAATGTCATATCATTCTACTATTATTTAAACTGTATCTTTATTTGCCAATCTGAAATGGTATAAATTCACAGCACACTAACCATTGATACTTATGAGTTCTTGATCTGTAATCCAGTGGTGTCGTGAAGCTGCCAACTCCTTCACAATGTCATTTCCTGCCATGTCTTGACCTGAACAATACTATATTGTGTTAATGCATTTTTAAACTGTGTCACTTTATTCGTCAGTAAGAAATGTGATGAATTGTCAGCACTGATACTTTTATGTGCAAAACCTGTCATCTTGTTTATCTTTCAGAGTGAGGAAGATATAAGTGTTGAACAAGCGCAGTCTCATCATCTTGCTCAGCTGCTTGCGCTGCAGCTCCCCAGTAGGGCTAACCTTTCTTGAACTCTATTGAAGTGCAGTCGGTTTTGTATATTATTTTGTCGGCGTGTTTATTTGCACTGGTGGCGATCTTTGATGCCCAGTGTATGTAATCTGTTGTCTGCTTGTGCTTTATTATCATAGTGGCGAACTTTGACGCCCAGTGGATGTAATATGCCGTAATTTCTTTATTGTATAGTCTAGATTTTTTCTTATTCACGATGCTGCAGTTATTTTACTGTATATATATCCTGTCTTCGCAGTAAACTGGCCAAACCGTAAAATTACGGTACATAATCGGGCCGTCATGCAATCACGATGCAGGTTGGTCCTTAAACACGTCGAACAGCTCATAGGCCGACAACAGCCCGAAATGAACCCCGGCCCATGATTGTGTGAATCAAATCACGGGCTTTTAATAGGCCAAAATTGTCTCCGTCCTTGTTTGGCCCAATCAGATATCGGCTGCGAGCAGGCCGTATGCAAACCAGGCCGTAGTTAGGCCCAACTATATGACGGGCTTTTAACAGGCCGAAATTAATATAGGGCCGAAATGTTAAACGGGCCCTTAATAGGCCAAAACTAATATCAGGCCGAATTACTAAGTGGGCCTTTAGCAAGTGGGCCCAAAAGCATAGTGTCCAGTTGACGGGCCGAATCTGATATGGGCCATAATTGAGCCCAAAGCCTCTTAGAGGGTCGACACCGATCTGGGCCATAATTTGGCCTAGAATGTGGTAGGCTTTTAACGGGCCAGATCTCATATGAGCCACTATTAGGCCCGGAGCGTGGCGGGCCATTAATGGACCGGATCAAACATGGGCCGGCATTTGGCCCACAACATGGCAGCCAGTTTAATGGGCCGGCCTACTAGGGTCCTCAAAATCTTGTGGGCCTACAGCTGGGCCGACCCATTAATGTCGGTGAAATCTCGTGGGCCTTTAGCTGGGTCGGCCCATTATGATCCGCAAGAATCTTGTGGGCCTTTACCTGGGCCGGCCCATTATGGCACACAAAAATCTTGTTGGCCTTTACCTGGGCCGGCCCATTATGGCCCGCAAAATCTTGTGGGCCTTTAGCTGGGCCAGCCCATTATGGTCCGCAAAATCTCGTGGGCCTTTAGCTGGGTCGGCCCATTATGGTCCGCAAAATCTTGTGGGCCTTCAGTTGGGCCGGCCCATTTAAACTTGATGGGCCGGTCCACGTGTCAACATATCATAGGCGCGTCTCGCCCATTGGATGAGTGACACCTGTGCCAACGCGGACCTGACACGTGTCTCCTCCAGCCAATGATGATTTTACACGTGGAAAATCCCCATTGGTCGGGGCTGTTAACGTGTTATCAGATTCAAAACCCGACCCGATAGCTTAACGACGTTCCGTTACGGTGGATGCCACGTGTCGGTCACCCTTGACGAAAGCACTTCTGTGACGCGTGATTTATCGTCATGGAAGTGGACACTTCCGTGATGATAATTTTGGTAATGTCATGGAACACTTCTACGACAGCACAGGTATGACTATCTTGATTCTGTCATTAATTTGTCATGGATGTACATGCATGACAAAAAATGCGACCTACTGTGACAAACATGTATCATCATGGAAGTGTATTTTTTTGTAGTGATCTTCGCCAGAAGTGGGAAGGCCGGATCTTCGGGCAGCGGGGCCCGACAATGGATCCGCTCCGCCTTCTTCGTCCAGCCCTGGAGATTGTACAAAACACATTAAGCGCTTCCTTTGGGTTACACGGGTAAAGGTAAGATGACTTACCGAACTTGCAGGACGGGACAGTTGGTACCCAAGGTCCTTGGCGGAGTCCGGCCATGATTTGATGGACTTGAAAAGCACCCTGCAGATGTCCTTGTGTGATGAGCCGAAGAGCTCTCGTAAGGTCTGGTGCTTGGCCGGATCGAATTCCCATAGATTGCAAGTCCGGTGTTGGCAAGGCAGGATCCGGCGGACTAGCATCACCTGGACCATATTGACAAGTTCAATGTTCTTGTCTCCCATGTCTTTGACGCGCGTCTGGAGCACCGACAGTTCGTCGGGCAAGGACCGGTTCAAGCCCTTTTTGACCCAGGATGTAAGCCGCAAGGGGGGACCGGATCGAAATTCGGGAGTAGCAGCTGGTTCCGTGCTGCGTGGCTCAGTGATATAAAACCACTGCTGTTGCCACTCCTTGACAGAATCATTGAAGGTGCCTTTTGGCCATATGACATCGGGCATCTTGCTCACCATAGCGTCCCCAAACTCGGCATGCTCGCCTCCCGCTACCTTGGGCTTCACATTGAAAACCTTCAGCCATAAGCCGAAGTGTGGCGAGATGTGGAGAAAAGCCTCGCACACGACAATGAATGTCGAGATAATGAGGAAGGAATTAGGGGACAGATCGTGAAGATCAATCCCATAATAACACATGATGCCGCGAACAAACAGGAGGAGGGGAAACCCCAGCCCGCGGACGAAATGAGGGAGGAATACAACCCTCTCGAGGGGTTCCGGAGTAGGGACAATTTGTCCCGCCGTCGGAAGACGGTGGCTGATTTTCTTGGCCAGGTACCCGGCCTTCCGAAGATTTTTTATATCCTTCTCTTGGACGGTAGAGGCCATCCATTTGCCTCCCGCTCCGGATCCGGACATTTTCGGAGGACCTCTTGTGGGTAGAGAAGAGGAACGCTTGAGTGTTGGAGCTTGAGCGGAAGGGAATGAGCTGGGAGGAAGGCATGGGTTAGAAGAATGAATCCTTGTCCCCTTATAAGGACGGATGAGGCGATGCGCCTCCCCACTTACCTGGTAAAACCTCTTACTCCCCAAATGCCGTGATTGATGGCGCGGTTGGGTTACCCCCATCCATATTGATGAGAATCCAGTGATAAGGAGACACGATCTTTGCTTCGACAAGATGTGCTAAGGAAACCACCTTGTAATATGTGCTGAGGCTGGTTGAGAAAAACGGTTCGAATAATGACCGGGCCATGGTGTGATGTCATACTACGAAATGCGTCAGCAGATTAGATGTGTGGAAATATTATTCTCTCTACGGTGGTATGTGGAACTTGTTTTGCAGAGACGGACACTATCCTTGTGTTCTAAATCTTCTATGGAGTATTCGGAGGAGGAACCCGCCTTGCAATGTCGAAGACAATCTGCACGCCGGACTCATCGTCATTGAAGCCTGGTTCAGGGGCTACTGAGGAAGTCCTGGATTAGGGGGTATCCGGACATCTGTACTATATCATTTGGCCGGACTGTTGGACTATTAAGATACAAGATTGAAGATTTCGTCTCGTGTCTGGATGGGACTCTCCTTGGCATGGAAGGCAAGCTTGGCGATATGGATATGTTGATCTCCTCCCATTGTAACCGACTCTGTGTAACCTTATCCCCCTCCGGTATCTATATAAACCGGAGGATTTAGTCCGTAGGACAACAACAATCATGCCATAGGCTAGCTTCTAAGGTTTAGCCTCTACGATCTCGTGGTAGATCAACTCTTGTAATACTCATATCATCAAGATCAATCAAGTAGGAAGTAGGGTATTACCTCCATCGAGAGGGCCCGAACCTGGGTAAACATCGTGTCCCCCGCGTCCTGTTACCATCTGCCTTAGATGCATAGTTCGGGACCCCCTACCCGAGATCCGCAGTTTTTGACACCGACAATCTTCATAGAATATGTGGGAGCCAATATGAGCATCCAGGTTCCGCTATTGCTTATTGACCGGAGACGTGTCTCGGTCATATCTACATAGTTCTCGAACCCGTAGGGTCTGCATGCTTAATGTTTGGTGACGATTTGTATTATGAGTTTATTTGATTTGATGTACTGAAGGTAGTTCGGAGTCCTAGATGAGATCGGGGACATGACGAGGAGTCTCGAAATGGTCGAGACGTAAAGATCGATATATTGGACGACTATATTCGGACATCGGATAGGTTCCGAGTGGTTCGGGTATTTTTCGGAGTACTGGGGAGTTACGGGAATACGGGGGAAGAAGTATATGGGCCTTATTGGGCTTTAGGGGACAGAGAGAGAGGCAGGCCGCGCCCCCCCAATGACTAGTCCGAATTGGACTAAGGGGAGGGCGGCGCCCCCTCCTTCCTTCTCTTCCCTCTTCACCTTCCTTGTCTCCTACTCCTACTACTTGGAAGGGGAGGAATCCTGCTCCCGGTGGGAGTAGGACTCCTCCAGGGCGCGCCATAGGGGTCGGCCCTCTCCCCCTCCTCCACTCCTTTATATACGTGGCCAGGGGGCACACCATAGACACAAGTTGATCTGTTGATCTCTCCCAGCCGTGTGCGGTGCCCCCTCCACCATAATCCACCTCGGTCATATCATAGCGGTGCTTAGGCGAAGGCCTGCGTCGGTAGCAACATCATCATCGTCATCATGCCGTCGTGCTAACGGAACTCTCTCGTGAAGCTCTGCTGGATCGGAGTTCGCGGGACGTCATCGAGCTGAACATGTGCTGAACTCGAAGGTGCCGTGCGTTCGGTACTTGGATCGGTCGGATCGTGAAGACGTACGACTACATCAACCGCGTTGTGCTAACGGTTCCTCTTTCGGTCTACGAGGGTACGTGGACACACTCTTGATACGTCTCCAATGTATCTATAATTTTTGATTGCTCCATGCTATATTATCTATTGTTTTGGACCATATTGGGCTTTATTTTCCACTTTTATATTACTTTTGGGACTAACCTATTAACCGGAGGCCCAGCCCAGAATTGCTGTTTTTTGCCTATTTCAGTGTTCCGAAGAAAACGAATATCAAACGGAGTCCAAACGGAATGAAACCTTCGGGAACGTGATTTTGTCACCGAATATGATCCAGGAGACTTGGACCCCATGTCAAGAAAGAAGGGAGGCGGACACGAGGGTGGAGGGCGCGCCCCCTGCCTTGTGGGCTCCCCTTTGCTCCACCGACGTACTCCTTCCTCCTATATATACCTACGTACCCCCAAACGATCAGATACGGAGCCAAAAACCTAATTCCACCGCCGCAACATTCTGTATCCACGAGATCCCATCTTGGGGCCTGTTCCCGAGCTCCGCCGGAGGGGGCATCCATCACGGAGGGCTTCTACATCATCACCATAGCCTCTCCGATGAAGTGTGAGTAGTTTACCTCAGACCTTCGGGTCCATAGTTAGTAGCTAGATGGCTTCTTCTCTCTTTTTGGATCTCAATACAATGTTTTCTCCACCTCTCTCGTGGAGATCTATTCGATGTAATCTTCTTTTTGCGGTGTGTTTGTTGAGACCGATGAATTGTGGGTTTATGATCAAGATTATCTATGAACAATATTTGAATCTTCTCTGAATTCTTTTATGTACGATTGGTTATCTTTGCAAGTCTCTTCGAATTATCAGTTTCGTTTGGTCTAGTAGATTGGTTTTTCTTGCAATGGGAGAAGTGCTTAGCTTTGGGTTCAATCTTGCGGTGTCCTTTCCCAGTGACAGTAGGGGCAGCAAGGCACGTATTGTATTGTTGCCATCGAGGATAACAAGATGGGGTTTTTATCATATTGCATGACTTTATCCCTCTACATCATGTCATCTTGCTTAAGGCGTTACTCTGTTTTCTTGAACTTAATACTCTAGATGCATGCTGGATAGCGGTCGATGAGTGGAGTAATAGTAGTAGATGCAGGCAGGAGTCGGTATACTTGTCTCGGACGTGATGCCTATATACATGATCATACCTAGATATTCTCATAACTATTCTCAATTCTGTCAATTTCTCAACAGTAATTTGTTCACCCACCGTAGAATACTTATGCTCTTGAGAGAAGCCACTAGTGAAATCTATGGCCCCGGGGTCTATTCTCATCATATCAATCTTCATCACTTTATTAATGCTTTGCTTTTTTTACTTTTGTCTTTTATTTTACTTTGCATCTTTATACCAAAAATACCAAAAATATTATCTATCATCTCTATCATCTCTATCAGATCTCACTCTCGTATACGGGACTTGCATGTAGCCTCCTACTAGATTGATACCTTGGTTCTCAAAAACTGAGGGAAATACTTACTCTACTCTGCTGCATCACCCTTTCCTCTTCAAGGAAATCCAACGCAATGCTCAAGAGGTAGTAGGAAGAGTTTATGGCGCCATTGCCAGGCAGTCTACGCAAAAGTCAACATACCAAGTACCCATCACAATCCCTTATCTCCCGCATTACATTATTTGCCATTTGCCTCTCTTTTCCTCTCCCCCACTTCACCCTTGCCGTTTTATTCGCCCTCTCTTTTCCGTTCGTCTTTTCGTTTGCCTTGATGTCTTACTTGGCTCGTTTGGTTGAATTAGTTGAGTATTTATTCCTAAACAGAGAAGCTAATATCTATGGATCCTCATCCGCTTGCCAATCTTTTTAAGAGATCCAATTATGATGAACCAATTCCTAGTGGTTTGGACGCACTCGATTATCTTTATAAGGTTTTGCCTGAAATCCGTAAATCTAAAAATTGTGATGAAGTGCTTTATGAAGTGAATCTCGACAGATCTTTGAATAAAAAGCATGATTGCAATGACTTTATTATAAATTCTATTCATGTAAATTATGCTAATAATATGCAAAACCCTAAGCTTTGGGATGCTAGTTTTGCTATGTCCAATAGTCATGATTGGGGAGATTCTTCTTATGATCTTAAAAATTTATTTAAGCCCCATGATGAATATAAGATTGATAATAGTGTTTGCAATAATATTGAAAGTGGGTTTGGAAGAGTGTCAACTTTAGATCCCACATATTTGGATAACATTCAATCTTATGAAATTTTTGATAAAAGTGGGCTTGGAGAAATCATGACTTCAGTTAATGATAATCCCACTATTTTGGAAGAGTGTCAACCTCGCATGCATGTGGATCATGTTGAGAATATGTTATGTGATAGCTATATTGTTGAATTTTCTTATGATCCTACATGTAATTATTATGAGAGAGGAAAATATGGTTATAGAAATTTTCATGTTACTAAGTTACCTCTCGTTATGTTGAGATTGCTATTGTTCCTTTCCGCTTCCTTGCATATGCTAGTTTTGCTTGCTACAATAATTTGTTTGCCTATAATATGCCTAGGCATAGGAAGTATGTTAGACTTAAGTGTGTTTGTCACATGTTTTATGATGCTCTCTTTGTGCCTCAATTCTTGTCTTTCTTGTGAGCATCATTGAAATCTCAATGCCTAGCTAAAAAGGCTTTAAAGAAAAAGCGCTTGTTGGGAGACGACCCAATATTTTTCCTTGCTGCTTAGTAATAAATCATTGATCTAGCCTCTGGTTAGATGTGTTTTTATGTTTTAATTAGTTTTTTTGCCAAGTTAAACCTATAGGATCTTCTTGGATGATAGTTATTTGATCTTGCTGTAATTTTCAGAAACTTTCTGTTCACGAAAACAATTGTTAAAAATCACCAGAACATGATAAAATACTGATTCCAATTTCTGCTGATCAATAAACAAATTGCCTAGGCCGTCCTATTATGGCTGATTTTATGGAGTTCCAGAAGTTTGCGTTGGTTACAGATTACTACAGACTGTTCTGTTCTTGACAGATTCTGTTTTTCGTGTGTTGTTTGCTTATTTTGATGAGTCTATGGCTAGTAAAATAGTTTATAAACCATATAGAAGTTGGAATACAGTAGGTTTAACACCAATATAAATAAAGAATGAGTTCATTACAGTGCTCTTTTGTTTTCTTTCACTGACGGAGCTCACGAGATTTCTGTTGAGTTTTGTGTTGTGAAGTTTTCAAGTTTTGGGTGAAATCTTTTGATGGATTATGGAACAAGGAGTGGCAAGAGCCTAAGCTTGGGGATGCCCATGGCACCCCCAAGATAATCCAAGGACACCAAAAAGTCAAAGCTTGGGGATGCCCCCGGAAGGCATCCCCTCTTTCGTCTACTTCCATCGGTAACTTTACTTGGAGCTATATTTTTATTCACCACATGATATGTGTTTTGCTTGGAGCGTCTTGTATGATTTGAGTCTTTGTTCTCTAGTTTACGACAGCCATCCTTGCTGTACACACCTTTTGAGAGATCCATGCATGAATTGGAATTTGATAGAATACTCTATGTTCTTCACTTATATCTTTTGAGCTATATAGTTTTGCTCTAGTGCTTCACTTATATCTTTTAGAGCATGGTAGTGGACTTGTTTTATAGAAACTATTGATCTCTCATGCTTCACTTAGATTATTTTGAGAGTCTTAAATAGCATGGTAATTGCTTAATAATAATATGCTTGGTATTCAAGATATGTAAAACTTTCTTTTGAGTGCGTTGAATACTAAGAAAAGTTTGATGCTTGATAATTGTTTTGAGATATGAAGATGGTGATATTAGAGTCATGCTAGTTGAGTAGTTGTGAATTTGAGAAATACTTGTGTTAAAGTTTGTGATTCCAGTAGCATGCACGTATGGTGAACCGTTATGTGTTGAAGTCGGAGCATGATTTATTTATTGATTGTCTTCCTTATGAGTGGCGGTCGGGGACGAGCGATGGTCTTTTCCTACCAATCTATCCCCTTAGGAGCATGCGCATAATACTTTGCTTTGATAACTTCTAGATTTTTGCAATAAATATATGAGTTCTTTATGACTAATGTTGAGTCCATGGATTATACGTACTTTTCATCCTTCCACCGTTGCTAGCCTCTCTAAAGTGCGCACTTTTCGCCGCTATCATACACCCACCATATACCTTCCTCAAAACAGCCACCATACCTACCTATCATGGCATTTCCGTAGCCATTCCGAGATATATTGCTATGCAACTTTCCATCGTTCCGTTTATTATGGCACGCTCCATCATTGTCATATTGCTAGCATGATCATGTAGTTGACATAGTATTTGTGGCAAAGCCACCATTCATAATTCTTTCATACATGTCACTCTTGATTCATTGCATATCCCAGTACACCGCCGGAGGCATTCACATAGAGTCATATTTTGTTCTAAGTATCGAGTTGTAATTGTTGAGTTGTAAGAAAAATAAAAGTGTGATGATCATCATTTTTAGAGCATTGTCCCAAGTGAGGAAAGGATGATGGAGACTATGATTCCCCCACAAGTCGGTATGAGACTCCGGATGAAAAAAAGAGAGAAAATGAGGCCATAAAAAAAGAGAAAAGGCCTAAATAAAAAAATGAGAGAAAAAGAGAGAAGGGACAATGTTACTATCCTTTTACCACACTTTTGCTTCAAAGTAGCACCATGATCTTCATGCCAGAGAGTCTCTCATTTTGTCACTTTCATATACTAGTGGGATTTTTTCATTATAGAACTTGGCTTGTATATTCCAATGATGGGCTTCCTCAAAATGCCCTAGGTCTTTGTGAGAAAGCGAGTTGGATGCACCCACTTAGTTTCTTTTGTTGAGCTTTCATATACTTATAGCTCTAGTGCATCCGTTGCATGGCAATCCCTACTCACTCACATTGATATCTATTGATGGGCATCTCCATAGCCCGTTGATACGCCTAGTTGATGTGAGACTACCTTCCCCTCTTTTTGTGTTCTCCACAACCACCATTCTATTCCACATATAGTGCTATATCCATGGCTCACACTCATGTATTGCGTGAAGATTGAAAAAGTTTTGAGAATGTCAAAAGTATGAAACAATTGCTTGGCTTGTCATCGGGGTTGTGCATGATTTAAATACTTTGTGTGGTGAAGATACAGCATAGCCAGACTATATGATTTTGTAGGGATAACTTTATTTGACCATGTTATTTTGAGAAGACATAATTGCTTTGTTAGTATGCTTGAAGTATTATTATTTTTATGTCAATATGAACTTTTGTCCTGAATCATTCGGATCTGAATATTCATGCCACAATTAAGAAGAATTACATTGAAATTATGCCAAGTAGCACTCTACATAAAAAATTCTTTTTTTATCATTTACCTACTCGAGGACGAGCAGGAATTAAGCTTGCGGATGCCTGATATGTCTCCAACGTATCTATAATTTTTGATTGCTCCATGCTATATTATCTACTGTTTTGGACCATATTGGGCTTTATTTTCCACTTTTATATTACTTTTGGGACGAACCTATTAACCGGAGGCCCAGCCCAGAATTGCTGTTTTTTTTCCTATTTTAGTGTTTCGAACAAAACGAAATATCAAAAAGAGTCCAAACGGAACGAAACATTCGGGAACGTGATTTTCTCACCGAATATGATCCAGGAGACTTGGACCCCACGTCAAGAAAGAAGGGAGGTGTCCAAGAGGGTGGAGGGCGCCCCCTAGGGCGCCCCCTGCCTCGTGGCCCCCCTTTGCTCCACCGACGTACTCCTTCCTCCTATATTTAACTACGTACCCCCAAACGATTAGATGCGGAACCAAAAACCTAATTCCACCGCCGCAACCTTCTGTATCCACGAGATCCCATCTTGGGGCCTGTTCCGGAGCTCCGCCGGAGGGGGCATCCATCACGGAGGGCTTCTACATCATCACCATAGCCTCTCCGATGAAGTGTGAGTAGTTTACCTCAGACCTTCGGGTCCATAGTTAGTAGCTAGATGGCTTCTTCTCTCTTTTTGGATTTCAATACAATGTTCTCCCCCTCTCTCGTGGAGATCTACTCAATGCAATCTTCTTTTTGCGGTGTGTTTGTTGAGACCGATGAATTGTGGGTTTATGATCAAGATTATCTATGAACAATATTTGAATCTTCTCCGAATTCTTTTATGTATGATTGGTTATCTTTGCAAGTCTCTTCGAATTATCAGTTTGGTTTGGCCTACTAGATTGGTTTTTCTTGCAATGGGATAAGTGCTTAGCTTTGGGTTCAATCTTGTGGTGTCCTTTCCCAGTGACAGTAGGGGCAGCAAGGCACGCATTGGATTGTTGCCATCGAGGATAACAAGATGGGTTTTTTATCATATTGCATGAATTTATCCCTCTACATCATGTCATCTTGCTTAAGGCGTTACTCTGTTTTCTTGAACTTAATACTCTAGATGCATGTTGGATAGCGGTCGATGAGTGGAGTAATAGTAGTAGACGTAGGCTTTAGTCGGTCTACTTGTCTTGAACGTGATGCCTATATACATGATCATACTTAGATATTCTCATGACTATGCTCAATTCTGTCAATTGCTCAACAATAATTTGTTCACCCACCGTAGAATACTTATGTTCTTGAGAGAAGCCACTAGTGAAATCTATGGCCCCCGGGTCTATTCTCATCATATCAATCTTCATCACTTTATTATTGCTTTGCTTTTTACTTCTGCCTTTTATTTTACTTTGCACCTTTATACCAAAAATACCAAAAATATTATCTATCATCTCTATCAGATCTCACTCTCGTAAGTGACCGTGAAGGGATTGACAACCCCTAATCGCGTTGGTTGCGTTGAGCTATTTGTTTTGTGTAGGTGCGAGGGACTTGCGTGTAGCCTCCTACTGGATTGATACCTTGGTTCTCAAAAACTGAGGGAAATACTTACTCTACTCTGCTGCATCACCCTTTCCTCTTCAAGGAAATCCAACGCAGTGCTCAAGAGGTAGCAACTCTCCCCTCTCGTTGCCATGCATCCCCATGATCATGTGTGTGCGTAGGAATTTTTTTGAAATTACTACGTTCCCCAAAAGTGGTACCAGAGCCAGGTTTTATGCGTAGAGGTTATATGGACGAGTAGAACACAAGTGAGTTGTGGGCGATACAACTCATACTGCTTACCAGCATGTCATACTTTGGTTCGGCGGTATTGTTGGATGAAGCGGACCGGACCAACATTACGCATACGCTTACGCGAGACTGGTTTTACTGACGTGCTTTGCACACAGGTGGCTGGCGGGTATCCGTTTCTCCAACTTTAGTTGAACCGAATGTGGCTACGCCCGGTCCTTGAGAAGGTTAAAACAACACATACTTGACGAAATATCGTTGTGGTTTTGATGCGTAGGTAAGAACGGTTCTTGCTAAGCCCGTAGCAGCCACGTAAAGTGTGCAACAACAAAGTAGAGGGCGTCTAACTTGTTTTTGTAGGGCCTTGTCACATCCCTAGTTCTGGTATGACCTAGGCTAGCCTTCATGTTTGCATCATGTTTAAATTTCATTTAAATTTGAAATGGGGATTTGTGAAAACCTCAAAAATCATTTCTGGAAATGACCCAGATAAAAAGTGCTCCAAAAAGGTCCAAGAAAATGTTCATGTTGCTCTCTCAAAATATTGGTCAGAGGTAAAAAAATAAAACCAATATTTTTTAGGAGCTCACAAATATTTATTTTGGCCATTTGGAATGAATCCAATATTTATATGCGTTGGATAAATATTTTTATATATACAAAATATTGTCCAATATTTCTGAATTTTGGTGAGGGGCTGTGGAATAATCCTTAGGTCCCTACAAAATTGCTATAAGAAAATAAAATGATTTAGTATTTTACTAAATCGGAACAAATGTCAAAAAATAGAAAAGAAACAAAAAGGGAAAAAACCCTACCTAGACTTACCTGGGCCACTTGCTGGCCTGGCTCTGTGCCCGCCAAGCCGACTGGCCAGCGCCAATCGTCCCTCTCCTTTCGCCAGGAGGACAGGGGCGTGTGCTCGCCGCATGCGGGCACGTGCCTGACCACCTCCTGCCTCCCTGCTCCCTTCCGCGGCTCTATGGAAGCGCCACACACTCCCCGGGCCCCTCTCACTCCCCCTCGGGTCGATCCCCTCCTCTGCTCCCTCTCCCTCGCTCTCTCGCGCGATAGCCGAAGCGTTGTCATCGCCGCAGCTCACCGCCAATGCGCTCGCCACCGTCCCCTCGCCCCTCCGTCGAGTCCACGAGCTCCGCGCCGTCTCCTGCTACCTCTCTGTCGAGAAACACGATGCGGGAAGCCCTGGAGAGCCGCCGTCGCCGTCGTCTTGATCCTCGGCCACCGAGATCGCCTTCACCGCCCTACACGTTCTGGGACTCCCCCGAGGTCGATCACGCCTTCGCCGGATCCGCTGTGAGCCCCGCCGTTGAACCCCCCTCTCCCCTGCCCTTCCACGCCTCTAGCCCCTCCTACCGCTCGAGCCGAGCTCCAGCTGCTGCCGCGAGCTCTGCTCCGGCGAGCTCCGGCCACCCCGCCTCCTCGCACCTGCCCCCTGGAAGCGGACGAGCTTGGCCTACGCCCCGGTGCTCTCAGACACTGCCCCCGCTGTCTGTACCACGGACACCGCCGCGACCAGAGGTCGCCGGCGATGACCTAGCCGACTTGACGTCCGGGCCCTGCCTACTAGGTTATTAGCTTAAGGCTAATCACCATTTAACTAAACCCTGACACTAATAGTGGGCCCCTGCCCCTAATCCTTTAATTAGATTAGTAGTAACTAAGGGAGTCCTGGATTAGGGGGTCCTTGGACAGCCAGACTATATACTTTAGCCGGACTATTGGACTATGAAGATACAAGATTGAAGACTTTGTCCCGTGTCCGGATAGGACTCTCCTTGGCGTGGAAGGCAAGCTTGGCAATACGGATATGTAGATCTCGTCCCTTGTAACCGACTCTGTGTAACCTTAGCCCTCTCCGATGTCTATATAAACTGGAGGGTTTAGTCCATAGGACAAGAACAATCATACCACAGGCTAGCTTCTAGGGTTTAGCCTCTACGATCTCGTGGTAGATCAACTCTTGTAATACTCATATCATCAAGATCAATGAACCAGGAAGTAGGGTATTACCTCCATCGAGAGGGCCCGTACCTGGGTAAACATCGTGTCCCCCGCCTCCTGTTACCATCCGCCTTAGACGCACAGTTCAGGACCCCCTACCCGAGATCCGCTGGTTTTGACACCGACATTGGTGCTTTCATTGAGAGTTCCACTGTGCCGTCACCATAAGGCTTGATGGCTCCATCGATCATCGGCAATGATGCGATCCAGGGTGAGGTTATCCTCCCCGGACAGATCTTTGTATTCGGCGGCTTTATATTGCGGGCCAACTCACTTGGCCATCTGGAGCAGATCGAGAGCTACGCCCCTGGCCATCAGGTCAGGTTTGGAAACTTGAACTATACTGGCGACATCCACGGAGACTTGATCTTCGACGGATTCGAGCCCATGTCAGGTGCGCCGCACAGTCACGACAAGCATGATTTAGCTCTGTCGCCGGACAGTGCTCGGGAGATCACACCTGTGACTACTCCGGCCCTCAAACCGGAGCAGATTGCGTCATCCGAGGGTGGGTGGATGGACCCCGCCTCGGAGGCTGCGCACTCTGCGGCGATAGAGCTGAATGCTGACCTCACTTCCTATGAGACCCGTGTGGCCGGACACTTGGATTCGTCCCCGACCACGGGCTCAGAGCCGCATGCGTCCGTGCCTATCGAATCCGATTGGGCGCCGATCATGGAGTTTACCTCCGCGGATATCTTTCAGCACTCGCCCTTTGGCGATGTGTTAAACTCGTTGAGGTCTCTCTCTCCCTGTCAGGAGACCCTTGGACGAACTATGTCCGGCTGGAATGGGATGTGGACGACAAGGAAATTCGCTCCCCACCCACCACCCACTTAGTAGCCGCTGTCGACGATTTAACCGACATGCTCGATTTCGGTCCCAAAGACATCGATGGTATGGACGACGATGCAGGAGACGAACAGGAACCACCGCCCACAGGGCGCTGGACTGCCACCTCATCATATGACATATACATGGTGGACACCCCCAAAGAAGGCGATGGCGATAAGACGGCGGAGGATAATCCCTCCAAGAAGCAATCCAAGTACCGACGTCAGTGGCGCCGCTCTTAGTCCCGTCATAGCAAAAGCAACGATACCGGCACAAGAGACAGTAATGCTCTGGATAGTGCCGAAGATGACGACAATCCCCTCCAGCCAGATCTCGAGCGGGAGGATGAACAAGCTAGCCCTCCGAAGAAGGCAGCAGACGGAGAATCAGAGGATGACAATTACATGCCTCTCTCCAAAGACGAGGTGAGCCTCGGCGACGAAGAATTTATTGTGCCTGATGATCCCATCGAGAAGGAGCGCTTCAAGCACCACCTCTCCGTCGAACAACGCGACGCGGGAAGCCTTGGTGAGGGAGTCCTGGATTAGGGGTATCCGGACAGCCGGACAATTGCCTTTTGCCGAACTATTGCACTATGAAGATACAAGATTGAAGACTTCGTCCCGTGTCCGGATGGGACTCTCCTAGGCGTGGAAGGCAAGCTTGGCAATACGGATATGTAGATCTCCTTCCTTGTAACCAACTCTATGTAACCCTAGCCCCCTCCGGTGTCTATATAAACAGGAGGGTTTAGTCCGTAGGACAAAGAACAACAATCATACCATAGACTAGCTTCTAGGGTTTAGCCTCTTCGATCTCGTGGTAGATCAACTCTTGTAATACTCATATCATCCAGATCAATCAAGTAGGAGTAGGGTTTTACCTCCATCGAGAGGGCCCGAACCTGGGTAAAAACATCGTGTCCCCCGTCTCCTGTTACCATCCGCCTAGACGCACAGTTCGGGACCCCCTACCCGAGATCCACCGGTTTTGACACCGACATTGGTGCTTTCATTGAGAGTTCCACTTTGCCATCACCGTAAGGAAGGATGCCTCGTCTCGTTGTTAAAAACAACATTGCCGCCGGGGAGCCCTGGCTGTCGGCCAAACTCTCCGGCTAGGTAGTTTCATCATGACCGCCCGTTCGGCTGCTGCACCGACGATGACTTCTCGGGTCATCGAAAACAGCCTCCATGCCGGCTCAGAATTTGCCGAGCAGATGGATCCAATGGAGCTCTCTTCCCTAAACGAGCTCTTGGATCGCCGCCTTGGGAGTCGCTATGGACTACGATCGGATTGGGCTTAAACCCGATCAATGGGAGATTAACTCTCCACCGGTCACCCATCATATTGAGCTGGTGGAGGAACAATGTGGCGATTCTTCCTCTATCTTGAGGACTAACTATGTCCGGATTCCTGAGCTCTCCGAGCCAGATTCCCGTTTACGGGAGGACATCACCCAAGCCCTGAACCTAGAGTCAGGCAGTGGGCCAGACTTATCGGGCAACATCCCAGAACCCGAACTTCCAAGATTGGAAACTCCTCGGCCCCTCGGTCTCAGATCGGGTAAGGGTTCGGACTCAAATCCACCCATCCACCCAAACATAAACGATCTTTCCCACATCAGGCAAGAGCCCCAGGAAACAGTACATCATTATTGGGCCAGATTCCTCCTTGTGATGAGCAAGGTTAAGGACTGTCGCGAGGAAGACGCAGTCTCACTTTTCTACAATAATTGCACGGACGAGGGAATCCTTAACGCCATAAGTCACCGTGACATATCACGCTTCGCCGACTTGGCGTCCATAGTACGAAAGTACTGTGTGACGGAAAGCGCCTGGAAAACCGAAACGAAATTTTGGGATAATCCGGCTCCCAATATACACACAGTCCGAAGTAAAAGGGTACACTATCATAAGACACCCGAGCTAATTACAAAGAAGCAAAAACCCTCTACAGGGCGTGGAACCGTATTGGAGGGATGGCTCAACGGACCCTGCAAAATTCATAGTACAGCGGATACCATACCAACAGACAACCTTAGAGCATGTTGGGTACTCCGGCAGGTGGCCAAAAGTGGTGAGGATCTTCTCATCCCAGAGGCCACAGAGCACCATCCCGGGGATAACAATACGGTATTAACAGTCTTTGAGACCTTTGCATCAAATAATAGGCGCAAGCGAACACTCTGCAGCCTTGCCGAAATCTGCCACGTGGCAGCAATAAATCCATGGAGTGACACGACTATTTTTTTGACACCTGAAACAGTAGGAGAGTCTCCTACTGTGTAATTAAATTAATGAATGTGTGAATTTACATATGTTTTTGTACATGCCATCCCCTTTGGGGATGGGGGGGACGAGAATATCAAACAGCAGCCATAAAGGAATTGAGAAATGAGATGTGTTTTTCTCCAACCCTATGGGTTGGGAGAGAGAGGTCCTCTTTTAGCCTTGATATCCAGGATGTTTTCGGGGGTGTTATTATTCTAAAAACCTTATTATTTCGTTCCTTCCAAATGCTCCATGCAGCTTGTAGGAATATTTCCATGAACATTGGCTTATTCCATGCATCTTTGGCTGCGCTTATCCAATCCAATCGTGAACCTTGAGCGCTCCAACTTATGGCAATATCAGACCAACAGTCTTTGCTGAAGGCACAACTGAAGAAAAGATGTCCAAGCGTTTCTTCCACGTTGGAATCGCAGAGGGGGCAAGTATTGTCATTACCAATGTTGTAATGTCTTCGCTTCAGCATGTTTCTGGTGTTGAGTCTGTCAGATAGGAGAAGCCACCCAAAGACCTTTATTTTCATCTCCTCTTTCCTTCAGCTTCTGCTCCCCTCTCTCTCATTCGCCATGGAGAAAGGGAACCCTGGTCCTTCAACGGTGGCGGCGAGGGTCGCCGCTAGACAACGTGTCCCTCCTTCTCCCGCACCCGTGGTGGCAAAGCCAGCCGTAAGGGGAAGAGGGAGGGGGCGAGGCCGCGGGCGAGGTCGAGGGCGAGGCCGAGGCGCTCGGGGAAGAGGTGGATGGGGCGGCTCACTGGCCTCGCCTCTGCCAACGGTTCCTCTTCCCACGGCGGACCATATTGGGGACGACCCTTACGAGTTCTTTGTCAGGCTGCGTCGGCCGCCTCGTCGTCGCCTTCGTCTCCCGACTCCATTTGCGAGCGAGATGGAGTTGGATCCGCCCGAGACACTGAGGCTGCACATGAGGGGCTGTGGAATCAGCGGTACGCGAGTCCGCGTTGACTTCCTGGCCCCTAATGTGATGTATCTTGGTCGAGGGTGGAAGACGTTCACCCGTATCCACCGCCTGACGGAGGGGCTCACCATCCATTTTAAGCTGATGGAGGGCGGTCTCCTGTCCGTCAAGGTCTTCGGGTGCTTCGGAACTCGGGCAAGGTGCTGCGTGGAGAGCTCCTCTGATAGCGAAGACTTCTCCTCGAGCGAGAGTGACGAGGGGGACAGCGACAGCGATGATGGGGGTAGCGGGCGGCAGGATGACGGGTCCGACTAGGTGTCGGGCGTCGCTCCATGCGGCACCGGCGACCCCATCATCCGTGTCGCCGGCTCCTTGAGCTTCTCGGGGTAGTCTCCTTGGGCGGCTGGCGTAGGGAGGCTGCGGAAGAGGAAGAGGGCAGGCGGCAAGGCCGTCAACTCGGAGTACATGGGCGCGACGCCCTCGATAGCGTGTTGACGTCCTGCTGCCTCGTCTTCGAGCCCTGCCTCCGGCGCCGCCATCACCATCCAGCCTTTGGACGACCACCGAGATGTTCTCTTGGTGTCTTCTGCCACCTGTAGCTCGCCTAGGCGCCCCTTTTGCCCTTTTCGCCTCCTTGACCTACCTCCTGAACAGAGGGACAAGAAAGGGATTACGGGCACCTTATCTCTTTTTAATTTGTAAGCCCTCGGGCCTTAGCTGCATTTAAAACTTGTAATCCCATCATTCATGTTTTTCATTCTCTATGAACTGTACCTGAGTGGAATGTTTTTTTGTGAAAAGGGGAGGCTTGTCGGGTCACTTGTCTTGTGGGTGGAACCCACGTCAAGGAGGAAATCCTTAATATCTTTAAGATAGACACTTCTTTTCCCGGCAGCAGGCCCTGCCTTCTTCCCACGTCGCTCGACCTTTCTCACGCTTTTGGCGGAGGCAGGGATGAGGCGGGTTCAGGCTCCTCGTTTCATCCCTTTGCGGCCACGACTACGACCAAACCTAGCCCCAGGAACGAGCCCTAGGGCCTAGAGTTAGGGGAGCACGGTAGCTTTTAGGAAGAAACGAGGTTTCGCATACCTGAGTCCATAAGAGAATGCATGATAAGGGATGAAAAACTTATCTGAGATTGCAGCCCCCGGCAACTTTGGTTTGCCGTGGGTGAGTCTTTGTACTTGCAGCCCCCGACAACACTGGCTTGCCGGGGTCCAGATGCTGGTCCGTCCTCCTTCTCTTTTTCGTCCTCAAGTGGTCCGGCCAGGATATGCGAGCCTTGCGAACCAAGGGAAATGAAAGAACGACGAAGGGATGCACACCCGACCTCTAAGCTAGGGGTTAGCCGCTACTAAGCACTATCAACCCTAACCAAGGACGAGACTCGATCTAGCATGCATGCTATAACTTAGGGCGCCAGCGCTTCATCTATGCTCAGGGTCTGCGCCTGGCTTTGTACAAAGGATTACATGCAACAGCGGCAAGACTTGTACAAAAGGTGGTTGCCGGAGCAGGGTCCGGCAACCGCGCCTTACGGGTAAAACTTACGAAGATGCTCAATGTTCCAGGATTTGCTCACCGGAATGCCATCTTCGGTCTCAAGGCGGACAGCGCCAGGCCTAGTGACTCGTTTCACCCGATAAGGGCCTTCCCACTTCGGCGTCAACTTGTTGGAATTCTTGGCGGAATGAACGCGCCGAAGAACAAGGTCGCCTTCCTCGAGACTTCTGGCGTTAACTTTGCGGCTAGGGTAGCGGCGCAAAGCTTGCTGGTAGCGAGCAGCTCGTACAGCAGCCTGAAGACGGTCTTCCTCAAGGAGCAACGCGTCATCTTGTCGCAACTGCTCTTGCTCAAGCTCATCATAAGCGAGCACTCGAGGTGACCCGTATACGAGTTCGTGGGGAGAACTGCCTCTGCTCCATAGACTAGAGCGAAAGTTGTCTGGCCAGTGGCTCGATTTGGCGTCGTCCTGATCGACCAAAGAACCACCGGCAACTCCTCAATCCAGTTTCTTCCGCACCCGTGCAGCCTGTCGAAAGTCCTGGTCTTGAGTCCATGCAGCACTTCAGCATTTGCCCTCTCCGCTTGACCGTTGCTCCTGGGGTGAGCAATAGAAGCGATGCAGACCTTGGCGCCAAGGTCTTGGACGTACTGCATGAAGGTACGGCTCGTGAATTGCGTACCGTTGTCGGTGATGATCCTGTTAGGGATCCCGAAGCGGCAAACAATCGATCTGAAGAACTTGACTGCTGACTGTGCTGTCATGTTCCTCACTGCTTCCACTTCCGGCCACTTTGTGAACTTGTCGATTGCGACGTACAAGTACTCAAAGCCCCCGATTGCTCGGGGGAAGGGGCCGAGGATGTTGAGCCCCCAGACCGAAAATGGCCAGGATAAAGGGATCGTCTGGAGAGCTTGAGCTGGCTGGTGTATCTGCTTGGAATGAAACTAGCACGCTTCACACTTGGTTACTTGTGCAGTTGCATCCTGGAGGGCTGTCGGCCAAAAGAAACCTTGCCGGAAAGCTTTGCCGGCAAGTGCTCTTGCGCCAATGTGGTGACCACAGATGCCTCCATGTATCTCTGCCAACAGCTTCTGTCCATCTTCCCGGTGAATACACTTCAATTTCACACCGTTGAGTCTTCTTCTGTACAGTGCGTTGTCGACAAACTGGTACATACTTGACTGCCGGGCTACTCTTTCCGCTTCTTCTTGCTCTTCGGGAAGTTCTCCTGTATGAAGGAAACGGACGACCTGGCGCGCCAAAGATGTCGGGGAAGCTGCCTCCACGAGCACCTATGGGGACGGAGCCCCTTTTCGGTTCGGCGGGGGGTGGAGGTCGCACGGAGAGCAGATCGAGGCGGGGCACACGAGCGGTTTTACCCAGCTTCGGAGCTCTCCGGAGAGATAATACTCCTACTGCTGCTTTGTGGTTTGTATTGAGTTCTTACTCGGGAGCGCTGAGTGCTACAGTACACACCAGCAGCTAACGAGACCGAGCGTGAATGTTCTACTGTCCTCCCTCTCTACGTTGTGCATGGGCCTCCTTTTATATGCTCATGGGGTCTCCAACAGGTGGCAACGTAGATAAGGGAAAAAATGGGAAGGTGCTGCGGTAGGTACAGCTACCTACACAGTGTATCATACCTAACCCTGACAGCAGGGGACAAGGGCATTAAATGCCTATCTACGCCACCCAAACAGTGCAGAAAAGGGACCGTCAGGGACGCCACCGCTTGCCACGATGGCGATCTTGTCAGCGCCGCTTGCCACAGTGCACCCCTGGCTGCACAGCCTCCCGCCACGTATGCCTGGAAGGGTCTCAGAGCGACATGTTGGTGGGTGTGCTGGAGCGCGGGTACGGAGTGGTTGCTAGCCGCGGCAAACGCCTTGCCGCGGCCGTTATCTTGCCGCGTCCGGGAGCTTGTCGCTCACCGGGTCTTGCCGGGACGCGTGGCGCGTCGCGGCAAGTTCCTTGAGATGCCTTGGTTGGCCTTCCCGACAAGCTCCTCTTGCCGGGGCTTTGTGCCTTGAGTGGCCTTCCCGGCAAGCTCCTCTTGCCGAGGCCTTGTCTCCTTGGCTTAAATACTTTGTTCTTGAGTGGCTCCAAAGGAACCACGGGGGTCCTTGGCGGTCACCCGGCAAGCCTTGCCACGGGGCGCTGCGACTGCCCGTGCACAAGTTCGGGATACTAGGGTACCCCTACTCTAGTACACCGACATTAGTCAATGGGTCTGCCACATTCAGATATGTATGTATTTTGCAAATTCCTATGTCTACAATGCTCTGCCCGGAGCTACTCTAGCTAATTGCTCCCACTTTCAATATGTATCCAGATTGAGACTTAGAGTCATCCGGATCAGTGTCAAAGCTTGCATTGACGTAACTCTTTACGACGAACTCTTTATCACCTCCATAATTAAGAAATATTTCCTTAGTCCTCTTAGGTAACTAAGGATAACTTTGACCGTTGTCTAGTGATCCACTCCTGGATCACTATCGTACCCCTTTGCCAAACTCATGGCAAGGTACACAATAGGCCTGGTACACGGCATAGCATACTTTATAGAACCTATGACTGAGGCATAGGGAATTACTTTCCATTCTCTTTATATTTTCTGCCGTGGTCGTGTTTTGAGTCTTTACTCAACTTCACACCTTGCAACACAGGCAAGAACTCCTTCTTTGACTGTTCCATTTTGAACTACTTCAAAAATTTGTCAAGGTATGTACTCATTGAAAAAATTTATCAAGCGTCTTGATCTATCTCTATAGATCTTGATGCTCAATATGTAAGCAGCTTCACTGAGGTCTTTCTTTGAAAAACTCCTTTCAAACACTCCTTCATGCTTTCTAGAAAATTCTACATGTTTTCCGATCAACAATATGTCATCCACATATACTTATCAGAAATGTTGTAGTGCCCCCACTTACTTTCTTGTAAATACAGGCTTCACCGCAAGTCTGTATAAAACTATATGCTTTGATCAACTCACCAAAGCGTATATTCCAACTCCGAGATGCTTGCACCAGCCCATAGATGGATTACTGGAGCTTGCACATTTTGGTAGCACCTTTAGGATTAATAAAACCTTCTGGTTGCATCATATACAACTCTTCTTTAAGAAATCCATTAAGGAATGTAGTTTTGACATCCATTTGCCAGATTTCATAAAATGTGGAAATTGCTAACATGATTCGGACAAACTTTAAGCATCGCTACGAGTGAGAAAATCTCATTGTAGTCAACACCTTGAACTTGTCAAAGATCTTTTTTCCGACAAGTCTAGCTTTGTAGATAGTAACACTACTATCAGTGTTTGTCTTCCTCTTGAAGATCCATTTATTCTCTATGGCTTGCCGATCATCGGGCAAGTCACCCAAAGTCCACACTTTGTTCTCATACATGGATCCCATCTCAGATTTCATGGCCTCAAGCCATATCGCGGAATCTGGGCTCATCATCGCTTCCTCATAGTTCATAGGTTCGTCATGGTCAAGTAACATGACCTCTAGAACCGGATTACCGTACCACTCTGGTGCGGATCTTACTTTGGTTGCCCTATGAGGTTCATTAGTAACTTGATTTGAAGTTACATGATCATCATCATTAGCTTCCTCACTAATTGGTGTAGTAGTCACATGAGCTGATTTCTATGATGAACTACTTTCCAATAAGGGAGTAGGTACAGTTACCTCATCAAGTTCTACTTTCCTCCCACTCACTTCTTTCGAGAGAAAATCTTTCTCTAGATAGGATCCACTCTTAGCAACGAATGTCTTGCCTTCGAATCTGTGATAGAAGGTGTACCCAACAGTCTCCTTTGGGTATCCTACGAAGACACATTTCTCTGATTTGGGTTCGAGCTTATCAGGTTGAAGCCTTTTCACATAAGCATCGCAACCCCAAACTTTAAGAAACAACAACTTGGTTTTCTTGCTAAACCACAATTCATATGGTGTCGTCTCAATGGATTTAGATGGTGCCCTATTTAACGTGAAAGCAGCTGTCTCTAATGCATATCCCCAAAACAATAGTGGTAAATCAGTAAGAGGCATCATAAATCGCACTATATCTAATAAAGTACGGTTATGACATCCAGACACACCATTACGCTGTGGTGTTCTGCGTGGCGTGAGTTGCGAAACTATGCCGCTTTGTTTCAGATGAAGACCAAACTCGTAACTCAAATATTCTCCTACACGATCAGATTACAGAAACTTTATTTTCTTGTTACGATGATTTTCCACTTCACTCTAAAATTCTTTGAACTTTTCAAATGTTTCAGACTTATGTTTCATCAAGTAGATATACCCATATCTGCTCAAATCATCTGTGAAGGTCAGCAAATAACGATACCCGCTGTGAGCCTCAATATTCATCGGACCACATACATCAGTATGTATGATTTCCAACAAATCTGTTGCTCGCTCCATTGTTCCATAGAATGGAGTTTTAGCCATCTTGCCCATGAGGCATGGTTCGCAAGTACCAAGTGATTCATAAAAAAATTGATTCCAAAAGTTCATCAGTATGGAATTTCTTCATGCGCTTTATACCAATATGACCTAAGTTGTAGTATCACAAATATGTTGCACTATCATTATAAACTTTGCATCTTTTGGCATCAATATTAAGAATATGTGTATCATTATGATCGAGATTCGATAAACCATTTACATTGGATGTATGACCATAGAAGGTTTTATTCATGTAAACAGATCAACAATTATTCTTTGACTTAAATGAATCACTGTATCACAATAAACATGATTAAATCATATTCATGCTCAACGCAAACACCAAATAACATTTATTTAGGTTCAACACTAATCCCTAAGGTAGAGGGAGTGTGCGATGGTGATCTTATCAACCTTGGAATCACTTCCGACACACATCATCACTTCGCCCTCAACTAGTCTCTGTCCACTTTGCAACTCCCGTTTCGAGTTACTACTCTTTAGCGACTAAACCAGTATCAAATACCGAGGGGTTGCTATAAACACTAGTAAAGTACACATCAATAACATGTATATCAAATATACCTTTGTTCACTTTTCCATCCTTCTTATCCGCCATATGTTTGGGGTAGTTCCGTTTCCAATGACCATTCCATTTGCAGTAGAAGCACTCAGTTTCAGGTTTAGGTCTAGATTTGGGCTAATTCATGGGAGTGACAACTTGCTTGTCATTCTTCTCGAAGTTTCCTTTTTATCCCTTTGTCCTTTTCTTGAAACTAGTGATCTTGTTAACCATCAACACTTGATGCTCTTTCTTGATTTCTACCTTCGCCGATTTCAGCATCGCGAAGAGCTCAGGAATTATTTTTGTCATCCCTTGCATATTTTAGTTCATCACGAAGTTCTAGTAACTTGGTGATAGTGACTAGAGAACTTTTTCAATTACTATCTTATCTGGAAGATTAACTCCCACTTGATTCAAGAAATTGTAGTACCCAGACAATCTGAGCACATGCTCACTGGTTGAGCTATTCTCCTCTATCTTGTAGGCAAAGTACTGTCAGAGGTCTCATACCTCTTGACACGGGCATGAGTACGAAATACCAATTTCAAATCTTGGAACATATTATATGCTTCGTAGCGTTCGAAACATTTTTGAAGTCCCGGTTCTAAGCCGTGAAGCATGGCACACTGAACTATCGAGTAGTCATCAGCTTTGCTCTGCCAGGCGTTCACAACGTCCGGCGTTGCTCCTGCAGCGGGTCTTGCACCTAGCGGTGCTTGTAGGATGTAATTCTTCTGTGTAGCAATGAGGATAATCCTCAAGTTACAGACCCAGTCCGTGTAGTTGCTACCATAATCTTTCAACTTAGCTTTCTCTAGGAACGCATTAAAATTCAAAGGAACAGTAGCACGGGTCATTGATCTACAACAACATAGACATGCAAAACACTATGAGGAACTAAGTTCATGATAAATTAAAGTTCAATTAATCATATTACTTAAGAACTCCCACTTAGATAGACATCCCTCTAATCAGATAAGGGATCACGTGATCCAAATCAACTAAACCATGTCCGATCATCACGTGAGTTGGTGTTGTTTTCAATGGTGAACATCACTATGTTGATCATATCTACTATATGATTCACGCTCGACCTTTCGGTCTGAGTGTTCTGAGGCCATATCTGCATATGCTAGGCTCGTCAAGTTTAACCCGAATATTCTGCGTGTGCAAAACTGGCTTGCACCCGTTGAATGTGAACGTAGAGCTTATCACACCCAATCATGACGTGGTGTCTTGGCACGATGAACTTTCGCAACGGTGCATACTCAGGGAGAACACTTGTACCTTGAAATTTCGTGAGAGATCATCTTATAATGCTACCGACGAACTAAGCAAAATAAGATGCATAAAGGATAAACATCACATGCAATCAATATAAGTGATATGATATGGCCATCATCATCTTGTGCCTTTGATCTCCATTTCCAAAGCACCGTCATAATCACCATCGTCACTGGCGCGACACCTTGATCTCCATCGTAGTATCGTTGTCGCCTCGCCAACTATTGCTTCTACGACTATTGCTACCGCTTAGTGATGAAGTAAAAACAATTACATGCTGATTGCATTGCATAAAATAAAGCGACAACCATATGGCTCCTGCCAATTGTCGATAACTCTCTTACAAAACATGATCATCTCATACAATAAAATTTAGCATTGACCATATCACATCGCACCATGCACTGCAAAAACAAGTTAGACGTCCTCTACTTTGTTGTTGCCACTTTTACGTGGCTGCTACGGGCTGAGCAAGAACCGATTTTACCTACGCATCGAAACCACAATGATTTTTCATCAAGTGTGCTGCTTTAACCTTCAACAAGGACCGGGCGTAGCCACACTCGATTCAACTAAAGTTGGAGAAACTTAAACCTGCCAGCCACCAGTGTGCGAAGCACGATGGTAGAACCAGTCTCATGAACGCGGTCATGTAATGTCGGTCTGGGCCGCTTCATCCAACAATACCGCCGAATCAATGTATGACATGCTGGTAAGTAGTATGACTATTATCACCCACAACTCTTTGTGTTCAACTCATGCATATAACATCTACGCATAGACATGGCTCTGATACCACTGTTGGGGAATGCAGTAATTTCAAAAAAATTCCTACGATCACACAAGATCTATCTAGGTGATGCATTGCAACAAGCGGGAGAGTGTGTCCACGTACCCTCGTAGACCAAAAGCGGAAGTGTTATATCAACACGGTTGATGTATTTGTACGTCTTCACGATCCGACCGATCCTAGCACCGAACGTACGGCACCTTCGTGTTCAGCACAAGTTCAGCTCGATGACGTCCCTCGTACTCTTGATCCAGTTGAGGCCGAGGGAGAGTTCCATCAGCACAACGACGAGGTGACGGTGATGATGAAGTTACCGGCGCAGGGCTTCGCCTAAGCACTACAACGATATGACCGATGTGTGTTTATGTGGAGGGGGCACCAAACACGGCTAAAAGATCAACTTGTGTTTATGGAGTGCCCCTTCACCCGTATATCAAGGTGTGGAGGAGGGGAGGGACGACCCTCTCATGGCGCACCCAAGGGGGGAGTCCTACTCCCGGTGGGAGTAGGATTCCCCCTTCCGTAGTTGGAGTAGGAGTGGAAGGAAGGAGGACAGAGGGAGAAGGAAAGGGGGGCCGGCCCCCCACCCCAATTCGGATTGGGCTTGGGGGGGCCCACCCCCACCTTGGCCGCCTCCTCCTCTATCCCACTAAGGCCCAATAAGGCCCGTATACTCCCTGGGGGGTTCCGTTAACTCTCCGGTACTCCGGTAAATGCCCGAACTCACCCGGAACCATTCCGATGGCAAAATAAAGGCTTCCAATATATCGATCTTTATGTCTCGACCATTTCGAGACTCCTCCTCATGTCCTTGATCGTATCCGGGACTCCGAACAATCTGCGGTACATCAAAACACATAAACTCATAATACCGATCGTCACCGAACGTTAAGCGTGCGGACCCTACGGGTTCGAGAACTATGTAGACATGACGGAGACTCATCTCAGGTCAATAACCAATAGCGGAACCTGGATGCTCATATTGGTTCCTACATATTCTACAAAGATCTTTCTTGGTCAAATCGCATAACAATATACGTTGTTCCCTTTGTCATCGGTATGTCACTTGCCCGAGATTCAATCGTAAGTATCATCATACCTAGTTCAATCTCATTACTGGCAAGTCTCTTTACTCGTTCTGTAATGCATCATCCCGCAACTAACTCATTAGTCACATTGCTTGCAAGGCTTATAGTGATGTGCATTACCTAGAGGGCCCAGAGAAACTTCTCCGATACTCGTAGTGACAAATCCTAATTTCGATCTATGCCAACTCAATAAACACCATGGGAGACACCTATAGAGCATCTTTATAATGACCCAGTTACGTTGTGACGTTTGTTAGCACACTAAGTGTTCCGCCGGTATTCGGGAGTTGCATAATCTCATAGTAATAGGAACATGTATATGTCATGAGGAAAGTAATAGCAATAAACTAAGCGATCATAGTGCTAAGCTAACAGATGGGTCTTGTCCATCACATCACACTCTAATGATGTGATCTCGTTCATCAAATGACAACACATGTCTATGGTTAGGAAACTTAACCATCTTTGATTAACGAGCTAGTCAAGTAGAGGCATACTAGAGACACTTTGTTTTGTCTATGTATTCACAAATGTATCAAGTTTCCGGTTAATACAATTCTAGCATGAACAATAAACATTTATCATGATATAAGGAAATATAAAATAACAACATTATTATTGCCTCTATCTCATATTTCCTTCCCCGCGTCCCCCTCAACCTCACCATCGACAGCTGCCTCTACGACGGGGATTGCAAACGCATGGCCGCAGTCTCCAAGATCCTTTCATCGCACCCTGGGCCACCCAGACGCCTTGACATCCGCATGTTCAGTAACAACTGCAAGGTCCAAGCCAAGTTCGACGAGTGCTACTTTTCCCCCGCCCTAGATCAGCTCGAGGAGCTCAACTTTGAAGCTGGACGATGTTGCTCTCTGCCGCCGTCTGCGCTCCGCCTCATCGCCAGCATTGCGTCGCGCCAGCTTCAGCTCCTGCCATCTTCCCTAGATTAATGTCGCGCCTGCCCTTCTTCTCCCTCAACTCAAGCAGCTCGACCTCTTCGACGTTGGCATCTCAAAGAAGTCTATGGAGCACTTGCTCCGCAGCTATACTACGCTCGAGTAAGTTCGTCTTCAGTAGATCCACGGGTTCATTAGCCTCCGCATCGCCTCGATGAATCTCTGATGGATTTATGTGTCTTGCTGGCCCCGCAACAAGACATCAATTCGGAAGAGATCACTCTAGCTATTCCACGTGATGGTCATTGAGAATGTGCCTTTCCTTGAGAGATTGCTTGTATCTGATCTAGAAGGTCCAACAAAAATCAGGGTCATTGACGCGCCAAAATTGACAGTGTTGGTGTACTCGTCTGCCAAATTCTCTGAAATCTTTATTGGATCCGTAATCGGTCAGGTACAACACTCATCTTCTTCTCCGTCTTCTTGAAATTCACATTTTTAAATTTCTTCTGCATGTATTTACGACTGTCATCCAGAAAATGATTCCCACAATCTTGACCCGGTCTATGCGCACAGTGAAGATCTTGGCAATAAAATCTATCGGCCCGAATCTGGATCAAGTTGTTGGATTCCTTACATGCTTTCCATGCACGGAGAAGCTACTCATCGAGGTGAGACTCCTTTCCTATTAGTAAACGGTAATCACAACGTAGCTCATTTTTTTGTAACTTTCCCAAATTACGATGACAAGTGTAGTGTTCAAAACTGCATCTACGCACTGCACCGAAAGAAATGTTTTTAGTATTTTTTCTCACGTGATTACCTCGTTTTTTGTTGTACTACTATAGTACCCTAGGCTAGTCATAGTGGCAAGTAACTTAGACTAGTAACTCTATGGTTACCCTAAGAGCAAGTACTACCTCCGTCCTGGTTTACTCTTCCTATTTTGTAGTATCAAAATTTGACCATAGATTTAATTGACAAAATGTTAATGCATGTCACTAAAAATTATATCGTTGGATTCATATTTGAACATAATTTCAAATGGTATAATTTTTGGTGGCATGCATTGGCATTTTCTTAGGTAAATCTCTGGTCAAAATTTTACACTAAATACGAGGTAGTACAAAAGTGGGCTATAACGCCCTCCACTATGTTGGCCAAAACACGTGCCAAATTCACTTGTGATGCATTTGACACCGATGCCCCTCCATTGCTCACTTGGTGCCCCAATCTGGATCACCTACTTTGCTCCGGTGCCAAATTAACTCACGCAATGAAAAAACACTTGCGCGGCAGAGGGAGAGGACTGAGGCAATAAACGACACTTGTTTGGGAGAGTGAGAGGCTGGTGTAGTTCGTTTCATTGATTTGTTTATACATGTGGGTCTGTGTGCACAGTGGTGCCAACTCTCCCACATCGCTAGAGCGGTGCCAAAATCTTTTGATTTGACATCAATGCGTATTATGTGGCATACTTTTGAGAAATATGGCATTGGCCACATACTGGAAGGCAACAAATGCCCAAGCTCTTCAGTGCTCCTAGGTAAATGAGAGGAAAGAGAGAGAGAGTGAAAAATATCACTAGCCAGCCAACCCTATCGTATGAGCGAATGATATTCGTACCTCTTGATGACACGGTAATCTTATACAGCCAGCTACTCTAATATGTTCTCTTCTTTTGCACATAGAAAAGACCCAAGGTGAAAAATGTACTTCACTATAACAATCTCATCGAATGCCTTGATCTCCATCTTACAGAAATTGATTGATCGACTACCGAGGCAGCACATTTGAGATTAAATTGGCCAGGTTCTTTGTTCTGGAGGCAAGTGTGCTGAAGGTAATGAGGTTTGGCGTTCTCTGGCGCAAACAATGAATGGCGTGCTGATCACCGCAAGCGTCTAAGCCTAAATGACAAAGTCTTTGCAGAAGCTGAATTTGTTTTTGAAACATCAAGTGCCCAGAGACTCAAAATTTTTTGAGCAATATCCATCGAGGCGTGGAAGTAAGGACGGCAACAAGCTTGTCGAAGATAGCAACAACTTCATAGTTCGTGTAATCCCAAGAGCGGTTGGGAACTCGACAAATTGCTATCTTCCGTAGACGATAGTCACCATGATCGTATTTGAACGTACGTAGAATACCGGTGTGCTCAACCTCTGGGCAGTCGAGATTTTTGGAAGTGGAACCCGGTGAAGAGTGTACACATTCACAAGTTCCCACTTGCAATTGTAACCAATATAAACAACCCAATCTCCATTTGCACCTGCCCAAGCCTTACCCTCAAGCGATGGCATCTTAATATCACACATATCATTATCAAGCGGCATCAACTTGCACAAGGCGAGGCTTCCGTCGTCCGCGCACCAGTCAGCAGGGTCACGACGAAGAATATAGGGGAGATCAAACCGCTCCTGGACCCTTGGGTTCCTTGTAATGATGTTATTAGTTGAGTCGAGAATGGTCTTGAACGAACCTGCCAAGCTAGCCGAGGTGATGATGTCACACCGATCAATGAGTTCCTCCACCACGTCATCTTTCAGATCGGGGCAAGGACAAGGGGGGAGATTCCAGCCTGTTCCCTCCTTGGAGAAGACGATCGAACAATGGCAGAAGGAAGGGTGAAGGCAAATGGAGGAGGGAGGAAGAGCGTGCGACAGCAGTTCCAAATCGAGAGGGAAAGGCGAAGAGGACATGGATGGTTGCCACGGTACACGAAGAGGTGCCCTGGACTACATAGACGTTCGTTCGAAAATTGTACAAAAGTACTCGTCGTCGTCCCACTGACATGTTGGAATGGGACCACATGTCAATGAAACATGGTGTGTAATTTCTCGTGCAAAATGCAATCTGGCCGCGTTGGCCCAAGTGTCGCATTCGTTATCGA
Organism: Aegilops umbellulata; assembly: GCA_032464435.1. Taxonomy (NCBI): domain Eukaryota; kingdom Viridiplantae; phylum Streptophyta; class Magnoliopsida; order Poales; family Poaceae; genus Aegilops; species Aegilops umbellulata. The sequence continues at coordinate 171,856,156 of CP136060.1, read as the reverse complement.
CCTTTATTTTTTAATGGCGTGCCATTCAGTTTTGAAGCATGACTAATTGGTACTGTATGCAGAGAAAATATAAACTACTCTACCACTACTCCACCTCCAGTGCTCGTATCAAAAAAGATATATAGGCTGGAGCTTCATCGCTTTCTTTCTAAGGGATGCCCACTTGCTTCTCACACTATCACCCTCTCTCTAGGTCTAAAAAGACAGCCTCTCTCTCCCTCCTCACCGATGGTCTCAGATCCGCCGGGGAAGAAAAGGACGTGCAGTGTTGAGGCACTCTTCATCGGCAAGTGAAGTCACACACTGACGACAAGGCCGTCCTCTCAGACCTAGCGCCCGCGTGGGATGGCCTCTGTCCCCAAGCTCGCTGCTGTAGTGTGTGCAGAGGACGACGACCATGAGCGAAGCCACTTCCCGCCGACCCTCGGGTATGCTACCTCACCATACACTTGTTCTATTGCCCCATCAGCCACGTCGCTTCATGTGGATATTTTTCCACTCCACCAACTTCCCAATTTGCTATCCTCTTCTCTGCTGGTCATGCAGATGAAAACCTTAATTTGCACTATTAAAGGAAACCCTACTTCATGCAGACTAATCCATGTCTGGTTTGAATAAGGAAAGGAAGGGAGAAAGTACTGTCCAAGAGACTAGGCATCGAACCAGCATCTAGGTTGAAAAGGGAAAAATCAGTAGCTAAGGAGCGAGTCTCGTGTCTCTTGGGTGAAAAAGGGTGAAAAAGGGTAGAAAGCCATGACAACACAATAGAGAATGACCAGGTCGATTGGTTTGTTGTCCTCACATAGGAAAAAGGTGGCTAAAGAGAACAAAAATGGGACGTAATCCACATATGCTGCCTGGATATTTGTTGCTCTGGGCAACCATACCTCCCTCACCACTCTATGCGTCCATGGAGGTACATCGTACTGGTGCGCCCACTTTCCGAATGGGCCTCCCATGCTCTTATTGCCACTTTTTTTACTGTTAGTATAACGCCAGCGGTAAATTCAAGCAATGCTACTGTTAAAGTGATGCCACATTTAACTAATGCCGCACTCAGTCTAATGCCACCAATTTAAGCAATGCCATTTAATGTCACTTGATTATTTCAGGGTTAGCTGTTGATTGTGGATGTATTAAAGATTTTTCAGCTAAGGCATTCTAATGCTATTGCACAACCAGTATACCAATGATGGAACCCTGTTAAACATTTTCAAAATCCTCAAAAACCTAACAGAAAAAAAAAGATACGGGGCTTTTAAGATATGGAGAGGCAAAAAAATTCAAACTTACTAATGGCGCACCTGCCCATGGTGCGCCATTACTATCTTCCCGCCTTCAAAATTCAAAATAAGTCCAAAAATAAAAAAAGTTACTAATGGCGCACCTGCCCATGGTGCGCCATTAGTATCTTCCCGCCTTTAAAATTCAAAATAAATCAAAAAATAAAAAAAAGTTAGTAATGGCGCACCTGCCCGCGGTGCGCCATTACTATGTCGTATATATGGCTGGGCGTGGTCCTCTCCTCCTTACCTCTTCATTCTTGTCCTCCACTCCACCTCTCCTCCACTCCATCTCCTCCTCTCCTCCACTCCATCTTCCCTTCTCTCCACCATACTACCCTCCTCCTCTCCGGCGACCTCCTCCTCCTCCTCTCCGGCGACCTCCTCCTCCTCTCCGGTGACCTCCTCCTCCCTCATCTCCTCCCCTCCCCTGCTCTCACGGTTTCTCCTCCCTCCTCTCCGGTGAGCTCCTCCTCCCTCCTCTCTGGTGAGCTCCTCCTCCCTCCTCTCCGGTGAGCTTCTCCTCCCTCCTCTCCGGTGAGCTCCTCCTCCCTCCTCTCCTCCCATCCCCTCATGGTTTCTCCTTCCTCCTCTCCGATGCTCCGGTGAACTCCTCTTCGGGGACCTCTCCTCCTCTCCGGCAATGTAGGAGAGCGCCTCTCCGGTGACCTCCTCCTCCTCCTCTCCGGCGAACTCCTCTCCGGCAAAAGAACATACAAGATCCAAAAACAGGAACAAAATTTGAAATAATATTGTGCAAAAAAACGAGCAAAAAATGGGCAAAAAATATCACGATCCAGATCCAAATTCAAAATTCAAAAATAGCAATGGCGCACGGTGGGGGTTAGACAGTGCGCCACTACTATTTTCCCGCCTTCAAAATTCAAAAATACTAATGGCGCACCGTGGCCTATACTAATGACGCACCAGTGGCCTATACTAATGGGCATCGTGGCCTATACTAATGGTGCACCGGTGGTGCGCCATTAGTAAAAAATACTAGTGGCGTGATACTAATGGCGCACCAGTGATGCGCCATTAGTAGGCAAAACTGGTGCGCCATTAGTAGGCCTTTTCCTAGTAGTGTCACACAAATTATCCCGGTAAAGTTAGTAACACCTTTGTTAAAATTAATGTTCATTATGTTATCGGAGGAGGTCTATATGTTTGTCTCTAATGCTTGTCGATTACATACCTGACATCATGATGTAATGTTGAGTCATTTATTTTTGTACAGTGCCACTGAATTGTCAAGGCGGTGATGGCATTTTATTTTAGTTGAACTGCACAAAATATGCTTAAAAGAAGAGGAAAGTTCACGAACGGTTCACTTTTTCAGAAAGAAACTATGTATGCCTTCCTGGCATCAGCCGCTGTTGCCTTATTTATTTCGTCAAACAGGTGGTTAGAAATAGTCTTGCTACCTTTTCCCATTGAGAAATTGGAATGCTTATATTTGTGAGTCTATGCTTGAACTAGTGCCACTTTTATAGTAATCACACTTTCAATATCAATGCAAACAGGGATGCTCGATTTTAGTGGAACTGCATAAACAGTCCAAATGGTTCAACATTAGGAGCAAGTTTTCTTCCAAACCTTTATATCCAATTGGTGGCACTATGAGTTGTTCATTACGAAGGTACATTGATAGAGGCAGAGGTGTCCCAATGTTTCGATGAGATAGCAATCGTTTTCTGTGGGAGTCGACTTTGACGATCCGACTACGAACGTGCGAAGACGTCGCGCCTTTGCAATCGCTAAACCAACTTCCGAGGGGTTATTGACTACGCCGGAGCACGAGCAACCTGACCACGAGGGTCTATTTCCTGCGAGCAAACGAAGAACAAGCAAGAAACTGAGATTGCAATATGGATATTGCGAATAAAAGAGGAAAGCTTTATTAATAAAGGTGGGGTTCTGTGACGCCTTGGTCTGGTCGTTGAACACAAACGAAGTACGCGAAGTTGCAGCTATGGCGAACTTTTAATCTAAACAAAACCCAAAGTCTAAACGACGCCCTAAGGGCTGTATATATGGAGGAAGAGGAGGGAATTTCGTGGCCCTTGAGGGTGGGGTCCGAAGCCAACCCTAACTCTTGTTTCCCCACACATACGGACTCTAAAAAATAGCCTATACTTAAGTATTTCGAAATTACATGGGCCTGGCCCAATAATAAGGTGACGCGGCACGTATAATAGCCTATGGACGAATATTATGAAGTGGCATCTTGTATATTTCGTCCAAGGCTTCATGCACTCCTTATGGTGGCTTCAAAGTCCTGAAATCATCACTTGTAACTCCGTTCTTGATCCCCTTGCGCATGCCATCAACTCCATGCGTGTTCTTGCTCCAATGTTCATCCTTCTCCAAGCTAGGCCCTTCATTTGTAAGCAAAAAATGTATCCAATTTAGGCAGTATCATATTCTCATGAACATTAGAATCATTACCAAGAAACGAAAGTACTTGGTAATTTAATTGGCGTGCGCAAGCTCTAGTAACTGGTCCAGTATATGTAACAGTAGGGGCTATGGGTGTAACAATGATATTGATGTCCTCATCATACATGGTTTGCTATTATCTTACTACTCTTTTTGTACTGTCATTAGATATTAATATTAGTGGTTTGCATGTGAATTTATTGGCAGGGTGGACCTACATTGGAGGTGCAGGACATGATTCAATGATTGGATGCTCAATTTCGGCTGTATCGATTTCACCTCTTCCATCACTGCGAACATGGATATCCTTGGTCTGATGAAGAATAGGCGCTATATTTCTACTCTGAACTAGCAAATCAATTTAGTACAAAATTGTCCAGGGAAAAACATGACAGTATCAAATTGTCCAGTGCAAAACATGACAATACAGGGTGGGGTATATGTTTACTAGCTGGTTGATATTTGTGCAAGCAGATGTCTTCCCGAACAAACAAAGTGACCAGAATTTTGGCAGAACTACACAAAAGAATAGCATAGTCACTGCATGCAGTGCCATTTGAAAATAGACACAGAAAGACTAGATAGTCACTTCATGGACTGCACACAAGTAGTACTGTACTATTTATTGGCCAACACTAGGTGCTTCATTGCTTTGGTCTGATTATACAATGGGCATCATTTTGCCTAAGTTAAAGTTTGTATTCCGTCATGTGTGGTTCACTCTCATGGTTCCAGCTGTTGGTGAAACCACTTACGTTTGCAAGAGGAATTGTAGACTTCACAAACAAATTTGTCTTTCACTCTGTACTGAATGTTGGACGAGAGAAGCATCCATGTTAGTATCAAGAATAGATATGTTTTCTAGATCTTTGCTTTTGGAGCTACATATTTGTATATGATCTGTGAATCATTGAGATGCATTAACATGTTTCTAGTTGGTTGTGAATTCAGGCTACTAATGTGAACATATTACAATGCCAGGCCTGTGAGTCTTGTGTGAACATTTCGAACGGATCGGCTCTTACTACTGTGTCGAGCATGATCCTGACTTTTGTTTTCTCCGTGTTTACAAGTTACTAGCAGTTCCTTATTTCTGTTCGCTCAGTGTTTACAAGTTACTTATCAATTACTAGCTAGCCTACTAATACACTCTTGGCAGTTTTAGTTGCGACGCAAGATCCAAAGGTGGCAGCTTTCTGAATAAAAATTCCTATCTCTGAAGAAACTGACAAGCTGTTCTGAAGAAAATGCCATCCGAATTTGAAGAAACTGCCAGCAAAAATGTTCGCAAATGCCTTATCTCCCAGCAAACATTCATCAGCTAATGCGATCCTACACGTATACTATCCGACCTACTCGATCCTACACGTACACTATCCGACCTACTCAATCCTACACGAATAAATAGAGGATCACGCATGTACTACCTCCTTTCCAGTTTGTAGGGCTTAATTCAAAAATCTCACCAACCAAGGTAGATGATGAGTGGTGGAATCATTTTTTACAAGGAGGGAGTACCTCATCTGGATGATTTGAGTGCACTTGTTTGACCGTCATGTCGATGTGTGACCCAGCACGGACGAGACGCACCACTGACAGGACGGGACGACACATCAGTTTTTCCAGTTTTCCACGGTAACCTAGCGCACTAAGCCATGCCTGCTTATGCATTGAATTCTGATGACCGTCGCGTTTCTCACGACACGCTGCTTCAACTACCTTCCACCTAATTACTGATTCCCGGTGTTCTTCGGTAGCACCGTCACCCAACTCACCCTATCGTCTCCCCTCACAACCCCCACCGGCCCGACATCGCTCGCCACTTGCCCTCGCTCTCGCCACGTCCGTCATGCCCCTGACCATCCTCAATAGGCGACGCCAGAGGCGCTTACCGCCAGAGCTAGTGTTCAGTTATTCACCGGAAGGAAGACGGAGGGAGGAGGCATTCTATCGGTCTTTAGATGGCAATGCGGAGTACGAGAACTTGTTGGAGCGCGACCGCCTAGCGGAGGAGCAGCGTATCGCTGATTTGTGCCGGCAGCAGGGCATGGAGCAGCAGCGCACCGCCGCTTTGAGTCACGAGTAGAGCGCCCGCGACTGGACCGACTACGTGGAGCCGACGCCCGATAAATAGCCCTAGAGGCTGTCAGGCACACACGCATGCGTGACACCAAATTTTACTACCAGCTCGTCAAGTGGGTTTCCTGCTTAGAAGCCGAAGCTTCGGTGGACCAAGTCGACATGGAAAGGTCCAACGCGCGCGAGCAACGTGCCCTATCGCACCTCCGGCAAGTCCGAGGCAACAAGGAGGACGTCGGTGCTGGCATTTAGCGTGTACCGTAGATGGCGGCTGACATCGTCTAGTTAGCTAGGAGTAAGTCAGTACTTGTACACTAGAGTATTAGTGGGAGTAGATTCTTAACTTGGCTATGATGGTTGTCAACATGGAAGTTCAGTACTCTATATCTGGTCAGACCTATTACTTTGCTCTGTATGTTTAACTTCCCTTGTGAACGTATGGAATGGGTTGTTATTTTTTTAAATGCGATGTATTTGTCCGCCACAGGTTAAGAGGATGACTTCTGGGCCTACTAGGTTGACGCGTACACAATCAGGAGATGATTGTACGTGGAGAGGATGACAGCAGGGACCCACCAGGGTCATGGCAGTACGCAAGCAAGTGCCTCCTTATTTCAAGCCAGAAAATTGGATCCTCCTAATGGATTTCTTACATCTGGGTCCCATGCCATTGTCAACGTAGTCAATAAACAGAGAATTGCACAACAAGCGGCTGACACGAGGGACCCAGTAGCTTGCCCAGTTTTTTGAGGGAAGTAGCTTGCCCAGTTATCTTTGTTTTTTAGACGGAAGTAGGGTGTCAACTGGGCTATGCAGGGCACTCTGGCCTGTCTAGACAGCCTTTTCTTTTATGTTTCCCACAAGACCAACCCATTAGTTTTTTGTCTTTCTGAAAATGGCTATCCCAGTTTTTTTGTTCTTTTGCAGAATGCCCAACTAAGGCCTACATGCTTTGTCAGCCCTGCTGGGCAGCAAATCTTTCAAGACGAGAAAATGTGCTATCAGTAATGAGAAATGGGCTGTACATTTTTAAAACAAATCAAACCGGCAATTAGTTTCAAATTTCTTTTTTTTTGTCATTTCGAGATTTTAAATTCCATTGATTTTTATGCGTGGACAATTATTTGGATTTTATATTGATATGAATTTATTTTTCAAATTAGTTTGAATGTGACTCGAAATGTCGGGATTAAAAACTATTGACCGCACCAAAATATGCAAAATTTCGTATAATTTTTAAGCGTGGCCACAATATGGGTTGTAATGCTAACAAAAATAAGACGGGCTCCAAAAAACTCCTTAAGAATTAGCGAATGGGTTGTACATTATTAGAAATAATGGCAAATGGGATTTATGCTGTTTTCCACACATTTGAGGCTGACTTGTGCGCCTACTATAGGTTGACGCGTACACTTTCCTAAAAAGAAGGTTGGCGCACACACAATGCTGTGTCAACTTAGTCAACACACGAGAGCAGTGACTGTTGGATGTCCATCCAACGGCTGTCGTGCTTCTTCAATCTCTGCTCTTCCTTCTCCAGCCGCTCAAACACGTGCCAGCGGGACTACCTGCTCCCTCCTCCCACGGCCGGCTATGCTGCCGCGCGGGCCTCACCGCCCCACCGTACTCCCATCACTGGCCTAGCCATCCCTCTATTCACCCACACCTGCTGTTATTCTCCAGCGACGACAGACGAACCAGTAAACCCTTGTACTCCCCTCCGCGTGGGAAACAACTGCTGAGTCTTCCCTAGCTCCTTGTCGTTCCCTCCCTGGTGCTCTCGGCGCGGCGTGGTCAGCGAATGACATCCATCGGAAGTGGACTGTACGTGGAGAGGCTGACAGCTGGGTCCATGGCCGCGCGCAAGGAAATGCCTCCTTATTACGCGCAAAATAATGATTCCTCCACCTGACAGCTGGGACCCACCGGAAGGGCCTTTGTATTTCGCGAAAAAATGTCCCCCCCCCCCCCCCCGCTGTCAGCTCGGACCCACCAGCTATATCTTCGCACACAAGGAAGTGCCTCCTTATTATGCAGAAAAAAAAAGAATACTCCCCTGCTAGCTGGGACCCACCGCAGTGGGAGGCTGACTTGTGGGCCTACTAAGTTAACGGGGATGATGGGCTTTGTCAACTTAGTCAATGTGAATGATTCTAGCTCCAGTGACCGTACGATGTCCATCCAACGGCTGTAGTTCATCTTCAACCTCTGGTCTTCTTCCTCCAGCCACCCAAGGCAACGTCGGTCGTGCCGCGTGCTCCTGCCTCCCTTGGCTGGTTGTGCTGCCGTGGAGGCCTCACCGCCCCCTACTACTCCCACCGCTAGCCAGGCCCTCCGGCGACGGCAGCCTCACACCGCAGCCGAACCAGTCAACCCTCGTACTCCTCTCTGCGTGGGAATCCACTGCCGTGTCTTCACCGGCTCCGCGTCGTCCCCTTCATAGGCCTCGTCGTCGTCCACCGCCTTGGTGCTCTCGGTGCGGCATGGTCAATGTGGTCAAGGAACGACGTCCATCGGAAGAGTATTATATGTGGAGAGGCTGACAACTGGGTCCACGGCCGCAGCAAGGAAGTGCCTCCTTATTACGCGCAAAATAATGATTCCTCCACCTGACAGCAAGGAGACACCGGACGAGCCATCGTATTTCGCGAAAAAAGGTTTCCCACCTGACTGCTGGGACCCACCAGCTACATCTTCGCACGCAAGGAAGTGTGCCTCCTTATCCTCCTTGACAGTCGGGACCCACCTGGCCGAAGCGTATGTAGAGTTGTCATTCTGGTCGCGAACGTGTATGTACATACTGGTCGATCGGTCTGTCTACAGGCTGCATCGATGAACCATGGCCGAGTAAGGAAGGGCACGTGTCATAGTAGTCGCGCGCACGTAGCATGTAAACGTACGTACATCCAGGGTGCAAGAAAGTAAATGGCTCCTTCCCTCTCCTCCTTGCTCGCCCCTCCCTCTATGCCACTGCCTACCAGCTCCAAGGACCTTCTTCCCCTCCCCTGATCTCTTCATCTGTCGAACAAGTTTTGGGCTTTGGAGGATGTTGACTCGGGGGTCGGAGGATGAGGCGCTCGTCCCTGCTCGCTCTCTCCGGCCTCCCTCGCCTGCATCGAGGGTGAAGGATCGCAAGTTTGCCCCTGCGGGCCATGGGTGGGTGTGCTGGTCGCCGCCCTCCTCGGTGGGACGGCAGGGTGGTGCACCGCTGCTCACATGGATCTGGCAGGATGGTCGATTTCTCCTCCCCCCGTTCTCGTTCCGGCGCAGTGTCCCCGTCGATTTGGCCTAGATCTGGTGGGCGCTCGGCGGGCTGCCTTCCCTTGCCGGCTCGTGGTGCTTGTTTCTGTCCTAGCTTTGTGGTCGCCTGCCCATCGTCGGTGGTGGCCGGCGGCGGATGCGTGGGGGCGGCCTCTGATACATCTCCATCATATCTACTTTTCGAAACTCTTTTGCCCTTATTTTGGACTCTATTTTGCATGATTTGAATGGAACTAACCCGGAGTGACGCTGTTTTCTACAGAATTGCCATGGTGTTATTTTTGTGCAGAAATAAAAGTTCTTGGAATGACCAGAAAATCCACTGAGAATATTTTTGGAATATATAAAAAATATTGGCGAAAGAATCAACCGAGGGGGACCCATCACCTGTTCACAAGGGTGGGGGCGCACTCTACCCCCCTCGGCGTGCCCCCTGGCTTGTGGGTCCCACGAAACTCCACCAACCTCTATTACAACTACATATATCCACGTTTGGGGACAAAAAATTAGAGAGAAGGATTCATCATGTTTTACGATATGGAGCCGCCGCCACCTCCTATTCTTCCTCGGGAGGGCAGATCCGGAGACCGTTTTGGGCTCCAGTGAGGGGAAATCGTCACCATCGTCATCATCAACCATCCTCCATCAGCAATTTCATGATGCTCACCGCCGTGCGTGAGTAATTCCATTGTAAGCTTGCTGGATGATGATGGGTTGGATGAGATTTACCATGTAATTGAGTTAGTTTCATTAGGGTTTGATCCCTAGTATCCACTATGTTCTAAGATTGATGTTGCTATGACTTTGCTATGCTTAATGCTTGTCAGTAGGGCCCGAGTGCCATGATTTCAGATCTGAACCTATTATGTTTTCATGAATATATTTGTGTTCTTGAACCTATCTTGCAAGTTATAGTCACCTACTACGTGTTATGATCCAGCAACCCCAAAGTGACAATAGTCGGGACACTTCCCGGTGATGGCCGTAGTTTGAGGAGTTCATGTATTCACTAAGTGCTAATTCTTTGATTCGATTCTCTATTAAAAAGGGGCCTTAATATCCCTTAGTTTCCAATGGGACACGCTGCCACGGGAGGGTAGGACAAAAGATGTCATGCAAGTTCTTTGTTACTGATATCTTTGTTACTGATACAGATTATGAATTCTCTATCGAATATGAGTTAATTACTTTGGTTGAATTTGATCCTTTCTATGGTTATGAATTTGAAACTGTTGTGGCACATCTTACTAAATTGAATGATATAGCCACCCTATTTTCTCATGTGGAAAAAATCGCTATTACTATATTCCTAAATTGTTTCCTTTCTTATGGAATACCAAAGAAACTAGGAGACCCATGAGTACCAACTATACCATGCTCCATTAAAAGAAACTATGTTAAAACTGCTTTATGTGATCTTGGAGCCGGTGTTAGTGTTATGCCTTTCTCTTTATATCGTAGACTTGAATTGAATAAGTTGACACCTACTGAAATCTCTTTGCAAATGGCTGATAAATCAACTGCTATACCTGTCGGTATTTGTGTGGATGTGCCTGTTGTCGTTGCAAACGTTACTATCTTAACGTACTTTGTTATTCTTGATATTCCCGAGGACAACAGTATGTCGATCATCCTTGGTAGACCCTTTTTGAATACTGCAGGGGCTGTTATTGATTGCAACAAAGGCAACGTCACTTTTCATGTTAATGGTAATGAGCATACGGTACACTTTCTGAAGAAAAAACCTCAAGTTCATAGTATCAATTCTATGGGAAATATTTCAAATATTACTATTGGAGGTTTTGAATTCCCTCTTCCTACTGTCAAAAAGAAATATGATATTCTTATTGTTGGGGACATGCATATCCCCGTTGAGATAACCTAGTGTTATTCGAAAATTCTCTGGTTTCATGTCATACGGAAGAAGTTTGTTAATAAGACTTGATCAACCTTGTTAATGGATTCCTTTTTATGAGCATGAGATGGATCAATTTAGAAGGCACAACTTTCTATACCTATCTTTTTTACTTTCTGTTATTTAGAATAAATAAAGCAAAAATAGTATTTTCTATCTGTTTTCTGAATTATCCGTGAAATAAAAAATGTCCCGAAAATAAAAGTTCTCCAAATGCCCTAAAAACTTAGTGTGAATTTTTGTAGAATATTTGAGAATTTCTGGCACTGAGAACACACCAGGGGGCTTCACCAGTGGCCCAAAAGGGTGGAGGGTGCGCCCTACCCCCCTGGGCGCGCCCCCTTGTTGGGGAACGTAGTAATTTCAAAAAAATTCCTATGCACACGCAAGATCATGGAGATGCATAGCAACAAGAGGGGAGAGTATTGTCTACGTACCCTCGTAGACCGAAAGCGGAAGCGTTATATCAACGCGGTTGATGTAGTCGTACGTCTTCACGATCCGACCGATCCAAGTACCGTTACTCCGGCACCTCCGAGTTCTTGGCACACGTTCAACTCGATGACGATCTCCGGGCTCCGATCCAGCAAAGCTCTCGGGGAAGAGTTTCGTCAGCACGACGGCGTGGTGACGATCTTGATGTGTCACCGACGCAGGGCTTCGCCTAAGCACTGCGACAATATGACCGAGGTGGAATATGGTGGAGGGGGGCACCGCACACGGCTAAGGAACGATCACGTTGATCAATTGTGTGTCCAAGGGGTGCCCCTTGCCTCAGTATATAATGGATGGAGGAGGAGGAGGCCGGCCCAGCCAATTGGTGCGGCCAATATGGGAGTCCTACTAGGACTCCAAGTCCTAGTAGGAGTCCATCAAGAGGGGAGGAAGGGAGAAGGAAGTGGAGGAGAAGGAAAGGTGGCCGGCCCCCTTTTCCCTAGTCCAATTCGGACCAGAGGGAAGGGGGGGCGCAGCAGCCCCTTGGCCCTTTCTTCTCTTCCCACTAAAGCCCATCAAGGCCCATTGCTTCTCCCATAACTACCCGGTACTCCCGAAAATACCCGAATCACTCAGAACCTTTCCGATGTCCGAATATAGTCGTCCAATATATCGATCTTTACGTCTCGACCATTTCGAGACTCCTCGTCATGTCCCCGATCTCATCCGGGACTCCGAACTCCTTCGGTACATCAAAACTCATAGACTCATAATAACTGCCATCGAAACCTTAAGCGTGCGGACCCTATGGTTCGAGAACAATGTAGACATGACCGAGACACGTCTCCGGTCAATAACCAATAGCGGGACCTGGATGCCCATATTGGCTCCTACATATTCTACGAAGATCTTTATTGGTCAGACCGCATAACAACATACGTTGTTCCCTTCGTCATCGGTATGTTACTTGCCCGAGATTCGATCATCAGTATCCAATACCTAGTTCAATCTCGTTACCGGCAAGTCTCTTTACTCGTTCCGTAATACATCATCCCGCAACTAACTCATTAGTTGCAATGCTTGCAAGGCTTAAGTGATGTGCATTACCGAGAGGGCCCAGAGATACCTCTCCGACAATCAGATTGACAAATCCTAATCTCGAAATACGCCAACCCAACATCTACCTTTGGTGACACCTGTAGTACTCCTTTACAATCACCCAGTTACGTTGTGACGTTTGGTAGCACCCAAAGTGTTCCTTCGGTAAAAGGGAGTTGCATAATCTCATAGTCATAGGAACATGTATAAGTCATGGATAAAAGCAATAGCAGCATACTAAACGATCGGGTGCTAAGCTAATGGAATGGGTCATGTCAATCAGATCATTCAACTAATGATGTGACCTTGTTAATCAAATGACAACTCCTTTTGTCTATGGTTAGGAAACTTAACCATCTTTGATTAACAAGCTAGTCAAGTAGAGGCATACTAGTGACACTCTGTTTGTCTATGTATCCACACATGTATTATGTTTCCGGTTAATACAATTCTAGCATGAATAATAAACATTTATCATGATATGTAAGGAAATAAATAATAACTTTATTATTGCCTCTAGGGCATATTTCCTTCAGTCTCCCACTTGCACTAGAGTCAATAATCTAGGTCACATCACCATGTGATTAACTCACATCACCATGTGATTAACTCACATCACCATGTGATTAACATCGATAGTTCACATCATCATGTGATTAACACCCATAGTTCACATCGCCATGTGACCAACACCCAAAGGGTTTGATAGATTCAGTAATCTAGTTCACATCGCTATGTGATTAACACCCAAAGAGTACTAAGGTGTGATCATGTTTTGCTTGTGAGAGAAGTTTAGTCAACGGGTCTGCCACATTCAGATCCGTTAAGTATTTTGCAATTTTCTATGTCTACAATGCTCTGCACGGAGCTACTCTAGCTAATTGCTCCCACTTTCAATATGTATCTAGATCAAGACTTAGAGTCATCCAGATCGGTGTCAAAACTTGCATCGACGTAACCCTTTTACGACGAACCATTTGTCACTTCCATAATCGAGAAACATATCCTTATTCCACTAAGGATAATTTTGACCGCTGTCCAGTGATCTACTCCTAGATCACCATTGTTCTCCCTTGCTTAACTCAGTGTAGGGTATACAATAGATCTGGTAAACAGCATGGCATACTTTATAGAACCTATGGCCGAGGCATAGGGAATGACTTTCATTCTCTTTCTATCTTCTGCCGTGGTCGAGTTTTGAGTCTTTACTCAACTTCATACCTTGTAACACAGGAAAGAACTCTTTCTTTGACTGTTCCAGTTTGAACTACTTCAAAATCTTGTCAAGGTATGTACTCATTGAAAACTTATCAAGCGTCTTGATCTATCTCTATAGATCTTGATGCTCAATATGTAAGCAGCTTTACCGAGGTCCTTCTTCGAAAAACTCCTTTCAAACACTCCTTTATGCTTTGCAGAATAATTCTACATTATTTCTGATCAACAATATGTCATTCACATATACTTATCAGAAATGCTGTAGTGCTCCCACTCACTTTCTTGTAAATACAGGCTTCACCGCAAGTCTGTATAAAACTATATTTTTTGATCAACTTATCAAAGCGTGTATTCCAACTCTGAGATGCTTGCACCAATCCATAGATGGATCGCTGGAGCTTGCATATTTTGTTAGCACCTTTAGGATTGACAAAACCTTCTGGTTGCATCATATACAACTCTTCTTTAATAAATCCATTAAGGATTGTAGTTTTGTTATCCATTTGCCAGATTTCATAAAATGCGGCAATTGCTAACATGATTCGGACAGACTTAAGCATAGATACGAGTGAGAAACTCTCATCGTAGTCAACACCTTGAACTTGTCGAAAACCTTTTGCGACAATACTAGATTTGTAGATAGTAACGCTACTATCAGCGTCCGTCTTCCTCTTGAAGATCCATTTATTTTCTATGGCTTTGCCGATCATCGGGCAAATCCATCAAAGTCCATACTTTGTTCTCATACATGGATCATATCTCAGATTTCATGGCCTCAAACCTTTTCGCGGAATCTGGGCTCATCATCGCTTCCTCATAGTTCGCAAGTTCGTCATGTTCTAGTAACATGACTTCCAGAACAGGATTACCGTACCACTCTGGTGCGGATCTCACTCTGGTTTACCTACGAGATTTGGTAGTAACTTGATTTGAAGTTACATGATCATCATCATTAGCTTCCTCACTAATTGGTGTAGTAGCCACAGGAACAGATTTCTGTGATGAACCACTTTCCAATAAGGGAGCAGATACAATTATCTTATCAAGTTCTACTTTCCTCCCACTCACTTCTTTCGAGAGAAACTCCTTCTCTAGAAAGTATCCATTCTCAGCAACGAATGTCTTGCCTTCGGATCTGAGATAGATGGTGTACCCAACTGTCTCCTTTGGGTATCCTATGAAGACATATTTCTCCGATTTGGGTTTGAGCTTATCAGGATGAAACTTTTTCACATAAGCATCACAATCCCAAACTTTAAGAAACGACAACTTTGGTTTCTTGCTAAACCACAGTTCAGATTGTGTCGTCTCAACGGACTTAGATGGTGCCCTTTTAAACGTGAATGCAACTGTCTCTAATGCATGATCCCAAAACGATATTGGTAAATCGGTAAGAAACATCATAGATTGCACTATATCCAATAAAGTATAGTTATGACGTTCGGACACACCATTATGCTGTGGTGTTCCAGGTGGCATGAGTAGTGAAACTATTTCACATTGTTTAAATGAAGGCCAAACTAGTAACTCAAATATTTTACCTCTGCGATCATATCGTAGAAACTTTTATTTTCTTGTTATGATGATTCTCTACTTCACTCTGAAATTCTTTGAACTTTTCAAACGTTTCAGACTTATGTTTCATCAAGTAGATATACCCATATCTTCTCAAATCATCTGTGAAGGTCAGAAAATAATGATACCTGCTGCAAGCCTTAATATTCATCGGACCACATCAGTATGTATAATTTCCAATAAATCTGTTGCTTGCTTCATTGTTCCGGAGAACGGTGTTTTTAGTCATCTTGCCCTTAAGGCATGGATTGCAAGCATCAAGTGATTCATAATCAAGAGATTCCAAAATTCCATCAGCATGGAGTTTCTTCATGCGCTTTACACCAATATGACCTAAATGGCAGTGCCACAAATAAGTTGCACTATCATTATTAACTTCGCATCTTTTGGCTTCAATATTATGAATATGTGTATCACTACGATCGAGATCCAACAAACCATTTTCGTTGGTGTGTATGACCATAGAAGGTTTTATTCATGTAAACAGAACAACAATTGTTCTCTAACTTAAATGAATAACTGTATTGCAATTAACATGATCAAATCATATTCATGCTCAACGCAAACACCAAATAACACTTATTTAGTTTCAACACTAATCCCGAAAGTATAGGGAGTATGCGATGATGATCATATCAATCTTGGAACTACTTCCAACTTTCATCGTCACTTCACTTTTAACTAGTCTTTGTTCATTCTGCAACTCCCGTTTCGAGTTACTACTCTTAGCAACTGAACCAGTATCAAATACCGAGGGGTTGCTATGAACACTAGTAAAATACACATCAATAATCTGTATATCAAATATACCTTTGTTCACTTCGCCATCCTTCTTATCCGCCAAATACTTGGGGTGGTTCCGCTTCTAGTGACCAGTCCCTTTGCAGTAGAAGCACTTAGTCTCAGGCTTAGGACCAGACTTGGGCTTTTCACTTGAGCAGCAACTTGCTTGCCGTTCTTCTTGAAATTCCCCTTCTTTCCCTTTGCCCTTTTCTTGAAACTAGTGATCTTGTCAACCATCAACACTTGATGCTTTTCTTTGATTTCTACCTTTGCCGATTTTAGCATCGCGAAGAGCTTGGGAATATTTTCCGTTATCCCTTGCATATTATAGTTCATCACGAAGTTCTACTAACTTGGTGATGGTGACTAGAGAATTCTGTCAATCACTATCTTATCTGGAAGATTAACTCCCACTTGATTCAAGCAATTTTAGTACCCAGACAATCTGAGCACATGCTCACTAGTTGAGCGATTCTCCTCCATCTTTTAGCTATAGAACTTGTTGGAGACTTCACATCTCTCAACTCGGGTATTTGCTTGAAATATTAACTTCAACTCCTGGAACATCTCACATGGTCCATGACGTTCAAAACGTCTTTGAAATCCCGATTCTAAGCCGTTAAGCATGGTGCACTAAACTATTAAGTAGTCATCATATTGAGCTAGCCAAACATCCATAACGTCTGCATCTGCTCCTGCAATAGGTCTGTCACCTAGCGGTGCATCAAGGACACAATTCTTCTGTGCAGCAATGAGGATAAACCTTAGATCACGGATCCAATCCGCATCATTGCTACTAACATCTTTCAACACAATTTTCTCTAGGAACATATCAAAATAAACATATGAAAGCAACAACGCGAGCTATTGATCTACAACATAGATATGCTAATACTACCAGGACTAAGTTCGTGATAAATTAAAGTTCAATTAATCATATTACTTAAGAACTCCCACTTAGATAGACATCCCTCTAATCCTCTAAGTGATCACGTGATCCATATCAACTAAACCATGTCCGATCATCACGTGAGATGGAGTAGTTTCAATGGTGAACATCATTATGTTGATCATATCTACTATATGATTCACGCTCGATCTTTCGGTCTCCGTGTTCCGAGGTCATATCTTATATGCATAGCTCGTCAAGTATAACCTGAGTATTCCGCGTGTGCAACTGTTTTGCACCCGTTGTATTTGAACGTAGAGCCTATCACACCCGATCATCACGTGGTGTCTCAGCACGAAGAAGTTTCGCAACGGTGCATACTCAGGGAGAACACTTCTTGATAATTTAGTGAGAGATCATCTTATAATGCTACCGTCAATCAAAGCAAGATAAGATGCATAAAAGATAAACATCACATGCAAATCAATATAAGTGATATGATATGGTCATCATCATCTTGTGCTTCATGATCTCCATCTCTGCAGCACCATCATGATCACCATCGTCACCAGCGCGACACCTTGATCTCCATCGTAGCATCATTGTCGTCTCGCCAATCTTATGCTTCTACGAGTATCGCTACCGCTTAGTGATAAAGTAAAGCATTACAGGGCGATTGCATTGCATACAATAAAGCGACAACCATATGGCTCCTGCCAGTTGCCGATAACTCGGTTACAAAACATGATCATCTCATACAATAAAATTTAGCATCATGTCTTGACCATATCACATCACAACATGCCCTGCAATAACAAGTTAGACGTCCTCTACTTTGTTGTTGCAAGTTTTACGTGGCTGCTACGGGCTTAAGCAAGAACTCATCTTACCTACGCATCAAAACCACAACGATAGTTTGTCAAATAGACTCCGTTTTAACCTTCTCAAGGACCGGGCGTAGCCACACTCGGTTCAACTAAAGTTGGAGAGACAGTCTTCCGCAAGCCATCTATGTGCAAAGCACGTCGAGGGAACCGGTCTCGCGTAAGAGTACGCGTAAGGTTGGTCCGGATCGTCTCGTCCAACAATACCGCCGAACCAAAGTATGACATGCTGGTAGGCAGTATGACTTATATCGCCCACAACTCACTTGTGTTCTACTCGTGCAAATAACATCAAACCATAAAACCAGGCTCGGATGCCACTGTTGGGGAACGTAGTAATTTCAAAAAATTTCCTACGCACACGCAAGATCATGGAGATGCATAGCAATGAGAGGGGAGAGTATTGTCTACGTACCCTCGTAGACCGAAAGCGGAAGCGTTATATCAACGCGGTTGATGTAGTCGTACGTCTTCACGATCCGACCGATCCAAGTACCGTTACTCCGGCACCTCCGAGTTCTTGGCACACGTTCAGCTCGATGACGATCTCCGGGCTCCGATCCAGCAAAGCTCTAGGGGAAGAGTTTCGTCAGCACGACGGCGTGGTGACGATCTTGATGTGTCACCGACGCAGGGCTTTGCCTAAGCACTGCGACAATATGACCGAGGTGGAATATGGTGGAGGGGGGCACCGCACACGGCTAAGGAACGATCACGTTGATCAATTGTGTGTCCAAGGAGTGCCCCTTGCCTCAGTATATAAAGGATGGAGGAGGAGGAGGCCGACCAAGCCAATTGGTGCGGCCAATATGGGAGTCCTACTAGGACTCCAAGTCCTAGTAGGAGTCCATCAAGAGGGGAGGAAGGGAGAAGGAAGTGGAGGAGAAGGAAAGGTGGCCGGTCCCCTTTTCCCTAGTCCAATTCGGACCAGAGGGAAGGGGGGGCGCAGCAGCCCCTTGGCCCTTTCTTCTCTTCCCACTAAAGCCCATCAAGGCCCATTACTTCTCCCGTAACTACCCGGTACTCCCAAAAATACCCGAATCACTCAGAACCTTTCCGATGTCCGAATATAGTCGTCCAATATATCGATCTTTACGTCTCGACCATTTCGAGACTCCTCGTCATGTCCCCGATCTCATCCGGGACTCCGAACTCCTTCGGTACATCAAAACTCATAGACTCATAATAACTGCTATCGAAACCTTAAGCGTGCGGACCCTACGGTTCGAGAACAATGTAGACATGACCGAGACACGTCTCCGGTCAATAACCAATAGCGGGACCTGGATGCCCATATTGGCTCCTACATATTCTACGAAGATCTTTATCGGTCAGACCGCATAACAACATACGTTGTTCCCTTTGTCATCGGTATGTTACTTGCCCGAGATTCGATCGTCGGTATCCAATACCTAGTTCAATCTCGTTACCGGCAAGTCTCTTTACTCGTTCCGTAATACATCATCCCGCAACTAACTCATTAGTTGCAATGCTTGCAAGGCTTAAGTGATGTGCATTACCGAGAGGGCCCAGAGATACCTCTTCGACAATCGGAGTGACAAATCCTAATCTTGAAATACGCCAACCCAACATCTACCTTTGGTGACACCTGTAGTACTCCTTTATAATCACCCAGTTACGTTGTGACGTTTGGTAGCACCCAAAGTGTTCCTTCGGTAAACGGGAGTTGCATAATCTCATAGTCATAGGAACATGTATAAGTCATGGATAAAAGCAATAGCAGCATACTAAACGATCGGGTGCTAAGCTAATGGAATGGGTCATGTCAATCAGATCATTCAACTAATGATGTGACCTTGTTAATCAAATGACAACTCCTTTTGTCTATGGTTAGGAAACTTAACCATCTTTGATTAACAAGCTAGTCAAGTAGAGGCATACTAGTGACACTCTGTTTGTCTATGTATCCACACATGTATTATGTTTCCGGTTAATACAATTCTAGCATGAATAATAAACATTTATCATGATATGTAAGGAAATAAATAATAACTTTATTATTGCCTCTAGGGCATATTTCCTTCACCCCTACCTTGTGGATCCCTCCTGGCTCCCCTCCACTTATTCCAGCACCCATCCAATTCGTCTTCCTCCAAAAAAGCATTCCATAGCTCAAACCCGTGTTCTTGCTCATCTTGCTGCCATTTTCGATCTCCTTGTGCAAAGCTCCATTTGCAAAACTATTTTGGGGGATTGTTCTTCGGTATGTGACTCCTCCAATGGTCCAAATAGATTTTGTTCTAGTGCTTTATTTATTTCAAATTTTTGCTGTTGTGGAGACCTTGTTCTTAAGCTTGCATGTTAAATTTATATGGTCCAAAGTAGTTTTGATGCATGATATAGTCTCTAGGCACTTGTAGGAGTAGTTGTTATCAATTTTGTTGAGTTTGGCTCACTTTTATTTTGAGTCACTAAAATTTTCAGAAATTTTTAGAGGAAAAAATATCTAGGAAAATGTACCAAGGTGGTTCTTCGAGGAAGCAAGCACCGAGGCTCACGATACGTGAGCCGGACCTTGAACCACCAAGGGAAGCTGAAGTGCGGCCTTGTGAATGGCCATCGGATGAATACATGGTTCATGCAGGTTTCAAGGATGAGTTTGATGCATACGAACAAAATGCTGGCCTTGAAGACTTCGTGTCAGATAAGTGCCGTCAATACTATTACCTCACCGATTCCTTTGTGCGGAGGTTTGAATTTTCATCTAAGCGCAATACCCATACTGTTTTATTTGACCTTTATGATGAATCATATATATACCATGGACCTTGAGGATATTAATATTGCTTGCAAAATCCCATAACGGGGCCTTCTTAGTGAGCCTCACAGAGCTGAATACAATGTGTTCCTTGCTAGCATCACTGTGGGAGAAACTAGAAATATCACACAAGCTACCATAGGGAGTATTCACTTTCCTGCCATACATTATTTTGCTCTCTTTATAGGTAGATGATTAATGGTAAGCATGAGCATTGCCACCTTTGCGTTCCAGATCTTAGTGTCCTCAAGTGTGCGGTGTTAGGTGATAAGCCTTATAACTTGGGGGCTATTATTGTGAGGAGGTTACATCTTAATGCTAAATATGGAGATTTATTGGTGGGATTTATGCAACTCGTTTAGCTAATTATCTTGGTGTACCCATAAGAGGGAATGACACTGAGTTGCCACCTGCTTTTTTATATTATAATGCTATGGTACGCTACCAGTTTCTTGAGAGGAATGAACAGTCCCTCCAGTACCGACTAATATTTGACAGACGTCGTGTTGTCCATATTACCCTTCTCGCTGCTGCCTTCTTTAAATTTTAGGTAAATGTGAGATAGTTTATAACTAGAGAGGAGGCGAACGAGTATGAGAGAGCAGCGAAGGCCGCTTGCCTCAAAGAAGCAGGTCGCCAAGCGGTAGCTGCCACAGCACAGTACAACCCCAACTATGATTTTGGATACAATCCGGGCCAGTCGCGGCCCTAGACCAAATTAGGCCAAAATCCTAAGCTTGGGGGAGTACGCATTTCTCACCGACATTACATTCATGTTCACAAACTCATTCCAGTTGTCGGTGTTCATACTTTTCATTGTATAATCCCTGTTAGTTTATTTCTTTTTCTCGCTTTCTTCTTGTGTGTTTGAAAGACTTTGAGAAAAACCAAAAAAAATAGTTGTACCTTCTTTTTAGTTTACTTTCCATGTTTAATTAGTAGGAGTATTAAAATAAAACCCAAAAAGATTTCTCATTCTTCTTTTGCTTGTTGGGAGCTTTCCCGTGTAAATAGTTTTTCTCGTTCTTTTTTTACCTTCTTTAGAAAAATAAAAACCCCAAAACATTTCAGTGTGTTTATTTGGAATTCTTTTCTTTTCTTTGGGGGTCGAGAGGAGAAGATCACAATGAAAATATTGAGTGGCTCTCATATGCATTATTGTTGATCTAACAAAGAGCCCGTATTACCTTGTCTTCTCCTTTGAATGAATGTTTGCAGATTCCAGCTTAGTCCAATGCACGTGCACTATTATTATTATTATTATTATTATTATTATTATTATTATTATTATTATTATTATTATTGTTGTTGTTGTTGTTGTTGTTGTTGTTGTTGTTGTTGTTGTTGTTGTTGTTGTTGTTGTTGTTGTTGTTGTTGTTGTTGTTGTTGTTGTTGTTGTTGTTGTTGTTGTTGTTGTTGTTGTTGTTGTTGTTGTTGTTGTTGTTGTTGTTGTTGTTGTTGTTGTTGTTGTTGTTGTTGTTGTTGTTGTTATCCACACCATTCGGTCGTGCAAGTGAAAGGCAATAATGACGATATATGATGAAATGATTGAGATGAGGAAAAGCTGGTATGAACTCGGCCTATCTTGTTTTTGTAAATATGATTAGTTCATCGTTCTTGATTCAACCCATTATGAATGAAACATGTTTGCAATGACAATTAGAGATTATAGTTACTCATGCCATGCTTAATTAGCTAGGAGTATATAATGGTTTACCTTGCGTGCCAACATGCTTTTAAAATGCTTGGGATGTAGTATGATAGGATGGTATCCTCCTTTGAATGATTCAAGTGGCTTGACTTGGCACATGTTCACACATGTAGTTGAAACAAAATCAACATAGCCTCCATGATATTTATGTTCATGGTGATATATATCCTACACATGCTTGCACTCAATGTTGGTTAATCTTAATGCATGTTTATGGCTGTTGTCGCTCTTTAGTTGGTCGCTCCCCAGTCTTTTTCTAGCCTTAACTTGTACTAAGCGTGGATACTACTTGTGCATCCACTTCCATAAACCCAAAGTTGTTCCATATGAGTCTACCATACCTACCTATATGCGGTATTTACCTATCATTCCAAGTAAATTTGCATGTGCCAAACTCTAAACCTTCAAATGATAATCTGTTTCGTATGCCTGGATCGCTCATGTGGCGTCTAGGGGCTTTCAGTATCTTCCATGCTAGGTGGGTTATTCTCATGATGGGTGGACTCCGCTCATCATTCATGAGAGAATGGCTGGTAACCAGATGCCAAGTCCCATGCTCAAATCAAATCAAAATATAAATGCAAACAAAACTCCCCCAGGACTGTTGTTAGTTGGACGGTACTCGTTGTTTCGGACCAGCCATGGAATGTGCTTGTTGGTGGTGGGGGAGTATGAACTTTACCATTCTGTTTGGAACTATCGGATTCGGGGATCCGCAGACCCTGGATAGATTCGAACTCTGGGGTGCGTGCGAAGAACTCAACCTCCTCAGTCTGCCAACTCGTCGATCCTACAGCCTAGCTCGATGAACTGGAAGGAAATGGAACACGGCAATTTACCCAGGTTCGGGCCACCTTGCGGTGTAAAGCCCTACTCCTGCTTTGTGGTGGATTGGCCTCGAGATGGGCTGAGGATGAACTAGTATAGTTGGAGAACAACCTCAGGAGGTGTGTACTTGTGCTGGTGAGGGAGAGGATGATCTGAATGATCCTTCCCCTTCTATGGTAGTGTCTAGTCTATATTTATAGTGGCCTTGGTCCTCTTCCCCCAAAATGAAGGCGGGAAGGGATCCCACAACGGCCAAATTCGAAGGGAGACAACTAGTACATCCTCTCCTGACGAAAGGTGGTGAGCGCCTGCAAAGCTTCTGGTCGTGACGCTGTGGTTGGCTTGGCGATGACCTCCGTCTTGCCGTCCTGGCGGTCTTGGTCCTTTTGCATGGAAATGAAAACCTTTGGTTGATTCCTCGATACTCCGCACCTGCGCTTGCCTCTTTAGAACAGGAAACCTGGTGTACTACGCCTGCTGGCACCTGCCTGGCCTTGGTCGTCATTGCTTGCATCATCCGAACCTCACGACGTGAGGGCTCACATAGAAATCTCCGCTCCTCAGGAGCCAGCCTAAGGTGGCCGTCACTTCTAGAGGTCTTGGCGTTGTCCGCCTCGCGAGGCTTGGCCCCTCGAGAGGGCCTTGTGTTGATGATGTTGAAGGTAGGCTGTACCAGGCCATCAATGGAGCCATGTCGTGGGCTGCAGGCAGGCAAGTCTGGGTACCCCCCGTTCCGAGAACGCCGACAATAGCCCTCGGGGCCAAGGCGCGCTCGGACTTGGCTTTGAGGCGAAGCCAAATGGCAAGGGAGAAACGCCGCGGGCCCCAACCGCTTGGCGCATGATGGGAAGTGGCGTCTCGGCTTCCCCACGTAGCCTCGGCACCGTTCGACATGACTAGAGCCTGTTGCATGCAGAAATATCATCATTACTAGGCATCATGGAGGCCAGGGGTTAGCCTCCCTCCGACTATAAATGGGGAGAGGTGCGGAGCCCCCCTTGCTCGTCTCCATCTTCTCGCTACTCGCTCTTCCTTCTCCTTCATCGTCTCTCCGTCTTTCCGTAGCATCCATGGCGCCGACGAGAAGGTTTTCCGCCACCGAAAAGGGGAAGGTCCCCAAGGAGGGGCCGGATTCGCCGCCGCCGAAGAGAGGTCGCGGTCGCCCCGGTAAGTATGCCGTGACCACGGCAGTTGCCCCTCGGGGGCGCGGGCACACCTCTTCGATGGCAGGCGTCGCCTTAGGTAGCCGCGGTGGCGCTTCCTCTCGCAGTGGGAGCTGCGAAGGATAGGGCAACTCCTGCGATGGCGGGAGGCGTCCTATGGTCACCCAGCCTCCTCGGCCAAGCTTCCACTCGGCGGATGTGTTCCCAGAGTTTGTCATGTGATTGGAGAGGCCCGCTGGCACCTGCTCCCGCTCTCGCGCTTCTTCGTGGGTGTGCTGCCGACCGCGGGGCTTGACAGCCTCTGGCCGTAGGCTGACGGCTATTACAACAGGGCCTCATGGGCGAGGGTCGAAGTCACCACGGCAGGCAATGTGGCGTTGACCAGCGGTTGGCAGGCATTTGCCCATGCGCGGGGCCTGAGTGGGAGGTGCACCCTCCATTTCAGGTACGACGGCCTTGCGACCCTCTATGTGAGGGTATTTGGGGAAGACGACCTTCGTGCCGGGTGCTGCCCAGAAGATGGGAACGGCGAAGACGAGCTTTCCCTTGGTGAGGGCCGCGGCGATGACGAGGGTGAGCTTGCCCTTGGCAACGGCCGCGCTACCTACAGCGGCGGCGGCTCCTCTTTCTGCGAGAGCACCAGCTATGGCAGCTACGACGAACCACCACGTTGCCGTGCTAAGATCGGGGAAGGTGACGAGCCGTCTTGCCACCGTGCTCCGGTGAAGCGGGAGGAAGACTCGGACAAAGCTCGGGCATTGCTGGCGCCTGGCCTCGGGACGTGCTGCTGCCGTGCGGCCCGCTTTTGTTTTTCCTTTCCTTTCTCCTGCATTTGAAAAAAGTCAAGGGCCCTGCTTGGGTGTGTGATGAACCATGGCACTTGCGCCACTATGCTATGTTTGTTATCTTGGTATTGTTCCGTGATACCCGTGTTTCTACTAGGTGCAGTTAGGGTAACTTAGCTTGATGTGCTTGTGGTAGTCTCCCATGTCGCGAGGGCGCGCCTTTCTAGAGGTATCTTCCAAGGGCTTCCTTCCTGACGACTCAGGAGCCGTTGAGCCTCAGGAGACATTGTATAGCTACAAAGTTTTTGAAAGGCCTCATGAGGCGTCTCGTCCTACCTCGCGCAAGCCCCCGAGCGTGGGTTGGTTGTGGCTGGTACACCACGTCGCAATGCTCAGAGGAACGGACTTAAAGGGGGTACGCATGCCCACGAACTCGTTCGAGACCGTCTCGTGAGGATTAAGGACGCCGAAGCTCTGGGGCAACAAGGCTTCGGTGAGGTGTGGCCGCGGGCGAGCCCAGACGTACACACCTACCTAGCCCCCATGCGTGGGACACGCGAGGAGGAGCGACGGGCAACTGTCGCTCTTCCTGGGACAAGTTTGGACAGGCGAGCAAACAATAGAGAAAATTCCAACTTTGGCGAATGGAAGACGCGAAAGCTACAAAAAGCAAGCAAAAGAACAGCCGCGTTAGACACCTAGACTAGTCTTGTTGTCTTCCCACAAGCATGGAGCATGGCGCCTCCACTAGGACGTGGGTGGGAGCCCTCGTGAGGCCCAGGGGTGACCTCAGGAGACTCCGAAGCGTGTACAACCCCAACTCATTATTATGTGGGAGTGTCACGAGTGGAGACCTTCATAGGCGTGGGACCTTGCTTCATGGGTAGAACTTCCAGAGGTGCTGGATGTTCCAGGCGTTCTGGATGGGGATCCCGTCCTGCGTCTCCAGGTGCGCGGCGCCAAGCCTGGAGACACGGTCGATCCTGAACGGGACCTCCCACATGGGCGAGAGCTTATGTAGCCCTTCCCTGGAGAGTACCTGCCTCAGGACGAGATCACCCACCTCTAGCGTCCTGGAGCGAACGCTGCGGCAGTGGTACCGCCGCAGCGCCTGCTGGTACCTCGCTGGTCGGAACGAGGCTTGGCGCCGGTGTTCCTCCCCTAGCACGAGGTCCATCCCCCGCGAGTCGTCATGGAATGCCTCGTCAAACGCCAAGACCCGCGCGGAGCGATGCCTGACCTCGCGAGGGAGAACCGCTTCAGCTCCGTAGACGAGGAAGAATGGAGTCTCGCCCGTCGGCTTGGTCGCGGTGGTGCGGATCGACCACAGCACAGACTGGAGCTCATGGAGCCATCCCCTGCCGCAGGCCTCGAGCTTCTTCTTGAAGGTTCTTGACTTGAGGCCTCTCAGGATCTCTGCATTGGCGCGCTCAGCCTGGCCATTGCTCCTCGGGTGTGCAACCAAAGCGTAGCATATCTACGTTCCAACGTTAGCACAATATGTTTTGAAAAGGTTGCTGGTGAACTGCGAGCCATTGTTGGTGATGAAACGATTCACAAGGCCCTTGATAAACTTGACGGCCGAGCCGGCAGGGATGGTGCGGACGGCCTCTACGTCGGCCCACATGGTGAACTTGTCGACGGCGACATAGAGGTAGAGGTAGCCCTCGGGCACTCGAGGGAATGGGCCCAATATGTCCAGCCCCCAGACCTTGAATGACCATGAGAGCGGGATGGTTTGGAGGCCCTGAGCAGGCTGGTGGATCTGCTTGGCATGGAACTGACAGCCATCACAGGATCTTACCAGCTCGGTGGCATCATTGAGCGCCGCGGGCCAGTAGAATCCGCTGCGGAATGCCTTGACCACAAGGGTGCGTGATGAAGAGTGATGCTTGCAGTCCCCACCATGTATGTCGGCCAACAGCTCGCATCCCTACTCCCTGGAGATGCATCCTAGAGAAACATCGTTTGGCCATTTGCGGTAGAGCTCATTGTCGGCGTTCTGGGAACGGGGGTCCCCATACTTGCCTGCCTGCGGCCCACGGCGTGGTTCCACTAGCGGCCTGATACATCCCATCTTCATCAGCAAACACTCAAGACGCTCACGAGGGGCCAAGCCTCATGAGGTGGACGACACAAACCCTCCTCAGGGGCGGCCTCATTAGGCTGGCTCGCGAGGAGCTGAGAGGTCAAGGCGAGGGACACCTCGTGAGGTTTCCGTGACGTGAGCCATGACGACCAAGGCCAGGCGGGCGCCAGTGGGCGCAGAGTATCGATTGCCTCTTTGGTGCTAAAGGCATAGGCGCAGGCGAGGAGTCCCGAGGCATCAGGCAAAGTTTTCCATATCGGTGCAACAAGACCAAGACCAGCAGGATGGCAGGACGGAGGTCATCATGGAGCCCATGACGGCGTCACCACGAGAGCCTTTGGCAGGCGAAGACCACCTTATGTCAGGATAGCTTGTACTAGCTGTCCCCCTTTGAATTGGCCATTGTGGGATCCCTACCTGCCTAAACATTTGGGAAGAGGACCAGGCACTGGTACATCGAGCTTCTAAACAAACGGTTTTTTACCCCTTTCCGCGATGGCATTTAGAACCGTCGCCAAGTGAGCATGGGCGATAGGGGGGTCCTTCCCACACTTTCGGATTGCGGGTTCCCACAAACCCTTGAGGTTCGAACACTGGGGGTGTGCACGAAGATCTCCCTCACTCTCTAGCTCGCTCTCGCCATGATCTAAAGGCCTAACTCGACGAACTCGACGAAGAAGAGACACGAGGGTTTATATTGGTTCGGGCCACCATTGTGGTGTAATACCCTACTCCAGTGTGGTGAGGTGGATTGCCTTTGAGGCTGGGGATGAACAAGTACAAGGGAAGAACAGTCTCCTGAGGAGAGGTGTTCTTGAGCTCGGTGAGCTTGTGCGTGTGAGGGTGGAATGGATCTGATCCAAAGTTTGTCCCCCGGTCAGTTTGTTTTTCTTCTATGATGGTGGCTAGTCCTATTTATAGGGGCCCGGGTCCTCTTCTCAAATATCAAGCGGGAAGGGATCCCACAACGGCTGGATTTGAAGGGAGACAACTAGTACGAGCTATCTTGACAAAAGTACTCTTCGCCTGCCAAAGGCTATGTGGTGACGCTGTCATGGGCTCCATGGCGACCTCCATCCTACCGTCCTGCTGGTCTTGGTCTTGTTGCACCGATATGGAAACCTTTGCCTGATGCCTCGGGACTCCTCGCCTGCGCTCGCTCCCTTAGCACCAAAGAGGAAACTGGAACTCTGCGCCCATTGGCGCCCGCCTGGTGCCCGCCTGGCCTTGGTCTACATGGCTCACGTCACGGGAACCTCACGAGGGAGTCCTTGCCTTGATCTCTCCGCTCCTCGCGAGCCAGCCTAGTGAGGCTGCCCCGGAGGAGGTCTTGCGTCGTCCGCCTCGCGAGGCTTGCCCCCCGCAAGGGTCTTGAATGCTTGCTGATCAAGATGGGCCGTACAAGGCCGTCGGGCGAGCCACACCTGGGCCGCAGGCAGGCAAGTCTGGGGAACCCCGTTCCCAGGACACCGAGGGTAGCCCCCGGGCCCAAGGCGCGCTCAGACTTGGCTTCGAGGCGAAGCCAAGGGCAAGTGCGGAGCGCCGGGGGCCCCAATAGCCTGCGGCCTTGATTGACGCGTGGCGATTGACAGGGCGTGATTGTCTCCACTTCCCGACGCTACATGGGCAACCGCCCGACGTGATGAGTCCTTGCTGCATGCAAAAAGATCATCATTACCTGCGATCACGGAGGCCTGCGGTTGACCTCCCTATGGCTATAAATGGGGAGAGGGGCGGAGCCCCCGTTGCTCATCTCTTCCTCCATTCCGCCCCCTTCTTATTCTTCCTTGGTTCCACTGCCTGGCAGCGACACCCATGGCGCTGATATGGAGATTCTCGGCCACCAAGAAGGGAACCCCCCCCCCCCTCCGCGACGAGCCGGGGCCACTCCCGCCGAAGAAGTGGCTGACCCGCTAGCGTGACATCATTGTGAAGCCACAGGTGACGAGGCCTTGGCATGAGCGACCCCCTCCCAGGTATCCGCTACCTTTGTACGCCCGGGCTGAGGGCTCTGGAGGAGGTGGCAGCAATTAACGCCGATCGCATCGCGGCCGCGGTGGCCGCGCCGCCCCAGGAACCCACGCCGAGGGCTCCGCGCGCGAACTGGTGGTGTGGGCGGCGATACCCCCGTGCTCTTGGATTTGCTTCCCGCACTTCTTCTCCATCGAGATTCCACCGAGGGGTCCGCTCGAGCTGTGGCTGCAGCACGCTGAGTGCGATGCCCCGACGACGAGAGCATAGGTCGAGGTCATCTCCCCGGGCAAGATCTTCATCACTCGTGGATGGGGTGAGGTCGCCCGAGTCTGCCGCGCGGAGGGAGCCCTCACCCTCCACTTCGAGTACGATGGCGCATCCATGATGTTGTTCAAGCTCTTTGACGAGGAAGGCCGCCGCCTTGAGTGCTGTTCGGGAGGAGGCTGTCAGGGTGGTGAGGTAGCTAGCGCTAAACCCGTCCTTGGTCCGTCCTTCAGCTCCGCTAGTAGTAGCGGCAGTTCGTGGGAGTCCAACGACTCTCCTGAGCCTGATGAGACTCCGGAGATGAGCGACGACAGCTACGTGCCGCCGATCTCCCGCCGCGCCTGGAGTGCGGCAGCGGCATCAGCTCGTCGTCGTCGATGATCTGGATGGGGCTGGTGAGGGAGTCCTGGATTAGGGGGTGTCCAGATAGCCGGACTATAACCTTTGGCCGGACCCTTGGACTATGAAGATACAAGATTGAAGACTTCGTCCCGTGTCCGGATGGGACTTTCCTTGGCATGGAACGAAAGCTTGGCGATACAGATATGTAGATCTCCTTCCATTGTAACCGACTCTGTGTAACCCTAGCCCTCTCCGGTGTCTATATAAACCGAAGGGTTTTAGTCCATAGGACAGACAACAATCATACCATAGGCTAGCTTCTAGGGTTTTGCCTCTCTGATCTCGTGGTAGATCTTCTCTTGTACTACCCATATCATCAATATTAATCAAGCAGGAGTAGGGTTTTACCTCCACCGAGAGGGCCCGAACCTGGGTAAAAACATCGTGTCCCTTGTCTCCTGTTACCATCCGCCTAGACGCATAGTTCGGGACCCCCTACCCAAGATCCGCCGGTTTTGACACCGACATTGGTGCTTTCATTGAGAGTTGCTCTGTGTTGTCACCTTTAGGCCCGATGGCTCCTCCGATCATCAACAACGATGCGGTCCAGGGTGAGACCTTTCTCCCCGTAAAGATCTTCGTATTCGGTGGCTTTGCACCACGGGCTAATTCGCATGGCCATCTGGAGCAGATTGAAAGCTACACCCCTGGCCATCAGGTCAGATTTGGTGAACTACACGGCCGACATCCGCGGAGACTTGATCTTTTACGGATTCGAGCCACAGCCAAGCGCGCCGCACTATCACGATGGGTATGACCTAGCTCTGTTGCCGAACAGTGCCCTGGAGGCCGCACCCGCATCAGCTCTGACCCTTAGCTCAGAGCCGTCTGCGCCGATCGAGGACGAGTGGCTAGACACCGCCTCGGGGGCTACAGCCCCAACGGCAATCGAGCCGAACACCAGCCTTATCCTCTGTGAAACCCGTGACTCCAGGGTGCCGGACTCTTTTCCAAACTCCGAACCCCCACGCCCCTGCCAATCGAATCTGATTGGGCGCCGATCATGGAATTCACTGCCACGGATATCTTTCAGCACTCGCCCTTCGGCGACATTCTGAATTCCCTAAGGACTCTCTCTTTGTCAGGAGAGCCCTGGCCGGACTATGGCCAACAGGATTGGGATGCAGACAACGAAGAAATTCCACGCCCACCCACCACCCACTTCGTAGCCACTGTCGATGATTTAACCGACATGTTCGACTTCAACTCCGAAGACATCGACGATATGGACGACGATGTAGGAGACGAACATGAACCAACGCCTATAGGGCACTGGAAAGGCACCTCTTCATACAACATATATATGGTGGATACACCCAAAGAAGGCAATGGCGACGGAACAGCAGGGGAACCCCTCCGAAAAGCAACCCAAGCGTCGGCGTCAGCGGCGCCGCCCTAAGTCCCGCCAAAGCAAGAACGGTGATACCGGCACGGGAGATAATAACACCCCGAAAAGTGCCGAAGACAACTCCCTCCATTAAGATTCAGCGCAGGAGGATGGAGAAGCCAGCCCCCCTGAGAGAGCGGCAGACAGAGAGCAAGAGGGTGATAACTACATGCCTCCCTTCGAAGACGAGGCAAGCCTCGGCGACGACGAATTTGTTGTGCCTGAGGATCCCGTTGAACAAGAGCGCTTTAAGCGCAGACTTATGGCTACGGCAGGTAGCCTCAAGAAAAAATAGCAAGAGCTTAAAGCTGATCAAGACTTGCTAGCCGATAGATGGACTGAAATCCTTATGGTCGAGGAGTACGAACTCGAACGCCCCTCCAAGAGCTACCCAAAGCGCAGGTTGCTACCCCGATTAGAGGAGGAAGCACTTAAACCTACATCACCAGCGCATGATGCGGCTGACCGGCCACCTCGCGGCCGCGACAGAGAGGCCTCTAGGCCCTCTACCCAAGCCGCACCCCGGCGTCGCTCAAAAAATACTAAGGCACGGGGAAACGCGCTAGACCTTCAAGACATGCTGGAGGACAAGGCAAGGCAAACAAGATCGATCTATGGAACGCGTGGGCGCCTCATGACACGTGACGATAACTGTCACGCCGGATACAGTAAATCTGGCCGGGCCGAACACAGCAGACAAAGCTCATTTGAGCTACGTCGCGATATAGCCCAGTACAGAGGTGTTGCACACCAACTATGCTTCACAGATGAAGTAATGGATCATCAAGTCCCAGAGGGTTTCAAACCCATAAACATTGAATCATACGATGGCACAACAGATCCTGCGGTATGGATCGAGGACTATCTCCTTCATATCCACATGGCCCCTGGCGATGATCTACACGCCATCAAATACCTCCCACTCAAGCTTAAAGGACCAGCTCGGCATTGGCTTAACAGCTTGCCAGCAGAATCAATTGGTTGCTGGGAGGACCTGGAAGCCGCATTCCTCGACAATTTCCAGGGCACCTATGTGCGACCACCAGACGCCAATGACCTAAGCCACATAATTCAGCAGCCAGAAGAATCTGCCAGACAATTCTGGACACGGTTCCTAGCCAAGAAAAATCAAATCGTTGACTGTCCGGACGCAGAGGCCCTAGCAGCCTTCAAGCATAACATCCGTGACGAGTGGCTTGCCTGGCAGTTAATGCCGGATTCAGAGGCTCCAAACTCAGTCAGTGGAAAAAGCCATTCAAAAGAAATAGTCCGGGCCTGTCTAGTTTGGACCGTATACTCGATCGCTCATGCCAGATACATGGCACCCCCGAAAAACCAGCCAATCACACCAACAAGGATTGTTGGGTGTTCAAGCAGGCCGGCAAATTCTATGCCGAAAACAGAGACAAGGGGCTACATAGCGACGACAAGGAGGATCCCCAGCCGCCGAACAATAGTTGACAGAAGGGCTTCCCCCCACAAGTGCGGACGGTGAACATGATATACGCAACCCATATCCCCAGAAGGGAGCGGAAGCGTGCACTCAGGGACGTATATGCGCTGGAGCCAGTCGCCCCAAAGTTCAACCTATGGTCCTCCTGCCAGATCACTTTTGATCGAAGGGACCACCCCACCAGCATCCGCCATGGCGGATTCACCGCATTGGTTCTAGACCCAATCATCGATGGATTTCACCTCACTAGAGTCCTCATGGACGGCGGCAGCAGCCTGAACCAGCTTTATCAGGATACAGTGCGGAAAATGGGCATAGATCCCTCAAGAATTAAACCCACAAAAACGACCTTTAAAGGCGTCATACCAGGTGTAGAGGCCAACTGTACAGGCTCAGTTACACTTGAAGTGGTCTTCGGAGCCCCGGATAATTTCCGAAGCGAGGAGTTAATCTTCGACATAGTCCTGTTCCGCAGTGGCTATCACGCACTGCTCGGATGAACCGCATTTGCAAAATTCAATGCGGTGTCGCACTATGCATACCTCAAGCTCAAGATGCCAGGCCCTCGAGGAGTCATTACGGTCAATGGAAACACCGAACTCTCTCTCCGAACGGAGGAGCATACGGCGGCCCTGGCAGCGGAAGTACAAAGCAGCCTCTCAAGGCAATTCTCGAGTCCGGCTACTAAACGTCCGGACACCGTCAAGCGCGCCCGGAGTAACCTACAACAAGACCACCTGGCACGTTCCGAGCAAGCGTAGCAATGCGGCCCCAACCCCATCCCTTGCAAAATGGCGAAATCAGTACTACCCGCACATAACTACGCTTTGAAAATACCATGGGCACAGGGGGAGGGGCACGACAACGGCACGCCCAAAAATGCGGCTCAACCGCACTAAGGGGCTCCCGATTTTATCATTTTTTCTTACTTGCAGGACTCCACTCTTCGGAAGGCCTGTCCGGCAGTATAATCACCGAACACACGATGCAACAACCAAGGAGGCAGAAAGCTACGTCGAATTCCCAAGCGGTCTCTATAACGAGCAAAATACCTGCCTTGCGCACCGTCTCGCAGCTCGCCCCTGGAGACATGTCAAATAGTCCCATCTCTTGCTTACCGCACTATTTGTATCGTCCTGCTTTCGCAGCAGCCGTTTAAAAATAAACAATGCTTAGCTTCAGCTTATTATTGCATTCTCTATTCATTTCTTTTTCAATATATAAGTTCAGTTATGACATTTAGCACCCGTACACTTTGGTACGGTCAATACGCCAGGGGCTCAAGCACCCCATAATACAGCGTGAGAAGCCCGAACACTTTCACAAGTGCGACCCTCCAAACTTATAGCATTATATGCATCAGCTCCGAATCATGTATTTGGTCAATAGTTGGGTTTGCCCGGCTCCCATGTTTTGGTACCTTACGTTCCGCTATATCGGCTAAGGTAGCGCTGGGAGAACTACTGCAATTGTGCCCCAGTTGAGCTGGGCTAAGCACCTCAGTAGAGAAAGCTAAAACTGACTGTCATGATAGGGCGAGAGCTGGTCGCTGTTCGAGAGGTTTCGAGTCCCTAAAGACTTATGCCGCTTAGAGCGAGGAGTCGGCTTTCTCCGGCCTAGGCGTGTATAGCGCCCCGAACTCGGTCTTCCAAACACTATGGGCTTCGCAGAAATTTAAAATTATAGAATTCTCTGGCCAAGTGAGAGTGATAACGCATTATAGTCCGATTGCCTTGTTCGTCGTGCTGAGACCTCCCTCGAAGGACCCAAGAATGGGAAAAAGAGTGCTCAGATTTATCCCAAACACCCCAGCACTCATAGCATGGGGGCTGAAGCTGACGACTCGCCATCTCTTAGACTTGATAAACGGCCGCATAGAAGGTAATATTTTAAATTAAAACAAGCGTTGCATAGTGGCATAGCCCTAGAATTGTTTGCAACTAGTGGCATTGCATCGATGCATCATGTTTAAATTTCATGAAACTTGAAATGGGGATGTTCAAACCCTAGCACCAAATGAAATGCAACTAGGATCAAAATAAAAATATTTTCAATGATCCCAAATGCCCTTTAGAAATGTTCATCATTTCTGAATTGGTCCAGCACCTCTGACAAAAATGATGCACATATTTCTAGGCCATTCTGGATTTTTGAATTAATTCATATGGTATTTGCATTTGGGCATTTAAATGCTATAGAATATTTTAAATGCTCAAATAATCATAAACTAAAATGTTTACTGTTGGATTTATTCTAAATAGTAGCCATGATTAGTTTCATGATTTTTGGAAATGCCCTGGCATTTTTATAAAGCCCTGACACTACAGAAGAAATAGAAAAACAGAAAAGAATTAGAAAGAGAGAGAGAGAACCCACCCGGGCTTACCTCATCTGTGCAGCCACCTGGCGGCCAAAGTGGCCGGCCCAGCCCACCACCGCCTCCTTCCCTGTCATCTTCCTCCTCTGCCAGGAGGACGGCCGCGTGCCCGACGCGCACGCACCGCCGTGCGGCCACCTCCTGCCTGCTTGCTCGCTGCTGGAGACGGCCCCGAGCGCCACGCACTCCCCCTCGACCGCCCCGTACCCCTCT
Source organism: Aegilops umbellulata (assembly GCA_032464435.1). NCBI lineage: Eukaryota > Viridiplantae > Streptophyta > Magnoliopsida > Poales > Poaceae > Aegilops > Aegilops umbellulata. Next base: position 171,820,872 of record CP136060.1, on the reverse strand, counting down.
CACTCTCTCGTGCCCATTCCCCTCCTCTCCCTCGCTCTCTCGCGCGACGCCCGAGGACCACCGTCGCCGTCGTTCGCCTTTGCCGCGGCTACCAGCATCCCCATGCCAAGCCAACTAGTCCATGAGCTCTGCCTCATCTACCTCTTCCTCCTCAATGATTCTCCCGGCCTCGGACGCGCTGCTTCATCGTCACCATTGCCGTTTCCGTCGCCGGCCACCGAAGCTCATCGTCGTCGATTCGGGAGCTACCGGACGTCCCCGACCTCGCCCTCGTGCTCGTTCGACACGCTGTGAGCACCTGCATCTAACCCCCCTAACCCCGCTGCCTCTTGCTCGCCATAGCCGTCGCCCCCTTGCTGCTCGCAGCATGCCGCCGACCGATCTCGCCATCAACGCAGCTCCGGTGACCATTTGGTCACCCCGACGACTCCAACACGCTCGTAGCACCCCGTAGAGCAGCCCCAACGCATTAGTTGGCTTGCTTGCAATCTGCAACACCGAACCCGCAACTCACCCAAACGCCGGCCGCTGCTTTCATGCTCGACGTCGTCGATTCCGACCACCACAGCTCCCACCACCACCACCAATGGATGCGCCTCACTCCCAGGAACCCATAGGTGCAACCCGCGCATCAAATGGTGCCCTGTGGAGCATTTCCGAGCTGCTCCACCGTGTTTGGCCTCGCCGGCAGTTAAACGCCGGCGGGTTTGACCCCGCTGACCGTTGACTGGGTGGGCCCAGTTTGACCCCTGGGTCACTGACGTGTGGGCCACCCTTGTTAATTATTAGTTAGGTTAGTTTAGCGCTAATTAAACTAGATTAGTGCTTAACCTAACACTAACTAACTCTGTTTCTTAGTTAACTAACCACTAACACATGGGTCCCACATGTCAGGTTTGACCTGGCCGACCCAGTTGACTGCTGACCTCACAGTGACACTGTGCTGATGCGGTTAATTATTTTTTGGATTTATTCTTATTCAGGAAATTCCAGAAAATAGAGTTAACTTCTAAAATTCATATAAAATCAACCGTAGCTCCATATCAAACAAGTTATCTATGAAAAATTATCAGAGAAATTCAAGGAATCTGTTTATGGCATTTTCATGCATGTTTGAACAACCTAGGGTTGCTGTACAACGCAATTTGCATATTTTACGTTTAAATAAGCACATATGGAGTTTGAATTTGAACCCTTGGTTCAAATCTACTTCATTTAATATGGTTGCTAGTTGCATTAGCTCAATCAACAGCATATTGCCATGACCTTATCATGCATCATAATTGTTGCATTGCATTGATTGTGTTCCTCTTTGTTTGCCGGTATTTGTCCCCTCTCGATAGACGTGGTTCCGACGATGAGTTCGATGACACCGATGAAGAACTATATTATCTTCAGAAGTGCCAGGCCAGCAAAACCCCCTTGTTCATTCCGATACAATCCCACTTTCTCGCTCCTGCTCTCTTTTACTGCATTAGGACAACATCGATTCAACTGTTACATGCTGCGGTACCTGAACCCCTTTTTCCTTTGCATGACCTGTCATTGCCACAGTAAATAGATGAAACCCACTAGCATGAGTAGGAGTTGTTTGAGCCCTGATGTGCCTACTCATTCATGCTTGTTTGTCATGCCTACTATGCTTAGAGTTGAGTCAGGTCTGATTCATCGGGGATGAATTGGAATGGTGTTGAACATGTCCTACTGTGTGTGAGCTAAGTGTGTGAACACGATTTGGTAAAGGTAGTGGTGAGAGGCCATGTAGGAGTACATGGTGGGTTGTCTCATTGAAACCATCCTCAGGAACTGAGTTCTGTGTTTATGATCCATGAAACAGCTACTACCACGCATTGGTCCCGAAACCAATGGACCCTCCCGACTTATTAACTGCCCTTGTCCTCTGTCCAGGAGTTGCAAGTAGTTTCTGGTGTTTGTAGTATGCTGGGGGCCGTACGCAGCGCTGACCTGAGGGGTGGGCTGTGTTGCTGTAGGCACGTGGCACGGTGTACCGGGCGCCCGTTTGGTGTCTCAGGAACCCTGCACACATCGTTTGGGGCTGTGAGCGAAACTCCGGCCGAATCTCCTCGCGGATGGAACCCGAATAGGCGATAAACCTAGACTAGAGACTTGTGTGGTTAGTCAGGTCGTGGCCGACTCCCTCGCCAGGCTTTCGCTTGAAGGTTGTCGAGATACACGACGTGTACATGGTGGTAAGTGGCGAGAGCGTGTGTGAAGAAGTACACCCCTGCAGGGTTAACATCATCTATTCGAATAGCCGTGTCCGCGGTAATGGACTTCTGGGTTGCCTGTACAGTTCATAGACAATTGAAAGTGGATACTCTAAAATGCGCAAGATAAGTGTGAGTTCTATGGATGGCGTTCTCGTAGGAAGACGGGAGCGGATCCATAGTGGTGTATTGATATGGTGAATATGTGGACTCGTGTGCGCCACCTCAAAAGAGTTACTTGTAGTTGTAGTTCAGGATAGCCACTAAGTCAAAGCTAGCTTGCTGTAGTTAAACTCCACTACCCCCTTTGTTGATACCGATGCATATGTAGTTAGTTCTGATGTAAGTCTTGCTGGGTACATTTGTACTCATGTTTGCCTATTTTATGTTTTGCAGAGAGATGTCAGTCTCGCTAGTAGTTCCGCATGGACTTTGACGTTTAGCTTGATTCCTCATCTACGATCTTGTGCCCTCGACAGGATCTGGTAGATAGTCAGACTTCTCAGCCTTTTTCATTTGTAGATGTCTGTACTCAGACATGTGAAGCTTCCGCATGTGCTTTGACTTGTATGCTCTGAATGCTGGGTCATGAGACCCGTGTTTGTAATATCTGGCTCTTCGGAGCCTAATGAATAAATACTTTGAGTCGTAGAGTTATGTTGTGATGCCATGTTGTATTTACACATATCGAGCATATTGTGTGTATAATTGAAATGTTTGGTATGTGTGGGATCCGACAATCTAGTTGTTTATCCTTGGCAGCCTCTCTTATGGGGAAATGTAGTCTAGTGCTTCCTTGAGCCATAGTAGTCCGCTACAGCCCGGTTCACCGGAGTCCTGCTAGCCTAGCACTACTGCTCAGGACACTTGACTGGCCGGCATGTGTTTCACTTCGTTCGTGTGTCTGTCCCTTCGGGTAAATGTCACGCGGTGACATCCGGAGTCCTGCCTAGCCTGCTACAGCCTGGGTTACCGGAGTCCTGTTAGCCCAGTGCTACAGCCCGAATTCGCACGCTGCTGACCGACATGCTCGAAGTTGATTCATGTATGCCTGTCCCCATGGGTTAGTGCCGCTTGGGGTTCACGACTAGCCATGTCGGCCTGGGTTCTCTGTCATATGGATGTTAGCGACACTAACATATACGTGAGCCAAAAGGCGCAAACGGTCCCGGGCCATGGTAAGGCGACACCCGTGGGATTACCGTGCGTGAGGCCACAAAGTGATATGAGGTGTTACCGGCTAGATCTATGTGACTTGGAATCGGGGTCCTGACAGCGTTGGTATCAGAGCCTGACTGCCTGTGGATTACCAAGACAAACTGGTTGAAGTTGAGTCTAGAAATGCTTTAGTTATATAAGGGAATTGATTGTGGAAGGGAACGTAAGGCTCTTTTTACTCCTTATACCTCACAGCCTTCTGATCTGAGTCAACCTCTTCTCTTCTACGGGGATTAAGAACTAGGCCTTCTCATCTATCTATCAGGATGACGAGTTACTATGATAGAGACTTATAGGATTGATGGATTTAAGCCCTAGTTCAGTTTCTACTACTTTCATGTGTTCATAGTTGGCTCGGAACCTTGATATGATGATGCTAAGTGGTTATGCCACCATTTTTGCAGAATGTCCCAGATCTTTTGAGCATTTACAGCCATTATGTTGTCCGAGTCATCCCAGGTCTCTAAATAGTCTGATGCATTTGCAAATCCTTTCTTCCTATTTCCGATATCCTTTTGGGCCAGATTAACCACACTAATCGGTGGGTTGAGGCACTCTGTTGCCTCGACATATAGGTTGGAGCTAGTATTATGGTGAGGATCACCTAGTAATCTAGCCATGTCTTGTGTTCCTAGTGTGATGATTCTGGCCATCATTCTCGAAAGCATCCCGTGATGCCATCTCGTTAGTAGGCCTTCTATCTCTGGGTTCTTAAGCCCAAGATTCACTCCACTCACCTCATGTTGATAGTGTTTGCTAGTTCCTTTAGGTTATTAGTAACCTTTTCATTAGTCCTCGAGGTCTGTGGTATTTCCTTCTTCCAAATACTATGAACCGCTTATGGCAGAAGTTCCTCGCTAAACTGAAAGATCACAACAAGAGTGCTCTTGATGAATTGTTGATTCTATGTTGTGACCCTGCCAGTTCTACCTTTTCTGCACGGGTTATCCGGAAGAAATATGTTGAACTTGTTCGACATGCTAATCTATGCATCCACAACTCAGAAAAATATATGTTCCTTTGAGTTGTCCCTCTTTAGTTGTATCCTGGCCTCCGTCTATCAAGTGATAGTCAGGAATAGTTGTGCCATCATGTTTGTCACTGTCTATTATCTTTGTGGTCCGTCGAGTCGTTCTATTTCAGAATGACTAGGAGGAGCAAACTCTAGTACCTCATCCATTTCCAGAATTGGGTCAAAGTAGTTGTATTCCGCAGATCAAATGCAATCAAGCTTTTGATTCTGTTCTACCCAGAAGTATTACCCACTTTATGTCAGGAACGTCATGAGAATTGCACCTTCTCTTATGAATTCTTGATGCAGTGATACTCTCGCCATCATTGTTCATTCCTCAGTCCCGTGTTGTTGTAACCAGAATGCCGACAAGTGAATCATGATGTGTGAAATCAATACTCCTAGCAACCCCGTTGCTTGGTAGTTAGTGGACACTATTCTCATTCTTAGCGTGTTGGTTATTAAATCATCATCCTAAGATTGATCGTGCTACCTAGTCCTTATTTCTGGTGCACTCTTTGATCAATGAGTTAGGATTGTTTCAATCCCTCACCCTTTTGATCATATCATCTTGCCCTAAAAAGCAAGGTTGTTCTTGAGCATAGTAACATCTCGGTGGTTCGTGATTTTCCGAATATCTTCTCGGAAGTATTACCAGGTTGTCCCCTGCCTGTTATGTTGAGCTCGTGATCAAGTTGGTTTCTTGTGAACCACCCTTTCTCCAAGAATCTGTGTTGGATACCTCTGAGCTAGTTGTTTAAGCTAAACAACAACTTGGAGAGTTGGAAGATAAAAGCTTGTCTGACTTAGTTCATGTTAAGGGATATCTTTTTTTTTGTGTGTGTGTGTTGAAGAAAGACGATATCTCCATCGATTGGTCCTCGTGATCAATTGTTGGATCTATTGCCTTGTCAAAACTTTGACTCGAGTATGGGCTATCGTTGAGTCAAATCAGAACCAATGATGTTCGTAATGTTGTCTAACTCGTGGTTGATCCCTCGAGCTTACACCATTACATCTTTTGGTCTGACCAATGCTATCACCGTGTTCACATGATGGTGGAAGTCCAGTGATATGGAAATTCCGATGAGTTGTTGTTGAGCCCATCAGCAGCATTTTGTCTCCCCATGATTCATGTTGAACATCAACCTAGTGTTGGAAACTTTGTAAGCAATGCCTCCGTGTTTCGTTCATGAAGCTTATGCTTGGATGAAAGAAGTGACTTCCTCGAATTCATGTGCATTTGGTGCAAGCTGCCGCCGTGAGTTTGAGAAAGATTGTTTTGTTTCCTCTGGTACCATCCCAAGTCAGTTATGCATGTGCGAAGGTATTCTATGGTTTGGTAGATTAATTACCTCCACTCCATATGTATTCCCTAGCACACCAAGCCCCTGATTGATTTGTCCCAGGAGAAGGAGTTCCTTCTTAAGAGCAAGACTTATGCAAGGACTTCGTTATCTGCAATGATGGTCCCAACCTGAACTCGACAGTGTTTCATTGTAAGACTACCATGTGGTTATAATTGTCTAGGACAATGTGTTCACAGGTGTGTAGCAGAACCAGCTCATGTTTTGGAGCTTGCTATCGTAGTTCATCTCCCGAGAATCTCGTAACGTCATCTCGTCGGTTTGTGTTGCAACCTTTCTTTTCCAGACATGAGTCTGGAATATTCTGACACCAACCAGATCTGAATCTCCGGCAGATATGATGGTTGGAACGTTTCCCAAGAACTATAATATTGGTCTCATTGTAACCGGTAGTGTGGATGTCGTGGCCAACACACCCAACCGGAAGACCTATTATTGTAGTATCTTGATTGAGAAAGTTGGCCACCTCCCCATAAGGATCTCGTAGAATTTATTCCAATAGTTGTTCCTTATGGATTTTTGTGTTCCCGAAGTCCGACCTTTTACTTGATGTTCTAGGTATCAAACCATATCTATGAATGGACTACGCTAGCACATCAAGGAGACCATTAGAAGCGGAGTGCTAAATGTCTCTCGGTCAATCATCCAGATTTTGTTCCTTAGCCTCGCTAAGGGGAAGTCTGAGAAGGTGTTATCTTCCTTTGTATCCGCATCATCCATCACTAGTCATCATGGTAGTATGTCGTGTTGCCAGGATCCTTGCCACGGATGTTGGTAGAACCCTGATGAATCTGGAAATGCTCAAGTTCTTCAGAGGACACGCAAGCAAATCATTCCTTGCGTTGTCTTCAACAAGGTGGTTCACATCATCCATTCTAGCCCGAGTGTGTCGTTCTCCCAAACTCCGTCAAACGATCGTTCGTAAATTGCCTCATGCTGGTGAGAAGAGTTCCAATGATCTATGGATCAAAAGTAATTCTTTTTGCCACTTAAGGGAATAATTTTACAAGTCACCTCCTCGATGGTGCCCCGTTATGGAATCATGGCAAATATTTCCTCGCCACTTTAACACCATCCACCATCTTTCTAAGCGTGGAATTGTTTCCCACCAAATCAACCCGTAGTTTGTTCTTCCATTCCTCTCGGTGTGTTTTATGTCTCAACTCGAGATGTTTCAACATCTCATTCCACGAGTTGAACTTGAGTGCTCGATCTTCGAGGAGATCGTCTCCTATAGAAATTCTTTCTGTCGCCATCATGTTGGATGAAGATATCGAAAGCAAGGACGTCAAGATCTATTGGAGCAATGAACCAACTTCTTCGGGAAGAGCAATTAGATCGACAAGATCGTGTTAGCCAATGTCCCATCTGTCTTCTTACCTCGCGTCTTGAATCTCGGGACGAGATTCTTGTTTAGTGGAGGTGAGTTGTCACAGCCCTAGAATTGGTTGCAACTAGTGGCATTGCATCCATGCATCATGTTTAAATTTCATGAAACTTGAAATGGGGATGTTCAAACCCTAGCACCAAATGAAATGCAACTAGGATCAAAATAAAAATATTTTCAATGATCCCAAATGCCCTTTAGAAATGTTCATCATTTCTGAATTGGTCCAGCACCTCTGACAAAAATGATGCACATATTTCTAGGCCATTCTGGATTTTTTAATTAATTCATAAGGTATTTGCACTTGGGCATTTAAATGCTATAGAATATTTTAAATGCTCAAATAATCATAAACTAAAATGTTTACTGTTGGATTTATTCTAAACAGTAGCCATGATTAGTTTCATGATTTTTGGAAATGCCCTGGCATTTTAAATAAAGCCCTGACACTACAAAAGAAATAGAAAAACAGAAAAGAATTAGAAAGAGAGAGAGAAAAACCACCTGGGCTTACCTCATCTGTGCAGCCACCTGGCAGCCCAAGTGGCCGGCCCAGCCCACCACCGCCTCCTTCCCTGTCGTCTTCCTCCTCTGCTAGGAGGACGGGCGCATGACCGACGCGCGCGCACCGCCGTGCGGCCACCTCCTGCCTGCTTGCTCGCTGCTGGAGACGGCCCCGAGCGCCACACACTCCCCCTCGACCGCCCCGTACCCCTCTCACTCTCCCGTGCCCATTCCCCTCCTCTCCGTCGCTCTCTCGTGCGACGCCCGAGGACCACCGTCGCCGCCGTTCACCTTTGCCGTGGCCAGCAGCATCCCCATGCCAAGCCAACTAGTCCACGAGCTCTGCCTCATCTGCCTCTTCCTCCTCGACGATTCTCCCGGCCTCGGACATGCTGCTTCATCGTCACCATCGCTGTTTCCCTCACCGGCCACCGAAGCTCATTGTCGTCGATTCGGGAGCTACCGGACGTCCCCGACCTCGCCCTCGCGCTCGTTCGACTCGCTGTGAGCACCTGCATCTAACCCCACCTAACCCCGCTGCCTCTTGCTCGCCGTAGCCGTCGCCCCCTTGCTGCCCGCAGCACGCCACCGGCCGAGCTCGCCATCAACGCAGCTCCGGTGACCATTTTGTCATGCCGGCGACCCCAACACGCTCGTAGCACCCCGTAGAGCAGCCCCAGCGCATCAGTTGGCTCGCTTGCGAGCTGCAACACCGAACCCGTAACTCACCCGAACGCCGGCCGCCGCTTTCGTGCTCGTCGTCGTCTATTCCAACCACCGCAGCTCCTACCACCACCACCACTTGCACCTCACTCGCAGGAACCCATAGGTGCAACCCGCGCATCAAATGATGCCCTGTGGAGCATTTCCGAGCTGCCCCGCCGCGTCTGGCCTCGCCGGCGGTTAAACGCCGGCGGGTTTGATCCCGCTGACCGTTGACTAGGTGGGCCCAGTTTGACCCCTGGGTCACTGACGTGTGGGCCACCCTTGTTAATTATTAGTTAGGTTAGTTTAGCGCTAATTAACCTAGATTAGTGCTTAACCAAACACTAACTAACTCTGTTTAGTTAGTTAACTAACCACTAACACGTGGGTCCCACAGGTCAGGTTTGACCTGGCCGACCCACTTGACCGCTGACGTCACAGTGACGCAGTGCTGACGTAGTTAATTATTTTCTGGATTTATTCTTATTCAGGAAATTCCAGAAAATAGAGTTAACTTCTAAAATTCATATAAAATCAACCGTAGCTCCATATAAAACAAGTTATATATGAAAAATTATCAGAAAAATTCAAGGAATTTGTTTATGGCATTTGCATGCATGTTTGAACAACCTAGGGTTGCTGTACAGGGCAATTTGCATATTTGACATTTAAATAAGCACATATGGAGTTTGAATTTGAACCCTGGGTTCAAACCTACTTCTTTTAATATGGTTGCTAGTTGCATTAGCTCAATCAACAGCATATTGCCATGACATTATCATGCATCATAATTGTTGCATTGCATTGATTGTGTTCCTCTTTGTTTGCCGGTATTTGTCCCCTCTCGATAGACGTGGTTTCGACGATGAGTTCGATGACACCGATGAAGAACTATATTATATTCAGAAGTGCCAGGCCAGCAAAACCCCCTTGTTCATTCTAATACAATCCCTCTCTCTCGCTCCTGCTCTCTTTTACTGCATTAGGACAACATCGATTCAACTGTTACATGTTGCGGTAGCTGAACCCCTTTTTCCTTTGCATGACCTGTCATTGCCACAGTAAATAGATGAAACCCACTAGCATGAGTAGGAGTTGTTTGAGACCTGATGTGCCTACTCATTCATGATTGTTTGTCATGCCTGCTATGCTTAGAGTTGAGTCAGGTCTGATTCATCGGGGATGAATTGGAATGGTGTTGAACATGTCCTACTGTGTGTGAGCTTAGTGTGTGAACATGATTTGGTAAAGGTAGCGGTGAGAGGCCACGTAGGAGTACATGGTGAGTTGTCTCATTGAAACCGTCCTCAGGAACTGAGTTCTGTGTTTGTGATCCATGAAACAGCTACTACCACGTATTGGGCCCGAAACCAATGAACCCTCCCGACTTATTAACTGCCCTTGTCCTCTGTCAAGGAGTTGCAAGTAGTTTCTGGTGTTTGTAGTATGCTGGGGGCCGTACGCAGCGCTGACCTGAGGGGTGGGCTGTGTTGCTGTAGGCACGTGGCACGGTGTACCGGGCGCCCGTTTGGTGTCTCAGGAACCCTGCACACATCGTTTGGGGCTGTGAGCGAAACTCCGGCCGAATCTCCTCGCGGATGGAACCCGAATAGGCGATAAACCTAGACTAGAGACTTGTGTGGTTAGTCAGGTCGTGGCCGACTCCCTCGCCAGGCTTTCGCTTGAAGGTTGTCGAGATACACGACGTGTACATGGTGGTAAGTGGCGAGAGCGTGTGTGAAGAAGTACACCCCTGCAGGGTTAACATCATCTATTCGAATAGCCGTGTCTGCGGTAATGGACTTCTGGGTTGCCTGTACAGTTCATAGACAATTGAAAGTGGATACTCTAAAATGCGCAAGATAAGTGTGAGTGCTATGGATGGCGTTCTCGTAGGAAGACGGGAGCGGATCCATAGTGGTGTATTGATATGGTGAATATGTGGACTCGTGTGCGCCACCTCAAAAGAGTTACTTGTAGTTGTAGTTCAGGATAGCCACTAAGTCAAAGCTAGCTTGCTGTAGTTAAACTCCACTACCCCCTTTGTTGATACCGATGCATATGTAGTTAGTTCTGATGTAAGTCTTGCTGGGTACATTTGTACTCATGTTTGCCTATTTTATGTTTTGCAGAGAGATGTCAGTCTCGCTAGTAGTTCCGCATGGACTTTGACGTTTAGCTTGATTCCTCATCTACGATCTTGTGCCCTCGACAGGATCTGGTAGATAGTCAGACTTCTCAGCCTTTTTCATTTGTAGATGTCTGTACTCAGACATGTGAAGCTTCCGCATGTGCTTTGACTTGTATGCTCTGAATGCTGGGTCATGAGACCCGTGTTTGTAATATCTGGCTCTTCGGAGCCTAATGAATAAATACTTTGAGTCGTAGAGTTATGTTGTGATGCCATGTTGTATTTACACATATCGAGCATATTGTGTGTATAATTGAAATGCTTGGTATGTGTGGGATCCGACAATCTAGTTGTTTATCCTTGCAGCCTCTCTTATGGGGAAATGTTGTCTAGTGCTTCCTTGAGACATAGTAGTCCGCTACAGCCCGGTTCACCAAAGTCCTGCTAGCCCAGCACTATTGCTCAGGACACTTGACTAGACGGCATGTGTTTCACTTTGTTCCCGTGTCTGTCCCTTCGGGGAAATGTCACGCGGTGACATCCGGAGTCCTGCCTAGCCTGCTACAGCCCGGGTTACCGGAGTCCTGTTAGCCCAGTGCTACAGCCCGGATTCGCACGCTGCTGACCGACATGCTCGAAGTTGATTCATGTAGGCCTGTCCCCATGGGTTAGTGCCGCTTGGGGTTCACGACTAGCCATGTCGGCCCGGGTTCTCTGTCATATGGATGCTAGCGACACTAACATATACGTGAGCCCACAGGCGCAAATGGTCCCGGGCCATGGTAAGGCGACACCTGTGAGATTACCGTGTGTGAGGCCACAAAGTGATATGAGGTATTACTGGCTAGATCTATGTGACTTGGAATCGGGGTCCTGACACATAGCGCATATGAACATGTTTTCAACACACAGGATAAAACGAACAAGTTTCACTCAAATATTACATCTTTAGAACATTCGTCCGCCACAAGGCGGGCACCCTTCAGGACGCCCTCGTAATACATCTCGGGGTGGCGATGCTCCTTTCCCGGCGGCGGCCCGTCCTTCACAAGCTTCTCAGCATCCATCTTGCCCCAGTGCACTTTAGTACGGGCAAGTGCCCTACGGGCACCCTCGATGCAGACGGAGCGCTTGATGACTTCAAGCCGTGGACAGGCATCCACCAGCCGCCTCACCAGCCCAAAGTAGATCCCAGGCATAGCCTCTCCGGGCCACAGCCGGACTATGAGACCCGTCATGGCCTGTTCGGCCACCTTATGGAGCTCGACCAACTGCTTCAGCTGGTCGCTCAAGGGCATTGGCTGTCCGGTCTCAGCATACAACGGGGAAACTGCTCGGATGCATGAGACGAACATGTATGCAAATGCGATGCACATGATGACATGATATGAAATGCAGATGATGACATGGCAAAGTGCGACACGCAAGCACATGACATGGCAAGGACGGCGAATAACTGGCAGACACTTGGCGCATCGAATCCGGGGCGTTACAACTCTCCTCCACTAACAAGATATCTCGTCCCGAGATCTTAGGACCGAGACGGGAGAGAAACGGGACAGGGTGAAACATGAACGAAGAGAGAGGATGAACAAGACCGAGAGCACTCGGGTAGAAAAGAGGAATGTTGAATATGACAAGAAGTCAAAGCTCCAGGAATAAGACTGAATTTGAAACCACTCCGGTTAGGGTAAGATAGAAAGGAATGATAACGAAGGAATTTAGACAGAACTCCAGGTTAACAAGGAAAGAATAGAGCAAGAACTTAACCAGATGGCACCACACTTGACGAGAGGAACAACACAACGCCTCCGGACGACTTGAAATAGTTGAACGAAGAGGAACAGAGAAGAAGATGACAACTTCTACCATGAATGAATTAGAGAGCATCCTTAGAAGAAAGGATTGAATGGAGTTGTTGAGAAAATCAACAACAAAAAGAATAAGCTTGTTGTGGACTTATGGATAACATCTCAAAATTTTGAGGTATCGCCGACCACAAGCGGAAAAGACTGAATAGCTGAGAAGAACGAAGAAATGCAAAACTCCACCTCAAAAGAACGCGGAGAATTAATTGTACTTCAAGAAGCAAGAAGAAAAGAAACTAGAACTCCTTGAACAAGAATCTTGATGAACTCTTTTTGAAGAATGAATTAAATCATGACGAGCCACCGAGAAGAACTCCGGTAACGAAAGGATGATGAGGTACAATTGAAGGATGAAAAGAAATAAGATTAAAGCCTTGCGATGATTAAGATGGAGCTTGGTGACGAGACAAGAAAGAAGACTTGGAACTCCGGAAAATAAAAGATGAACGACTTGGAATCGAGAGATTATCCATCAAGAACAATCTTCGAAGAGAAGAGATAAATCAACTTGATGAAAGAAGAATAAGAATTACGTTATGCTTATCCTCCACCAATTAAATTGATGAGGAGCAATGGATTGCATACCACTTATACACATTGGAAAAAGATTAAGGGAATATATACTGCCAAATTTGGGAGGGTCTTCATGAACCACCGGTAGGATTGAAAAGAAACGAATGAATATATATGATGAGAACGGAAAAGGAATCTTCAACGATCCACCGTGAAAAAGTAAATGAACGAAGAGAAGGGACGAATCGACGGAACGAATTAGAAAATGAATGAAGATACTTGAGGAAATTTAGAGAAAAGATATCGAAGAGATCGCAAACTGATTAACGAATGCTTGCACGCAACACCGGAAGAATATTGATACGAACGAAGGGGCACGGATATAGAATAATTGAAGAACGAATCTGAAACATAGAACGTAGAAATCTTCTGAAAAGATGGCCTCCGGATGACGAAAAAAAAACAACTCCTGAAATACTCCGGATGGATGAAAAGAATTGCATGACTGTAAACAATTAGAAAGGATAACATCGAGCTAGCACCGCGAATCTTCGGGAGAACGGACAAGATTTAGAAGAAACTCTTCTTCGGTCTTCAAATGTTTCGAAACATGACGAGAAACACCATCAACATTGTTGAGGTACTCCAGGACAAAGAAAAGCAAAGAGGTTGAGCCGACGATGAAAATGATTTGGAATCGATCTTGGAAAGGCGTCTGACTGATGAAATTCATACTTACGTCAAACTTCGAAAAGAATTTGAGAATAACTCCAGGCAATTAGAAGAGTCAGGTAAGATCCTGGGAAAAGACCTGTGGGTTAGGGCCCACTGAAAAAGAAACACTGTTGGAAAAGGATTGTTTAAATGAGGAATGATGCACCGGAACGATTGAAAGATTTGATTGAGGTGACAACCTCGAACTAATAGAATACAAACACGAATCTTCTGAGATGTCTTCAACACTCCGGAAGGATAAAATGGCGAGAGGCGAACGAGCAAAGGGGAATATTTGAGCTGAGGGAAAGAAAATTATCGAACTGAGAAAATTGATTTGAAATCCATCGGAAAGAAAAAGGAGGCGAACAATGATGAACTAGACGAGACTTCACCGGTTAAGACAATTGAGGAAAAACTGAAGATACTCCGCACGGATGAAATTGATTACTTGAATAAAGGCTCAAACTCGGAGAATAAAAAGGGTGGGAGGGCGGGAAAACACAGGCAACTTGAACGAGAAATCCACGAGTAACTTGAAGAGAAAAAACACTGGTTGAAATGATTGAGGAGAGAATGCAAAGGCTTCGCACGAGTAGGATGGATACTCGATTACAAACTCCGGTTCCAATAAGAAGAAGGGTGGGCGGGTGGGAAAAAACAAAGACAACTTCGGATGGGGAAAACAACATCGAAAGAGAAAGAACTGAGGATTGATCTCGCGAAAGACAAAAAGGTTCGAGTCGACTTGACGAGAGATGCACCGGATAAAAGAGGAAGGACAACGAACGAAAACTAACCACGTGATCCTAAAGAAAAATTTGAACGGGAAGAGGAGTAGTTCAAAACACCTACGTCAGGATTTCTCACCAGAGCGACAAAGGGGCAGAGGAGTAAAAAGAAATCCTACTCTCCGATATAACTAGACTCCGAAAAATTTTCTTCTAGACTTGACATCGGCCAAACTACATGATCAATCAAGGGGGCTCCTAAGGTCGGTCGAGGCTCTGATACCAACTTGTCACGCCCAAGATGCGACCCTATCCTAAAGGAACTCGAAGGTCCCACCAAGGATAGAAGCGCATCTTGAAGACGCTTTTGCAAGGTGGATATCATTACATCAACATTACATAATAGTGGGGATACAACCAAGACATACAATGTCACATGAATACAACAATGCATCATATACAAGATCAACATCTGACTACGGATGAAACATAAACAGAAAACTCAAACAATATCCACCCTGCTAGTCCAGGCTGCCGAACCGAAACCTATCCCTCAATCGAAGAAGAAGCAGAAGAAGAGCTCCAACACAAATAACATCGCTCTCGCGTCATGATCATCGCATAACCTGTACCTGCAACTGGTGGTGTAGTAATCTGTGAGCCACGAGGACTCAGCAATCCCATTACCATGGGTATCAAGACTAGAAAAGCTTAATGGGGAAGGAAGGGGTAAAGTGGTGAGGTTGCAGCAGCGACTAAGCATGTATGGTGGCTAACTTACGCAAGTAAGAGCGAGAAGAGAAGCAAAGCAAGCGGTCGTCAACTAGTAATGATCAAGAAGTGATCCTGAACTCCTACTTACGTCAAACATAACCCAAAAACCGTGTTCTCCTCTCAATCAACCCTGAAAAGAGACACTCACGGTTACACACACGGTTGGTGTATTTTAGAAGAGTTTACTTCAAGTTTACTACAACCGGACATTAACAAATTCCCATCTGCCCATAACCACGGGCACGGCTTTCGAAAGTTCAAACCCTGCAGGGGTGTCCCAACTTAGCCCATGATAAGCTCTCGCAATCAACGAAGGATATTCCTTCTCCCCGGGAAGACCCGATCAGTCTCGGAATCCCGGTTACAAGACATTTCGACAGTAATAAAACAAGACCAGCAAGACCGCCCGATGCGTCGACAGCCCGATACAAGCTGCACATATCTCGTTCTCAGGGCAACACCGGATGAGCAGTACGTACGGCAACCGACGATACCCCAAGTTGCCTAGGGGCGGCACCGCAAGTGGCTCTGGTTTGGACCAACAGTTAGACAAGCATTGGCCCGGGGGGGCTGAATAAAGATGACCCTCGGGCTGGCCGACCCAAGGGAAAGGTAGGTGGTGGTGAGGCAAATGGTAAAACCGAGGTTGGGCCTTGCTGGAGGAGTCTTATTCAAAGCGAACTGTCAAGGGGGTCCCATAAATCACCCGACCGCGTTAGGGACGCAAAATCCGGGAACATAATACCGATATGACGGAAACTAGGGTGGCAAGAGTGGAACAAAACACCAGGCATAAGGCCGAGCCTTCCACCCTTTACCAAGTATATAGATGCATTAATAATAAGAGATATTGTGATATCCCAACAGAAACATAAACATAATCCAACATGGAGCAATCTTCATCTTCACCTGCAACTAGCAACGCTATAAGAGGGGCTGAGCCAAAGCGGTAACATAGCCAAACAATGGTTTGCTAGGAAGGGTAACAAAGGTCAGAGGTTCATGGCAATTTGGGAGGCTTGAGCAGCAAGTGATAGGTAGCGCAGCATAGCGAAAGAACGAAGCAACTAGCATAGCAATGATAGTAATGAGATCCAAGGTAACGGTCATCTTGCCTGAAATCCCGCTAGGAAGAAGAACGAATCCATGAAGAAGATGAAGCCACGAAGACGAACCAAGCGTATATGAACGAATCCTCACGATCGCAACAAAACGGGAACACACCACACATGAACAAGGCATGATGCTCAACCAAGTATGATGCATGACAAGACTACATGAAACTACTTGTGGCAAGAGATGATGCATACAAGAACAACACATCAAGGCAAGTTTAAATGAGGCCGGAAACAACATATAACAATTCCGGTAAGTCCTCATATGCAAATTTCGAAATTGGTCCAGATCTGGATAAACCTTATGTTCAAGTTGTTAAACAGCAATTTAAGATGCACCAACATGATCTACATGAAATTCTAGTCAAGTTACATATAAAGTTCATTGGATTCGGAGCTACGGCCTAGAAGATATGAGCAAAACAAGATAAACATGGCATTGATGCAAAAATGCATACAAATATCAAGCGAACACATTCAAGACAAGAATGCAACATGATAATATGAAGCTACATGCAATTCTAAGCAAGTTTCATATAGAGCACACTCGAAACGGAGCAACGGTGCAACACATACACCCTAAACAACATATATCACCAATCTGCCCATAACAGCAACTAGGCATAAAACAAGCACCAAAACAACAAGCTACAACATGATAACATGATAACAAAAGGCATGGACATGAAGTACAGGTAAAGCATTACAAAACATGAACACTGAGCTAGCTCCAGAAACTATTAGAACATGCTCAAAAGGACATGGCAAGATTGCAAATAATAACAGGTTCACAGACTTGGCAGAATTCACAGGGCATGGCGGAAATAACATCAGGTTGCCATATTTAGAGCTATCAAACAACATGTTACAGCAAGCTATCATGTCAAACTAGAGCATGGCATGAATCTACTCAAAGCATTTAACAAAAGTTCCTTACTGGCCATACGCCAAAAGTGATCAGAGAATACAATTGCAAGCATGTGAATATAGCAAAAACATAAACAGATTCAGACTTGGTGAAAAACTGGAGCATGGCAAAACAGATAACATGTAGGCATGTTTACGAGCTCGATGCACTCACTACGAGGCATTGCATGACAAACTAAGCATATACCCAACAACTAGACATGGCATAGAAGCTATACATGGCAAGAACAATAACATAGCATGCAAGGATCAATTACAACAACCTTGGCAATATTGAATAACATGTAAACAATCTGCCAGGAACATTTTATAGCAAACGTAGAGCAAGATTAAGACATGTTAGAACAATCTATAAATGCAACCAGGAGCACAGATGTATATAGCATAACCATATCTACAAAACATCCTTACTGATCATCCTCAATAGAGGCATGGATCTCACTGTAGCAACATGAATACATGGCATAAAAATAACAGCAGGACATGACTTAGTGAAATCACTCTCTGAAATCAGCAACATTAAGATGCCTAGTTTGCATGCTTGTGCTAGTCACCACAAAGATCAAAAAAATACATGGCATACCCCCCTGTAAAGATGGCATGGCATAGTTCAAAACACATGTAGAGATCAAGATCATAGGATGCACACATCAATCAAGGCAAAAATGACAAATGAACATGTTCTGTTAAGTTACAGTAGTTAACATCCCATAGCAGTCTTGCAACGATGATTTGGGCTTCAAGATCAACTATAATGAACATGGCACAATGTAACAAAATAAAGAGCACACTCTGATGAACATTTCGATATATCATGCGTGCAAAACGGAGCTACGGATGATGAGTTATGGCATGTAGAACAGAGCAATATAATGCAAAAATCTGGGGACTTAGAAAATATACCATTCCGACTAGGGTTGCACGGTTTCCGATGCACGTCGGGATCTCGCCGGATCTGAGGCACCGGCGGCCGGAACTGGATGGAGAGCTCGCCGGAGGAGGGGGAACGCCGGATCTGGGCGCGGGGTCGCCGGATCTGGCCGGAGGAGGAGGAGGCCGGAGAGGCGGGGCGGTGGTCGGGCGCCGCGGCGGAGCGGGACGGCGCGGGGCCGCGGCCGGCTGCGGCGACGTGGAGACGGCGGCATGGGGCGTTAGTGGCAGAGCGGGGCGGTGCCGGCGAGAGGAGGGCACGGGCGAGCGGGCGCTCGGGCGGCGGGGCAGGCGCGGGCCGGCGGCGCGGCCGGATGGGCTCAGGTGGGCCGCGCTCGGGCTCCGCGGGCCGCGGTGGCGCGCAGGGAGAGAGAGGCGGCGCGCGGGTGAGGTGGCGGCGTGGGAGTGGCTGGCGGCGGCGGCGGGGTGACGTGGCAAGCCGCGTTTGGCTGGAGAGAGGTGGCCGGTGGACATGTCCGGCGCGGTGCGGACGCGTCCGGCGGCGCGAGGAGGAAGACGCTAGGGTTGGACTGCGCGAAAATTCCGGGAGGGACACATATTTATAGGTAGGAGGAGGTAGGAGTGTCCAAATGGGGTGCGGTTTTCGGCCACGCGATCGTGATCAAACGACCGAGATGATGGAAGGGGTTTAGGTGGGTTTTGGGCCACTTTGGAGGGGTGTTGGGCTGCAACACAAAGAGGCCTTTGCGGCTACCCGGTTAACCGTTGGAGTATCAAACGGACTCCAAATGACACGAAACTTGACAGGCGGTCTACTGATGGTGTACCAAGGCCGCTTGGTAAACCTTGGTCCATTCCGAGAAAGTTTAACACCCACACATGAAAAGAGGTAAAAGGGGACGCCGGGGGACATAGGAGTGCCGGATTGCAAAACGGACAACGGGGAAAATGCTCGGATGCATGAGACGAACACGTATGCAAATGCGATGCACATGATGACATGATATGAAATGCAGATGATGACATGGCAAAGTGCGACACGCAAGCACATGACATGGCAAGGACGGCGAATAACTGGCAGACACCTGGCGCATCGAATCCGGGGCGTTACAACCTTCTCCGTCGAGCTCCCCTCCTCGGCCCGGTAAAAGGCGGTAGCATCTGACACACTGCGAGAAAATCTGCGAATGCTCTTGGAGAGCTCCGGACTCGGGTAAGTAACAAGTAATTCACTTTGACATGCTTGCTTTGCATAAAGAATGCCTTAACCGCCACTATCTTCTTCATCGCCTCAATTTCCTGGAGGGCTTTGTGGGCTTCGACTTTGGCAGATTTGGCGCTTTCAAGGGCCGTCGCGAGCTCGGACTCTCGCGTCTTTGAGTCAAGCTCCAAACTCTCGTGTTTTTTCACGAGAGCCTGGAGCTCTTGCTGCACCTCGCCAACCCGCGCCTCATGCTTCTCCCTTTCGGTGCGCTCCGTGGCCGCCCTCTTTTCGGCCTCGGACAGCGCTTGCTTAAGGGTTGCCACCTCAATCGTGGCCCCTATGACACCAATAGCGATCTTGTCATTTTTGGCAACCGCATCTTTTTATAATATACTCCACAAGGTATTACTTACCTTATTTTCCCCCGAACTCCTTCTTGACAAGGCCGAGCTCTTGGTCGGACCGCTCGAGGCTCTGCTTCAGCGGGTCCACCTCCGCAGTCAGTGCGGCAGAGGCTAGCAGCGAAGCCTGCATACACATATTGACTTAATTCTGTTAGACTCCTGCGAATGTTATTAGATCCTCTATTCGTCTTTTCTTTTCGAACGCCAA
The DNA here is from genome assembly GCA_032464435.1 of Aegilops umbellulata. Classification (NCBI taxonomy): domain Eukaryota; kingdom Viridiplantae; phylum Streptophyta; class Magnoliopsida; order Poales; family Poaceae; genus Aegilops; species Aegilops umbellulata. The sequence goes on along the minus strand of CP136060.1, from coordinate 171,800,971 downwards.
ACAAAGCATCAGGGGCTACTGTCTATGCGGTAATACTTTAACATATTTTTTACATACCTCAAAGCCTGTTAGCAGGCTGGCGCAAGCTTCAGTCAGCCCGCTCTTGGCGGACTGAACCTTCTGGATCACCTCACTCATGATAGTGCGGTGCTCCTCGTCGATGGAGGCGCCGTTAAGCACCTCCAACAAGTTATCCGGCGCCTCCGCTTGGACGGAGGTCGCCGGCGTCGTAGGCCTGCCCTTCTTCTTAGGGGGCCGCCTGCCGGACTCCGGAATCTTTGAAGGTTCCGGTGCGGTGTCCGGCCCAGGGCCGGACTTGGAGCCCTTGGGGGTTTTATCCCCTTTGTGCCTGGAGTCCGGGAGGTCGCCTTGCGGCCCCTCCAGGACCTCCTCCCCCTTGCTTGGAACCTTTTGGGACAACACCTCGGCATCGTGCAGACTAAGGCATAGCCTAGTGGTGGGAAGGGGCTGATGCCTTCCCGCCCACCCAGGTTCAAGGCATGGTACTTGCAATTTTGGTTTGTTGCACCAATTATACCATAGGGGGTTCCCTTACAGTCTTTCTGTAAAAAAAACACCTCGACATCGTCCATAGGGGAGGGGAGGTAGCGTCCGGAAGTGAAAAGCTATTCACATCCGACGAATCCAAGGAGCCGCTCGAAGATACGTCGAGCCGGTCTCGGGCCGAACTACACGATTATGTTCGACATTAGGGAAAGCTGTGCAATAAAGGAACACTATGAGTTACTCTGGTGTCCGAATACTTATGACTTTGCCAGGGGCTTGGCCCTGGGCGGCCACTCCTACTCACTGTCGGCGGCGTTGGTGGAGTAGTCCGGAGGGAGGGTCTTCCCCTTCTTGGACCCTCTGGCCTCCCTAGTTGGGGCGGCCTTTCTTTTATTTTCTCCCCCTGCTGGGGAAGAAACCTCTCTTTCCTCCTCCTCATCTTCGTGGGAGGAGTCCACCTCGGAGTCATTGGACGATGAGTCCGACTCCACCAGACGCCGAGAACTCTTTCGAGTTCCCGTGGCCTTCTTCTTGGCCTTCTTCTCCGGCACCACGTAAGGTGCCGGGACCAGCAGCCCCTATAGGCGGGCGTCTGCTCGGTCTTCGGGCAAAGGAGCTAGACAGTTGATCTGCCCAGACGTCTCCTGCCAATCCTGTCAAAGGTACGGTAGTTTAGATACCGCATAGAGTCAAACTATGAAAGACAAGTATCCTGTAAGAGGTAAAATAGCTTACCGCGTTGGCTTGGCGCTGCGCGGAAAATCCGCGATCCTCGGTGGCGGAAGCGGGAGCCTCGGCACCCTTGAACAGCACCTTCCAGGCATCTTCGTACGTTGTGTTGAAGTGCCGGCTCAGAGTTCGGTGCTGGGCCGAATCGAACTCCCACAAATTGAAAGCCCTTTGTTGACACGGGAGGATCCGGCGGATGAGCATAACCTGGACTACGTTGACTAGTTTGAGCTTCTTGCTCACCAGGTTCTGGAAACATGTTTGGAGTCCAGTCACCTCTTCCGAACTACCCCACAGCAGGCCCTTCTCTTTCTAGGAGGTGAGCCGCGTAGGGGCTCCGGATCGGAACTCGGGGGTTGCGACCCATTTAGGGTCACGCGGCTCGGTGATGTAGAACCACCCCGATTGCCACCCCTTTATGGTCTCCACAAAGGAGCCCTCGAGCCATAGGACGTTGGGCATCTTGCCCACCATGGCCCCTCTGCACTCCGCCTGGCGCCCACCCACAACCTTCGGCTTGACATTGAAGGTCTTCAGCCATAAGCCGAAGTGGGGCCGGATGCAGAGGAAGGCCTCGCACACGACGACAAACGCCGAGATGTTGAGGATGAAGTTCGGGGCCAGATATTGGAAGTCCAGGCCGTAGTAGAACATGAGCCCCCGGACGAATGAATGGAGGGGGAATCCCAGTCCGCGGAGGAAATGGGTAAGGAAGACGACCCTCTCATGGGTCCTGGGGGTAGTGATGAGCTCCCCTTGTCTGGGAGCCGATGCGCGATGTCGTCGGGCAGGTATCCGGCTCTGCTCTACTTTTTGACGTCTCCCTCCGTGGCGGAGGAGACCATCCACTTGCCTCCCGCTCCAGACATGGTTTGAGAAGGTGGAGGAAGAAAATGCGGACTTGGGCGTTGCAGCTCGAGTGTGCGAAATTGGATAAGCAAAGGAGGAAGAACGCGTGGGTGAAGAAGGCGGATCCTTATCCCCTTATATGGGCGGACAAAACTGTGCGTCCCCACCAGCCTGGTAAAACTCGCTTATCTCCCAAGCGTCGTAATCAATGGCGCGGTTGGGTTACCCATGCCCGTATTGATGAGAATCCCGGAATAAGGGGGCAAGACATGCCAAGGAAATCACCTCGCTAAACGCGTTGAGGTGGGCAGTAGAAACGATTCGAATAAAGGCTTGGCCATGGTGTGATGTCACGCCACGAAATACGTCAGCAGATTAGATTTGTGTAAATACTATTCTCTCTATGGCAGTATGTGGAACTTATTTTGCAGAGCCGGACACTATCCTTGTGTCCAAAATCTTCTATGAAGTATTCGGGGAACCCGCCTTGCAATGCCGAAGACAATCTGCGCGCCGGACTCATCGTCATTGAAGCCTGGTTCAGGGGCTACTGAGGGAGTCCTGGATTAGGGGGTGCCCGGATAGCCGGACTATAACCTTTGGCCGGACTCTTGGACTATGAAGATACAAGATTGAAGACTTCGTCCCGTGTCCGGATGGGACTTTCCTTGGCGTGGAAGGCAAGCTTGGCGATACGGATATGTAGATCTCCCTCCATTGTAACCGAATCTGTGTAACCCTAGCCCTCTCCGGTGTCTATTTAAACCGGAGGGTTTTAGTCCATAGGACGGACAACAATCATACCATAGGCTAGCTTCTAGGGTTTAGCCTCTCTGATCTCGTGGTAGATCTACTCTTGTACTACCCATATCATCAATATTAATCAAGCAGGATTAGGGTTTTACCTCCACCGAGAGGGCCCGAACCTGGGTAAAAACATCGTGTCCCTTATCTCCTCTTACCATCCGGCTAGACGCACAGTTCGGGACCCCCTACCCGAGATCCACCGGTTTTGACACCGACAGCTGGCGTCGGCCTGCCGTGGCCCACAGTTGATGATGACATCGGCCCTATCTGACCTTTTTTGTTACTCTGCTTTCTTTATTAATAAAAATTGCAGTAGGGTTTTACCCTACTGTTTAGTCAAAAAAATGATGGCATCAGCGATCGTAGCTAGGGCTTCATCTTCCTTTTTTTCTCTATGAGGAATTGAGACGAACCCCATGGGGTGTGTAAGAAACTTGTAGTTCTTTTGGCTTAATGCAATATTTCCCTTCAACCTGTGCCGTGGTCGTGTATTCCGCTTCAACTAGTCGCCCCTTTGCGTCCCTTGCGATAGCTTGGTGCTCTACACTAACAGGTCCCAATCCCCAGGCAGGCGGCAACCATCGCTGGTATGCCAGGTCGCGATGTTGTGGTCAAGGCCAGGAGGTGAGCAGCCCGAGGTCCGTAAGAGCTCCCGAGACGTGGTGCTCAGGGGGTCCCCTTTAGCGTGCAAGCAGCCACCTCAGGGCCGAAAGGGAGGCGAGGTCGCTGAAGTGGAAGAGCGTTAACGAAGGTGGTGAGACTTGCTGGCGTGTGCCTCGCTTCGGCTTTGCTTCACTTTTCTTTCGTTCTCATGGTAGCTTAGCGCTCTACGCCGGCGGGTCCCAGTCCCCAGGCAAGCGTCAGCCGTCGCTGGTATGCCAAGTCGCGACGCCGTGGTCAAGGCCAAGAAGTGAGCGGCCCAAGGTCCAGTAAGAGCCGTTTAGGCGCGATGCTCAAGGGGTCCCCCTTGGCGTGCAAGCTGCTTCATGAGGCCGAAGAAGAGGTCGGTATCGCTGGAGTGAGTCGCTGAAAGCTAAACATCTTACACAATAGCACCGAGATGACTCGGTGCTTGACTTATCTTAGTGATCTTGAGCCGATTCCTTGTGTTCGAGCCCGACTCACGCGTTAGTGGTGATGGGACAACCGAGTTAGGCTCGCGCTAGCCCTCCTCAATTTTTCACATTCTCCTAGGTGCTCTGCGTCCTCGGATCCCTGCCCTCGAGCGAGCTCGGCCGCTGCTGGTATGCTAGGTCGCGATGCCTTGGGTAAGGCCCGGGGGCAAGGGCTGGAGAACTAGTAGGAACCCTTAAGACGCGATGCTCAAGAGTCCCCCCTTTGACGCGCAAGAAGATTGCATGAAAAAGAGAAGGAGCCTATTGCGCCGCCCGTTGCCAGCCTTCGGAGATTCCTGTAGGTTAGCGAGAGGGAGGAAATACAGATTGCACCATGCCTGCTGGTCCGTCGATGGTCGCTCCACAAGAAGACGAAGACACTAAGGGCCCGGTGAGGTGGCGTGCGTGGAGCGGGCCGCGAGATAGAGCTCGATTACTTAGATTTGCCAGCGTTGCAGGGACGGACCCGAGCACAAACGTCATGCCGACGTGTTGAATCCTTGCCGCGGGGTGAGCAGGATATTATGCAGCCATGCGGGATGCCATGAAGTGTAGTCAGGTAGGTAAATATCATCTCAGGAAGGGCAAGTAATGCTAGTTCAGATAGATGCAAGAGCGATACATGCCACTGGCACTGACCCGAGCGGCCTGGGGATGATGCAGCCCGAGGGGCGCCCCCAACAAGGTAAGCTAATGATGCAAAAAGATACATGTCTCGGGGACAAGCCCGTGCGACCAGGGCATAATGCAGCCCGAGGGGCGCTCCCAGCTTAACAAAATGGAAAGAGTCACTTGGCATAGTTGCTGAAGAGATGTCGAGGTAGCTGGAGACGCGTGCCGAAGAAGCCGCTCCTCATGAGCCGCTAGGGTCCCGAGCCTCGGGAGGGTCCACCGGCCCTAGTTACTCCCGGAGGACAGTCGTGATCTCTTCTAGATCGGCGTGATGTCTGGCCTCCTGAGTCGCCAGGATGCTCCATAGGTGGCGCTGGAAGGTGGCGGCCGCGTTCGGCAAGGCAAAGGGCATGCGAACGTAGCTATGAGGAGGGCCCTCACACCGACCAACACGTGATGGCTAGTAACGCTCCTGAGATGCGGCGCTGTTGAGCCCAAGGTAGTCGATGCAGACGTGCAACTCACCATCATCGCCTGGATGGGGAGCTGCGCCGGGTAGTGGGCGGCGATCCCCGCGCATGGCTCTTAGCGTTTGAAGCTCCTGGGTTGTTTGGGTCATGAACTCCTGAGCACTAGGCGCCTCGCGCCTCGTGCCCGTTTGAGGGTAGCGTGCGGCTGTCGGATTTTGGGTTCCGGCAGACCCTTAAGGTTCGAACTCTGGGGTGCGTGCGGAGATTGTGCCCTCTACCTCTCCGTCTCACAAAGATCTAAACTACCAAAAGAACAACACAAGAGACACAGAGTTTATACTGGTTCGGGCCACCGATGCGGTGTAATACCCTACTCCAGTGTGGTGTGGTGGATTGCCTCTTGGGCTGGTGATGATGAACACTAAAAGGTAGAACAGCCTCGTGAGGGTCTGTTCTTGGCCTAGGGGATGAACTGCTAGGAGGAGTTCAATCGCCCTTCTCTCTCTTTCTCTCTGATCCAATTGCTAGATTACTCGAAGATCCCTCCGTCTCGGTGGTGGCTAGTCCTATTTATAGGCAAAGGCCCTGGGCCTCTTCCCAAATATTGAGCAGGAAGGGCGCCAACAATTGGCCAATTTGAAAGGGAACATCTAGTACACTTATCCTGACTAAAGTTGGTCCTTGCCTGCCAAAGGTCCTGTGGTGACGCCGTTCTGGGCTCCACGATGACCTCCTTCCCACCGTTGGACTGGTCTTGGTCACGTTGCACCAAAATGGATGCCTTTGCTTGATCCTCTCGCCTGCGCTTGCCCCCTTTGCACCAAAGAGGAAACGGAGACACTGCGCGGGCTGGCACCCGCCTGGCGCCTTTGGTCGTCATGGCTTGCGTCATGGGCACCTCGCGAGGTACCCCCGCCTTGATCTCTCCACCTTCTCGTGAGCCAGCCTGATGAGGCCGTGCCTGAGGAAGCGCCGTGTCGTCCGCCCCACGAGGCTTGGCCCCTCGCGATGGTCTTGGGTCTTGTGTTGATGAAGATGGGCCATGCCGGGCCCCCCTTCGAGCCATGCCGCAGGCCACAGGCAGGCAAGTATGGGGACCCCCGTTCCCAGAACGCCGACAGTAGCCCCCGGGCCCAAGGCACGCATGGACTTGGCCGTGCCGAGAAGCGAAAGGGCAAGGGCGAAGCGTCGCGGTCCCTAATAGCCTCCGGCCTTGGGCGCCGCATGGCGGTTGATTGGACATGAGTGCTTCAGCAACCGCGAAGTTTATTAAAGGTGTGGCGTCTGCCCAGGCTTTGCTTTTCTCTTTCTCCGGCCGCTGCTCAGATCCCCTTTCTTGCGTCTCTCCTTCCTTCCTCCAAATGCCTAGATCTGCTCCACCCGTGTGTCCTAGGAAGACATGGCGCCTCGTCAGTCTCCGGCCAAAGCTTGGTTCTCGCCTGCTCCGGATGGTGGCGGCGCAGGGCATCGACGGGGCGCAGGTGTTCAAGGTCGGCTCCGCCACCCCTGAGGGCCGAGGGAGAACCTTCTACCCTCTCTTCATAAGCTCCATTACTGCGGGCCTAGTGCCTCCTTTCTCCGAATTCTTCATCTCTGTCCTCGGCCATTACAACTTACAAGCTCTGCATCTCCACCCCAACTCCATCCTTCTTCTGGCAATCTTCGCCTATTACTGCGAGGCTCATGTGGGGGTGCAGCCCTCCGTGGCCTTGCTGTGCCACTACTTCTCCCTCCGGGTCACCCGTGGTTCTCCTTCCGCATGCGCGAGCTTCCTCACGCACGGCAGCGCCATTGCCATTTCGAATCCCCGGAAGAGGATTGAGGGCTTCAGGAGCAAGTGGGTCTTGGTAGATGCCGGGCGCATCCACCCTCGGTTGATCCTACCCGTGGAGCAGCCTGCGAGTTCCAGCGACTGGTGCCGAGCGGAGCTCATGGACCCCCGCGCAAAACCGGTATTGGAGAAGATGGACACGGATCTGAAGCCGGCCAGCATGGCAGCGGCAAAGCTGACCGGCGCATCGCTGCTGAGGGAGTTCCTGGAGCACCAATTGGCTCCGCTTCGGCATTACTCACCCCCGATGTGGAGGCCTCATCCGAGCCCCGCGGCCTTGGGCGATGCAGACTTGACCGCGGTTCTCCAGTCTCTGGTTGGGGGCGAGGTGGCAAGGTTGGAGGGCGCGCCCGCTCCCTTGTTCCTTCGTGACGACTGGAAGCAGGTGGTGGAGTCCATGCCCGTCTTCAAGGGGGACGGGCCCGTGCCCGTGGTGGCTCCCGAGGGGCTGGTGGACGTGTCCTCTGGCGACTCCGATGAAGAGGAGGGCAAAGAGGAGCAGGAGAAGGGCCGTGACTCCGAGGCAACTGACGGAGAGTCGAGGGCTCCCCTTCCCCGGCGCAGACCCCGTTCTCTCCACCTCTCTTCGAGTGACGATGACGAAGACGATAAGCAGGTCGGCAGGAGCTTGCCCCCGATCCCGAAGAAGGATAGGACCGGGCTGCTCTCCCGCGGGTCTGCCCCTGCGCCAAGGCGCACCGCAGACACGCCTCCTGCTTCTGGGCTTCCTGAGGGCGATCCTTCTAGCCGGCTTTCTGGCTTCAAATATGACCGTAGGCTGCTTGAGCTCTCCAGCGACGACCCGTAAGTGCTCGATCCTTCGTCTTTATTTCTTGTTCTGCTGTTGAGGCTTGACGTCCGCCCTTTTTGAACAGGCTGGCGCCCGCGGCGAAGAAGCCGAAGGGGGCTCCTGAGGCTTCAATCACGGCAGCGCTTGTGTCCGTGGGGGATGGTGATCGTGACGCACGGGCCTCTCCTGCCTAGTCGCCTTCGCAAGGCCTGGCTGAGCTGGCTGGGGCATGCTCAGCCCCCATGGCCCAAGCGACTCCCGAGGTGCCCTTGTCTGCCGCCACCGCCATGACCATCGGGGCGCGGCAGACTCCGCCTCGGGACGCCTTGGTTGTGCCGCCGCTGCTTTCTCCTCCTGCTCCTCCTGCTGCTATTTCTCCATCTTCTTCTGCCGTCCTGGAGCGTGTTGTTGCTGAACTGGATCGGCTGCGGCAGGATCTTCTTGGCGCCGACCCTCGCCTGGTGGCCGGGCGCCTGGAGCTGGCTTCGGGGTGGATTCGCTCCGACGCCTCGATTCGGGCGGCGCTGGTTCAGGCCTCGACGGCCTGTGACAGAGAAAGGGAGGCCACCCTCGAGGCAAAGGCTACCCGAGACGCGGCCCTGGGGGAGGTGGTTGAAGTCCGTGGTCGCTGCAAGGAGCTGGAGGACGAGCTGCAAGGCCTGCGAGACCAGCTCGCGGAGGAGGTCCGCCTTCGCCAAGAGCAGGAAGAAGGCACGAAGGCTCGCGAGGCGGCCATTGAGGACCGGGAGGCCAAGCTCAAAAGCGCCACGACCGCCTAGGCGCGCTGAAGGAGGAGCTGGAGGTGATGAAGGCCGAGCTGGACGGCAAGGCCCGGGTCCTTGCCGAGGATCGCGTGGCTTTCGCGGACATGGAGAAGGAGGCTTGTGCTTCGCTGAAGACGCTTTACGAGAGCGGCCTGGAGAGCCCGCTGGCCGGTGCCGAAGACGGCCCCGCCAAGCTGCTTCCCTTTCTGGTTCGTGCCCTTGGGGATGTCGCCCTTGGCCTTGGCCCCACGGCTGAGGCCGAGGCGCGTGTCTTGTCTTCTGCTGCGCTGACGCGGGTCTTCGCCCACATCTACCTTCGCGATTCCAGCGCCGACCTCGATGGCATGTTGGAGCCGGTGAGTGGCGAGGGTGCTGCCGCCGTTGTTGAAGCCGTGAAGGGGCGCGCAGAGGCGCTGCTGGGGAAGTTCCGGGCCTTCAGTACCAAGCCGAAGCAAGGCGCTGCCGGCCCTGCTGCTCCACGAAACGAGGCCACTCCACGCTGCTCCACCGCCGTCAAGTGACTCCGCTGCCACTTCTATTCTTCTTTTAATTCCTGCACATGCATCACGCCTCGGGGAGGCATTTAAACTTGCGTTTGGTATTGAGACGACAGTATGGACTGTAATATTTGCTATTAAATTCCTTGAGTTTTATGCTTTTCCTCCCTACTTGCTTGTGTTCTATGCCGGCAGAGCCCGGCCCCGCGCGTACCTCACCCAGCATTAGCCCCGACCGGAAACCAGGATGGGACCAAAGGAGTGAGGGGCTACGTGACAAGTTAGGCTCCTGAGTCGCGATGCTCAGGAGTCCCCCTTGGCGCACGAACAACAAGTAGGGAAGCGTGATGTAGGTGTATCTTCTGTTCTACGTCTGCAGAGCCCGACTCCGCGCGTACCTCACCCAGCATAGCCTTTCGGAACTAAGGAGTGAGGGGCTACGGAGCCAGTTAGGCTCCTGAGTCGCGATGCTCAGGAGTCCCCCTTGACGCGCAAACAGCAAGCGATGAGGTGAGATGCAAGCGGGACTACCGTTCTACGTCTGTAGAGCCCGACCCCGCGCGTACCTCACCCAGCATAGCCTTTCGGAACTAAGGAGTGAGGGGCTACGGATCCAGTTAGGCTCCTGAGTCGCGATGCTCAGGAGTCCCCCTTGACGCTCAAACGGCCTTCATACCTTGGCTCCGCTCGGGGAGAGATGCGCGACGAACCAGGCCCGAGGGCCTGGCTGGGTGGCGTACGTCTAGGCGTGACCCAATCGTAGCCCCCGTGCCTAGCCCTCTCGTGCGGCACTCCTGAGGGGAGGCGTTGCGATGAGGCTAGACACTGAGCTCTGGGCTCCCTGAGGTTGATGCGGCCCGGAGGCCACCCTCAGTTGTTTATCACCAGCGCGGAGCATAGCGCTTCCGTATGTGTACGGGCATAGCCGCTCCTCGGCAGTGTTGTCAGCCAGCACGGAGCATGGTGCTTCCACTTGTACGTGGGAGGGGGATCCCCTCCGGGAGGAGCCCCCGGGGCGTGTACAGCCCCGCCCTGACACGTGGCCGGCACGGTAGGGCTAGGTGAGCTGTATCTGGGCACCCGTGAGCCAGCGAGGGACTCACGGGGCCCTACCTCTAGGCGGGTTGCGCCTAGCACTGGGCCGTATCTTGAGATGTGTTCCTGCAAATTTGGTTAGATGCCGGCACTCTACGTCCTCGGGTCCCGGCCCTCGAGCTTGTCTTAGCCGTCGCTGGTATGCCAGGTCGCGATGCCGTGGACAAGGCCAGAGGGTGAGGGCTGGAGAGCCAGTAAGAGCCCTGAGTCGCGATGCTCAGGTACCCCCCCCCCTTTAACGTGCAAGTGGTCGACATGGAGAAGAAGAGGTGCTGTGAACGGGCATCAAGTAATCAAGCATGATAGGCGAATGCATAGCTGGAAATAAACGCAAGGGAGATACACGCCACCGGGCCTGGCCCGAGCGGCCTGGGGATGATGCGGCCCGAGGGGCGCCCCCAACAAAGCAAGCTAATGACCGAAAATAAAAGGGATACATGCCGCAGGGATGGACCACGTGGCCTGGGAATGATCCAGCCCTTGGAGGGCGCTCCCAGCTGGAAATGAAGCTTGAAGGACGTCACCTGATGTCGAAGATGAAGTGGTGTTGGTGCAGCAGACTCGGTAGGCTGCGGAAGCCGATCCTCACGAGTCCCGGGGCCCAGGGGCCTCAGGAGGCTCCGGAGGCGTTGGTGGCTCCTCGCGAATCATCTCCATCTCCGCCAGGACTGCGGAACGCCTGTCTTCCTGAGTCTCCATGATGCCCCTCATGAGGCGCTGGTACGCAACAGCCACGTTTGGCAAGCCGTAAGGCATGCGAACATAGTTGTGGGGTGGACCTCTGCAACGCCCCACTTGCGAGGGCGAGAGGCGCTCCATCGTAGCGACCCGATTGAGCCCTGGTACGTCGATGCAGACGCGCAGCCCACCATCCTCGCCTGGATGGGGAGCCAGAGCAGGTAGACGGCGGCAACCTATCATGATTCTTGACTCCTGTAGTTCTTGAACGGCCTTGTTAACGAACTCCTGCTGGTCTGACCTTCCTTGCCTCGCTCCTTCTTGAGGGAAACGTGCTTCGCAGCACGCCTCCACGTGGTGCCCCAGCGCCTCCCTCGTGACCCTGGCCAGGTCGGTGGCCCTCCAGGTGAGAGCCCCCGAGCCCTGCCTGAGGAGGGCGTCGGGCGCGCTTTCCTATGCGATGGAAGGAGGGTCCCCTTGGGCAGACGTGGGCCCTGAGGGGCCTGCCTCCTGAGGGGCTGAGCCTGACGATGTATTCTTCTTCTTGGGGGTGATCTCGGGAAGCCTCCTGCTTCCGCGATCTGGGTCTTCTAGTGACGCGGCCTGAAAGGCTCGCTCCAGGGAACACACTGCATCCTTCTCTTCACATGGCACCGTGATGACTCCGCCACTTCCTGGCATCTTGAGGACGTTGTAGCCATGATGAGTCACGGCCATGAACTTGGCCAGTGCTGGGTACCCGAGGATGGCGTTGTACGACAGGCGGATGTGGGCGACGTCGAAGTCGATGAGCTCGGTGCGGTAGTTGCTGCGGGCCCCGAAGGTGACAGGGAGGCGGACCTGCCCGATCGGGACCGTGGAACCATCGGTGACTCCGGAGAAAGGCTTGGTTGGCTGAAGCTGGTCGTAGGGCACTTGGAGATTGTTGAATGTTTCCACGGACAGGACGTTGAGCCCTGCTCCACCATCGATGAGGGTCCTGGTGACCAGTACGTTGCTGATGACTGGGGAGCAAAGCATCGGGAGGACTCCGGCTATGGCCACGCACTTGAGCTGATCTGCTGAGCTGAACGTGATGGCGCACGCCGACCACCTGAGGGGGCGCCTTGCTTCGAGCTTGGGAAGGACTGCGTTCACTTCACGGGCAAACTTCTTGAAGATGCGTTGGGAGGCTGGGGCTTGAGCTCCGCCCAGGATGCAGGCGATGGCGCGCGGCTCCTGGAAGTCCCCAGCCCCCTCGTCCTGATGGCGGTCCTCGTTCCTCCTTGGCTGAGGTGGCAGTGGAGGGAGGCCTGCGTTGCCCTGCAGGCGATCCTCACGAGGCTGATCCCGCCAATCCCCCTCGCGAGGCATGTCTCGCCAACGGTCCTCGCGAGGTTGATCACGCCATCCTTGGCATTCATTGGTGTTGTGGGTGTGGAGGTCGTGGTACACACAGTACCAGCTGCCCCTGGAGGATTCGGGCAGATCCTTGCCCCGCTTGGTGTCCGGTTCCACCACGAGCATGGCAACCCCCTTGCGCTTCACATCCTTGGCCTTGGGCTTCTTCTCTTCTGGGTCTGCGGCAGGCAGCTCGAGGAGGGAGAGACATCCTTCCTCAGCCCTGGCGCACTTGGTCGCCAAGTTGAACAGCTCCAGGGAGGTGCACAGGTCTTCATGCATCGCCAGCTCCTCCTTCATCTTGACGTCGCGCACACCATCGGAGAAGGCTGAGATGATGGCTTCCTCGGACATCTTGGGGATCTTGAGGCGCGCACTGTTGAAGCACTGGATGTACTTTTGCAGGGTCTCTCCGGGTTGTTGCTTGATGCGGCGCATGTCGCTCACGGCAGGTGGCCGGTCGCGAGTACCTTGGAAGTTGGCGATGAAGCGGGTATGCATCTGGTCCCAGGAAGAGATCGTGCTTGGGGCCAAGTTCAGGAGCCAGGTACGAGCTCCTTCCTTCAGCACCATGGGGAACCAGTTCGCCATGACCTTTCCGTCTCCACTGGCAGCTTTGATCCCCAGCTCATAGAGCTGGAGGAATTCTTCAGGGTCGGTCGTGCCGTCGTAGCGAGGAGGCAGGTCTGGCTTGAACTTGCCAGGCCACGCGACGCTGCGCTGCTCGGTGGTGTAGGCGCGGCAGCCTGCGGTGGCCACGGGAGGCTTCGGTTGAGGGAGAGCTTGGCCTTGCGGGTCCCCATGCGCCGCAGCTGGAAGCGGCGCGGGGTCTTGATGTGCCGGAGCTGGAGCAGGGTCACGGCGTGCCGGAGCAGGAAGTGCCCGGGCAGCCTCTTGCGGACGAGGGACTTCTTGGCAGCTCCGTTCTTGCTGGGCTGGCGCCTGACGGAGCGGGTTCCGCCCAGGGGCCACGCGCCTTGGAGCCATGGCGTCTTCTTGGAGAGGAGGCGGCTGGTACGCCCCCGGAGTTTCATGGCCCGCGCAGTGCGGGGTGCGGCGCAGCGGAGCGGACGGCGCAGGAGAGCCCCCAGCGGCGCGGACGAGCTCGGTGACGTGGTCGAGCCACTCTTCGTAGACGTCGTCTACAGGACGGTAGCGCAGGAGCTCATTTGCCGCGATGAGCGCAGCTCGAGCCTCCAAGGGTGCGCGGAGCGCGCGGGACGAAGAGCCAGCGGGTGTGAGCGATGGAGTAGCGGTGCGGCCGTCTTGCCGCACGGACGGGTGCTGAGACGACGCTTGCTGCTCGTTCCCCGCCGGGCCGGTGGCGGCGTTGACAGCGGGCGACGGGGAACGACGAGGACGCCCACCGACGGGAGCCATCTGGGCAACGCGGGAAGCGATGGCGGCCCGGCGCTCGGCGTGGGCCCGGCGACCGTTAGACATGGACGCGACGGTCGGAGGAGAACGGAGCGGTGGAAGACAAATTCCGGCGCACCCCTACCTGGCGCGCCAAATGTCGGATTTCGGGTTCCGGCAGACCCTTAAGGTTCGAACTCTGGGGTGCGCGCGGAGATTGTGCCCTCTACCTCTCCGTCTCGCAAAGATCTAAACTACCAAAAGAACAACACAAGAGACACAGAGTTTATACTGGTTCGGGCCTCGATGCGGTGTAATACCCTACTCCAGTGTGGTGTGGTGGATTGCCTCTTTGGCTGGTGATGATGAACACTACAAGGTAGAACAGCCTCGCGAGGGTCTGTTCTTGGCCTGGGGGATGAACAGCTAGGAGGATTTCAATCGACCTTCTCTCTCTTTCTCTCTGATCCAATTGCTAGATTACTCGATGATCCCTCTGTCTCGGGGGTAGCTAGTCCTATTTATAGGCAAAGGCCCTGGGCCTCTTCCCAAATTTGAGCGGGAAGGGCGCCAAGAATTGGCCAATTTGAAAGGGAACATCTAGTACACTTATCCTGACTAAAGTTGGTCCTCGCCTACCAAAGGCCCTGTGGTGACGCCGTTCTGGGCTCCACGATGACCTCCTTCCCACCGTTGGACTAGTCTTGGTCTCGTTGCACCGAAATGGATGCCTTTGCTTGATCCTCTCGCCTGCGCTTGCCCCCTTTGCACCAAAGAGGAAAGGGAGACACTGCGCGGGCTGGCGCCTGCCTGGCGCCTTTGGTCGTCATGGCTTGCGTCATGGGCACCTCGCGAGGTACCCCGCCTTGTTCTCTTCGCCTCCTCGTGAGCCAGCCTGATGAGGCCGTGCCTGAGGAAGCGCCCTGTCGTCCGCCCCGCGAGGCTTGCCCCTCGCAAGGGTCTTGGGTCTTGTGTTGATGAAGATGGGCCGTGCTGGGCCCCCCTTCGAGCCACGCCGCATGCCGCAGGCAGGCAAGTCTGGGTACCCCCGTTCCCAGAACGCCGACAGCGGCGAAGCACGCCTCCACATGGTGCCCGAGCGCCTCCCTCGTGACGTTGGCTAGGTCTGAGGCCCTACAGGAGAGAGCCCCCGAGCCCAGCCTAAGGAGGGCTCCGGGCGCGCCTTCCTATGCGAGGGAGGGAGGCGCCCCATTCATGGGCACATGTCCTGAGGTGGTGCCGCTGGAGGCTCCGTCCTCCTCAGGCGCTTGGTGGAGCAGCTGGTTCTTCTTCTTGGGGATGGCCTCAGGAGGGTAGATGGTGCCTACATTTTCTGGATCTTCGACCCGCTGCCTGGTAGGCGCGCTCGAGGGAGCACATCGCATATCTCTCTTCACACAGGACCGTGATGACGCCGTAGCTCCCTGGCATCTTGAGGACGTTGTAGCCGTGGTGGGTTACTGCCATAAACTTGGCCAATGCTGGATACCCAAGAATGGCATTGTACGGCAGACGAATTTGGGCGGCATCGAAGTCGATGAGCTCGGTGCGGTGGTTGTCGCGGGTACCGAAGGTGACAAGGTGGCAGACCTGCCCTATCGGGTGGTGGAGCCGTCGGTCACTGCTGAGAAAGGCTTGGTAGGTTGAAGCTGATCATATGGCACTTGAAGGCGGTCGAATGTGTTGACGGAGTTGAGCCCTGCTCCGCCATCGATTAGGGTCTTGGTGATTGGACATTGCTGATGATGAGGGAACAGAGCATCGGGAGGGCGCCGATAGTTGTTGCGCACTTGAGCTAGTCCGCCGAGCTGAATGTCATGGCGCACTTAGACCATCGGAGCGGACGCGTGGCTTCAAGGCTGGGAAGGACCGCGTTCACCTCACGAGCAAACTTCTTGAAGCTACGCTGAGAGGCTGGGGCCTGAGAGCCGCCCAGGATGCAGACAATGGTGCGAGGCTCTAGGAAGCCCCCAGCCCCCTCGTATTGATGGTGGTCGTCGTTCCGTCTTGGTGGTGGCGGCAGATGAGGGAGGCCAGCCTTGACCTGAGGGCGATCCACACAAGGCTGGTCCCTCCAAGCGCTCTCACAAGGTTGCTCGTGCCAGCGGTCCTCACGAGGCTGGTTGCGCCACTCCTGGCGGGACCATGGTCATCCCACGTCCTCCTGTTCGTCCTCCTCCATGGTCGTAGCCTCGGTCGTTGCGGTCGGGGCGTCGACCGAAGTGTCCATCGCGAATGGCCCTGTGCTCCTGACAGTCGCTGATGTTGTGGATGTGCACGTTGTGGAAGGCGCAGAACGGGCGGCTGCCCCTGGATGACTCTGGCTAGTCGCGGCCGCGCTTCACCTCCGGCTCGGCCGCGAGCACGGCTGCTCCCTTGCGTTTTATGTCCTTAACCTTGGCCTTCTTGTCTTCTAGGTCTACTGATGGGAGATCGACGAGGGAGAGGAGCCCTTCCTCGGCCCTTGCGCACTTGGTCGCAAGGTTGAACAGCTCCAGGGCCGTGCATAGGTCCTTGTGGATGGCGAACTCCTCCTTCATCTGGACATCGCGGACGCCATCGAAAAATGCGGAGATGATGCCTCGTCCGTCACCTTGGGTATCTTGAGGCGCACACTTTTGAAGCACTGGATGTAGTTCTGGAGGGTCTCTCCTTGTTGCTGCTTGATGCGGCGCAGGTCATACGCGGCAGGCGGGCGGTCGTGAGTGCCCTGGAATTTGGCGACGAAGCGGTCGCGCATCTCACCCCAGGAGGAGATCAATCCTGCAGGCAGGTTTAGGAGCCACGAGCGCGCGCCATCCTTGGGAGCCATGGGGAACCAGTTCGCCATGACTTTCTCGTCGCCGCTGGCCGCCTCGATGCTTAGTTCGTAGAGCTGTAGGAACTCGGCGGGGTCGGGGGTGCCATCGTAGCGCGGAGGCAAATCCGGCTTGAACTTGCCGGGCCAGACGACGCTGCGCAGTTTGGGAGTGAAGGCACGACAACCTGCTGTAGTCACCGAAACCCATCGCGGAGGCGGAGCCTGGTCTTGGTATCCGTGCACAGCCGCCACGGGCGGTGCGCGGTCTTGACACAGTGGTGCGGGGAGTGCTGGAGCGTCCTGCCGTGACCAAGGGACCTCACGGCAGCTTCCTTCTTCATGCGCGGGCGCTCGGCGTGGGGAGTCGCACCGTGGGACCGCGCATCTTCCTGCGAGGGCGGCGTCTTGACGTGGAGGTGGTGGAGGCACTCCGTGGGCCACGTTGCCCGCGGCAGGAGGCAGACAAGGCAGCAAGAGAGACGGCGCAGAAGAGCCCCTGGCGGCACTGACGAGCTCGGCGATACGGTCCAGCCACTCCTCGTAGAGGTCGTCAACTGGGCAGTAGCGTAGGAGCTTGCCCACCATGAGCAGCGCGGCCTACGCGTCCACGGGCCCACGACGCACGTGAGACAACGAGCCCGCCGGAGTCAGCGATGGGGTGGCGGTGCGTCCGTCCCGCCACATGAAGGGGTGCAGCGATGAAGCTTGAGGAGCTATTGAAGGATGAGCTCATCCAACAAGGTGAGGATATCCTCTGATTTTTTGCCAAATTTTCATTCTGATCCACTATACTATGAATTGCTATGAGCTGCTTCTGCTGCTGCTATATGATGCATTGCTATGAGCTGCTCCTGTTGCTGCTATATGATGAATTGCTATGAGCTGCTACTGCTGTATGATGAGTTGCTATGA
Source organism: Aegilops umbellulata (assembly GCA_032464435.1). NCBI lineage: Eukaryota > Viridiplantae > Streptophyta > Magnoliopsida > Poales > Poaceae > Aegilops > Aegilops umbellulata. The sequence goes on along the minus strand of CP136060.1, from coordinate 171,783,779 downwards.
GCTACTGCCGCTACTATATGATGAATTGCTATGAGCTGCTGCTGCTGCTGCTATATGATGAGTTGCTACAAGCTGCTCCTGCTGCTGCTATATGATGAATTGATATGAGCTGCTCCTGCTACTGCTATATGATGAATTGCTATGAGTTGCTCCTGCTGCTGCTATATGATGAATTGCTATGAGCTACTGCTGGTATATGATGAATTGCAGACTGCTGCTGCTGTATGATGAGTTGCTATGAGCTGTTGCTGCTATATGATGCTTTCAGGTGGTGCTGCTATACGATAATAACCAGCCACTTGGACCATCGAATTTCAATAAATAATTGTTCTTCATTTAAATGTGGGTCATGCGTTCTTCGTTTAAATTAGGCAATGGGATCTCTATGGAAAACATTGAGCAAAGTAGATTGTGCCAAGTAGATAGTATCTTTGTATTTGCATTTTGAGCAAATAGTGATGGTCTGTTTTCCTATCATATTAATTACTGCACTGGGTTCAATTTGTGATGTTTGCAAGTCGAATTAATTTCCATATGGGCAGCAAAATGAAAAAAATATAATGCAATCTAGACTTTCCACTGATCATACCAAAGATAAGGTGAAAACGCAATGAAAAGAACTGGTTGGCTTATTACATGGAGCTTATATCCACAGGTGCTTATTTTCTTAGGATAACTCGTAATAACTGTCCCTAAAAAACTTGGCTAATAGAACTGGCATACAAATAACATATCACGGTGATTGCAATGGAGGAGTGACGTACCATAGCACACTGTACAGGCTCACCGCTGCCTCTCCTTTTTTGCGATGTTCCACGAAATTGCCACATACATCTTGTACTTTTTCATTGTGTAACCCTATCTTCAAGTTAACACGGCTAATTTCAGACATCTCTACATGATACTACATTGCATATCCCTTGTGCATATTTAAACCACCAATTAACAATTGTGTGCGTACCATAAACTAGCCATGACTCTATATGCTGGACTAGCAGGCACTCTAAGGGAGGATAATGTAGTGCACTGGAATTCCTATATGGCACCTACGATTTTGTGTAATGTACTGCCCCTGTTCCTAAATATATGTCTTTGTAGACATTCCAGTATGGACCACATACAGATGTATATAGATGCATTTTCGAGTGTAGATTCACTCATTTTGCTCCGTATGTAGCCTATAGTGGAATCTCTAGAAAGACTTATATTTAGGAACGAAGGTATGAGGTAGTATCAAGTATGACATCTACATATCTAATTTAGCAGCCAGTAGTAGAAATTATTGTCTGCACAAAGGGATTAGTGGTGGAAAATCCTAGCAAAGCACGCTAGCAGGCACAGAACAATACAAGAGCGAGAGACGCGCTTACAAGATCATAGCAATGCCTCAGTCCAGGATCTTGGTTGGCCAAGCTGTTAGATCCAGAAGAAACATCGTCCTTGTAGTTTTTGCCAGTTGCATAACAGGTAACAGCGACCGGTTAGTATATTTGAAGTACATCGGGCAGGTGATGCTGGACGGGTTTAAAGGTGACAAGTACCTAGGCCGTGGTGGGTGCTTGGCATCTCTCCAAACGGTGGGAATCAGGTTAGAAACGTCGAGGGTGATGATGCTGCGCTGGCTGTCGGGGTCCGATAAGGAGATCTAGAACCGTCGAGTAGGGTGTTTGTGGAGCGGCTCCGGTATGGTGGACTACGGTGTGGGTGAAGCGGATCTGTGGCCGTGGACGAGGGCGTAGGTGAAGCTGCTCCGGTGGTTGGGTTAAGGATGGTGTCGACGACGCGGATCTGCGGCTGTGGACGGGGCGTCAGAAGCTGCTCCGGTAGTTGGGATAAGGATGGTGTCAACTATGTGGATCTGCGGCCGTGGACGGGGCGTCAGAAGCTGCTCCGGTGGTTGTGTTAAGGGTGGTGCCGACAATGCGGATCTGCGGCCGTGGACGGGGCGTCAGAAGCTGCTCCGGTAGGTTGGATGAGGGTGCGAGGAAGCGGATCTGAGGACGTGGACTTGTGAGTTGGCAAAGCGGCCTCGGTAGGGTTGAGAATGTTATAGGTGAAGCTACTCAGGTAGGGTTGACGATGGTGTCGGTGAAGCGGCTCCGGTAGGGTTGAGGAAGATGTCGGCGAATCGGCTCCGATAGGGTTGAGGAAGGTGTCGGCGAAGAGGATCAGAGGTCGTTGACGGGGGCATCGGTGGGGCGGCTCCGGGGGGTCTGCACGAAGCGTCTGCGGTGGGGAGTATGAATGAGCCGCTGCAGATGCGTGGCGGTTGACGAGAGTACGGGCGAAGCAGATTCGACGCCGTGGACAAGGCCGGCACTGAATGGGCTATGGTATAGTGTTGGATGAGCAGTCTACTTGTTTCTAGGGGAGGTGGGAGGGGTAGATGCGGCCGCAGAAGCAGATCCAGCGAGGTGGACGCCGCTGGCAGTGAATGGGCTATGGTACGCCGGTGGATGAGCAGTCTCGGGTTTTGAGAGGGGAGGGGAGAAAGGGCGATGAAGTACGGACGGTGTGATGTAAGATGCTCTGGTGCTGTGGAGTTAGTCGTTTTTGCGGGAGGGGGAGAGGAAATGGGGGTGCCGTGTAGTGGGGGAACCGGAAGTTACCAAAGCAGCCCCGACCTATCATGTAGATGAGGGCGGTATTGTAACTGTTGGTCTCCGTGCACCAAGGACAAAAGGGGGATTTTTCATGCTAAAGACTAAGGTGGCGGAAATTTTAGAAGGAGGCAGGAGATTTTGCCACCCGCGGGATCGTTCGTATCCAGTTTCAACTAATTTTGGACCGTGCTAGCGGGAAGGTCATGCTAGACTGTGTACACGGGGCACGCGCCAGCAGTTAATAACTGGTGTGAAGTCCACCCTAGAAAAAGACAATAACTCGGGATGATGCGCCGATAACTTGGACGTTCACACGGGTGCGGCCAATCGTACGGGTGTAGTGGCGTGTTCACAAAAAAAGGGATCAAACGCTCAGCCTATCTATTTCTCGTGTAAATAGGTAATTTAGTTTCATTGGTTATTTACTTTAAACATAATGCATTGACGTGTTAGTGTAGAGGCCAAAAAAAAGAAATGGATATTGTAGTCAGCTACTTCAAAGTGTTACCTCGTATGATTACATAGCCTCCATTTCATAAATTGCGTACCCGTTGAATTCATATATGAATATTACATATATTACCTCAAAATAGAAACTTAAATCATCCAAGACTAATGAATTTGAATGCAAGAGTAACAATGGTGCATGTACATGATAGCTACATTGGTTGTTTGAAGAAACATAACTGTAACTTTGGCATGCACAACTGAAAAGGTTTATTTAAATATAAAAAAATGTGATCTGTGAGTGTCCAATCTTTGTAGCGTTGAATCGATATTGTACCTTTGGCCATGATACGAAGTAGATATTGACTTATGTTCAAGCGATGCACGTCCACAATCGCTAGATAGATACGTGAATGGATTGTGCAATCTCTCTCACACGCATACGTATCTCATTTCCCTGTGGGCATCATTATCACACACGCGCACTTCGTGTATTTCTCTCCCTCCGTCAGGGTTAAATTCGTCTTTCTACCCCGTCCTACAAGTCTCTCACACAGAAACACACATGCTCTCTATGTCTAACACGCCCACCCCTTTAATTCCGCCCACCCACAACCACTAATGTCTCAAAGTATAATAATGTCTCTCACACATATGCTATCTACCTATCCCTTAATATAGCTAGATATGTTTCACACAAACTCCTTCTCCCTACTAGCAATATGCACATGCGTTGCACGAAACATCAAGATGCATTTGTATGAGATGTTTATCTTGTGGGAGAAAAGGATGAATGAGGGAATGCCTTATTTGCAAATGCGGAGAGGGGTGTGGGTATCTTTTTGCAAACTTTCCATAGTTTCCTTCCTGTCTGTCGGATATAAATAGGATGGCCTATATTGCAGGATGGCAGGAACACCATCATCACCAACTCTATTTTTTTATAAGAGTAGAGATATGTGAGTTTCACTGCCCCCCCACACACACCCACACTTCCCAACACCAAAGGAGTAGGGTGACACCTCGATCTTGATACTAATCTATCGACTGGCTTCTCTCTCAAACATGCACACACACACTACCCGGCACCGAAGGAGTAGGATGGCACATCGATCTTGATAATAATCTATCTACTCCTCTTTCAAACACACACACACACACACACACTCGCTAGTTGTGCCTCTGTGCCTACCGTGCACACTCTCGATACGTCTTTATCTCCCTCCCCCCCCCCCCCAACAATGACAGCAGAAGGGTGACAACTCGATTTGATCATAATCTGTCAATTGGTTTCTCTCTCAAACATTGTGTCTCGGTGCCTCGCTCGGTAGCCCCCTCGATATGTAGACTTCTCGCACGCGCACACCTGTAGTGACGATGACGCTAAACCCAGTGTGCCTTGTTTTTACCGGCCTCATGTGATAGTTTTCACCCTGTTTTTTGTTAATTAACAAGGCAACCTTTTCTTTGTTACTACTAGTGAATCTGAAATCATTCGGGGCAGACATAAAATATATCACTTCAACCCAATCATCGCAGCAACTATTTTAAGAGAAATTAGCTAGCTGCCCGTGCGTTGCACGGAACATCAAGATGCATTTGTATGAGTAGCTTATCTCGTGAGAGAAAAGGTTGAACGAGGGAAGGCCTTATTTGCAAACGTGGAGAGACGTGTGGGTATATTTTTACAAAATTGTCATAGTTTCTTTCCTATCCGTTAGATGTAAATCCGACGGCCTATATTGCAGGATGGCACGCACACCATCATCACCAACTCTGTTTTCTACTCCCTCCGTCCGAAATACTTGTCATCAAAATGGATAAAAAGAGATGTATCTAAAACTAAAATACGTCTAGATACATTTCCTTTTATCCATTTTGATGACAAGTATTTCCGGACAGAGGGAATATTTGTCTTTTTAGAGATTTCAACAAGTGACTATGACCGGACCTTACCAACATACACAAAAAAGTAGTCCATAATTTTGACGTTACCCTCTTTTCTTGGCGATGCAGTGCCATCTGGATACCTCATAAATAAATCAAGGACAAATCTGACCCCTTTCGGAAAAGACATATGGAGCAAAATGAGTGAATCTACACTCTAAAACATGTCTACATACACATCCGTATGTGGTAGTCCATTTGAAATCTGAAAAAGACAAATATTTAGGAACGAATGGAGTATATATAAGAGTAGGCATGGAGATATATCTCCAGAATGGTCTACAACAAAAATGTGTTGGGCTGGTTAGCGTCGGATGCTCGCAATGCGATGACATGAGTTCGAATTCTATCTTTTAACTTTATATTTTTATATTATATATTACTCTACTTATTTAATATATACTTCTTTCGCTACGGTACTGACAGTGGAACCCACAGAGTACTTAGAATACAAGATTAAGGATGGACTTGTTTCTTTTTAACTTTCTGTACAAAGCAGTAGCCACCCTGCAAGTCACGTGTACACTGTACATCAAATTAACTTTTTAAGAGGGACAATTATACAAGAAATTAACTCAAATGGATTGTATGTCAGTCTATTATTTCCAGCATAAAGAGCATCTCCAATGGCAGCCGGCAAATTTCCTCCCGCTTCCTTAAGCGGAGGACGACATCAAACGCCAGCGGCATACATTTTTACAACTCTAACCAACCAGATGAAATTCGTGCAAACAGGGACTGATTCCATATAAGCATGAAGGATTTCGTATAAAATATCCGGATCTTCATATAAACCTGATGGATTTCATTACATTTACATGAACTAAGAGGTGCCAATCCGGCACTCTTATATAATTAATACTCCCTCCGTCCGGAAATACTTGTCCTACAAATGGGTGTATCTAGAATTATTTCAGTTCTAAATGGCCGCCCACGGATCCCTTTGTCTTCCTCATGTCCGTCGGACACTTGCGGGATCGACGAAGATCCTCGGAAGAGACAAAGCAGCAAAGAAACCACCTGAATCCGCGGTCGTCGCCTCGAAGGTGGCCTTCATGGGTCCCAAGTGGCGGCGGCCTTTTATTTCTCCTCGATGATGGTGGCGGGCACGGAGAAGCTGGCCACCGACTCGTCGCTCTCCATGCACCCGGCTTCTGTCTCTGCCTGCATGGCACTGCCGCAGGCACAGGAGGCGCACCCACAGACATGGGAGGCGCAGCCACTGCAGACACTAGTGGCGCGGTACGACGCGGCAGCGACGGCGCCCGTACCGGCGTGCTCGCTACCGTGCTGGCGTGGAGCAACTCGCCAATCCTCATCGAGCTGAACTAGAGCGGCGAGTTGCTGAACCACGCGCCTGCTTGGGGCGGCAACTAGCTCCGTCGGGCCAAGCGAGGTTGGTGAAGCACCGAGTGGCCTCGCCCGTATCCGGAGGGCTCGGCGGGCCACCCAGCCGGGTAATATGCCGGAGAATGGCTCATCGAAAGCCATCGGAAGAGTGGAGAAAATGGTGAAGGAGGAGATGGGGGAGCGGCGGAGGGGTGCGATTGTTGCCTGTTGTCTATCTGGCCTCTTGTAAATAGAGGGCGGAAGGTAGGAGCTTGGCCGGCGTCTGGCCTCGTTTAAACTGAGGGCGGACGGGAGGAGCTCGGCCGGTGTTGCGTTTAATCCTGGCCCGCTCATGAACGGACGTGTGGCCGGAGTAGGATTCTCGGCTTGCATGCGGGTTTAACGAAGGGGTTTAATGGAGGCGTCGGGTGTGCATGGGGCGGCGCAATACTATTCGATTTGACAGCAGTAATGAGCCGTCAAATCACAAAGGCCCTCGCCTCTCGTGAAACCGGCCGAGCTAGACTGCCCCGCCCTCTAGCCTTTTAAAAAACGTATGTACTCCACTTTTGTACAGTAGTAGTATCGATGGATTGCGCCATGGAGCAAAACTTGAAATTAAAAAAAAGGTGGTACATATAGAGAGCGCTCGTCGCCAAATTATGCATATAGTACTATTAAAAAGGCTTGTCACAATAATGGTGTCCAGCACAAGTGCACAACACACCCCTCAAATTAAATTAAGAACATCTGAAATTAAACTTTGCAACTATTTCGGTAGACACTGCATTAGAACCACCATGGGCAACGACGCTGCCACCTTACTCGGAGGCCTCGTCCACGTCCTCGACTTCGTCCTTGTCCCTCTTCCTCTTGGCCGATACTTCTTTGCTTGAACCGCACACTTGGTTGTTGCCCTTCATCCAACCCTTGTAGATATTGAAGCAAAGGTAGCCATCCATTGCAGCGTAGTGGATGTGGTCTATATCTAGTACATTCCGCTGCCATGCATGACGATGAAACGTGTATGGAGGTTTCTCCAGTTTACCGTACGAAGGATGAACCATGGCTCCTGCCAGGGTCAGCATTGAAGGCTAATGAGAGGACACCAGCCGACTCTTCTGGAGGTCGAAGGTGTTGCCTACAACGAGGCCTATCGGACGCAGGACTACTTTGTCGTTACCAAAGTCTACAGTAACGAATTTGACTAGGTTGCTCTCGAGGAAGTCCTTAAAATCCTGGCACTCAACGTCGGCATGGCATATGTTGTAAACCAAGCATAAGTCATGCACGCAAACCTGGATCACGGTGGGCTTCTTCCTCTCTTCGTCCTTTAGATCCTTCTCTCATCCCAGGACTGTGGTGTACTCAACATCTAGCCCGGCGACCCAGTCATCATCTGAGTCTTCGAACATGCGTCTGAAGCGAGAAAGGCATCCTTTCACCATCGCGGAAGAACGGGTGTAGATGACATCGAACTCATCGCCGGTGATGGTTCTAACCTTGTACTCACCGCCGATCGGGGAGATTTGGGACGCCATGGATTTGGGAGGAGGTTTAGGATTAGTGGAACTGCCATAATGTGAATGGAATGGACGACTAGGAGCGAACCGCCGTAGTATTGAAGGACGTGCGGGGACGAGTAGGAGCGAACTGCCAGTGTGCGAATGGCAGGGTAGTGTCTTTCCAATCTCCCATGGATCTGAGATCGAACGGTTGCATGGCGTAATTCTAGACTTATGTGTGAATATCCTATCCTGGAGGGTTATTCTGCAAATTTTCAGCGACTTAGCATGCGACCGTTTGATCTCAGATCCAAGGGCTGCCAGCAGCCTGTATCGTGGTCGCGCCTACCACGACCGTCCCGTTGCTCGTGTGGTCGCGCCCTTGGAGATTTAACACGGTGCGTTAGGCTATCTGATGTTGGCATGTCATACATAGTCATCACTTAGTCACTCATACTACAACAAGGTTTTGGGTATAAGGTTGGCTATAAGTGTATTTATTTTTTGTTACTTCTCTTTATCTCTTTCTTCGTACTCCCTCCGTCCCATAATATACAAACGTTTTTTACACTAGTAGTGCCAAAAACGTTCTTTTATTATGGGACACAGGGAGTACTAGTATTTATTGCATTTGCCAAGGAGTGACCTCTTCCAATGAAATGGTGTTGCTAAGTTTGCTTCATTTAATTAGCTATAGACACAAAATTGTCTTTTCACCTAGGTACACGCGCTTAGCACCATTTCTTCCTTGGGTCACCAAACTAGCCTCTCTCTTCTTGATTAACTTGCCACATCAGACTTTATGCCTATGTGGCAAGCGTAAGCACCAGTAGGAGCAAGTAAGTATAATAGTACGCTTTACATGGCATTTTTGCATATGTGGAGGAAAGAGAGGCAAGGAAAAAGTGGAGAAGTGGGCTCTCATGCAAGAGCCAGCCTCTACTACATGGTGGAGCATTGGGAGAGGCACCTGTATGGAGGTGGTCAGGAATCGGGAGACTCACGCCGGTCGTAGCGCCGCAGTTAAAATGATAATGGCAAGTAAAATCACCGAGCCCCACCTTTCCAGCAGTAACTCGCTGTCAAATCACACAGCCCTACGTTTGCAGCAGCCTACTCCCCCGTATTCTCTCGTCTCTGTCGAACCGACTAGGCGGAACTGCCCCACCTACCGTGCAGGAAAAGCCCGTGCAGTATACTCCCTCCGTCTAGGTGACCAAGGTGGAGAGGAAAACGAGAGAACTTAATGTTTAGTATTTGCTAAGGCTGGTTGTAATGGTACTAGCCTTAGCAATTTTGATGAGGTGTCATAGAATTAAATGAAGAAAGAGAGAGAGTTGAGTACTATGTGGCATACATGGCAATAAATAAATTACTACATGATACTAATATATGATACATGGCGCAGGAGTACTAAGTATTATTAATACAGTTTTGCTAGAACTCATCTAGATGAGATATAATTTGGTCTCATTCATCTTTTATAGCCATTGGATGTGATGCTATATAAGATGCGTGTGTGCTGACGTGGGTTGTATTTGTTCTTGTGCAACGAACTGACCACTGCATGTCATGTTTGATAGTCTCAAGTCATTAAAAGCATACAAGCCCCACATCTCTTCTTAGTTGATTCCTGTATTGATGTCAAAAATAAGAAACAACGTGAGAGTTAATGCACCACGCCTATGTGTTTACTATTTGGTTTTTGTAAGATGACTTAATACTCAGCTAGACGGAGGGAGTATTCGATTTGACAGTGGGCGGTGCAGTTCCCGATACGGCTTTAATGCAGACGAGGGAGGGAGTAGCGGTTCCCGATATGTTGAACGGCCAATGCATCCTCCTTCAATTAATGCATGAGGGAAGTAATGGGAGGAGGTCCGGGATATAAGGCTGCACAATGTGAATGCAACGCAGTTTGCCCTCATTGCCCTCATATAAAGGTGACCCTCCATTCCAATGCATCTACCACATCGTACGCACCTAAGCATTTGCCTAGGCACCTACACTAAGCGCAAAAGAGCTCACTCCAGACCCATGGCGGCGATGCGCGTGAGCGGCCAGCGGCTGCGCCAGATGGTCCACGACGCTGGCCTGCGGCATGGCACCGAGGATCATCTCCAGACGGTGTTGGAGACCGGTTGGTGGATGGCCGCCGTCGACGCCAACTACGACTCTCAGTTGGACTAGATGATCGTTGCCACCGGCAACAAGTTCACCGTCGTCAAGAAGCTCGCGGACGACATCGCCGTACTCCTCCAGACCGCGCGCCCGAGCTCCTCATTACCTGCCACCCTAATCGGCCTCCATGGACGGAACCTCTTTCAAGCACTGGTGGCTCTGCGACTGCCCGCCTACGCCATGAAGAATGTCCACCTAGAGGTCGCTCTCGCCGCGAGGCACCTCGCCCTGCAAGAATTCGTCGACATACACATCCACATGTACGAGCAAATCGTGTACATAGGTATCTACAAGGCTAGTGAGGATGCTACGATGTTGGCCTTCCTCAACCGGCTGGAAGCCTTGGATGCCTTTGCTAAGAAGCACCTCGACCTCGCCACAAAAGCCGCCGGTCCTTAGCCGCCGGTCGGTGGCCCGGCGCACTAAGTTGAGGAGTAGGAGGTCGTACGTTCGTGGATCCATCTTTCTTCTTGCCTTCTGTAACCACCACTGCGATCGCATCATCGTGGCCTTAATTCTTATTGTGTTGTTGCATACTCGTTCCAGTCAATACCGACATGTGCGATCCCTTTGCTTAATTATATGCATCACTGTAACAAGTACTCCATCCGTCAATTTATAAGTTGTGCTTACCTTTTCCATCAACTTCGTGCAACACGCGGGCATCTTGCTAGAAACACTAGAATATGTCTATATAATCCGTATGTGATAGTCCATTTGAAATCTCAAAAAAGACAAATATTTAGGTACGGAGGGAGTAATATATTAGGAGTATATCAAAACAATAGTGATTTCTTTCAAGTTTGTGAACAAATACTACTATTCTACTACTTTGGATCCGTCCCAACGCACGGGCACATTGCTGGTAAAAGGAAAAGGCCTGCCGCGTTCGCATCACACCCCCACACGCCCGGGAATCGTGAGTACAAAACGGCCTGTCCGGCACGACACATAGCTTATGGAAGGCGTGTTGCCTAGCATTTTCACTTTCATGTGGGACCGTCGTTGAGCAAACCGACACCCCGCCCGCCGCCGGGTTGTGAAACAGAAACGAGGGGAAGATCTAGCTGTAGCACGAAAGCCAAGAAATTTGGTGTCAGACGGGGCTCATTGATAGAGTAGGAGCATTCCGTACTAGTACTACTCCTACTAGTACCAAGTTTGTACTCCTAATACTATATTACTAGTACTACCACTATACAACTAGTAGGTACGTGCACGGCACAACATCGTAGGAACAAAAAACGGGAAGATCTTGTTTTGGGTGATTTATCTTTTTTTCAATCAACGTAGTATGCATAATATGATGTGGGGGGCACCCATGAAGCTTATGTGGCTTGGTTGCATGGCTACGGAAGGTTAGAGAAAAATAAATAGATAATGTGTTTAGAGTGCACTCCACTAAATAGATATACTTTGGATCCATTGCAACGGACCGGGACATCTATATCTATACCCCCTATATAGTGTGTGAAAAACTTTGAAAGTTGGTCGTTGGATGAAGCCAATCCGACGGTACAAACATGGCAAATCCGAGCACTACTGGCCGCTGGATATCATCCACCAGATTCCGCCACATGTATAATCTAGAAGACTCCATGGTTGAACTTAATTCATGACTAACTTTGCCACCACTAAGCTTAGGCAAAGTTATTAGTTCTTCAAAATGAGAGCCACAAGTTGGCAAGCCTAAGGGAATATTGCCACATTTTTTATGTGTATGTCTTGTGGGGCCTTAGTGTGGCTTGCCAAAGGTGTGGCTTGAACCAAACACTCACTTAAGTTAATCAAACTTGCCTAACCTTACATTCCACCAGATTTTGCCACATGTTAGAATCCAGAAAGTTCCACATGTAGAAGCATAATGCACAAACCACCAGAATCTCATGCGTGCAATGCACGTGTACCTTTACTAGTACTAGTTGGTAGTTGTAAGAAACAAATTCCAGTTTTGGCACGAGCTCGTACTACAGGAGCTCCACAAGGCCTACCGCAGGAGTTACATTTCCCCTCTCGGGGACCACGGGACCGAACTTCAGTGGCTTAGTGCCTGGCCTATGAGTCAATGACATGTGGACCTTAAATGTGGCTGGCCCACATGTCATTCTCATGGTGGTGGCATGGTTCGCGACTCACTCGTTCGAGATGAACCGGCCGGTGGTGGAGTGGTCGTGGCGAGGGTGCCACAGCTGGGCGTCGGGGCGTTACGAGGCGTAGATGGCCACACCGGCGGGTACTACCTGTAGTACATAACTACACCAACTGAGGATTGATCCCCGGGACGAAATGTGTCACAACCGTTGGATGAAAATTCTATGGTGCGGGAGTACGGATCGGAGCACAGCAGCGGAGCAGGCAAACCACGTCCAATCGGGTGTGTGTGTGGTAGAAATTTGATGGTCGCCTCAGTTCAGCTGGCCCGCATGTCATGCACACAAAGGCAGAGAAGCGGTGGGGCTGAGTGGGATGAGGGGCACGTCGGGGGGATGAGGATCCCCTGACGTGAACAATTCTACCATTCTGTCACTGACATGTGGGACCCATAAGCGTGGGTCCCACCTGTCAGTGAAGGAAAGGCAGGGCAAGGCAGTGATAGCCACGTCAGAGGATCCATGTCCACGTCAGGGGAAGTCGTGCCGTGGATTGGAGCGGCGTCGTCGGAATCGCGTGTGGGTGTGGCAGTGGTATAAACAAGAAACATGATGGTCGTTGTGGTTCAACTTCCATGGACAAGCTGTCATGTCTACTGACACATGTATATCAAAACTAGAGTGTTTATATTTCAAGCACGTGAACACGTATTATTGTACCACTTTGGATCCATTGCAACGCACGGGCCAGCACATTGGTAGTAGTAGTGTCCATCTCTATCTCTAGAGGCCTTCCCTCGTTCATCCTTTTCTTTCACAAGATAAACTACTCATACAAATGCATCTTGATGTTCCATGGAACGCACGAGGATGTTTCTTTGGGGGTCTCTCCAGCACGGCGTGGTCGTAGTTGCAAGTTGACGCCCCTTGAGATGCCGAAGTTGAGGGGCACTCGGATTTCCTCCGATGAGCAGGTAAGACTACTTCCGTATCCATTTCCTAATTCTCCCCCTGCCCACTGTTTCACAGGTTAGGCTCAGTGCGAGTGGAGATTGGCTTGCATATGTACGGGAGGGTACCAACATCAATTTGAACAACATTTACAACGGTGACACCATTCCCGTAGAACCTTTGTCCAACATTGGGATCAGCCATGCAACGGGCCACCGCATGAATTGCTACCATGGAACCATGGTGAGATTGAATAAGATAACACGAACCTTGCACATGGCGGTCAAAGGTGGACCATGCTGTCTGCGGCCGATTTGTTGCCGTACGAGTAGGAAGACGTTGTGCTCCTTCCTAACCGCATCTTCGCGATGACAAACCAGGGGACTTATTTTGTATGGGACACATCCTACGATATACTCCCTCTCTCCCAGTTTATTTGTTTTGAATCTTTTAATTTTATAAGTTTCAAATTCAAATTTAGAGCTCCCCATCACATGTTGAGATTACAGTGTCCATTAAATCATTGCGTGCATGTATAGTAAAGAAATAAATCTCGAGTTTGGCACGAGTTCGTGCTGCGGGAGCACCACAAGCCTTGGCGCAGGAGTTACATTTCCCTCTCAGGGCCATCGGGACTGAGCTTCAGCGCCTTACTACACCTACCTTTGAGTCAATAACATGTGGACCCGATAGGTGACTGGTCCACACGTAATGCTCCCGTAGGCATAGGGGCAGTGGGGCCAAGAGGGGTGAGCCGCAGGTCGGGGGACGTGTGGTTTCATGGGTTCAAGCGGCGTCGTGGGAATCGCGGGTGGCTGTGGTAGAAACTAAATGCTCGCCGCATCTTAGGTGGCCCACTTGTCATGCTGTAAGATCTAGAAGTAGTGTGTCTAGAGGGGGGGTGATTAGACACTTAGTGCTAAAGTTGCAATTTTTAAACTTTTTCGGTTTAAGTGGAGTTTTAGGCACAATTTCAACATACACAATACATATCAAGCAAGCATGCAAAGAGTATATGAGCAGCGGAATGTAAAGCATGCAACTTGCAGGAATGTAAAGGGAAGGGTTTGGAGAATTCAAACGCAATTGGAGACACGGATGTTTTTCCCGTGGTCCGGATAGGTGGTGCTATCCTACATCCACGTTGATGGAGACTTCAACCCACGAAGGGTAACGGTTGCGCGAGTCCACGGAGGGCTCCACCCACGAAGGGTCCACGACGAAGCAACCTTGTCTATCCCACCATGGCCATCGCCCACGAAGGACTTGCCTCACTAGCGGTAGATCTTCACGAAGTAGGCGATCTCCTTGCCCTTACAAACTCCTTCGTTCAACTCCACAATCTTGTCGGAGGCTCCCAAGTGACACCTAGCCAATCTAGGAGACACCACTCTCCAAGAAGTAACAAATGGTGTGTTGATGATGAACTCCTTGCTCTTGTGCTTCAAATGATAGTCTCCCCAACACTCAACTCTCTCTCATAGGATTTGGATTTGGTGGAAAGAAGATTTGAGTGGAAAGCAACTTGGGGAAGGCTAGAGATCAAGATTCATATGGTAGAAATGGAATATCTTGGCCTCAACACAAGGGTAGGTGGTTCTCTCTCAGAACATATGAGTTGGAAGTGTAGGTGTGTTCTGATGGCTCTCTCCACGAATGAAGAGGAGGTGGAGGGGTATATATAGCCTCCACACAAAATCCAACCGTTACACACAATTTACCAATCTCGGTGGGACCGAATCAACAAACTTGGTCGGACCGAAATAGTAAACCTAGTGACCGTTAGAGATTTTCGGTGGGACTGACATGCAACTCGGTAGGACCGATATGGTTAGGGTTAGGGCATAACGTAATCTCGGTGAGACCGATTACACAAACTCGGTGAGACCGATTTTGGTAATAGGCTAACCAGAGAGTTGGTCAGGCAAACTCGGTGGGACCGATTACTAAACTCGGTTGGACCAATTTTGGTAATGAGTTAACCAGAGAGTTTTCATTGTAATCTCGGTAGTACCGATTGCCTAAACTCGGTGAGACCGATTTTGACAATGGACATACACAGTGAGATCGCAATCCCATCTCGGTGAGACCGAGATCCCTATCGGTAAAACCGATTTGCTAGGGTTTGGCAGTGGCTTATGACATGTGAAACTCGGTGGCGCCGGATAGAAGGAATCGGTAGGTCCGAGTTTGACTTTGGGTTTAGGTCATATGTGGAAGTGGGAAAGTAGCTGAGGGTTTAGAAGCATATCATTAAGCACATGAAGCAAAAGGCTCATTAAGCAACACCTCATCCCTCCTTGATAGTATTGGCTTTTCCTATGGACTCAATGTGATCTTGGATCACTAAAAATGTAAAATGAAGAGTCTTGAGCTTGAAGCTTTAGCCAATCCTTTGTCCTTAGCATCTTGTAGGAGTTCCCACAACCTTTAGTCCATGCCACTCCATTGTTGAACTTATCTGAAACATGCTAGATAGAAACATTAGTCCAATAAGAGATATGTTGACATTAATTACCAAAACCACCTGGGGAGCACTTGTGCTTTCAATCTCCCCCTTTTTGGTAATTGATGGCAACATACATCAAAGCTTTAGATAAAGATACAGAGAAGAGCAAGTAAAGCTTTGGTAGGACATGTAACAAACATAGGCTCCCCCTACATGTATGTAATCATGTGAATATAAAATATAGAAGCATGTGAGAGCATAATCATGACAGAGTAGGAAATGTGTCACATGTATCTTGGCCATATGCATCAGGGCAAAAGATTATTAATAGAAATACCTGCATGCTTATAAGTCCTTCTTGCAAACAATATGTACAAAAGCAAGAATTCCTCATACTCATGATTCTGATGCATATACTTACCTTGTAGTCTTGAGTTGACTTAGGATGGAATGAACCTGCATAAACAAGGTTAGATAACACAGGTAGCAAACCAAAAGAAACCACAAGAATACCAAGACTGGGATGACATGTAGAGAGTGAGTACAAGGTACCACATTGGATTAGACATGTCCCCAAGAGTAAAGATATGCAATGAGTTTGAATAAATTCTTTCCCTCAGATGTCTTGCTCCCCCTGAATCTGTCATGGGATATTGGGAGAAGATAGGGAACAAAATATCAGAGCTGAAAGATATAAATGAATAGAACTTAATGCAAATGAGCACATATGAACATGTCTTTCCCCCAAAAAGACATGTGGCATCTCTCCTCTTGAACATCAAGCATCTGGGATCCTTGAGTGTTTTCTCCCCCTGGAGATCTCTTTCTCCCCCTTAATACTTTCTCTCTCTTTCTCCCTGGTGATAAGCTTTGATGTGATCTCTCTCTCCCCCTTTGACATCAATTTACAAGAAGGTTTTTCTGGAATTCGTCGAATAGGTTTGGTCATTGGGACTCAGCACAAAGCAATGGATAAAACTGTGATGCTTGTAGAGGACAAGATTCATTGAGTGGAGCTGGATCAGAAGAAATATAGAATAAGTGGCAAACTGTTTTTCCTGTTGCGGAATCGGTGGCATCGAGTGGCATGTTTCGGTGGTACCGAAGGGATTCGGCTGGACCGAAAATTACAATTCGGTGAAACCGAGTTCATTACAGAGAAAATACCTGTCACCTCAGCTCACTAGTCAAATAAGATCTCACAAAGATTTGCAATGAATTGACTGAAAGATTTGCAAGGAATTTGATGCAGAAATATGCAGAACAAGAATCAAAAAGAAAATAATGAAAGTTCTAGATGAAGTTTTTTTTGTGTTGAAAAAGAGGGAAACAAATATGCAAGGGACAAATGCAATAACACAGAAAAGAACACAAGAGAACTTCATCTAGAATTGGGCGGTGACATAGTCACCTATGTTAGAGTATATTGACTTAGGAGTCAAGTGAGAACACTTGATCATAGGTCATACTCATCGTTTAAGCTCAAAATGGAATTACCATTTTTCATTTAAGCATCTTGATGTATTCACATCTTGTGGAGTTGCTTTAACTCATGACTTGGAGTAAAGCTTCTCTAAGATGGAATAACATACCTTGGGTGGTGGTGTGGATCTTGCTCATGTAGTTGAACTTGTGTGGGTGCTCGAAGTTGATGTAGCTCATCATGAGTTGGGAGCACCCCTTGGAATTTGAGTTCATCTACCTACATGGGTTAGTTCTTGCAAGGAAAAAGCACTTGTATATCCAAAAATGACAATCATGAAGCTCAGCATAGAATCTGTCAAAGGATATGTTTGAATGGTTTTGTGCTTCCTTGTCGTCAACCACCGTTGTGTAGAGACTTGGTGATGTAGAGATTGCTCAAGACGTGAGTGAGTTGCAATCTCATAGAATTAGATTCAACCAACTACCTACATGGGTTAGATAACATGCAAGGTACAAATATATCCAAGACATAAGATAGTCATCATAAGAGATATATCATGGATTAGCCATAAGCTCATGTCTTGCATATATCCAATGGAGTTTCTATTCCAAGTTCGAAGCATCAATGATGTTCAATTCTCCTCTCAACCTGCAAAACACTTTCTCATCAAGTGGTTTAGTGAATATATCCGCTAATTGTTTATCGGTGCGAACATGCTTAAGATCAATGTCACCCTTAGCAACATGATCTCGAATGAAATGATGACGAACTTCAATATGCTTAGTTTGAGAATGTTGTACAGGATTATGACCAATTTTGATAGCACTTTCATTGTCACAAAGCAATGGAACATGTTTCACGTAGACCCCATAATCTTTAAGAGTTTGGGTCATCCAAAGTAATTGAGCACAACATGAACCAACGGCAATGTATTCCGCTTCGGCGGTAGATAAGCATACCGAGTTTTGTTTCTTGGAGGACCAAGACACAAGAGATCTACCAAGAAATTGACAAGTACCCAAAGTGGACTTTCTATCAACCTTGTCTCCGGCATAATCCGAGTCGGAATAGCCAACAAGATCAAAAGAGGACCTCTTAGGATACCAAATGCCAAAATTTGGTGTATGGATTAGGTATCTCACTATCCTTTTCACGGCCTTAAGATGACATTCTTTAGGAGCAGCTTGATACTGTGCACACATGCACACACTTAGCATAATATCGGGACGTGAGGCACATAGGTATAACAATGAACCAATCATAGAGCGATAAACCTTTTGATCAGCTGGTTCACGATATTTGTTCAAATCATTATGTCCACTAGTAGGCATGGGTGTAGGCATACCTTTGCATTCTTGCATATTGAACTTCTTGAATAAGTCTTTGGTGTACTTCATTTGAGAGATAAATGTTCCTTCCTTAGTTTGCTTGATTTGCAAACCGAGAAAGAATTTGAGTTCACTCATCATAGACATCTCAAACTTCTTCGACATTAGCTTTCCAAACTTTTCACTAAAAAGAGGGTTAGTTGAACCAAATATGATATCATCAACATAAATTTGGCATACAAATAGTTCTCCATTAACCCTTTTAGTAAAAAGTGTGGAATCAATTTTTCCAATTTCAAAACCACTTGCAATAAGGAACTTGGTCGAGCATTTATACCATGCTCTAGGAGCTTGTTTAAGACCATAAAGGGCTTTGTGAAGTTTGTAAACATGATTAGGTTTCTTAGGATTGACAAAGCCGAGAGGTTGTTTGACATAAATTTCCTCCTCTATTTCACCATTTAGAAAAGCACTTTTAATGTCCATTTGGTACAAGGTGATATTGTGGTGATTAGCATAGGCAAGTAAGATGCGAATGGACTCAAGTCTAGCAACGGGAGCATATGTCTCACCATAGTCCATACCTTCGACTTGTGTGTACCCTTGGGCGACGAGACGTGCTTTGTTGCGAACCACTTGTCCATCTTCATCTTGCTTGTTGCGAAACACCCATTTGGTACCAATGATGTTGTGGTTGTTGTCGGGCTTCTCAACCAATGTCCAAACTTGGTTTCTCTCAAAGTTGTGTAGCTCTTCATGCATAGTGTTTATCCGATCTGGATCTTCCAATGCTTCTTCGACCTTCATAGGTTCAATGCTAGAGATGAATGAATAGTTTTCACAAAAGTTAGCTAAACGAGTTTTAGAGCGAGTGATTCTCCCGGTTTGAATATCATTGTAGATTTGCTCGACGGGATGATCTTTGGGAATTCTTGCTCGAACTCGTGAAAGCTTTTGCTTGGGTCTTCGTTGAACATCTTCTTCATCTTGTTCTTCTTCTTGGTCTTCTCCATTGTTGACATTGCCGTTCTCTTGTCGTGGTGGAGAAGGAGGTTGTTGAAGGATCTAGAAGTAGGTGTGTCTAGAGGGGGGGTGATTAGACACTTAGTGCTAAAGTTGCAGTTTTTAAGCCTTTTCGGTTTGAGTGGAGTTTTAGGCACAATTTCAACATACACAATACATATCAAGCAAGCATGCAAAGAGTATATGAGCAGCGGAATGTAAAGCATGCAACCTGCAAGAATGTAAAGGGAAGGGTTTGGAGAATTCAAACGCAACTGGAGACACGGATGTTTTCCCGTGGTTCGGATACGTGGTGCTATCCTACATCCACGTTGATGGAGACTTCAACCCACGAAGGGTAACGGTTGCGTGAGTCCATGGAGGGCTCCACCCATGAAGGGTCCACGAAGAAGCAACCTTGTCTATCCCACCATGGCCATCGACCACGAAGGACTTGCCTCACTAGCGGTAGATCTTCACGAAGTAGGCGATCTCCTTGCCCTTACAAACTCCTTGGTTCAACTCCACAATCTTGTCAGAGGCTCCCAAGTGACACCTAGCCAATCTAGGAGACACCACTCTCCAAGAAGTAACAAATGGTGTGTTGATGATGAACTCCTTGCTCTTGTGCTTCAAATGATAGTCTCCCCAACACTCAAGAGATATGTTGACATTAATTACCAAAACCACCTGGGGAGCACTTGTGCTTTCAGTTGTTGATGTTCATCTTGATGCATTTCCTTGTTTTCTTTATCTTGGTGTGTCCCACTTGTGGATGCTTCCGTGTCAATTCTTGGTTCACCTTGTTGTGAAGTAGAAGTTTCCACTTGGACGGACGAGGTATTCTCCTTCACCTCCATTGGACGAATTTTGCCATTGGATAAGTCTTGGATTGCTTCTGAAGGGTCTTTGTCTCCTACATCAATTGGCAATTTCTCTAATTGCGAGCCATTAGATTCATCAAACTTCACATCTACCGTTTCTTCAACCTTTCGGGTGAAAGAGTCGTAGACACGGTAAGTGTGAGAGTTTGAACCATAACCAAGTAGGAAACCTTCATGAGATTTAGGAGCAAACTTTGAACGACGATGCTTATCAAGAATGTAGCACTTTGAGCCGAATACTCGAAAGTATCCAACTCGGGGTTTGTTACCGGTGAGGAGCTCGTATGCCGTCTTGCCGAGTAGCTTGTGAAGATACAAGTGATTTGTTGCATGACAAGCCGTCTCAACCGCTTCTGCCCAAAAGTGCTTTGCCGTCCTGTACTCATCAAGCATCGTTCTCGCCATTTCGATGAGCGTTCGGTTCTTCCTCTCAACAACTCCATTTTGTTGAGGTGTGTACGTAGCCGAGAACTCGTGTGAAATCCCTTCTTCGTCAAGAAAGGTGTCCACATTCGCGTTCTTGAACTCCGTTCCATTGTCACTCCGAACCTTCTTGATCTTCATGTCAAACTGATTTTGGGCCTTCCTAGCGAAGTTTTTGAAGATCTTTTGGACCTGTGATTTTTCATCAAGAAAGAACACCCACGTAAATCTTGAAAAATCATCAACTATAACTAGACCAAAAGAATTTCCACCGAGACTCTTGTAGGCATTGGGACCAAAAAGATCCATATGAAGTAGCTCGAGTGGCCTCCTTGTGGTCATGATGTTCTTCACGGGATGCCTTCCTCCAACCTGTTTACCTGCTTGACAAGCACTACAAAGTCTATCCTTATCAAATATGACATCGTTAACTCCAAGGATATGATTTCCTTTAATAAGCTTGTCAAGGTTTCTCATGCCAACGTGACCTAGTCGTCTATGCCACAACAAACCTTTTGAGGATTTAGCAATAAAGCAAGTTTTAGGTTGTGCCTTTTTAGAGAAATCGACAATGTAAAGGTCACCTCTACGTATATCGGTAAAGACCATTTTATTGATTGTCTCGTCGAAACACTTGGCAATCTACCTCAGTAAATAGGACATTCAAATCGAAATCAGCAAGTCTAGATACTGAAAGTAAGTTGTACCCAAGAGATTCAACGAGCATGACATTTTGAATGGAGCTATCGTGTGAGATGGCCACCTTACCAAGGCTAACCACCTTACCCTTTGAATTATCACCAAAGGTGACATATTTTCGAGGGCCGTCATTTTCAGCAAGCTCACGGAACATCTCTTCATCTCCGGTCATATGATCAGTACATCCACTGTCGAGAACCCATTCCTTTCCTCCTGACACATATCCTCGAAGATTAGCCATAAGACCAAAGTGTCTCATTGCATCGTCAAGATCGAAGTCACTATCATCATCTTCATCATATTTTCCATGTTCAACATCATCTTGTGATTGATCATATCCTAGAGAGGGCAATTCATTAGATAAATTATCATCAAAGTGGTCACTTTTACGAATTCTTATGGATTCGGTTATGATATCACCAATGATTCCAACATCTCCTTTAGCACGCATGAGATTAGTAAGCTCAAATAGACAATTACCGAAACTAGGATCACTAGAGTTCATTTTACTCGAGGCGATAGATTTATGGACAATTTTATCCAAATTTTTCAAGGAATAATTGGGGAATCGTTCCTCAAGAAATTTCCATATAGTATAGGCACAATTAAGAGTAGGTAAACTAGCAATCAAGTTTTTGGGCAAACCTCTAATGATGAGCTCAACAGTTCTAAGATTTCGGATCATGTCAATATGTTCATCTAGTGTGGGGTGCATAGGATCAACATGAGGTGCACAAGGACTAGCTATATACTTGTTCAAATGATATTGATTGAAAATCACAAGCATCTCATTTTTCCACTCATGAAAATACTCTCCATCAAGAATAGGCACTCTATGTCTAAGACTCCCTAAAGTAGACACATCCATCTTCCTCTAATGGTGACTAAACCAAGGCAATGGAGTCCAAAGCTCTGATACCACTTGTACGATCTAGAAGTAGGTGTGTCTAGAGGGGGGGGGGTGCTTAGACACATAGTGCTAAATTAGCAGTTTTTAAGCCTTTTCGGTTTGAGTGGAGTTTTAGGCACAATTTCAACATACACAATACATATCAAGCAAGCATGCAAAGAATATATGAGCGGCGGAATGTAAAGCATGCAACTTGCAAGAATGTAAAGGGAAGGGTTAGGAGAATTCAAACGCAATTGGAGACACGGATGTTTTTCCCGTGGTTCGGATAGGTGGTGCTATCGTACATCCACGTTGATGGAGACTTCAACCCACGAAGGGTAACGGTTGCGTGAGTCCACGGAGGGCTCCACCCACGAAGGGTCCACTAAGAAGAAACCTTGTCTATCCCACCATGGCCATCGCCCACGAAGGACTTTCCTCACTAGCGGTAGATCTTCATGAAGTAGGCGATCTCCTTGCCCTTACAAACTCCTTGGTTCAACTCCACAATCTTGTCGGAGGCTCCCAAGTGACACCTAGCCAATCTAGGAGACACCACTCTCCAAGAAGTAACAAATGGTGTGCTGATGATGAACTCCTTGATCTTGTGCTTCAAATGATAGTCTCCCCAACACTCAACTCTCTCTCATAGGATTTGGATTTGGTGGAAGGAAGATTTGAGTGGAAAGCAACTTGGGGAAGGCTAGAGATCAAGATTCATATGGTAGGAATGGAATATCTTGGCCTCAACACATGAGTAGGTAGTTCTCTCTCAGAACATATGAGTTGGAAGTGTAGATATGTTCTGATGGCTCTCTCCACGAATGAAGAGGAGGTGGAGGGGTATATATAGCCTCCACACAAAATCCAACCTTAACACAATTTACCAATCTCGGTGGGACCGAATCAACAAACTCAGTCGGACCGAAAACGTAAACCTAGTGATCGTTAGAGATTTTCGGTGGGACTGACATGCAACTCGGTAGGACCGACATGGTTAGGGTTAGGGCATAACGTAATCTCGGTGAGACCGATTACACAAACTCGGTGAGACCAATTTTGGTAATAAGCTAACCAGAGAGTTGGTCAGGCAAACTCGGTGGGACCGATTACTAAACTCGGTTGGACCGATTTTGGTAATGAGTTAACCAGAGAGTTTGCATTGTAATCTCGGTAGTACCGATTGCCTAAACTCGGTGAGACCAATTTTGACAATGGACATACACAGTGAGATTGCAATCCCATCTCTGTGAGACCGAGATCCCTATCGGTAGAACCGATTTGCTAGGGTTTGGCAATGGCTTATGACATGTGAAACTCGGTGGCGCCGGATAGAAAGAATCGGTAGGACCGAGTTTGACTTTGGGTTTAGGTCATATGTGGAAATGGGAAAGTAGCTGATGGTTTTGGAGCATATCATCAAGCACATGGAGCAAAAGGCTCATTAAGCAACACCTAATCCCTTCCTAATAGTATTGGCTTTTCCTATGGACTCAATGTGATCTTGGATCACTAAAAGTGTAAAATGAAGAGTCCTGAGCTTGAAGCTTTAGCCAATCCTTTGTCCTTAGCATCTTGAAGGAGTTCCCACAACCTTTAGTCCATGCCACTCCATTGTTGAACTTATCTGAAACATGCTAGATAGAAACGTTAGTCCAACAAGAGATATGTTGACATTAATTACCAAAACCACCTGGGGAGCACTTGTGCTTTCACATGCACACAAAGGCAGAGGGGCGGTGCGGCAGAGAGGGGTGAGGCGCACGTCAGGGGGCATGGTGCCGTGGGTTGGAGAGGCGTCGTGGGAATCGCGAGATGAAACGTGATGGTCGCCGTAGTTGAACTTCCATGGACAAGATGTCATGTCTACGGACACATGCACCGCATACCGATCACTGGAAGGAGTAGCAGAGAAAGCTATATGCGGATAAGTAGTTCCTTATAGTGAAGCTGACCCACGCTACTACTCTGTTCCAAAGACATGCACACCATCAAAATAGTCCATCTATATCAATATACACTGAGAGGG